>OY728120.1:1249576386-1250776386 GCA_963277665.1 Viscum album
GGTGAAATAGAGGGCTTGTCATTTCAATATTTTTATAACTTCCATGATCTATTGGTCCTCTTTTCCGAATTAATTTTATGGTTCCCTTATTTTTAAATTTTTATCTATCTAATATCATCATTACTCTTATGAATACATATAGGTAGTTCAACTTCTCTAAAATGGCATCTACCATGATATGACCATTATGTCTGTTTCAAACCAAAATGTATCTAGTTTGAAATGGTTTATAAAATCCCACCACAAGATCTTCACTCTATTAGTTTTTGGATTTAATATAAAAAATCCAAACTCACCACAATGACTCACCATAGAATAGTGCATAGTGTGGTGACTACTTCTATCCCTGGTCTACTCACCAAATTCAACTATTTCACATAGGCTTAAAACTTCTTCATATAACCACCAACAAACTTCCAATTGACAAAAAATATAACATATTACAAACTATGTTTGAAATAATATCTACCTTTTTATTTTGTTTTTAAATTATCCATATGATCCTCTAAGATATAAAAAATATTCTAAAAGACTAAAAATTCCCTTGTATTGAAGGTAAATACACTCCCCCTATATTCATTCTATCCCTTTCAGAATAAAATTGAAAGGAGTTTTATTTTTCATATCTGGTAACTTTAAACTTTCTAAATAAAACGCAATGACATACTAAGAAATGAGAGATGAAAAAAATTCTATAAGACTATGTGGGTCGAAGATTATTGTAAAAAATAATAGAAGGGGTTAACTACTAAATTTTTTTGTACATAAACTTAATAAACACACTTTTTTATTAATTTTCCATGGTTATTGTCTCCCCTGAACTTATTATATCTATAAACTAATAATTTCCTAAAATAAAAAATAATAACTAAGTAAATTATTATGTAGAAAAATGGAGAGGGGATTATAATCCTCCTAAGGGTAAAGATATTGGTTGAACTCTAAGGTTCAACCTATGGTTGTTGAACACATGTGAAAAAATTGGCATATGGGCCATGTAATGGAATTTCATGCCCACTGGATCTATGGGCCACGTAATGGGCTTCACTCCTACAAGGATTTTAGGCCATGTACTGAATAAATAATGATTGATGGGTGGGATATCACCTTAGTGGGGAAATGGACTTACTTTCTATCCTGTGTCTGGGGTTTTTATGTGTTTAAATGTAATTTTATCCATAAGAACCTAATTTAAATGTGCTTTGAGTGGGAGTTTTGTAACAAATTATTCCTTAAATTATTGGATTTTTTATTGTTTCATTGGATAGAAAAGGGTCCTTATAACACTTCTCCAATATCTTCCAATTATTACTTTATCCATATAAACTATATACAATCTTTGGTAGTGGAAATTTATTCTTCTTCTACTATAATTAAGGATACACATTCCTTTTTTCATACTTAACTTGACAATTGAATTTCTTCTAATGAAGAAAGATCCATCACTTGTGGATTTTTGATATGTAATATCTCTAGCCAAGTCAACATTAGAATGATCCATCAAATCTAGACTTTTTCCTTGTTTGAAAACAAAACCATTATTAAATGTTTTGTGTATGAACCTTAGTATCCTCTTTACTAACAAGAGATATTATTCTTTTAGAAAAATATGGAAACATGTTTCCAAGGGCATATCATAAAATATTTTAGGCCTTATTTTTGTAAGATAAATTTGAAATCCAATAAATATTCTTTAAAATGTTAGGTCAACTCCCTTTCTCTCCTCATACTTTACATGTTTCATTCTAATAATTATCTAAGTTAAAACTGGTATTCATTCTACCATTCTAAACTTCTATAACACCCATCTTACATTTTTTACCTATGAGTTGAATGTATAGTATTCCCATTTTTGAAATTTTTAAAAAATAAAATAGGTTATTTATTCAATCATAGAAATCTAAAATTCTGAAATCATCATATTTGCTTACCCATTAATTGAATTCTACTTGTTTCCACCAAATATGATATCATCTATATACATAGTGACTATAAATTTTTATTCATAAAACATTTTCACATAGAGGTAATGATTAAACCATCCTATCTTGCCATCGATCCTGTACCCAAGTGGTACAAGCCCCAGCTTCGCATCCAAAAGACCAAATATCAAATCCGGGTAGAGACAAAATTTCAGGTCACAGTAGCAACACTGTAGCAGGGGGCACTGCAGTAGACTGTAGCAGTGGTGGACTGTAGCAGTGATGACACTGTAGCAGTGGAGGTACTGTAGTAGGGAACTATAGCAGTGGTGGTACTGTAGTAGGGACTGTAGTAGCCCAAGTACTGTGGCAGTACTATTCACTAAGGGGTCATTTGGGCCAAAATGGGCTTTCAAGCCTTGTATTCAAGCCACTTGGCCTTGGGCCTTCGGGATATGTAATGGGTCTCCCTCTACCCAGTCAACATAGGTCTTTGCTTTATTAATAAAATGAGGCTCCGACCACAAATTTTAAAAAAATTAAACCATCCTCTCTTTAAATCCAACTTTCTTACATATGATTATATCCATAAATACAAAGCATGAGATGCTTTCTATAGGCCATATAATTCCTTTTTCAATCTACATACCTTTTAATAATCTTTTAAATAAGAAATCCTATTAGTTTTTTAATATTGACTTATTCTTCCATGATTCTATTCGAAAACATTTTCTTTATATACATTTAATAAACTCTAAAGTTATTTTAAATTGATAATGTATGAAAGAGTCTTATTGATTCCATTTTTCCTATCAAAGTGAATATTTATTCAATATAAAATCCTTTATCTAGCTCATATCCTTTAGATATGAGCATTGTTTTATTTTTGGAAAACTCATCAATGTTCATTTTTTTAATACCCTTTTTATACTAATACCATTATGATGTCTAGGTCTATCTACAAACTCCCAATTTTTATTCTTTTTAATATGTTTTAACTTTTCATCCTTGGATTTGACCCATAATTCAAATTTTATTTCTTCTTCTAATGAATTTGGAACAATATCTGATAATAGATTAGTATTCAAAATTATTCTAGTACTCTGGGTCTGTGGTAGTGAAGATTTTTCTTCAATAATATTTCTTGGATTAACTCTACAATACTCTGATATTTTAAATTATATATTTTTCTTTAAAACCTGATGTGTTCACAAGATTCCCTTACACACTACACAAAACCAAAATATACTATGAAACATTATAAAACCATTAAAATGTTGTCATAGAATTAGTGGTTAAAATTAGATTTTATTGAATTATAAAATATATATATAAATAAAAAAATATTTTATAATAGTTATACATTGATAAAATTAAATTAGAATAGGTAAATAAAAAATAAAATATTTTTATGTGTATAAATATATTATCTTAAAAATTTCCGTTTCATGCGCTATGAAGCTTATTATATTTTGTTTAAATAATCGTTTAAATGGAAATTATTAATAATATATAAAATAAAATTAGTTAACATATATATAATAGTTATTACTAGGAAATTAATAAATTTATTTTATTTTCCAAAAATATATATTTCTTAACATTATTTATATGCATGATTATATTAAAACTGTTTTTATAACTTTTCTAAATTGAAACATATAAAATTATTTTAATATTTTTCATTATAATTTTAAAATAATGTAATGGGTTAAATTTAATTTTTAATCATAAAATTAAGACACCAAGATAAATATTAGTTTCCATAATAAAATAGATCTTTTTCAAAGAATAACACTTTTCTAAATATTCTATATTTTTATAATAAATTAATCCATTTTAAAATAAATATTATAATATGATTATTAAAAATATATGAAAATAAATTAACACTAATTTAATTAGTAATAAATGTGAAATTATATTAATAAAACTTAATGATTAAAATTACTTTTTTACAAAAATGAATTTTTAACTTGTTATATCACTTAATTTAAAAGATTATTTTCTCATATTTAAAAATTGAATTGGAATAAATTGAGTCCAAATTAAAATTCCTCTCATATAAATTTTGTTAAAAGTGTTATCGTATATTTTTAATACTAAAATAATTATCATTATTAAATTTTAATAAAAAATTAATAAGTGTAAAATCGGTAATCTAATTTGGATTGAATTTTACTAAATAAATTTGATGCATAAACATTATACAATACCTTTATTAGGATGTCAATAAATATCTACATATCTTTCTAACATTTCCCTATCAAAATCACCTAAATATCATGAAATTCCATTGTTACCTCTTACCTAACATTATTTTCCAAATATTTTTCACACGTTTTCACCTATTAAAAGGAGCTCACTTCCACCCATTTCAAGCCACACCCCTAGTTATAAATTTTCATGAAACTCTACAAAATTTAATTTTTCTACAGCCCCTATATATGTTTGAAATCCTATAGCCCCAAAAAAGTTCTTCGATTCCTTTATTTACAAAGGATACTAAAATATAATATATGAATTCTCAATATAAGTATTACTTAACCTTTAACTTTCTTCCTTTGTCCTTCTCAACACCAAACCAACTCTTGTAACACCCCGCTATTTTTTTTAATTTTTTTAAAATGAATTTAATATTTTTGATATTTTTTGTTACAAGAAACACTGAGTATAGCTTACTTTTTATGCAACACCGAGTTAATCTTACACTACATGAAATAATGAGTTTCTTCAAAAACGTGCATGAATGTGACACTGAGCTTTAGTGAACCATGAAATAATAAGATTTTAAATATTTCTATTATGACCTAGCCATTAAATATAATGACATGAGTAGTATTAACTTCTTTGTAAAATATTCATATAAATTTTCTACTCAAAAAAATATATTTATAAATTCTTATTAAAGAATAAATTAATTTTAATAAAGTAATTATAAATTGAAAATATATTTCTCTAAAAATGATATTTATTTATATTTATGAAAATATATTATAATAATTTATAGTTATTTTATAAAATTTATTTGATAAAATTAAATTCATTTTTGGAATCATCATATTGAAATTAGTTTATGGTGAAATTTTGGGATTTTTCGGAAAATATTGATTTTTTAATGAATGGTGAAAAATAACATCTTCTGTAAAAATATATTTTATTTTTAATAAATTATGTAATTTAAATACCCACTTATGGTTTAAATTAAAATAAGAATAATTTAGTAATATTTAATCCACTTATTTACTTTTTAACCAACTTTATACTCAATTTTAGTGTAAGTTTATTTGTTGGTTTGAAAAAAGGTTTTCCTTAAAATAGTTTTAATGTTCATAATTTTTCTCCATTTTTATTAATTAAAATCATCCAAAATGAGGAATTTTTCTAATTAAATTTCTATATTATCTATATAAAATATTAATTTATATTTAAAAAATTATTATTAAATTGCATAGAGTTAATATAAATCCATCTTGTGCTTGAAAAAATTACACTTCTAGAAAACCTGTTTTTTCATCATATCTATGGGTTCTGTTTTAAATTTTATTTTTTCCAATTTTATAAAATTTATTTGAAAAAATAAAAATAATTTTTTAAACCATAATTTAAAAATTATATTATGGTGAGGTTTTTATAATTCTCTAAAAAGATTAATTATTTTGTGAATAATGAAAAATACTTAATTTTAATTGAAAATGAATTTTTAGTTTAAATTATTTATAAAGTAAAATTATATTTTAAATTGGTTTTAAAGTAAAATTAGTTAAATTATACATCTATTAATCCAATTTGGTTCATTTGAATCAATTTAATAATGAATTTCGATATAAAAACATTGAAACCTTTTGAACATTTTCTATTTAAAATCTAGATTTCTCTTCACGTTTATGAGATTAATTTAAAATTAATAATTTTAACTTCTGTGAATTTAATTTGTAAAATTGATTTCATATTTTTAATAATAATTATGTATATTATCTAATTATTCCGAATTCATTTTTTACAAAAATGAATGGTAAAATTAATATAAATTATTTACCATGATTAAGGTAAAAATGGGTTTACTGTGGGGGTTAAACTAAAACATATAAGGGTTAAAAATCACCTAAAACATTTTAAAACACATTTTATAGCCATATTTAAAAATTAAATATTATAATATTAAAATAACCTTTTTTTAACCTTGTGTCATGATAAAAAAAAGGGTACACCTTTTTCATTTCAAGAAATTACAAGTGTGTCACTCACCTCACTTATAAAAGGCCACCCCTTTCCCCTCTTCTTTAAAACATAAAAACATTTTGGTTTGTCCAATATTTTCTGAAATCACTTACAAAAAATCCCTAATATCATTCTATAATCCTTATTTTTGACATAAATCCAACCTAGGAAGGATTTTGTTGAAACCTATGGAGGATACCTGAAGAAGAGGTAACGTTTATCAACAAACATTTTTTTTAATCTTATCTCTCCACATCCTTCAATTAATATAATAATATTATGATATAAAAACTTCATTATATTCCATATACTGATATATTTTTTTATGTTAAGGTCATGGCCTACATCTATCTCCACTTCTATCGAATGGGTTATGAAATACGCATTCATGTGTACGGTGGACTACCGCCTCACAAACCAATGTCATTCATTTTTCCTTTACAATTTATCATAGTTGGACATAAATATGGATTTATTATTTTTATATGATATAAATATGATTTTTTAATTATTATATCACACATACCATTAGGATTTACATTTTTTGGGAATATGATATTGTCGCATGTATGTATGGAAGACTTCCTCCTCGTGAAGCGATGTGATTCATTCACACTTTACATTGAAGGTAATAAGAAAGGGTTTAATGAACACAAGTAATACATAAAATATAAAAAATTAAAGATAATATACCATTTAACTTTATTTCATTAAATCTAAAAACTAAATAGAATCAATTTTCACATGTACGTACGACCTTCCACCACCATGAACGATGTATTTCATTTTATATAAATAAATTTTATGGATTACTATAAATAAATATATACTGAATATATATGATATTAATATCATGGTTAACATTATTGGGATTATGGTACCATGATCAAAGTAAGAGGACCAAATATAAAAAATCAAAACATACATGAAAAACCAAGCAGTTATTGCCCGGAATGTAAATTTAACATGGAATTGTTAATAAATGGTTAATAAAAGCTCATAAGTAAATTTTATATGATATTATCTATATTTATATTTATTTAATATATTTATAATTAACTTATATTTTTTATAAAATAGGTTTTAACATGTATTAAGGAAATCATGAGATGAGGTAATAGATTTCTACCTCACTATTATTTTCTGTGAGATAAATGTCATATTCAATATATGTTTCTATTATGTGGTGTATATACTTCCCAAGAATATATTTTATGATTATTATCTTGAAAATTATTTTTATTTATACGTCATTTTATGATCACTCTTTCCTAGGTTTTACGGTTTCAATATTATCAATGTGGCAAGGGATTTTTGTCTCAATTAGCCTTATTTGAGACGTACATTATATTATGAACCTATATTCTTTCTTGAGGTGTATATATAGACACATTGACATGTAATATATTGAATTTATTATTATTAATTATATTTTCAGTTCTATTATATGTTATTCCTTCATAGGGATTATGTTTCCAAGTTATCAATGTGGTAATGATTTTATTTTTTAATCTCATTGTTTATTGGGATTGTTTATAATTATGTTTCAAATGATACAATATTATGATCCACCTCTCATGAAACTCATGAATGTTATTATATTATATTTAGTCATGATATTTTCAAGTAATATTATAATTTTTTCACTCTTTGGTACCTAAAATAATTGTGAAAATATTTTTAAGAAAATATTACATCAATTCTCTCTTTGGTCGGGAATCTATTTTCTTCCAAAACAATATTTTCTAAAAAAATATTTAAAAATGATTTATTATTATATTATGATTTTTAAATAAAATTTCACCCATGTTTTCCATTTTACAATTTTTTTTGAAAGGAATCTTTATGTTGTTTTCCAAAAAAATCTCGTTTAGATTTTACTAAAACTGTAAAAGGAATCATTTTTTTATCATGTACAACATGAATGAAACTTCATATCATCATGACTTATTTTATTTGAATTTCACTTTATAATTTTCCAATTTTATTTAAAAATAAAATTATTTTAAAATGTGTTTTCAAGACAGAAAGGATGTTTTCCTCAAGGCATTTATTAAATGATTTTTAAAGATTATTTTACAAGATTTTAATTCTATTTTTAATGAAATAGATTTTGAAAAGGTTTTATGATTTGAAAATGATTTAAAAAGAAAATTTACTTTCCTAAATAAATTTTCTAAATGATCTTTAGTTCTTTTTTTATAATATTTCAAGGTTATTTTCAATTAAATTGATTTTTAAAAGGTTTTATCTTCTTTTTTAGTTATTTTTAATGAAAACTTATTTTACTCAAAAAATGTTTTTAATGATATTTTAAAATAATTTTCCATATAAGATTACATTCACTGATGTTACCTATACTTTTCTAGTGATTTGAACTAGGAACACCATTATTATTAATTATATGAATTTTTTATTATGACAATATGTTTATGAAACCCATTTCTCTTCCACATGATATATAATGATAGAATTCTTATCGAAGATGGTTATTTTCATGGGTTTTGATATGATGAAATGATGAAGTGATTATGAATCCTGTATCATTTCTATAGGTTATCATATGATGAAATATTTATAAATCCGATTTCATTTCATGGGTTATGATATGATGAATGATTTATTATCTTGTAGCACATATGTGTATGATTTTTATTATGTGATGGGTGGAAAATATATCTCCCTCCAATAAATTAGGTAATGATAAATGTTCAATGATCTTAGAGGGTAAATGGGTGGTTATATTAAGCCTGAAAATGAGGGTACATAGGTATCCTAAGCTCGAAGCAGGTACATGGGTGGTTATCCTAATCCTAACATGTTATTAATTTCTTGGTTCGTAGAATTGACATAATATTTTCTATACTTATGTGTATTCCAAAAATCTATTTCTTGTTATAGTTTTATAATCTCATTGATCATATTATTTGATTACTTTATGATTCATGTGTTATTAATTTCTATTATTTACATCATGACTCAATATTATGATCTTTGATATGCAGGGTATGGTTTTAAAATGTTATGATCATGTTATCATACCCTTATGTTCATGATATAGTTTTTTATTTCCTTTATTTACACTTATTGGGCATCTAAGCTCACCCATTATTATTTTTCCTTTCCCTAATTTATGAATAAAGTTTTCATGTGGGGTATGTTTATAAAGAGTACTTAATGGGATGATCTTTATGGGTGACGTTAAATATCTTCCAGGAATTAAGAATATTGTGTTCCAAATTTCTAAAGGCACTAAATTGTTGTGTTCCTTGAGTGTTTTTTGTGTAATGTAATGAATATTCATCTCAAAAGATAAAATATCCATGTATGAGAATCATGGGTCACTATAGTTGGTATTATAAGAATGTTTTCATTTACCATTAGATACTAGGATGAGAAAATATTAGTGAGATACCTAGGGATATTTCTAAGGATATATCTATTAATTTCTATAAGGATATGTCTAAGGATGATTCAAAGTATAGGAAAATATATCAAAATTTTGGTAAAGTATAGATTGATTTATTTCAAATCCATTAAATACCTATCTAGATAATAAAAGTGGATGTGGCTCTGGCATAGAGGTACCAAGGGATAATAACTCCAAAAAGGGTGAATTGAGATGGACTCGATAATCACCTGGTGCATGATAACATGCCTTTCTGAAAACCAAGTTTGACACTCATGCTGGATATTATTTGAAAACTCAAATACTCTTTATGAACTATCAAGAAGTATTTAAATAGATGATGAAAATGAATAACCTAGAAAAAAACTAAGGTTCCATAGTTTAAAAAAAGGTGTCAAGATTTGGACATTATATAAGTGATTATCATGATTATTTGGTTTCCCATTATGATTAGAATTTCTCATGATATGATTTTTGGTTTTAGTCAATGGAGGGAACCAGAAGGAACTGGTTAAACAATGAATTTGATAAACAATTTGTAGACAAGAATCCAAATGGGATGATGACTGGAGTGAAGGATATTATTATTATTCCTAATCAACTATCATGAAACAAGATTAAATATGTGCACCTTAACTAACTCTCAGACTCACCAAATAAGATATGGATAGAGTTTTTTGATAATTCAGGTAGTGGAGACCATAAAGGAAAGAAGATTCAGTTTCCTATATGTTATTAATGTGGAAGAAACACTCAAGAGAATGTCTTAGAGGAATGATAAGATGTTTTGTGTTTGGAAAAAAAGGACACAATGTGAGTAAATGTAGGGGAAAATTGAAATTTTTTCTTAATATAATGGATGATAATAATGGTAAATCTAAGGTATCATCAAATGTTCAATATTTTAGATGTGGAAAGTATGGGAATTATGAAAATTTATGTCATATGTGGAAAGATCATGAAGATAATCAGTGATTTTATTTGAGTAATGGTTTTTATATTGATTTATAAAGAGGCTATGAATAACATATGAATGGAAATAGGTATTAAGGAATATGATGATGAATCATAGTTAATGGCTCAAGTAAGAGGTGGAATAATTAAAGTGTTTATGTATTGCAATTCAAGAATTGTGAAATATATAATAATTTTCTAGTATAAGTTTTTTGTTGAGGATTTGAAAAAATGTGTTAAATGGTACTGATGGACTATAAAAGGGATTTAATGGAAAGTTCATAATTTCAATATAGAAAGGTAACCTTTAATATTTTATTAATGTTGAGAAAATGGGGTTTATCTTAGGCAAATAGATGATTGATATGGATAAAATAAATTGGATAGTATTGATGACCTTATAATTGATAAATGATTATTTGATAAAGTGGTTTATGCTATCATTGCTGGAGTTTACAACATTTTTGGATTTAAGGAATATATCTTATAATTTTTGTTTTATATAAGGAATGAGGAATCGGGAATATTTTCAATAGGGATTTATCATAATTCATGTTATTATCATGTTTTAAAAGAATATATAATAAATTTATTCACATGTTTGGTATATGAAAATATGTAGATAATTTATGATATATGGGGGATTAATGTTAAGTTGATTTTGAGAAATATAGTGACCTTATTTATAAATATTTGGATTTTTATCTTTTTAGAAGGACTATATGGCTAACCATTTATGGAATGGTTTACGTTTTACTTTGGAAAAGCCTTTATATATTAATGTATTACTTCACCATATGAATATTTATGTATAATTTTATTGTGAGGTTAATTAAAGATAAATGGAATGAATTATCATGCTATTTATGGATCTTATGATATGTTAGTGATTTAGGAATAAAAAATTCACCTTC
This sequence comes from Viscum album, assembly GCA_963277665.1. Taxonomy (NCBI): domain Eukaryota; kingdom Viridiplantae; phylum Streptophyta; class Magnoliopsida; order Santalales; family Viscaceae; genus Viscum; species Viscum album. The sequence goes on from OY728120.1 coordinate 1,249,587,807, forward strand.
ATTTATTGGAGTAATATATGAAATGGAAATTTATCAAGGCACAACAAAATGGTGAGATTGTTCTTATGAAATGGAATGAAATGAAGGAACCATATATTCTCATGAAATAAAATATTATCCAATTACTATAATTACTGATGATATCAATCAACTTTTAACACTTATTTTTTATTTTTTTGTAGTATTTAACCATCTATGGATCCCTAACTTTCATGTTATCAATGATCTCTATCACTCTCTATAATTATTTTTTATTTTCATCCGTGTCCAAATCTTTACATTCCACCTCTGTTCTCTTTTATGAAAATCTTATTATTTTTATTAGGTAACCTATATGTTCCAAATTTCACTTTTAAAGGTAAGTTTAATTATTCATTTGTATTATGTGGGTTTTTATTATGTAATTTTGAAATTTTAATCCTTTGATGGTAGTGATGAATTTTGAGGGAGAAATTCATTTTAAGGGAGGTTGAATGTAACACCCTGAGATTTTGTGAATTTTCTTTCAAATTAATTTAATATTTTAGATATTTTTTGTTACATGAATCAATGATTATTTCTATTAATATAGAAAACATTTTTTCTCCTTGTATTACACAAAACAATAAGTTTCTTCTAAAGCATTCATGACATGTGACACTGAGCTTCATTAAACCATGAAATAATAATATTTTAAATATTTTTGTTATAACTTATCTGTTATATGGGCTAATATGAATAGTATTAACTACTTTATTAAAGAAATATATAAATTTATAACTAAATATAAATTTTTTATAATAAATTTAGTAATTAATTAATTAAATTTTAGAAAAGTAAATATATTCATCAAAAATGTGTTTTCTAGAAAAATGTTTTTTATTTTTTTATGGGAAAAATATTATAATTAATTTTTATCGGCTCTATAAAATTTATTTGATAAAATTAAATTCATTTTTTAATCATAATATCAAAATTAAATTATGGTTATATTTTGGGATTTTTTAAAAAATATTGATTTTTCAGTGAATAGTGATACATACCGATTTTTGTAAAACTATCATTTATTTTAAATAAATTAAGTAATTTAAATCCCCAATCATGTTTTAAATTAAAATAATTTTTTATTAATATTTAATTCACATAATTACTCTTGAATCAACTTTATAATCTATTTTATTATAAGTTTCTTTTTTGGTTTTAAAAGGGTTTTTCTATAAACTATGTTAAAGTGCATATTGTCTCTCCATTTTAATTAATTGAAATAATACCTAATGATAAATGTTTTAAATGAAATTTATAGATTATATATCAATAAATTTTAATTTATATTCATATAATTTTTATTATTATACGTAAATTTAAAATAAAATCATCTTGTGCATGAAAAAATACACTTCTCGAAACCTAGATCTTTCATCGTATCTATGCGTTCAGTTTCAAATATAGTTTTTTTTACTTTTATAAAATTTACATAAAAATTTAAAATTATTTTTTGAAATAATCGTAAAAATATTATACTAGGGTGAAATTTTTATAATTTTTTAAAAGATTACTTTTTTTGATGAATACTAAAAAATACTAAATTTTAATTGAAAACTACCTTTTTAAAATTATTTATAAAGCTAAATTATATTTTAAATTATTTTTAAAGTAAAATTAGTGAAATTATACATCCATTAATCTAATTTAATTAATTTTAATCAATTCTATATTGTAATTCGATATAAAAGCTTTGTAAACTTTTGAACATTTTCTCTTAAAAAACCCGCTTTCTCATTGCGTATACGATATTATTTTTAAATTAAATTTTGAAAATTATGCGAGTATAATTTGGAAAAATTATTCCATATTTGGATTCATCAAAATTTATATTATTTTATAAGTTTAAATTAATTTTTTTTCCAAAATTAATAGTAAAAGAACTAAAATTATTCACCGTAGTTAATGTAAAAATGGGTTTACCTCAAGGTTAAACTAAATATATTGGGGTTATAAATCACCCAAAACATTTCCAACACCCATTTTATATAAATATTTGAACCTTATATCTTCTAATATATATAATATTTCATTTTTAAACCTTTTTTCATGATTAAAATGTGGGTACATATTTCTCTTTATAAAACATTACAAGTGTTCCACTTGCCTCACTTATAAATGGACACCCTTTATCCTCTCTTAATCACACCTCCAAGACCTTTTGGGTAGGAAAATACCTATCCAAATCACTTCTCATAATCCATAATCTCATTAAATAATCCTTGTTTTTTTACATAAATCCATCCTAGGAAGGTCTTTGGTACCAATCTAAGGAGGATAGCTAGAGAAGAGGTAACGTTCATCAATGAGCGTTTTTATTTTATTTCTTCCTCCACATCATTAAATTATTATTTTAACATGATGGTATAATAACATAAAAATCTTAAACATACTAATATTTATTTATGTTATGTTAATTAACTACAACCATTCCCACTTAAATCAAATGGTTTGTGAAATCATCGTTCATTTGTACATCGGACTACCACATTACGAATTAATGTAATTCGTTTTTCCATTACCACTTATCAGAGTTGGAAATAATGATTTAATTATTGATTATATATGATAATTATTATATTCTTATAATTTTAAAATTATTATATCATCCATAACTTCATGATTACCATTTTTGGGAACAAATATTTCCACCCATGTGTATGGTGGACTGCCACCACGTGAAGCGATATGATTCGTTCAAGCCTTACATGGAAGGTAATAAGGATGATTTTAATTAAAATATGTTAAATATAAGACATAATTTTTTTTAATGATAATGTATATACCTTTTTATATTTAAATCAGACAATAATATGGAAACAATGGTCATGTGTACATATGACCAACCATCTCCATGGATAGTGTATTTCATTTTTTATCACAAAAATTTATGGTTTACAAATAATAAATATGTAATTAATATAAATTATATTTATATCATGGTTATAATTATTTATATTATGTAATCAATATAAAATTAAAATTAACAAAAATAAAAAATCAAAACAAACATGAAAAACAAAGCAGTTATTGCTCAAAACGTGACTTTAACATGGAATTTTTTATAAATGAGTAATAAAAGGTCATAATTAAATAATATATAGTATTATATATATATATTTATGTATGTATGTATGGATATTTAATATTTAGATAACAAACTTAGATTTATTATATAGGGTGTTTGAACGTGTACTAAGGAAATTAAGACTTAATGTAAAGGATTTCTATTTCACTTTTATTTTCTGTGAGACAAATGTCATATACACCATGTGTTTATATTATTTGTCTTATATAAAAGCCATGGATGTATATTATTATTATTATCCTGAAAATTATGTTGATTTATATATCCATTTTAGGATCTCTATTTCTTGGGGTTTATAGTTTCAATGTTATCAATGTGGTAAGGGATTTTTGTCTTGATTTTCATTCTTTGTAATGTAGAACATGTTATGAACCTATATTCATTATCTAGGTTTATATAAATACCATTTTAAATGTAGTATCATTAATTAATTTATACTTATGTTATTTTAATTTACAATTTATATTATTCCTTCATGGGGATTACATTTCAAAGTCACCAATGTGGTAAATATTTTATGTCACAATTTAATCATTTATTGGGATTGTTTATGATTACATTTTAGATGATTAAATATTATGATATATCTCTCAAGATACTAATGAATTTTATTATACTCTGGTTATTCATGATATTTTCAAGTAATAATACCATTTTCCCACTTTTTGGTACTTAAAATAATTGAGAAAATATTTTTAAGAAAACCTGACATTATTTATCTCTTTGGTTAGGGATATATTAACATCAAAACCCATGTTTATAAGAACAAATTCATTAAAAAATGTTTTATTATTATCATATTAATAGTAAAATACATTTTTACCCATGTTTTACTTTTGAAATAAAAAATTAAATGAATCTTCATATTGTTTTATAGATAATGTTTGTTTGGATTTTACCTAAAATGTGAAAGGAATCTTTGTTTTAACATGCACGACATGAACAAAATGTACCATCCTCATGAACATAATTTTATTTGACGATTACATTATAATTTTCCATGTTTCTTTTCAAATAAAATTATTTTCAAAATTATTTATGTTTTAAGAATTATTTTTCAAATCTGAAAGGATATTTTCATCAAAAAATGTTTTGGATGATTTTTAAAGCTTCCTTTAAAATATTTCAAGGTTACTTTAATATAAATAAATATTAAAAAGGTTTTATGTTTTTTTAAAAAATATTTGTAAATAAAATTTATCTTCCTCAATAAATGATTTAAATTATCTTTAAAGATTCCTTTATATTCCTTCAAGATAATTTTAAAAGAAATTGATTTTCAAAAGGTTTTATGTTTTAAAAATATTATTTTTAAATAAAATTTATTTTCCCCAATAAATTTTTGAAATAATATTTTCGAAATAATTTTCTATCTAACATGACATCAGTTTATGTTACCTATGCTTTATTGGGGATATGAATTAATGATACAATTCTTATTCATTCTATGAATTATTTATTATAATAATATGTTTATGAAACCTATTTCTATTATACAGGTTATACTACGATATAATTATTATGAAACACACTTATTTTTTACATGTTATGTGATGATGAAACGATGTAATGATTATGAAACATATATTTTTTAAACTGGTTATGATAAGATGATCTATTTATGAAAATCATTTCATTTCATGGGTTATGATATGATGAATATTTTATGATCTTATGGGACACAGTTCTCTGATTTTCATTATGTGGAAAGTGGGACCTATATCTCCCTATAATGCATTGGGTAATGTTAAATGATCCACGAGCTCAGGGGGTATATGGTTGGTTATCCCAATCCTAAAAAGGAGGGTACATGAGTGGTTATCCCCAGCCTAACATGTTATGAATGTCTTGGTGGGTAGCCTTGACATAATACTTTATATGATTATGTGTATTCCACAAATATTTATTATCCAAGTTTTATGCTCTCATGACTCATGTTATTTTATTAACTTGTGATTCATGTGTTATTAACTATATATCTTTATTAAATGACTCAATATTATGATATTTGATATGTAGGGTATGGCCTTTAATTTTTTTCCAATGTTATCACACCCCTGTGTTCATGATATTCTTATGTATTTTCCATGTTTACCCTTATTTATCATCTAAGATGACCCTTTATTAGGTTTCCTTTCCCTAAGTTATAAATAAAGGATTTTAATAGAGTGAGTTTATGAAGAGTACTTAATGGTAATATTTTATGGGTTACATTGAATATATTTCAATAATTAATAATATTGTTCTCCAATTTTCCAAAGGTACTAAACAATTATAGTCCTCAGGTGTATGTTTTTGTAGTGTAATGAATATTCATCTAAAAGAATGTAATATCCATGTATGAGAATCATGGTCTTCAATTACTCTAACCATATGTATATAATAAAATAATTATAAATAATATAATAAAATATTAGAATATTTGTGGTATAACTATTATCTATTCCTCTCTCACTCAATTGAAAAAAATGGAATTGTTGGTCATGTGTGTGTGCGGACTACCACCTCTAATAAGAAAACGTTTCATTTTTCACCACAAAATTTTATGTATGGTTATATAAATGGTTTTATTTAATAGATAATTTATTTATGACTTGATTTAAAATATGGAAATATACATTTGTAATTCTATAAGTAATATTACCAGTAAGCGGTCATTATAAAACTAACCTCCTAAAACGAACATACCAAAAGGAAAAGAGATTTACTTATATGTGAATTTTTTTTCATTTACCTTATTCTTAAAAATATTAAAAATTCGAATCAATCACCTTAATAAGATTTAAATAATGTCCTTATACTTTTTTAATAATGATATTATTACAAAATAATTACTTCTAAAGACAAACTCACATATAGATCGTAACACATTCTTATTGTGTCTTTTTAACCACTTGCATAAGAAATACTATAAATTTCTTTCAATTATGGGAATTTTATAATGTTTTTTTGGTTTTAGAATTTTAATATATCTTTTAAACTCATTAACTAATATACCACCATTTTTTGTTAAAAATCACTGAAACATTCTGGTCACCAATTTCATCTATGAGGATGGTAATAAAAAATTCCATATAATGAATTTATAAAATTATAAATAATTATAAATAACCAATTATAGAACCTTTTATGATCTAGAAATTATGAAATTTATGATACTAATTAATAACAACACCATTGTTATGAAACTAGTTCAAAATGATAAAGATTACTGACACATGATATTGAAAATATATAATACCAAACTAATATACATGTAGAGAATAATTATAAATTAAGTCTAAAAAAGTTTAGGGATATAAATAAGGTTCTAAAATATATTATTAAGATATTTATTTTTTTATATAGGATATTAAACTGCTTTAGTGGAAGACAATAATAATGGAAGGGGTTTCTTATCCCAAATTTTCACCCCTTGAGACATATTTTCTATTATACATCATATTTTATTTGGAATAGTGTACCTACTACCTAATGAATTTATTTTACTATATTAATTTTATTTGTGGGTTTTAATGATCCATATCAAGATCTCACTTTAAATGGTTTTCAATTCAAACAATACTAAAGTTGAAATGGTTTTTTACTCAACAACCCCATTGAGTTATAAAGTGTCTTATTGAAATTATTTTTTCCAATATTGTTTTATTAAACCTTAATAGTTTATTCCATGTCACTTTATATTCACATATATTTGGGAATGACCTTATAATTCATATCTTTTACTTCATTTAAATTTTAGTCCCATTAGTATATCATTGTCGAGAATAATTCTCATCCTCTTTAATGATGGATTCCCCTCCTTATCATTATTTACCTTTCCCACAAATAAACTCCTTTATAATTGTAAGAATAATTATGTGTTATCTCGTGTGACCTCTATATTTACATTCTTATCTTTTAAAAATTATTTTTTTACTATATTTACAATCTGGGGTTTCAAAAATGATTTTCCAAAATATTAAAAAGGGTTTTCATCCTTTAAAAATGAAATTTTTTATATTAAAATCCACATTTATTTTGATAACCTTTATAGCATTTCAAGTATCTATTAATAAAGTTTATTTTTTAAAAGTAATTTTTTTACATAGATTTAACTTCTCATTTTGAAGCCTTTATGGACTTCTCAATGCTTCTTTATTGAAGATTAATTTTTAAAAGTAAAATTTTTTAATATGTTTTCACTTAACCTTTTTTTAATCATCTTGTATTTTTCAATTCCCCAAAATTTAATTTAATATTTAAAAGTAAATATTTTGTTAAAAAAATCACTTCACCTTTTAAAGAAATAAAAGTTACCATAACATCATCTTTGATTCCAAATATAAATGTTTTTTTTTTGAAAAAAAACTTTCACAATTTCACTTAAAATTTCCAATTTATCTTTAAAGGTTCTCAATAATAGGGATAAAGTTTTCATGAATAACCCTATAATTTTTTTTATAAAATTATATTTTGGGGTGATTTAATTTTTGGTATTAACTTTTTTTATTCTTGAAGTAAGCTTTTGGGATACCATCTGAAAATATTGTGAAGCCCATTTTTCATTCCATGGGTTCTTTATGATGTTATAAATGAAACCCATGTTATCCCATGGTTTTTCATGATATGTTTAATGATTTATGTCTTATTTAACACACACATATATATTTTTTCATTAAGTGATGGTTAATCCTTATATATACCTCTAATTAATTGGGTAAAGATTTATATCTCATGAGATAATTGTAAACAAGTTGTGATGCTAAATCCACTAAGGGAAACGAGTGATTAAATCATAATCCACCAAGGTAAATTAGTGAGTGGATCCTAATTCACCATGAGAAATAGGTAAGTGAAGCCTGATCTACCTACAGAATCTTGGGAGTGAAGCCTGATCCATTAGGGGAAACATGTTGTGATGCTTGATCCACTATGTTATGATTCCTATGTTATTGTCTGTTCTATATATTTTTTCTTCGAAACATACTTATTTTATGAGTTCTTAGGTATTATGATCCATTTATTATCTAGGTCTGTTTCCCAAATTTTATGTTCATGGATGTTTATTTTTCTATCATAACAATATAATTATATTTTTATGATTTATGATCATAATTGGTTATAAATTATGTTTCCTTTAATAAGAATTTAAGACCACCCCTTCATTAGGTTTTATATCCCTCAGATACAAAGATGGGTATTACATGTGAGTTGATTTGAAAGTGGTTTAGTGTTTATTGGTTGTTAATAAATATTGATGAGTGTTGTAAAATAAGTCGTTGTAGTGCCCAGTTAATCATGTAGTCACCTTAAGAGGGGGGATAATCCGGGGTGGAAAAAATTTTACTGAATATATTTGACTTGATATTTTACTTTTTGTAAGTTAATTGAACCTCTATCATCAATTAGGATGTATGGATATTTTATTATGAAACCTCTCCCTGTTTCCCTTATGTATCGCCTATAATTTAATGCAAGCAATTCATAAATATTTTTATCAGGTTTGGTTCCAATGTGGGTACCTACTCTATATTGAATTGAGAATCACTCATGATAAAGATTTTCCAAAATAATATCCATCATATATTACAATTTTTGTTGTAAGTAATCACCCTTAAACAAATTATGGTGTGAAGAAATCACTCTTGGCCTAATAACTAAAGCTTAAAAAAATTCATTCCACCAACTTGATAAAGATCTTCTGATCTCCGAAATTTTTCAGAAATAATTTCAATCATAATTGAAGACTTTATAGAAGATAATATATAAATCCTACTCATAAAATAATATTTTAAGATAGTACATCCAATTAATCTGTATTGGGAACTTATCTTTTTGGTATACTCTATATGGTTCAACTCTATCTGTCCCTTCTCTGTCTAGTAGGACTTTGTCCAATCCTTCTATATTTCCTCATCTAAAATTTCTTCATCAACCAAGAATCTTCTTGGATGGAATCTCATTGAAATCTCTAGTTTTTGAATATTTTTCAAGATCATATCATTTACTCAGAATGAACCTTCACTCGTTTATAAAGGCATGACTCCTTCAAAAAAAAGGAAAAGGGTGGCCTCGAAATTTAAATTACCTGCTTTAAAAAATTGAATTTCCTACTAAAACATTTTAAAGTTTGAACTTCAAAGCCTTCAACTAACTTGATTAAAGATTCCTCAAAACTCAGTGTCGATAATATTCTTCAAATATTTACTAGATTTACAAATACTGAAATAACAAAAACGAACCATCACAATGTTTGACTTTATAATGTTTTTGTAAAGTTCTATATGTCTCTATCCAGTGTACAAAATTTTATGTTCCTCTATCCGGTGTACTATTCCTCTATTTGGTAGAATTCAGATCATGAATTCATAACTTTATAACTAAAAATTTGTAATGTGTAACTTTATAACGTCATAAAGGAAAAATTTTATAGTGTAACTACATAACTTCATAACTCAAACCTTGTATAGTAAAAATTCAAAACTTTATAACTCAAACATTATACAGTAGAACTTCCTAAATTCATAACTCAAAATTTCTAAATCAAAACTTCATAAATTCTTTACTCAAACGTTTTACAGTGAAAATTCATATCTTCACAACTAAAAAATTGAACATATGTAACTTTATAACTTGAACTTTTCATAGATACAACTTTATTTGGTAGACTCATTCGATTAATCTTTATCTGATAAAATCTCTTAAGATTATATGTCCACTAAAATTTATTATTCTTATCCATCTAGTATAATTTCATAAGATTCTTAATCCTATAAATTTTTTAAATATTATCCATCTGGTATAATTTATTGAGATTTTCTATTCAGTAACTTCACAACTTTCACTCCATCTATAAATATCATTTTAAAAAACTCAATCTAAAAATATTATATTTCTCATGTAAAGACCCGTAAAATTCAAGGAAATTTTTTTCTTAATTTTCTTTGGGATTTTACAAGAACACAATTTCTGACGGCACTCGATTCCGAGGCCCGGTGTGCCCGGAATTTTTATCCCAAGTTTAGCTCGTGTACGTTCAGTGAACGAACGAGTGGGTTTTCCTAACTTTTTAACCAGTGCTCAGAATCGAATTCTGAGGGCACTGATGATTTCACAGCGCCGATAATTGATTAGGAACAAATTTTCCGTAGTTGCGTTTACACGGGAGGAGTTGTTATAAATTGTGGAAGGAAAAATAAAATTGAGCTTCAATTTTATTTTATTTTTACTAAGTGGTTAATCTTTGGGTGGAAGTTGGGTAACCACCCAAGAGAGGTTATGAGGGTGGTGGGGCCCACACGAACCCCACCCCTTCATATTCCCTAACTACTTCAACTCACCATTTAATTAGATAACTTAAGTTAATTAAATGTGTGAGTTAAATTTGAGTGTTTGAATTTCAAATACTTAAGGCTTAGGAAATAAAATAAGACAAAACACTTATTTTATTTTTGGGTTGGACTTGTTGTGTTGAGTCTTTGGGAGAAAAGGAAAAGCTATTGAAGTTCTTCTTCCTCAATGAATAACGCGAAGAACGCCGACCTCCAACGAAGGTCGACAAGAACGCCGGATCCTCAGAGATCGACGACGCGACGCCGACGAATCTTTTCTTCGCGATGCGATGATCCTTCTTCCGCGACATGCAATTCCGCGACGAACCTCCGTTCAACTACAATCGAGGTAGGGGTTTTATTGTTTTTATTACTCATAAATTCTTCCACTTTCGTTCTTGATGAATTGATGGCACTTGCTATCGTTTAACGGGAGGGGTCCGGACCATACAAACACGGCCGACCTTCCTCCCTTGTATGTTGTGTTGTTGCGGTTCGAAGAAAGCGGCGCGGTGCAACGACACCGCGCGGGAACATACAGCAAGGGTACGCGACGCCATCGCGCCATGCCATTGAAGTCGAAGAAGTTCGCGGCACCGTTGTGCCGCACCGGAGAACCTCTAAAACATCACAGCCAGAGCAGGGCCGCGGCGGAGGGGCGCAGCGCAGTCACGCTGCGCTGGACGGAACAAGGTCACGGCTTAGGCCGCAGCGGAACAGGAACCGGCGGCTGGTTTCGGGCCGCCGCTGTCAGAGCAAGGGGACCGGCCCATGCCGGTACCGTGGCGGCAACAGCTGGCCGGCCGGTCAGAGGAAGAATCGGGGGTTACGACCCCCGGCTGGCCAGACAAGAGTGGCCCCCTACATGGGGGCCGCGGTTACGAAAAGGCGGGGGGCAGCGCGCCCCCCCGCACCCCCTAACGCTCGGCCGTTTTGGCCGAGCCACCTGGCCAGCTCCAGCTCGCCAGGCCGCCAGACTGGGCCGTTCCCAAGCGGGCCGGACCCGGACCCGGGTCGGGTCGACCCGGTTCTTGCCGACCCAGGGGGTACCGAGTAGGGTCAAACCGGGCCCGAACCCCCTAATACCGAACCTCTCACGGTCGTTTTCCCATAACTTGGGCTGTGGACCTCCAATTGATGTACCATCAGCTACGATGCGATCCTTGGATCGATACGGTCGTTTCGGTATATTACACTAAAGATTTTGGAGAAATTTGGATTCAGTCGAGTTGGTTCGTACACGAAACCAACTGGGCCCTCGGAGCGGAAACGCTTATAACTTGAGCTCCGGACGTCTGATTGGTGTGCCATCAACTTTTTTGGATTCCTCTTAGTGAGAAGGATCTTTTGGATTACTCTGATCGAGGTTTGGACACAGTTGGAGTATGGTCGGGTTGGTTTTGACTTAAAAACCAACCGGGCCCCTGGGACGAAAAAGCCAATAACTCTCAGACCGGGCGTCCGATTGACGCGCCATCTATGACGTTGAGTTTCTGTTGACGATACAGAACTTTTGGATACATCAACTACGGACTATGTGTCAGTTGATGTATCAGCCCCTCGGCTCGTGGAGCGGACCCTCTCGAATGAGCTTGTTGTGTGCGGGAACCCTAGAGCTGGCTGTGACTGCGACGACGATGATGACTGTATAGAAATCCTCCGTGGATTCGACGGCGACGACTACAACACTCAGCGATCCTATGTGGATCAGTGCTACCGATCTTGTGTGGGTTAGATCCTATGTGGGTCAGCGCTCAGCGGACCTGTGTGGGTAGCGCCTACAGATCCTGTGTGGGTCCGATCCTATGTGGGTCATTGTGGGGGTTAGTTACCTATCGATCCTTTGTGGGTCATTGTGGGGGTTAGTTACCTATCGATCCTATGTGGGTCCGACGGCTTAGATGAATCGGTGGCTGCATCTGATCATCTATATCATCTTACGAATAAGTATACCTGTGTGAGATGAATCTTGATTTTCAATCCTTATCTTCGATAATATTGACTTGATATCCTGTGTGGATTACATTATGCTTTCCTGTGTGGACTGGGTTGTACATGAGCTCGGATGTTGGAGCCAAATGAGAATTGATGACTTCGGTATATGTATGGTCATATACCTATGTAGTGTCGGATGTTACTTCGTGATTGTATCGTTCCTTTGTGGATTATCCTTTGTGGATTCTGGGAGACCTTTGGGGGTCTCGGGGTCCCTACTTAGTAGCTTATACTCACCCTTGCACGGCTATGCTCACACTACGTTGTGTTGGTTTCAGACGACCGACAACGCTGATCGTGGTTGAGGCTTGCGGAGCAGGTCGGTACCTGGAGGTGGACCACTGGGCGGGACGTACTCGGAGCGGATGGCTGGACCCAAGGAGCGGTGGAGGCTATCTGTACCCACCCTTCATGTGGGACTTCCATTGGATGGCTCGAGGCTACGGCTTTACTTTTCAGTTAATGTACTCCCTTTTTCAGTTGTACTTACTTTCAGTTTGGGTTTGTATACTGGCCCACTTACTTTTCCGCACTTACTTTTGTACCCAGTTTTACTTAGTGTTTACTTCTATTTTCTTACTCTGAGGTGTTTGTTTACTTTACAAAGGCAATGCCTTCCCTTTTTATCCCAAAATACGCCTTGGTGCTAGTCGTCATCCCCTGGCCTATGGAAGGCGGGCTTGGTGTAGTCACGGCACGGGTCCCGAGGATGGGTCGTGACAAATTGGTATCAGAGGAGTTCAGTTCTACCACAGAACTCTAGACTCTGATCTTTCTTCTATGTGAAGCAATAGTGTTAAGGGTATTGAGTGTGGTTATCAGTCCAGGGAGTCCAGTGTTAGTGTGGCGGCCGACATATCCGTACACCAGGACCCTGACTTCTGATTTCCAACTTAATGCACGAAAATATTGATTGCATGTGTGTTTAAAGTTTTCTTTGCGATTACTTTATGTTAGCTCACCAGGTATACTGTTTGACCGTGGCACACCTTTTTCTTTTCAGGATGGCCCCACAACGGCAGCTAGCTAGGGTTCCGAGCGTTGTGCGTGACGATAGCCCACTGAGCGACAAGGCCTCGGTACAAGGCCCTTTGACAGCAGAGGCACTGGCGGTACCTCTACCCGCCGAGCCACCGATGCTACCAGCCCCAGCCGCTGACGATGTACGTCACCTTAGTGCACTGCACGAGTTTCAGCGTCAGGGAACGCCTAGGTTCCATGGGGAGACCGACCCTCAGGCAGCCGAGGATTGGCTGGAGGCTGTTGTACGAGTTTTAAGGTTAGTGAGGACACCAGTAGACCTCATGGTGATCCTCGCAGCGAGCCTCCTGCACGCGATAGCAGGAAAATGGTGGAGCTTGATGCTCTAGGTGCACGACGAGGAATCTCTCCTATGGATGGACTTTGAGAGCCTCTTTCGCTCGGAGTTTGTCCTAGCCACCCTCCGTGCATTGCACATCTAGGAGCTTCTACAGCTGCGGCAGGGTATCTTGATGGTCGCCTAGTACTCGGCGAGATCTGCAGATATCTCGCGCTATTCGACGGACATGGTATGAGACCCATTCTTTCGGGCCCATACCTTTGAGCAGGGATTGAGGCATGAGATTTGGGCATCGCTGATCTCCCTCAGCATTCCGACACAGGCAGAGGTACTGGAACGAGCCCTTCTCATCGAGAGATTCCTTGCTGAGCCTACATCAGCAGCGAGACCTACCTCAGGGCAGCACGTAGTAGAGTCTTCTGCAGCAGGCAGTCGATGGATGACTCATGGGTCTAGGCAGACCAGACCCTTAGGCAGACGACCTCAGAACACTGGCTCAGTGGTGCAGGAAACACAGCGCGGAGCCAGTCTTTCGAGAGGCAGACAATGATACGCATGTGGCAGGCAGGGCCACATGGATCGTGACTGCCCGACCCGCCATACTGAGGAGCAGTAGACGGTTGAGCGACCACCTAGGCAGAGGAAGAGGGTCGACCGTGGCGGTCCGCAGGGAGAAGGCGGACGAGGCAGAGGAGCTGGCCGAGTAGCAGGTGGTGGGCGATGCTTTGAGGCTCTACCACCATCACCACCAGGAGGTCCACCCCGACCACAGGGAGCTGGCGGGCAGAGACAGACACAGCTTTGGGCAGTGGAGGCCTACGACCACGGCGTGCCCGAGATGATTTGAGGTACTATCTATGTCTATTCCACCCTTGTTTCAGTTCTTATAGACACAGGAGCGAGTCATTCTTTCATAGTCACTACCCTTGTTCGGAGCTCGGAGATCCCGACAGAGTCATTGGCTCGATCCTTACGGCTAGAGACTCCTACGAGAGCAGACTCGACGATTATGCACTGGTTCCGGTAGTGTGAGCTTACTCTAGGAGGTGAGAGCTTCGGATGGGATCTTCTTGAAGCGGTGTCGAGGCCTTATGACTTTATCTTGGGCATCGGTTGGTTATCTACACTTCATGCTCAAATCGACTGTATTAGGTGCAAGGTGCAGTGTGTACGCACCGACGGGAGTAGGTTCACCTTCACCGGTGAGAAGGGAGCCTTCGCAGCATAGGATGGACTCTCGCATAGGAAAGGACAACCCATCACTCATCAGTTGGATAGCCTCATCCTTGGAGTAGTTGACGTGCGGAGTCCTGGTCTTCCTGCAGTGGTGGATCAGTATGCGGACGTTTTCCCCGACGACGTTCTAGGACTACCTCCTCGCAGAGAGGTAGACTTTTATATTGATATATACCCCGGGACCGCCCCGATATCCACTCCATCATATTGTATGGCCCCCGCTGAGATTCGATAGCTACGGGTACAGTTGGAGGACTTATAGGGAAATGGATTCATCCGACCCAATGTTTCACCCTGGGCTTCCCCGATATTGTTCGCCAAGAAGGCGGATGGGAGCTTCCGACTTTGTGTCGACTATTGTCACCTGAACCAGGTGACCGTGAGGAACAAGTATCTGCTACCGAGGATTGAAGACATCATCGATCAGCTCAAGGGAGCACAGTGGTTCTCGAAGATAGACCTTTGGTCAGGCTATCACCAACTCAGAGTTCGGGACAAGGACGAGCAGAAGACGACCTTCAGGTGTCGGTATAGCCACTATGAGTTTTTGGTTATGCCATTCGGCATAACCAATGCTCCAGCAGTGTTCATGGACCTCATGAACAAGATCTTTCATCCATACCTCGATCGATTTGTCGTGGTCTTCATCAACGATATTTTGATATACTCGACCACTGAGGAGGAGCATGCCAACCACTTGCGGGTTGTGCTAGACACACTCCGAGAGCACCAGCTTTATGGAAAGCTCTGGAAGTTTCAGTTCTGGATACGTGAGGTCCACTTCTTGGGACACGTCATCTCTAAGGCGGGAGTTGCGGTGGATCCTGCAAAGATCGAGGCAGTGCTAGCTTGGGAGCCACTCAAGAGCGTGACGGAGGTGCAGAGTTTCTTGGGTCTAGTTGGGTACTACCGGAGATTTGTGCCAGACTTCTCCAGAGTTGTGGCACCACTCTCAGTTTTGACAAAGAAGGGGAAACCCTTTCTGTGGTCAGATAGATGTCAGCAGAGCTTCCAGGAGCTGAGACAGAGAATGACCAGTGAGCCTATCTTAAGGCTACCGAAGGAGGGAGTTGGGTACGTAGTTTACTGCGATGCATCAGGGACCGGACTCGGATGTGTCCTGATGAAGGATCGGGCCGTGATCGCCTTTGGATCACGTCATTTGAGACAACAAGAGAAGAACTACGCTACCCATAACCTGGAGTTAGTAGTAGTGGTCTTCGCTATGAATATGTGGCAACACTATCTGATGGGTGAGAGCTTTACAGTCTATTCTGACCACCAGAGTCTCAGGTAAATCTTCTCGCAGAAGGACCTAAACCTGAGACTGCGGAGATGACTCAAGTTCCTCCAGGACTATTACTTTGAGATAGTCTATACTCTTGGAAAGGGGAACGTGGTAGCCGATGCTCTCAGCAGGAGGAAGGGTATTAAGCTACTTGAGGAGGCGACAGAGAAGATAGCCACTTTGCAGATATCCTTCGTGGATAGAGATGGAGCATCCTTTCTTCAGTCACTCACAGTCACCCCTCCACTACTACAGTGGGTTAGATAGGCACAGTGTGGGGACGCCGACTGTGAGACGCGGCGTGCGTAGATATCCTCGGGACAAGCACCTGATGGTTTCTCTTTAGGAGGAGATCACGACGTCCTTTTCAGAGGACGTACCTTGGTACCAGTTGCTTTATGGGAGGAGGTGCTGAGAGAGTTTCACACATCCCATTTTTCAGTACATACTGGAGTGGAAAAGATATACCAGGATCTCAGACGACAACACTGGTGGCCGGGCATGAAGAAGGCTGTGGCAGAGTTCGTTTCTCGATGCCTCACCTACCAGTAGGTCAAGGCAGAGCACCAGGTACCAGCAGGCTTGGTGCAGCCCTTGGAGGTCCCGGAGTGGAAGTGGGATGGCATATCTATGGACTTCGTGACTGGACTTCCACGCTCTTCCAGAGGTCATGACTCCATATGGGTGATTTTCGACCGACTCACCAAGTCGGCTCACTTCTTACCCATCAGAGAGAAGGGCTCAGTGGAGAGCTTGGGACGTCTCTACGTTCAGGAGATTGTACGGCTTCATGGTGTGCCATCATCTATCGTCTCCGATCGAGATTCTCGCTTTACTTCCCGGCTTTGGAAGGGGTTGCAGTAGGCGTTCAGGACGCAACTACGTATGAGCAGCGCCTTTCAACCTCAGACAGATGGTCAGATAGAGAGAACCATTCAGACTCTCGAGTACGTGCTCCGCGCATGTGTCCTTGACTTTGGTCGCAGTTGGGAGGACCACCTACCCTTGGTGGAGTCCACGTACAACAACGGCTACCACTTCAACATCGGGATGGCACCATATGAGGCATTGTACGACCGACCTTGCAGATCTCCTCTGTGCTGGATAGACCCTGGGGAGTCAGCACTTGTGGGACCGGAGATGGTCCAGGCCCTGACAGAGAAGGTCCAGGTCATCCAGGAGCGGATGAGGACAGCTCAGAGCCGATAGAAGTCTTATGCTGACAGGAGGCGGAGGCCACTAGAGTTCGAGGATGGCGACCACGTCTTTATGCGGGTCTCACCTCGACATGGATTACGGAGATTTGGACAAGGAGGAAAGTTGTCTCCACGCTTCATCGGACCATTCCACGTCCTCAGCAGGATTGGCAAGGTGGATTATTGCCTGGCTCTACCACCTCAGTTGCACCGGGTGCACGACGTTTTCCATGTATCCCAACTGAGGAGATACGTGCACGACCCGATGCATATCATTGACCATGGGGAGATGGACATTGATGATGGGGCAACTTTTGCGGAGGTTCCAGTTGAGATTGAGGATCGATAGAAGCGGGTCCTACGTGGATGGTCGTTTCCTCTAGTGTGCATCAGATGGAAGCACGGGAACCTCCAGGAGAGCACTTGGGAGCGGGAGGCTCAGATGCGTGCACAGTACCGACATTTGTTCCCCTAGTTTATGATATATCTTTACGGGGACGTAAAGCTCTGAGATGGGAGTAATTTAAAGACCCCTAATATTCAAGGAAATTTTTTCATAATTTTCTTTGGGATTTTACAAGAATACAGTTTCTGACGGCAATCGATTCCGAGGCCCGGTGTGCCCAGAATTTTTATCCGAAGTTTAGCTCGGGTACGTTCAGTGAACGAACGAGCGGGTTTTCCTAAATTTTGAACCGGTGCTCGGAATCGAATTTCGAGGGCACTGATGATTTCACAGTGCCAGTAATTGCTTAGGAACACCTTTTCCGAAGTTGCATTTACACGGGAGGAGTTGTTATAAATTGTGGAAGGTAAAATAAAATTCAGCTTCAATTTTATTTTATTTTTACTAAGTGGTTAATCTTTGGGTGGAAGTTGGGTAACCACCCAAAAGAGGTTATGAGGGTGGTGGGGCCAACAAGAACCCCAACCCTTCATATTCCCTAACTCCTTCAACTCACCATTTAATTATATAACTTAAGTTAATTAAATGTGTGAGTTAAATTTGAGTGTTTTAATTTCAAATACTTAAGGCTTAGGATATAAAATAAGACAAAACACTTATTTTATTTTTGGGTTGGACTTGTTGTGTTGAGTCTTTGGGAGAAAATGAAAATCTCTAGAAGTTCTTCTTCCTCAACTAAGAACGCGAAGAACGCCGACCTCCGAAGAAGGTCGACAAGAACGCCGGATCCTCGGTGATCAAAGACGCGACGCCGACGAATCTTTTCTCTGCGATGCGACGACCCTCCTTCCGCGACGCCTTCTTCCACAACGTGCAATTCCGCGATGAACCTCCATTCAAATACGCTCGAGGTAGGGGTTTTATTATTGTTGTTACTCATAAATTATTCCGTTTCCATTCTTCGTGAATTGATGCTGCTTGCTATCGTTTAACGGGAGGGGGCCGGACCATACAAACACGGCCGACCTTCCTCCCTTGTATGTTGTGTTGTTGCGGTTTGAAGAAAGTGGCGCGGTGCAACGACACCACGCGGGAACATACGGAAAGGGTTCGTTGCGTCGTCGTGCCGCGCCATTGAAGTCGAAGAAGGTCGCGGAACCGTCGCGCCGCGCTGGAGAACCCCAAAAACACCGCGGCCGGAGTGGGGCCACGGCGGAACAGGAACCGGCGGCCGGTTCCGGGCCGCCGGCGTCAGAGCAGGGGGACCGACCCATGCCGGTACCGTGGCGGCAACAGCCGGCCGGCCGGAGCGGGCCGGCCGGTCAGAGGAAGAGCCGGGGGTTATGACCCCCGGCTGGCCAGACAAGAGCGGCCCCCCACATGGGTGTCGCGGTTACGAAAAGGCGGGGGCAGCGCCCCCCCCACCCCCCCCCCCCCCCCCCCCGCACCCCCTAACGCTCGACCGTTTCGGCCGAGCCACCTGGACAGCGCCAGCGCACTGGGCCGCCAGACCAGGCCACACCCAGGCCAGGCCGGGCCGCGCCCAGGCCGGACCTGGACCCAGGTTGGGTCGACCCGGTTCGGGCCGACCCATGGGGTACCGGGCCGGGCCCAAACCCCCTAATACCTGACCTATCACGGTCTTTTGCCCATAACATGGATTGCAGACCTCCGATCAATGCACTGTCAGCTGCGATGCGATCCTTGGATTGAGACGGTCGTTTCGGTATATTACACGCAAGGTTTCAGAGAACTTTGGATTCAGTCGGGTTGGTTCGTACACGAAACCAACCGGGCCCTCGGAGCGGAAACGCTTATAACTTGAGCTCCGGACATCCGATTGACGTGCCATCGACTTTGTTGGATTCCTCTTAGTGAGACAGATCTTTTGGCTTACTCTGCTAGAGGTTTGGATGCAGTTGGAGTATGGTCAGGTTGGTTTTGACTTAAAAACCAACGGGGCCCCTAGGACGAAAAAGCCAATAACTCTCAGACCGGGCGTCCGATTGACACGCTGTCTGTGACGTTGAGTTCCTGTTGACGATATGGAACATTTGGATACATAAACTCTGGATTGTGTGTCAGTTTATGTATCATCACCTTGGCTCGTGGAGCGGACCCTCCCGAACGAGCTTGCTGTGTGCGGGAACCCTAGAGTTGGCTGTGACTACGACGACGATGACGACTATACAAAAATCCTCCGTGGATTCGACAGAGATGACTACAGCACTCAGCGATCCTACGTGGATAAGTGCTACCGATCCTGTGTGGGTTAGATCCTGTGTGGGTCAGCGCTCAGCGGTCCTGTGTGGGCCAATGCCTACAGATCCTGTGTGGGTCTGATCCTGTGTGGGTCATTGCGGGGGTTAGTTACCTATCGATCTTTTGTGGGTCATTGCGGGGGTTAGTTACCTATCGATCTTGTGTGGGTCCGATGGATTAAATGAATTAGTGGCTACATATGATCATCTCTATCGTCTTATGAAGAAGTATACCTGTGTGAGCTGAATGGTGATTTTCGATCCCTATCTTCAATAAGATTGACTTGATATCGTGTGTGGATTACATTATGCTTTCCTGTGTGGACTGGGTTGTACTTGAGCTCGGATGTTGGAGCCAAACGAGAATTGATGACTTCGTTATATGTATGGTCATATACCTAAGTAGTGTCGGATGTTACTTTGTGATTGTATATTTCCTTTGTGGATTATCCTTTGTGGATTCTGGGAGACCTTCGGGGGTCTCGGGGTCTCTACTGTGTATCTTATACTCACCCCTGCATGGGTATGCCCACACTATGTTGTGTTGGTTGCAGACGACGAAAAACAGTGATCATGGTTGAGTCTTGCGGAGCAGGTCAGTACCTGGAGGTGGACCACTGGGCAGGACGTACTCGGAGCGGACGGCTGGACCCGAGGAGCTGTGGAGGCTATCTGTACACACCCTTCAGGTGGGACTTCCAGTGGACGGCTCGAGGCTGCGGCTTTACTTTTCAGTTGCTGTACTCCCTTTTTCAGTTGTACTTACTTTCAGTTTGGGTTTGTATACTGGCCCACTTACTTTTCCGCACTTACTTTTGTACCAAGTTTTACTTAGTGTTTACTTCTGTTTGCTTACTCTGAGGTGTTTGTTTACTTTCCAAAGGCAATGTCTTCCCTTTTTATCGGGAAATATGCCTTGGTGCTAGTCGCCATCCCCTGGCCTATAGAAGGCGGGCTTGGGGTAGTCACGGCATGGGCCCCGAGGATGGGTTGTGACATCTCACACATATTCTTCAAAAGCTCATCTAGAATCATGAAAAATTTTAGTGATCATGATTTAATAAAAATTGAGGGTCAAAATAGAATAATCTTACTATATAACTTACATCTCTTCCTATATCCATCTGGTGGTCCATGCAATATTCATACATGGAATACCCTCTTCATAATTTTCCTTATTTCATAATATTAACTGTTGATATAATAATATCAAGTACATCATATAAGAGATCCGACATTCCATACAGTAAAAATACATCTTTTTTAACTCTTAAACTTTATTTTTATTAACTCTAGATCTCTATATTCTAAAAAACTAAAATTCCATCTTTCTTGTCTTAGAAAATCTATCTTTCTTAACTCTAAAATATCATCTTTATTAACTATAAAAAATCATCTTTCTTACCTATGAAACTCTACCTTTATTATCTATAAAACTATATCATTGATAAATATAAAAATTCATATTTCTTAAATCTAAAACTTCATCTTTTTTATCTCTAGAACTCTATGGAATACTTCATAGGAAACTCAATATGAAACTTTATAAGAAACTTCATAGGAAACTTGAAATTGATATTAATCATTCCACAAACTCCAACACAATCATTGACTTTTCTATTATCTATTAATGAAAAATACAACACTTCTATTATCATCATTATAATTAGATGGTCACTTTAATCCCCCCTTTGGACTTTTTTAATGCCAATTTATCATTTAATTTCAATGAGTTTTCCTCCCCCTTATTAACTATAAATTTAAGGAATCTTCCATCCCCTTCTTCGGAGAACTTTATGCGAGGGATCATACTAGTTTTCATCTCCCCCTTTATGATCAGAATTTGAATCCCCCTTATAAAAAACCTGAGGTAAGGGGGGAACATTATTCAAAACCTTCCTTCTTCTCCCCTTTTCCTCTATTTAATTGAATGCAAACCTTAAATTCCTTGTGGGTGTATGAAATCACTTTTCTTAAAGCAACGATCCATAAATTTACTAACTCTATGTCTATGTGAGAAATAAATGATGAAGAAAACAAGATTTATTGACTTAGACATAAAATAATCTCATCAAATTTAACTATGTGATGCAAACTCATAAATTAAATATTTATGGATAGAACAAAATAATTTTAATTCATCTTATTTCCTATATCTATCTAAAAAATAGATAAAAAATGTTCAAGTATAAATAGTAAGTTCCTACCCCTTTAATAAAAAAATTAATTTTCCATCAACAGTAAATTTTCTATTTTACGTTAAAACATAAGATTCTACATATGTTAATAGGAGAGTATAAAAACATACCTTAAGATGAAAATACATTACTTTCTCTAGATTTTTATTATCCAAAACTTTATCAATATAATCTACAATTTTAGCCTCTAGAAAATTCAATATTCATTTAACTAAAGATTCATGATCTGGTTTCACAGAAATTGGTTATCTAGAATTTAGCCTCTACATTTCATCTTTAATAGATCTTGGAATCACCGGCTTCAAATTTAATTCCTTTACGTGGGTATGATCCCACTAAATTACATCACCTTTAATTCCCATATCAATGTAATTTAACAAAAACATATGAGAGGATAATATGTACTTTTCTTATATAATATATTAGATAAATAAGGATAAATTTTTTTACCAACCAGAAAACTCCTTCTTCAACATCATTTTTCTTCAATATATACTTAGTTTCCCAAGAATCAATATTATTTGGTTCCATATAAATATTCTTCCATTCACTCATTAGTTTTGGAAAGGTTTTATCTTTCTCAACTACTAGAAAGAAGCCCTAATTATTCTTTTTTTCTATTTATTTCTTTCTTATTCCAGCCGATCAATCCATATTTCATAGAAAACATTAAGAATGTTTCCCCTTTTAAATTATATTGAAATTTATTCATAGGAAACTTTATAGGAAATTTTTTCCATTTTTCTTTTTTTACAGACTCCTTTTGTCCAAGAATTCATGACATGCATTTTATGAGTGTGGATAGATAACTTACACCTTATACACAGATTATCATCTTCTGATAGGATACTCTTCTAATGTACCTTTCGATTAACTTCAACATCTTTATCAAATATTTCTTCGACCATTACAATCCACATATATCTTTATTAGATTTATTCTCTTTGTTTCTTAAGATTACTTAAATTATCTTTAACATTCATAGAATTTTAAAAACTATCCGTGCAGGGTCTTTTTATTCCATAGAAGTGGCTTCTTATCTTAGTTCTAACATCTTCAATTACTTTATTCCTGGGTTTAATATTCCGTATAACTTTGAATTATTTTCACCTCTAGGTAGACTTACAATCAATCTTCCATTCATTTTCCTTCAAATTATTTTTCATCCTTCTATTAGAAGTATCTAATTCTTGCTTAGTTGAATTACACCAGCACTATTCATCATCATGGAAATTTAATAAAAAAATTCAATAGAAATTTTCAATACATTCAAAAATATTGTATGTTAATAGATTTTTCCTTTTATGATAGGGTTGGGTGAACTTTGGTGAGTTTCCCATATTTTTTATATATTTTACCTTATTATTGGGCTTATTTTCTTTTCATACTCTATAATACAAAGCGATAAATCAGTATCCATGGGTCTGAACATTCAACAACACCAATAGTAGCCAAAAAATATGTTCTTTTTTCGATTGACTATTATTTCATCTAGTGGAGGTTTATTCTAGAACATGTTTATTATATACACTTTATGGGTAACTTATTCCTTTCATACATTTATATACCATCCTAGAAGTTATGGATTTATCTATATCTTTCATTAACAAAACATTTCTATAATTATAACCTACACTATTAAATGTACTCAAATTAGTGCATCCAAAATTCATTGGAATGAGGTTTTACGTTTTTCTTCCACATATTATAAGAAAATTCTTATGATTATTTTATATTATTTTTATTATTGGATTGAGTATTTTCAGAAGTACCACTTTCCTTATAAAATTTGGTAGAGATTATTTTCTCATCTATATGTAAAGATTAATCTTGAGTAGCTTCCATATTTCTCAATCTCACTACCTTCTCAAGGAAATTTAAATTTAATTTTTTTAATTTTAAAGAAACCCCAATTTATCTTCATATTCAACTTTAAACTTTTATATATTTTATTCTTGCAACTTAATCATCTCTTTCAAGGAAATATAAAGTTCTTTTACTTTATTTTCATTGATCACTGGTTTAGTATTATTAACCTCAACATTTTTTTGTGAGTATCTTCTATTGCATTGAGATTTTCCATGAAAATTTCATTGAAACAACATTATCATAGAAATTCATTTGCACTATTTATTACATAAGGTTGAACTATTTATCATAGAGTAATATCATTTTGATCATAATCCTCAATGAGTTTCATAAATTTGTCATGATTATAAACATTATTGAATTTTTTCTTCATACTTTTTACTATCCTCTAGTTGTAATTTTTCAAGTTATTTTATTATTTTGGTTTGAAAAACATAATAGATTTTGTGACATCTAACATAGTCTACAGTTCATGGAATCCTCCCTCAGTAATTTCCTTTAAAACAATAGTATAAGAAATTATCTATTTTAATTCTTCTTCTTCTAGGTTAAATTTTTTTTTATGAAATTAATATAACTTCTCACTTTCCTTTAGTGAGTTCAGTGAGAGTTTTACACTCATTTAATTTATTCAATAATGATTTCTCAATCACATAATATTCCTCCACAATTTTTTATTTATCTTCATAATGTCCCTTGATGAAAGAAAATATTTATTCAATAACCTCAAGTGGAAAATTCTCCATGTAATCCTTAACTCTTTATATAGTTCATAAATAGATTTGTGTTAATCATACACAACTTTTATTGAACTTTATTCTTCTTCTAGATGATTTATTGTACCATATTTTTTTATAAGTCATCCACTCACATTGAATTTTGATAGAGGTGAATCCTCATTTTACTGATATTGAGACACTCTATTCCTTAGGTTCTGAGCTTCGTTCTTCTTCCAATTTGTTAAAGTTTTAGTTGATACTTTAATCATTCTATAAATAAGAGTATCTTCTACTAACTTTATCTCTGTAATATCTTCCTTATTTTCTAAGGAAAATATTTTTTTAACTTTCATATATTTACACTTCATATAGATCAGTGAAAAACAACTAGGAAAAAAAACATTTAGATCTAAAAATAGGAAACCACTACTCTAATACCAATTACAGTACTCAGTGGATAATGCAGTCACCCTAATATGGGGAAGGAATCACCCTTAACCCAATGATGTTGGAATAAAATCACTATTGACCCAAAAACTACAACATTAAAAAATTCCTTTCACCAACCTAAGAATTGTATATTCAAATATGTATTCTCAATAAATAATATATACATTCCTCCAAGTCTGTATAGATGATAAGATATAGTTAATTATTAAAAAATAAACTTTCTTAAGATAGTCTGTTATGTGTAACTTTTCCCAGTATTTCTCTATCTGGTAGGACTCCATCTAATATTTCTTTGTTACTTTGCCTAAATCTTCTTCATTAATAGGGAATATAGTATATTAGAAACTCACTAAACTCTCTATCTCATGAATATTTCTCCTGATTCCATCATATACTCTAAAGGAACCTTCACCCATTTATTTAGGAATGAATCCAAAAAGAACAATGGAAAATGGTAGACTCTAAATTTGAATTTCCTTTCCAAACAAAATTTTAATTTCCTACTCAAACATTTCAAAGTTTTACCACCATTAAAGATATTAATGACCATAAAAATAGATTCCTAAAAACTCAGTTTCAACAATCTATCTCAAATCACATCTAAATTTAAAAACATTAAAAGAACACCTCATTATCATTATAATGTTTGACTTTACAAAGTTTGTGTAAAGTTCATAAGATCTATGTCTGGTGTATTTTTCCTCTATCTGGTGTACAAAATTTCATGTTCATATATTAATTTTATTATTCCACTATCCATTAGT
This sequence comes from Viscum album, assembly GCA_963277665.1. Lineage (NCBI taxonomy): Eukaryota > Viridiplantae > Streptophyta > Magnoliopsida > Santalales > Viscaceae > Viscum > Viscum album. The sequence continues at coordinate 1,249,613,932 of OY728120.1, forward strand.
CATCACATCATGAATTTATAACTTCACAACAAAAAAAATTAATGTGAAACTTTATAACTCAAAATTTTCACATCACAACTTCATAAAATCATAACTCAAACTTTTTAGAGTTTAGCTTTGTAACTTCATAACTCAAAATTTTTATAGAAAAAATTCATAACTTCATTCCTAAATTTTTTTATATAAAAACTTAATATCTTCATAAATTAATAATTATACTATAAAAATTCCTCATTTTATAACTCAAACATTTTACAACTATAAAATGAGAACATGAACGTTGTAACTCAAATTTGGTAGGGATAAAAATTTGTCTGGTGGACTCATTCTATTAATCTCAGTCCAATACAATTGCTTAATATTCTCTACCCTGTAATATTTCATAATATTCTTCATATAGTATAAATATTACGCTTCCCAGGCCTGTAAAGTTTTTTATGTTTCTCTATCTAGTATTCAATATTAAGCTTCTCTATCTAGTAACATCTCAACTTTCACTCTTTCAGGAAAACACATTCAAAAAAATAGTCTAGAATTTTTTTTCTCACACATCTTCCTTATTACAAACTTAGTTATCATAATTATTACATTGATTAATCATGATATAAGAAACATTGAGGATCATAAAATAATCATGTGACTAAATAACATCCATTTCTTACTTTGTCTATCTGATGAGCCATGTAATATACATATATGGTGTTCCCTCTTCCAAATTTTCCTTCATCTACAGTATGAACTATTAATATAATAAATTTTCAGACACCATAGTAAAATTTCATATTTTCTTACTCTAAAAATCCAAATTTTTTTAACTTTATAACTTTACATTCTTGAACTCTGAATCTCTATATTTTATAACTATGAAACTCCATATGTTATATCTGAAAATCTATATATTCTTTTAACTCTAAAACATAATCTTTCTTAACTATAAAATATAATATTTATTATTTATGAAACTCCACCGTTCTTATCTATAAAACTCTATCTTTATTAACTTTGACACTTCATCTTTCTTAACTATAAAAATTCATCATTTTGATATCTCAAATTCCATATGAAACTTTATAGGAAACTCTAGAGTAAACTTTTACTTCAATATACTTTTTCAATTTACTCCAACTTACTCATTTACTTTTTCCTAATCCATTAAAATAAATAAACCACTTCTATCATCATTATTACCATATGGGGACTTAATTTGTGTATATAGTTAATCTTCCAAGACACTAAACCTTTGGTTCTTCGAATTTTATGACTATTTTTGAGATTGAATGACTTATTATGTAAAATATTAACTAAATATGTTTATTTATCTTTGATCACCTTAGTTCGAATCCATGGAGGGTTTTTTTATGTATTATTTTAGAGGTATTTAGTGAAAATATTAGGGATAAATATATGGTATTAGATAAAGTATATAATGACATCTTAATGTTTTGGTAAAGTTAATATTGTGGTGTTTTCAAGAGAATAACATCCATATATGAATACTATAAGTGGATGCATTTTCTATAAAAACTATACCTAGGGTAAATATACCTAAAAATGGAGTGTTTAGTGTTAACTCAATCATCACTTGGTTCAAAATATATAGAGACTTAACTATATACCAAGATTGATACACCTAGGGGGTAAATTTTGGTTAATTTCATTATATTTTTAATCCATTTAGAATGATTTATAATTTTAATGATTTTTGTTAAGAAGAATTATAAAACCCAACCTAAATAAACCTAGATTAAACTAACAGTGATTTAGGTTGAACTAAAATCTTATTTTATGGTTTTTAGGAGTAAAACATTTTAATGTTTAATTTTCATGGGAAAATTTATGATAATTCTATTATGATATTGGTTTTTCATCATGCATGTTAACTTATTTTTGTTTGAGTAGGGGATGAAGCAAGAAGGAACCAAGTTAACAATTAATTTCCTGGACAATGTGAAGATTTTTCCAATGATAATCCTAATGGGATAGGAGCTGGAGTAAGAAATATTATGATTATTCAAACCAGATATCTAGAATTATGATTAAAAATGTCAACTTAGTTGAGTTTACAAACACACAAAAAAGAATAGGAGGATGGAGTATCATGGAAGTTCATGTGATGATGATAATAGAAGAAAGAATATTTAATCTCCTCCATGTCAATAAATGTGGATAGAGATATCTATGGTAAATGTATCAAGATAACTGGAAGAGGTTTCAGTTATGGTAAATGATGGAATTAAGAAAAAAATATTCCATTGAAAAATTAAGAGTTCATATAACATGATATGGAAAAATAATGATCCACATAAGGACCCACTAGTAATTAAATGTTTTAGATGTAAGAAATTTGGTCACTATGAAAACCAGTGAACTAATCTAAGGGATTAAGATGAAAATGAACACCACTAACCTTCTAAACCATTTTAAAGAGGAAATATTATATAAAAACTACTTTTTAATTGGATTGTGATAATTAATTGGTTTTAGGTACACATATTCATCAAGATAGATTTTTTTATATATGTTTTTTCCAGCTATAACCTATTAAAATAAAAAAAGACCTTGTTGTATCTTTATTGTATCCAATGTATGTGAATATTCTTCATGTTTTATAGAATTATGATCAATTAAAGTATAATTATCCTTATTTTAGATGAATTTAATGTGATTTAGGAAATGGATAAGCTAACTATACATAGACACTATAGTAAAAAAATAGAGAGATCATATTTCATATATCGAATCAACTTATGAACACCTATAACTACAAGGATGATGAGGAACACTCTAGGAAAATTGTTTCCATTATATAAAACTTAAACCCAATATATAGGAGTATTAGCTTAAATGGTTAGGAAGAAACCCTGTATTGTGATATGTTTATTATAAAAATAATAAATGAGTTTCCTATACTCACCCAAGTCACTAAGGTTGATACCTCATTAGAAATAAAATCATAACACATCTATATATTAACGACATCCATAAATTGTTCATTAGTGAGTAATAATTAAAATTTCAAGGGTATAATTTATTTAATGTGTGGATAATGTTAAACCTGGATATTTTAAATTATATATTTTATCATAAAACCAAATGTGTTCAATGGAATGAATTACATGCAACACCAAAACAAAAAAAATGTGAAATGATATCTAACAATTAAAATCTATTCATAGAGTTAAAGGGTAAAAAAAGAGTTAACCTAATTATAATATATATATATATATAATCATTTTTTATACCATCATATTGATATAATTCAATTAGTAAAGATAAATAAAAAATAAATTCATTTTATACTGAAAAAAATATTTTCCTAAAAAATCATTTTTATGTGCTATGTTACTTATTATATTATGGTTAAATAATGGATTAAATTGAAATTATTGGTAATATATACAATAATATAATTTAATATCCATCCAATAGTTATTACAAGGAAATACATTTATTTATTTTATGGTTAGAGGATACATGTTTCATAAACATTTTTATTCGCATTTATAATAAAACTGATTTTTATCAATTTTTGATATTGAATAATATAAAATAATTTGAATATTTGTAATTAGAATTTAAAAATTAGGTAATGGGGATTTTTTAATTTTTATACATAAATTTAGCTGGCCAGATAAATATTAGATGCCAGGGTAAAAAAATTGTTTTTAAAAAAATGATACTTTTCTAAATATTGTATATTTTTAAATTAAATGGATCTATTTTAAAATAAATCATATAATATGTTATTTAAAAATATATAAAAATAAATTAACATAAATTAAATTGGTAATCAATGTTAAATAACATTAACAACACATAGGGATTAAAATGACTACTTTATACAAAAATAGTTTTTCAACACATCATATGTTTTAATTTAAAAGATAAATATTCTATATTTATAAATTGAAAATGATTAAAAGGGGTAAGAAATAATTTTGAAAACTTCTTAATTTTGAAAAAAAATCCATCTTATATTTTTAGTAAAGAAAATTACAATGGATATATTTTATTCAAGATTAATAAATGTTAAAATGGGTAATCTAATGTGGCTTCAATTTTACTCAAAAAATTTGACACATAGTCCTTAAATAATAATTTTTTAGGTTGAAAATATATACCTACATATATCACAAAACATTATCCACCTAACTCACCTAACTCTCATGCAATTCCATTCATACCACTTACTAAACATTCTTTTCCAATGATTTTTCCCTCATTTTCACCTATAAAAGGAGATCACTTCCACCCATTTCAATACACACCCCTAGTTCTAAATTCCCATAAATATTTACTCTATTTAATTTTTCTAAAGACCCTATACATTTTTTTAATCCAATATATACAATTAATTTAATAAATTCATTCATTTACAAATGATACTTTAAGAGAAGATTCAAATTATCAATGTAATTATTAATTACCCTTTAACTTTATTTCCTTAAACTTATTATCCACCATCATCCAAAAAACATATAACCATATTTATATAACTAAATAAGTATATATAATATAATGAAATTTTATTATAGTGATAGTATAACCCTTATCTATTCCCCTCCCATACAATCTAAAAAATGAAAATGTTTCTCATATGTGTGAGTGGACTACCACCTCCATGAATGACACATTTCTTTTTTTCATCACTATTATCAGGTATGGTTCTAGAAATTTGTTTAGTGAATAAATATGTTATTTATTCCTAGATTTATATTCTGAAAATATAAATTATTCATTCTATAATTAATATTATCAATAACAGATCATTGTAAAACTATCTACCTAAAATGGGAATACTAAGAGGAAAAATGATTTACTGATCAGTGAAAAATTATTTGTAATTTACCCTCTTATTATAAATATTTAAAATTATAATTAATAATCCTAATTATATATAAATAATTTCATTATGTTTTTTTATAATGATATTATAAAAGAAGGATCTCTCCTATAATCATACTCACACAAGATTGTAGCATATTATTATTAGTTGGTTTAACCACCTACATGAAAAATGATATAAATTTATATCAAGTATCGAATTTAAAACTTAATTTTTTATATAAATAAGTAAAAAAACTATTATTAGGGTTATTTATTGGTAATATAAAAATTTAAACTCCTTACTTATGATACCATCATTCGTTTGTTAAAAATAAACAAAACATGGTTGTCACCAATTTCTTCTGCAAGAACTGTAACCAAGGCTTCCATATAATAAAATTATAGAATTATATATAATTATTAATAATAAATTACAGTGCCTTTTATGATATATATATATATAGTGAACTTTGTGATAAAACAAATAGCAATACTACTATTTTGAAACTAGTTCAAAATGATCAAGATTACTGACACCCGATACTAAAAATAAATAATAAATAACTAATATATATGTAAAGAATAATTATAAATGAAGTTTGTAAAATTATATATATATATATATATAATTAAGGTTATTAAATATATAGTTAATATATTTATATTTTGTATAGAATATTTAATCACTTTACTGGAAGTTAATAATTAAGGTAAGGGTTTTTTATCTGAAATTTTCACCCCTTGAGACATATTTCTTATTATACACCATGTTTCTTTATAATGGTTTATGTAATTCCTAATGAATGTATTTTATTATATTAATTTCATAGTTTTTAAATATTCATGTCCTATTCTCTTTTTAAATATATATTAATTCAAATGATACAATGTTTTAATGGATTTTGTTAACTCAACTCACTTCATTGAGTTATAATGCTTCTTCTTAAACTTATTCCATAAAATAAAGGTTTATTGAAAATTAATATATTATTTAATGTTCCTATTTGTTAATATTTGTTGGAAAATTACATTTTAATTTATATATTTTACATTGATAAAATTTTAGTCCCAAAAATATATCATTGTTGAGAATAATTATCGTCCTCTTTAATGATGGTTTTCATTCCTTATCTGTATTTTCCTTTACCATCAATTCTCTCCTTTATAATTTTAAACCTAATTATTTTTTATCTCATGTTACCTCTATATTTTCTTTATCTTATTTTAAAAAGGATGTTTTGTTATTCTTTTTTTGATGAGGAATTTTAATAAATATATTTCAAAATATTAAAAATGTTTTAAATCATTTCAAAATCAAATGTTTTATCTTACACTCCACATTTATTTTGATAACAATTATATCATTTCAAGGATATATTATTGAAGTTAATTTTTTAAAATTAATATTTTCCCAAATATTTAAATTCACATTTTGATAACATTATTTCGTTTTCAAGGCGTCTTTATTGAAGATTATTTGTCAAAAGTTAAAGTTTATAATATGGATTCACTACATGATTTTGAAATAATTATGTATTTTTTATGTCTCCACCATTGACATTTATTATTAAAATTAATTATTTTTAAAAAAATTACACTTCACCTTTTAAAAATGATTTTTCAAAGTGAACGTAATGTCATACTTTATGTAAAAGATAAAATCATTTTTTATAACCTCTATTATGATTTCACTTACATTTTCCTCTTTATCTATAAAAGTATCTATTAATGGAATTTATTTTGTATGAAATACTCTCTAAAATTCTTATGAAATACTATTTTGGGGTGATTAAATTTTGGATATCAATTATTTTCATTATTGAGGTCTATTTTGGCGATACCATAAGGAAATGTTACGAAACCCATTTTTATTTCCATGGTTTCTTTAAGATGTTATTAATGAAACCCATTTTCTCTCATGGTTTTTCATGATTTTTTGAATTATTGATATCTTATGGAATACATATGTATGGTTTTAAATCATGTGACAATTTGGAGTTATATATCCCTCTAATGCATTGGGTAAATATTTATATATAATTATAAAATGGGAAGTGAGTTGTGATTCCCAATACACCAAGGGAAATAGGTGAGTGAAGCCTGATCCACCAAGGTAAATAGGTGAGAAAATCAAGATCCACTAAGGGAAATTGGTCAGTGAATCATGAGACCCTTGATAAATTTTTTGTGTTTTTTAATCCACTATGTTATGATTCTTATTTTCATGTGTGTGCATGTTATTATGTTTGAAATATAATTATGTTATGATTTTTCATTTATTATGATTAATGTATTATTTGGGTATTTTTTTCCTAATATTATGTTCTCATGTATTGATTATGATCTTATACATATATACTTATCTTTTTCTGACTTATGATCACTATTGGATATCTCTTATATCACCCCTATTAAGAATATGAGCTCAGTCCCTTAATATTGTTTCTTTCCCTATAATACAAAGATCAGTATTAAATGATAGATGCTTAGAATGGGGTATAGAGTTTAGTGGTCATTAATAAATGTTGACAAGTTTCATAAAATAAGTTTTTTATATAGCTAATATTACAAGACACTAAACCTTCAGTTCTCTAGTTTGTGAGATTATTTGTGAGATGGAATGATTATTCATGAAAAATAATGAACTAATTTTTTTTTAATTTGATTAGGTTACCTAAAACTTTAATTCAGATTTTTCTTATTTGAATCATGGGTTAAATCCCTTCTTTAACTTTATATTCCTCTAGTTCAACTTTAGAATCATCATCAATTAGTGGATTTTGAGATTCTTCTAAATCTAATATTATCTATTCTTATTCTTCGCACAATTATTCATGAATATGGATTCCAAAATTATATTTTTTTTATATTTTCATGAACCTTCCCATCACTTGTTTCAGTGATTTTGTTGATCCTTTTGTTAAATAATTTATAGACTTTACCCTTCGATGAGTATTCTAAAAATATACCTTCAACTGCAGCGTTATCAAAAATTCTTATATTTCACTCTTTATTTTGAGTAAAACATTTTATTCCAAATACATTGAGATAATTTAGTGAGGGTTTCCTTCTATGAAACATTTCAAATAACATCATCTCTTTTTCAAGACTAAGAAACAATTAATTCTAAATGTACACAGCCACTTACCCACTACTTTCCAATAGTCCTAATAGATTCCACATTCTATAACCAAAATATTAACCATATTATTAACCATGTGGTTCCTTATTTACATGAATCCATTCATTTCAGGACTCCTAAATACTAGGAATCCATGATTTACTCTATGCTTCTCTAAATAATTTTCAACTTCAATAGATATATATTCAGTTTTGTAATCTAACCATAGAATCTTCATGGTTCTTCCGGTTCCATTTTACACTATTATTCATAATAATTTGATATCATTTTATAATTATCCCTTTGACCACATAAAAATGGAACTTATCATCCTTTTGTAGTCATTAGTAAATAGAATGAATTACTTCTCACTATAAGTACCGAGCTCGCTGATTGGACCACATACATTGGTTTAGACTAGACTTAGCAAACCTGATGCTCTCTTACTATTTGGGTAGTAAGGGTTTATCATCATATTTCCCTTTAAACATGAATCATAACCCTTTTCTCTATTTACCTCTAGTGAAAGAATTTTAATAGAAGCTTTCAATTTTGAAATATTCTCCATGCTCTACTGATTAATGTGACCAATCTTCTTGTTCCATAAATTGTTATCTTTTCCTATGGTTAGGATAAAAGTATTCCCCTTTTTATTCAATTGATAAAGGTTATAATTTTTTATGAATCCTTTAAAAAAATAATTTTTATCCTTACATTTGATATTGTATCCTTTCAGGTTGAATGTGACTTCCAACCCCGAATCACAAAATTGACTTACACTCAATAAATTGTATCATAAGATTTCAATATAGATAATATTAGTGTTATTCAATTAATAACTTCTAGGAAATTATTATCACTCCATTTGATCTTATATTATCCATCATTTCCAAATTAAATAGTACCATCAACTCTTCCTTTCACATTCTTGAGTAAATTCTTGTAACCCATCATGTTGGATGAACACTCATTATCAAGAATCCACTTGATACAATTATTCAAAGATTTTAAAGCTATCTAAAATATAATATATTTTTATTTAATCATTAGTTTTTTATTTAAAATAAATTTATGAATTATTTTACATGTACACCCCGAAATATTAATAAATGATTACCTTTAAATAATTTAATTTATTTGATAGATTTCTCAACACAAAATATAAAACTTAAATGAAACTTCAAGATATTAAGATAAAACAAAAATATTTAAGTATGATTGTTAAAACATAGCCATTAAATTATATATAATTAATAAGAGTAACCACTTTGTTAAAATATATGAATAATTAAAATAAGGGATACTTTTAATATGAATTAACTAAAATTAGTTTACCTAATATAACTAATAAGATCATTTATTGTTCTGAAAAGCATTTTTCTAAAAAAATTTCCTATTTTGTGATACACATGTATATATAAAGAAACATATGATTAATGACAAAATATTTTTGATATTAATAATTTTTTAACACCAATTTATTTGGTAAATAATATTAAATAAGAATAATAAAAGTTAATGTTTGAAAATGAAAATTTCCAATAAAATTAATATTTCATTATATTTTATGATTTTATATTAAAAATTGAATTTATATATCTTATAATTTGAAACTCGTAAAATATGATCTAAATTTTTTAATTACTCATATAAAAATTCACTTTGAATTAATTTTTTAGATTTTATTAAAAGGTTTGTTTTTTTCAAAAAAATATTATTTTCATGAAACATATAATTTTTATGACTTTATCATTGTATATGAAAGATATATAAGATTAAAATAACTTTTAGGATATCAAATATTAATCTATGGAATAATATTATGCATTTTAAAATATTATTGGATCTTATAAATATCATTCCAAACATTTTTAAATATAATTAAAATGTTACTTTAATAAAAAAATACTACTTTCAGTCTTTTCTTTGTATCAATTATTTTCAAGGGAGATTAAATTTTTGATTAAATTTTAAGCCACAAATAATTTATTTTTTTAAAATTACATCAATTTATTTCATTAAAATAATTATCTGAAATAATTTTATTTTATATAAAAATTTAAATCTTAAAAACATTATTTCACGAAATATTGTTTTTATGTGATTAAGTGTATTTGTTTTAAAATTAAAATTTCAGACCTTTATAAATTTTATTTTATAAAATTATTTTAAAATTTTTTATTATAATTTTCAAATTAGGTATAAATTTCAATTTTAATATTTTTTATTAAAATTAATTACTAAGGTTAAAAATAAATTACCAAGGTAAAAGTAAGTTTGGGTAAAAGGAAAAAAGTTAAAATAAAAAATCATAAAACACTCAAAATTTTCTAAAAAAAGAGTGGTTCTTGTTAGTTTCAATAAAAACTCATTTCACTCTCCTATTTTTTAATTTTTTTCCTTTGACACTTGAATAGAAACCTTACATTATTGAAAATATTAGGGTTTCACCCAAAAACTACCATTTCCTTCACTTATAAAAGGGTATCATATTCACCACTTAAAGATACACTTATCATTAGAATTTATCTTTAGAAATATTACAATTTTAACCTCATAAAACCCTATCATAGTTTAAAAAGATTCTAGCCACTAGTAGTTTGGAAAATACCTTCATTTCCAAGGAGACTACCAAAGAAAATTCAAGTCTCCAACATGAGTAGTATCAAATCCTTAGTTTTTATTTTTAATTATATTAAAATTTATTCCAAACCCATGAATATAATAATATTATTATAATTTATATGCCAAAATATTATTAGATTTATGGTATTATCGTTTCTTATTCATATTCCCCATCCAATAAGAAAAACAAAATTATCATCTGTGAGTTGTGTAGACTACCACCTCCACAACATAATGTGTTCCATTTTTCTTCACCACCTTACACTAATGAATCTAAGGATTGTATTAAAGGATAAATATGATTTTAATGATATATTTAGGGTTATTTTATGAAAAATTATAGAACCAGTTAATGATATTATCAATAAACAATCATCCTTAATTTAATCATTCAAAAAAGTGTACCCAGAGGATAATATTTTATTCAAATTGTGAAATGTTTTCATATCCAATAATTGATCTTAAAATTCGTTAAAATTCTTATATATCACACTAATAAACACTAAATAATATCATTATTCTTATTTTATAATGATATTACAACAAAACCACCTCATAATCATTCATAATTGATGGTATTTCCAAGCTTGGGTACATTTTACCACCTAATTGAAAAATAATATAAATTTATATCATGAATGACTATGGGAAAATAATTAATAGTATAAAATGATATAAATGTGTAAAAAATGTTTTTTAATTCTGAAGATTTTATATTAATATTTAATTCATTAATTAATAAAACAACATTCAGTTGTAAAATCACTTAAACATGATTATTATCAATTTCATCTTCATGGATAAAGACTAAAATGATCATGAATGGAATTTGAAAAAGAATAAATAATTATAAATAATCCCTAATAGTAAATTTAATTAATAAAATTATAAACTTTAAAATAATAATAAACATGGACTCTACTACTAGGAAATAATTATAAATAATCAAAACTAAAAACATCCTATCTAGAAAATCATAAGAATTCATATAAATAATTACTATTTATGAAAAGTATGAATGAAAAATGGATACATGTAAGGTTATAAATTAAGTGATTATGATAGATATGTTTTTTATATAGGAGGTTAAAGTATATTTATTAAATTCATGAAAATATATAAGGGTTTTCATTTCAAATTCCACTCTCTAAACCATTTTTGGTATTATGCACCTAATTTATTTTTTGTGGTGAATATACTTCCTAGATGAGATATCATATCATGAATTATATTTTAATCATGGTATTTGAAGTTCAGTTACAAGCCCTCTATTTCAAGAGGTTTTAATAAAATTGTTTCTCAAACCTAAAGGTTGTTCTTGGTCTCAATTCTGATTCTTTGAGACAAAACACATTTTGTGAACCATGTTTTATTTGAATATTATTTTCAATTCCCATGAATATATTTTTATCATACTAATTTTATTCCATGGTATAATCTATTAAAATCATGTTCCCTTATCTAAGTGGCGATTGATTCAGTTTTTCCCTAGTAGTAAGAGTTTTTGGTAACTCAATTTTCATTCATTGAGTTATGATCATTTGATTTTAGGCTTTTAATGTCTCTTTTACCTATTTTAAATTTCTAAACCTAATTAATGTAGTATGGAATCAACCATGTTTTTATTCTAATGAGACTTCCTTAAAGGATTTTTTTTACAAATTTTTTTAATTATTTTATACTTTGAAAAAAATTAATTGTTTTGGATGGGATTACAGTTGTTGTAAAAGAAATTATTCTAAGTTAAAAACACATAAGGAATTGAAAATAGAGGGGGAAAGTGAAAAAAATAGGAACCATCAATGGTGTAATGGAATTAATAAAGAATTGGTAGCCTAGATAATAATTCTTATAGATCTGTCTGTCATCATCATTTTTAATGGATTTTAAAACTATGACTATCACATTGAATATATTGAAATATCTAATATTTCAACCCAATCATTTCACTAAATTTAAGTCTATAACCAAAATAATAGCAGAAGATATCCTTTTCATTGGATCCCATCAATGCACACAATAATCACTATGTGTAAATACATAGTTAACTCCCTTCGTACTCACAATCCTTGATAGATGATTGAGAAATTAAAACTAAGAGGATCATAATAAAAATTAAAATCAACATAAACTAATAAGTTGAAATTATAGATCATCACACTCTAATCAGAAATATGATGTACTCTAAATTAAATAAAAAAATTAACAAAGTGAAAGAATATTAAAACTTTAATCAGTGATCACATTTTATAATTCAATTATTTGGAGGGAATTAAAATTCCAAAATAAAATATATGAAAACTCTTAAAAATGTTACAATGAGAATCTACTAGCTTAGGCTGCTATAATTGTAGTTGTACATCACCATGCACAAGATCGATATTTGATATCTACCTTTATCAGTATCAAGAGTATCAAAAACTCTCTAAAACCATCATGGTTTTACTCCCATTCTCTCTACTTATGATGTATTCGAAAATGTTTCTTTACATCTCTATAATGAATCCCAAAAAACATAGAAAATATTATTTAATCCCCTCTAAAACCACAAACATCACTTTGCTATGTTGACATGTTGATCATCACTTCCATCATTTTTTATCATTTTCCTTCTACCGCATCCATGTAACGTTATCAAATGTGCCTAACCAACTATAAAAAATAAAAAATTAATAAATTCATTTGACATGAGACTTTTCCCAAATAATGTTATTGTTTCCCCATCAACCTTAAACATTCAAAAAATAATCCCAAACTCTAGTACTATAAATCTTTATTATGTATTTTCATCTCATATTATAATTATTATGTTGGATATTGAATTCAAATAATTGAACCCAACCCTAGAAGCCACAATTATGAAAGAATAGATTCCCCTTGATCAATCAATCATCTGCAATAGCAAAAACCCATCACACAACGTTAAATGCACATTTGAAAATGTATCTTCATTTTCTTCCTCAACTGCTACCTCAACTAAACATAGATACCAATATCAAAAAGTGTTGGGCATGGTGAGGATCTCACAATCTCAGATTTTGATCCTTCAACAACACCTAATTTTTTGAGGATTGAAATATGAATGGATAGTCATACTATAGCCTCTCATCTTGGACCTAACTTCTTCAAGAAGATTCCACTAACCAATAATTAATCATTTTCATCACATAAAAGAAGTTCTATTATAGGCATTATGCATAGATTTATGATTATTTTCTTTGAAGTCAACTAAAAATCATGTCTTTCTTCAATATTTAGTTTCAAACCAATGGGACTCACCCTAGATTTTAGTTTGGTTCCATATTTCAGGATTTGGGAATAGGTAGTCCAATCATTACTTGATTCTATGATCTTAATTAATACTTCCTACGTTGTCCTTGATTCATCTCCAACATGGTTGGGTGATTCTTGACTAATCTCGGTTCTGCGTAACACTTTCAAGATTTTGAGCGCCATCAAAAGATTCAGTGGGAAGGAACCTCACTTGGACTTCAATTTCTTTTATTTAGACTGAATAGTATTCTTCAACCCACTCAACTCCAAGATTCCTAGAGAAGATAATATCATTCATCTATAGTATAATCTTCTTCAACCTAGGTAATTAAAAGCAAAATTCAGCCCCGGTTTATCTGGTGAATATTGGTTCAAACTTCAACCATAACTTTATCGGTGTCTTGGGGTTCATTCATCCCAGATCTCGTTCAATCGCAACAGAAACATTAACATCCATATACTTCATTAGTAATGGTGTCACGACCCATCCCCCGGGACCTGTGCTGTGACTACCCCAAGCCAGCCTTCCATAGGCCAGGGGCTGGCGACTAGCATCGAAAGGCGTATTCCCTGAAATCAGGAAGGCATTACCTTTATAAACTATAAACACACACAACCAAGCACAGAGCAAGATACGAACACAAGTAAACTGTATAGGAACCATGGTGTGTATAGTAAGAAAAAGGGGTCAGAATACACGCCCAACTTGAAAGTAAAAGGAAACTGAAAAGTACAAGTAAATTGAAATAGCTCTTGTGAATACCCACCAAGGATCCTACTAGAAGGGTAGGTACAGCTCTCGAATGGTCATCTCTATGGTATACCTCGTCTAAGGTCCACCTTTGAGCTACCTCCATTCCTGGAACCCTCATCCTCAGTTAGCATTGTTTGTTGTCTGCACCAAACACAACAAGGTGCGGGCATAGCCCGTGTAGGGGTGAGTATAACAAAACTCAATAGGGACCCTGAGACCCTCAAAGGTCTCACAAAATCCACAAATGTTAAACCAAAAATCATGAAAACTACTAACAACCCTACTTAGGTATATGCCCTTACATGTACCTAAGTTATCAAGTATAACCATCTCATTCAAGAGGAAACACAAGGCCCAACTCATTACCTTAAAGCTCAACTGTTCCACAAAGGAAAAAATCCCACGAAGGTAACACCACAAAGGTAATGCCACAGAGAAGAATTCCACAAAGGTATCATCACGAAGGAAAGTACCACACAGGTACACCACACAGAAGAATACCACAAAGGTATCACCATGAAAAAAGGTACCACACAGGTTCGCAAGATAGAAGAATACCACCAAGGTATCACCACAAAGGAAAGTACCACACATGTATGCCACATAGAAGAATACCACCAAGATATCACCACGAAGGAAAGTACCACACATGTACACCACACAGAAGAATACCACAAAGGTATCACCATGAAGGTTAGTACCACACAGGTACAACACAGAGAAGAATACCACAAAGGTATCACCTCGAAGGTAAGTACCACACAGGTACACCACACATAAGAATACCACAAAGGTATCACCATGAAGGTAAGTACCACACAGGTATGCCACATTGAAAAATACCACATAGGTATCACCATGAAGTAAATTACCACACATGTATGACACACAGAAGAATATCACAAAGGTATCTATTCAAAGTAAAATACCACATAGGTACACCACACAGAAGAATACCACATAGGTATCCCCACAAAGGAAAGGACTTAGCTCACACTAGGTATAAATTAGGTATTGTAGTAAAGATGATTTGATGTAACTACTGAATCATCTTACTCTGTTAAGAGGCAGACCCACAAAGGATCCTAAATCATCAGACCCACGTAGGATCCTTGATCATCAGACCCACAAAGGATCCTAGTATAGCAGACCCACATAGGATCCTAGAGTAGTCCGACGTGGATTCCTAGAGTGGATCCAAGTGAGACACTTGAACACAAACCCATGTAGGATGCCAAAGAATATAACCACATAGGATCCCAAATTATTGACCCACATAGGATCCCAAAGCATAGACCCGCATAGGATCCCTTTCTCATGTTACATCCAGCTTCAGGGTTCCCTCACTAAGCTCGCATGATTCCAGGAGGGTCCGCTCCTCAAGCCACAGGTCGAATAATCCAACTTCCATGAAATCCCACAAAGAAGTATCCCAAAGGACCTCCATGTAAAAGAGGTATCAACGCAATAGATGGTGCTTCAACGGATGCCCGGTCTATAAGTTATTAGACTTTTAGTCCTGAGGGTCTGGTTAGATTCTTGTTTGGTCCAACCCGACTGCACCCCAACATTATCCAAAACTTATGTGTGGTATAACAAATGGACCATCTCAGTCCAAGGTTTCTGATGTCATAGACAGTTCATCAAATGGACGCCATTAGCTCAAGATATGGCAGAAAGAGTGTAATGGGTCGAAGTTGGTCTGGGTCCGGTCCGACCTGGCCCGACCCGGGTCGGGCCCTGGGTCAGACCTCTCTGACAGGATCCGAGCCAGCCCACTGGGTCCGACTCAGCCCGAAGAGTGGCCCGCGCTGGGTGGCCCATGGTACGGTGGCCTGTGGTGCGGTGACCCGCAGTGGTGTGGCGCCTGCGGTGCGGCGGCGCGGTCGCGGGCCGCACCTTCGCCGAAAACTAACAGCAAGTCGGCCGCCCTCCTCTCACCGTCGTGGCATAAGGCTGCGGCTCCTGTATGCCGAGTAGTGTGGACGCATGCCACCATCCCCTTCATGCAGCCGACCGGAGTGTCGGCCGCCGCCCTTGCTCCGCCACGGCCGGTGGGTCGCGGATCTTCTCCGGCGGTGCGGTTGCGCCGCCACTGTCTTCGCTGCCGGTCGTGGTACCGTGCACCACTCTTGATTCCCACCGATACCAATCACCGACACCATTATCCATCCTCCTCCACCGTGAAGAACGCATCAAAAATCACATAGGTTGCAGAGAGGTCAGGCCATGTTCGTTTGGCCCGCACCCTCCGCGTTAGGGTGGTAGCAAGCAACTCAAAAATTCTTGAATCCTGAAGAATGTCAAGAATGGGTGAGGGGGTATTAAAAACAACAAACCCTACCCCAAGAATGATGGTGAGCGTGTATTTGTGGAAGCAGGTCAGTGTTCATCATCCCCCGCAACTAGCCTCCAATGATGTCACTCGTTTGTCGATCTCCGGTTTGGGGTTTCGATGTCGCTCGTCACCTCCCACTGGTACCAGCTCCATCCTCCAAGGTTTTGGCGTCACTGAACTTTGTCATCACTTTGTTGTTTGGCGAAGAAGTTCTGACACGTCTCCCCAAGCTCCATATAAATAAGAGAGGGAAAGGGTGTTCAACATTCGTGGGATTAATGGAGGCCCATTAATTAGGAACCTTCCAAATTCCCCAATGGTGGGGTTACATAGAATTTATATTTCAACCCATTTATTGGCTTGAAACGTCATCGGTCCCACCTTACGGCTCATCCATTGGAGGAATAGAATAAAAATCAAATAATAAAGTTATTTTATTTATTCTATTGAATGTTCCAAAAACTAAATTTATCTCTAGAACTACTACGGTCGAAGTGAAGATCTCCTTAAGCGAATATTGGTGTTACAAGTTCAACGATGTCCTCGGATTTCAATTCCATGCACTGGTTCAAAAGTTACAAAATGCCGCTTGCGCATTTACTGAACGTACCCGAAACAATGTTCGGAAAATTATTTACAGTCACCCTAAAACCACACCAGTCGATGTTACGCTCTGCCTAAGTGAATAACGCCCCAATGAAGCCAAAGGTACTCTCATATTTTCAATCCATGTAACCGTTTAAAAGTTATGGATTTTATAATAAAATAATTGTCACTTAATTATTTTATTTACGGCCAAAAACTAACTTTCAATGGTGGCCCATGCCGGCAAATGTTAGTATCTACCTAAAGAGAGTATACCATCACGAGTTCAGCAATGGTCTCGTATTTTCAATTCGAGTTACCGTTTGTGAGTTATAAGGATTTAAAAAATAAAATAACTTATTTAATTATTTTATTTACTATTATTCCATCTTTGGGTTTTCTCACAGGAGTCCCGCAAAGACTAAAATTAAGTTGAAACTAGGGAAAAACCGCCATCCTAAACGCTACGTGACCCCTAGATTTCTGATCTGAGTTACTATTTAAGAGGTATTCCACTTTTTCATGAAAACTACTTACACACACTAATTAAAACTTAACAAGACTTCGATGGATCATTCTGGGCACTCTGGGCCTAGTAATCACACGCCGCCAGATTTCACGGTCTTAAAATAATTCCATATAATTAAAAAAATTATACGAAATTTCTACGAAATTACATTCTCCCAACCTTAGGGATTTACATCCCTGAAAGCCACAACAAAGACAAAATAACCAAAAGAGGGTACTGAGCAGGAATCGGAGCCTCCCGCTCCCATGTTCTCTCCTGGAGGTTCCTGTGCTACCAGAAAAAGTGCACCAGATGCATCGACCGCCCATGAAGGACCCGCTACTATCGATCCTCAATCTCTACTGGAACCTTTGTAATTGTCACCCCATCATCGAAGTCTAGCTCACCGTGGTCGATGATGCGGGGTGGGTCATACGCATATCTCCTCATCTAGGATCAGTGGAAGACATTGTGCACCCTCTCCCACTGTGGTGGAAGAGCCAAGCAGTATGCTACCTCACCTATCCTCCGAAGTATCTGAAAAGGACCGATAAAACTTGTTGACAACTTATTGCCTAGGCCAAATCTTCGTAGTCCCTATCGAGGAGAGACTCGCTAGAATACGTGGTCCCCCTCCTGGAACTCCAAGGGTTTCTGTATCTTATCAGCATAAGACTTTTTCGAACTCAAAGTAGTCTTCACTTGCTGACAAGTGATAAATCACGATACAAACTCTGTCATTGCTTCCTTCATCTCGGGCCATCAGTACTGGCATCAAAGATCCTAATACATCTTCACCACACCAGGATGTACCATCAGAGGGTATGTATGGGACTCCCTCAAAACCTCCTCCAAAAGTACTACTGGTACCATGGTGCATCCTTTGAAGAGGATGATGTGCTCCCCACCTTTAGAAAATCCATTAGGTGGTTTCCTTAAGGATGTCTGAACACGTCGAGCATCGCAGTCAGTGTTTCCACATTGCGCTTCCCTTACTCGCTGAAGAAGTGGGGGAGTGATTGTCAGAGACTGAAGATAAGCTGCTCCATCTCGATCCACATAGGATATCCGCAATGTAGCTAGCTGCACTATCACCACACTCAGCAGCTGCAGGGCAGACCTCCTGCTGAGTGCATCTGCTACCACTTTCCCCTTCCTAGGAGTATAGATTACCTCAAATTCATAGTCCTGTAGGAACTATAGCCACTCCATTGGGAACTAAAAACTAAAAACTCCAACTACCACGAGGGTAAGGCTAGACGAATCAAGAGTGATCGACTGCACCCTTCTATGTATGAGTTTATCCTATGCTGCGTAGGTTTCCTTTTTCACCGAATAAGGAAAAACTCAGCCAAATTTTGTAGATAAACCACAACCTTTTTTCCTAATACAGTCAATCTGGGTATAAATTGTGTATTTTTAGTCATACCCAAACTAATTTCGTAAGGCCTCGACGCTGCTACCAATAGTTTCCAACCGAAACTATCGCCTCAAGGGTCAGATCACACTGTCGGTGTAAGTGTGATTATCTAGTCTCCTCCCAAAGGTATCTCCATTTGTGAGGGTCAAATAAATGGTTTAACCAGAAACTCTAGGTCTTGGACAAGATTTGTGGAAGGAAGTAATGATTGGTACCTATGTCTATTGATATGGCAGCTATTAGTAGACACAGACCGTACCTCGAATCATTCCTAGAGCCCTTGGTTCGCACTCTTTGACTGCATACAGCTAATCTATTCCCTTATCCTTCATCTACCTGAGCCTAGTGGGGACCAAAATGGGGGGTGGTTGTAACATGTAGAAATGTACACCACCTCATGCTTCTCCCCTAGCTTTTCTTCCACGTCTACAGCCCTGCAGATTCATCTGTCCCTAGCACTTCTTCTTCCTAAAACATTTTTACATGCCCAAGTCTCTAAGACTGGCGCTAGTTTCCTATTTTCCCGCTACTAACAATCAATGGTTGTATCGTCTCAACCAAAGAATATTCAACCAAAAATTTACTCTCTAGCACCCCAACATAAGTAGGAATGAATAGAGTAATAGTGTTAGCTTGGACATCCTTAAACACATTGCGCTCAAAAGTCCAAGCCCTGAAGCACTGATCGTATCATATTCATCATGTACCAACAATTATTGGTATGTCATGATGAATACTCAGCTACCGACATGTCATCCTACCAAAGCTGTAGAATCTATAGAGAACTCTCAGCCACCTCCTCAATTCAGTCCTCAGATGCCTGTGAGTCGGGATCGCCTTGGAACCTGAGGGGTATCTGATGTTGAATCATGCGTAAGGCACTAAGCCTATATGGGTCCTCTACAGGTACTGCTAGTTGTAACTATTGACCAAAAGGTAGTGATATAGCTGACACACTACCCAAAGGTACCATCTCTGGAAACAGTCCATGTATCAAAGCCTCATCACCAAGTAGATCGTCCTCATTGTCACTCACTGGAAAAGACTAGTGGCTAAGATCACCATCTACTCTACTGGTGTCTCATCTAGGTGGAATACTATAGAAATCGCCTCTATCCAGCCCTCAAATGTATGGGGATCTATCCCACCTCAAAATCTTGGAGGACACTGCTACTGAAACTTGTGAAACACACTCAATCAGTGTGCACCATCCGCCAGTGAGGCTACAGGTAACTTCTTTCTAATAGGTGGTGGTGCTACTAGTACACCACCCGAAGGTGCCAACATATTAAGAGGGCCCTACAACAGATCCTCGTTGCTCAGTGTGCCATCATAATGTACTCTCTCTTGATAATCCTAGCTTGTTGTCTATGCGGAGACATACTTTTAAGGAACAGGTGCACCACTATCATTAAGTTATTCCTGGTGAGCTGACTCAAGGAAATCACAAGAAACTATTCAAAAACACATGCAATCAGTGCTTCCATGTACTGAGTTGGAAACTAGAACACAGGGTCCTAGTGTATGGATACATTTTCCATTGCACCAACACTAGACTCCCTGAACGGAAAACCACACTCATTACACTTAACACTATTGCTTCACAGAAAAGATCACAGTCATAGTTCTTTGGTAGAACCAACTTACATCTGATACCAATTTTTCATGACCCATCCCCCGTGGCCTGTGTCGTGACTACCCCAAGCCCGCCATCCATAGTGTAGGGGCTATCGACTAGCACCGAAAGGCGTATTCCCTGAAATCGGGAAATAATTACCTTTATAACTTGTAAACACACACAACCAAGAACACAGATATTGGAGTTGGTGCCCTGAGAACCAACTGTTTATACTTTTATTACATTAATGTACACTTATTATATATTTTTCATTGTTCTGCATGACTATAATATAATAATGTCCTGGAATAATTGTTGCATTAATAAGGTCATGGAAGATCCCCGCTATGATGAGAACCTTGAAATGTTATAACAATATTCTTAAATAAAGTTCTACGGTTGGATGAAAAACTATGATAGGAAACATAGTATGCATACTGTCATGTGTGAGTACTCGTAAGAAGATGAGACTCTCTCTCATGTAGTTTTCACTTGGTAATCACCAAGATGGGAGATTATGAGAACAGACCCGCCAGTAGTAATTCTTAATGTCTTGGTGTCATCATAAATTGCTATCTATGAGCATGTGTAATGGTCCTTAGACTGGAATATTATCATTAACTCATGTCATGATTCACACACTTATATTTTTTGATGACAACTGTCATGAAGATAGTTGGCGGGAAGTAGGGTACGTTGGGTGCATCAAGAATGACATGTTGTTAATGGATAAGTCAAGGAATAATTTTTCCCTTCCATATTTATGGAAGTACACATCTAAAGTGCTTTGATTGAAATATAATTTTCGCCCAAATTCCATGGTCATGGTGTCATGACAAGTTTATTTTTGGAAGTCAAAGAATGACGGATCAAGCATATAGGTTTATGACACTGCCATGAAACCTACATGATGAGATATTGAGTCAAAGGGATTAAATTACACGGTAAGCATTCATATGAGGTGACACGTCAATGCAGCATTAACTTGTTTCTCTTGGTTTCCTTTCCCCTTTGCTAGATAGTAATCTTGGACTTTAGACAAGCCCACCTAATTCCAACGAGAAAGAGGCCTAGAGGGACACACACTAAGTGTATCCAAGTATCTCAAGTAGAATAAATATTATTCTCTTATGTGGTTTAATAATTATTTAAGGAAGCCTAAATCATTTTAATGTTGGAGGAATAATAAAATGAAAACAAGATATACACACCATGTACATTGAATATACATGCCGTGTAGTTTTCATTTTGGAAGATAATTGAAAAACGAGTACATGTCATGTATTAATTATTACATGCCATGTAGTTTTTCCAGTCAGGATTTTGAGGAAATAATATTTTTTATTAAATGATATTTATTATAATCATCGTGGGTGCATGTCAAGGAATTAAAGATTCGATATGT
Source organism: Viscum album (assembly GCA_963277665.1). NCBI lineage: Eukaryota > Viridiplantae > Streptophyta > Magnoliopsida > Santalales > Viscaceae > Viscum > Viscum album. Next base: position 1,249,636,406 of record OY728120.1, read on the forward strand.
GGGTTTTCAATAAGAGTTAATGAAATAAATAAAATGTGTAATGTGTTTATTTATTGTCCTAACTCTATAACCTCAAACCCGATTATAAATATCCTCACAACCCCAACACTTTTCGCTAATCATTGTGCACAACAATTCTGGAGAATTCTCTCAAGTTCTAAAGAACTCCTTCCCCCAATAACGCTCTCAAGACTGAGAGAGGTCTTCCTCCATCGAATTAAGGAAATCTAAGGTGGATAATGCAATCGAAGTCTTCTCCACGATAGCACCCAGAGATTCCTTTGGCAACGTCTAGAGATACGTGGTGCACGTGTGGATCACCACAAGACGAAGTCTACAATTGGATTCTATGATGCAATGACGAATCACATCAGAACATGATTAGAAATATCAATGAATAAAGAATACCATAAAAGGTACTTCTTTTCAATTAATTAAATTAATTATAATCAACATGTGATGATCTTATTTTGTGGTTCTAGTACTATTCTTCTTCTTTTTCTATTTCTATGATTTGATCCATGGAGTCTGGTGTTTATATTCATATTGATCCTAGATTGATCATTTCTAATGACAAAAAGTCAAGTGGGCATGTCCCCCCATGAGCTTCCGCTGTGCCCAGGACCTTCAAGTGGTATTAGAGGGGTCACAATGTTGATTATTGTTTTTTAATTTTCTTTGATGATTTAAGCATTTATATTTGACTCAATTAAAGATAAATCATTCGATAAAACTGAATGAATGAGATCTATTCTTCCTATTTCGTTTCTTTATTCACATCACAGAAATGACATTTTAATTTTAATTTTGATTAAAATAAAAATGAGGAACTCATCCGGAGGATCAGCTCATTTTTTATGTACAACACATGAATACATAGCGTGTAGTGAAATCTACATGTCGTGTACTTAGTTTCAATGAACTGGTACTGGTCTGCCAAACCATGCCATGTGAATTGAGCATACCTAAGTTTTTTTAATACACCATGCTGACCAAAACTAAATGGCGTGTGGAAATCGGAATACACGGCGTGTTTGTTGAATCAACACGCCATGTAGTCCAATCCATCCTAGGTGAAACCGTGTTAAAGAAAAGGAAGTCGTGTAACTGTGTAAATGGGATTGCGAGGCTGGTAACCGCATAACAAATAAGTATATGCCATTTTAGATTAATCTACATGACATGTACTCCAAAATTTCCAAAGTACAGAAAACATGCCAAAGCCCCCGGCGTGTACTTCGGATGAAGGGTGAAAACAAATACACACCGTGTAATATAGACTACACACCATATACTTTCCAGAAATGGAATTTCACCAGGTTTCCTCCAAAGTAGAAGGAATATGGATGAGAAGAATCTCCAGGAAATTCAGAAAGTAATTTAAGATAAATAATTGAATAATTATAAGATCATAATTCGTTGAATTCAAGCGCGACTTATCTTGAATAAAAGAATGATTAAAATAATTTGAATACTAAATATGCGTAAATTTCATTACATGCAATGGATGATCATGATATAGACCAAAGGCCCTTTGTGTGTGTATGGTTTCATTTTAAATTTATCTAATTTAAATTCGTTGTCATGCGATCCTTCTTCCAATAAAATGTATGGTCTGTGTGCCCATGGTTTCATTAATTTAAACCCCATGTAATGGAGGACATCCCAAGACAGAGGAGATGGTTCAAAATCCGAAGCTGAGGTGAAACAAACCCAAGAAGATACAAAGGTGGACAGGTGGGAGCTACAAAACACGAACCATAGGGTTCAAGGTGTTTTTTCTTAGGTCAGGGTTAGCTTATCAAAACTGCTAGATAAGCTAACTGATAGAATATCATGATCATTCCATCTTATTTTATTTCTATCTGATTCAGTGGTTTATTTATTATGTATGTGTTTTCGCGATCACATAGTTAATGAAATAAACAAGCATGCAAAGATTGAATAAAATAAAAATCAGACTATGCGTAAACATTATCAGAACATGGTTAATCACTTAAGAAATCATCACTTAATATTAACAAGAATGTGATAATGTGAAACTACACATAAATGATTGAAATCCCGCAAATACCATATTAAGTTAGACCAAGCCTTCCATTACTTGATTAAGGGAAAGACTCAACAAAACTATGTGTTGGAATAACCCTTGTTGGGACACTTACTTTTATAAAAGAGGCTCTTATGAAAGTTTAGGGTTGACTTAAACATTTTAAATCAAGAGGAGTAGCTCTTGGTAGACTTTTTGTAAAATGGAGGCAAGTGTTGAGGAAATCCAAGTCAGTATTTCAGGATTCGGGAGTCCACTCAACAGATCAAGGAACTGTAAGCTCACGGTTGGCAAAGACCTGCCTACCTAAATACCTTTAAATAGATTAACCAACCCTTGTTGGGGTTATGCAAAGGGGAATATAGATCCTTGCCACTATAATTAGATAGAAACTAGGTATTCCAAGTTCCATTGTGGGGGCCGTTGGGATATGATAAAATAGTGGGAGAATTAATAAATTCATTGATTATTTTTCATAAAATGTAATCAAAAGGAACTGATAAATCTTCTCTTTTAATTTTTAGAATCAATATGCAAAACTCATCAACCACATTTTCTCTATGATCAATTCTGGATAAAGACAATATCCTCACCGGCAGTAACTTTCAGGTATGGTTTAAGCGCCTTCGGGTTATCTTATTCCATGAATGAAAGTTTTATGTGCTGGAGTCATCACATCCTGATTCGCCAGCCCAATGGGTGAGTGATGAAGATTTCATGGTCTATGACCAACATTTGAATTATGCACTCGACGTTCAATATTTGATGTTGTCATAAATGAATAGTGAGATCATTAAGTCTCATGAAGACATGGATGTATGTACCATGGTTGAGCACCTCCATGGTTTATACCATGAGAGAGCAAGACAGGAAAGGTTTGAGATATCCAAGGCTCTATTTCAGAGAAATATTGGAGAGGATGCCCCAGAAGGGCCTCATGTAGTCAAGCTCATTGGCTACATTGAGCACTTGGAGGTTCTATGTTTTAAACTCCCCGATGAACTGGGTACCGATCTCATTCTTGCATCACTCCCCCAGAGCTTCTCCAACGTTGTTGTAAATTTAAACATGAATAGCATTGAGAAGTCTCTATCTGATCTTCTTATCCTCATTCTCCAAGTGGACAATAATATGAAGTGTGAAAATCCTTCTGTCCTTATGGTGAATAAAAGGAAAGGGAAGGTGAAGAGATTCAAGCCCTAAGCTTCTTCAAGGACTTCCAAGAAAAGGAAGATCAAACGGGAGGCAAGAGAACAGGAGGCTGTTTGTTTCGCATGTGGAAAGAGGGGCCACTGGAAGAAAAATTGCACCCAGTTAAGGAAGAAAGGAGAAGTTTTAGGTGCATTTGTTATCGAATTCAATCTATCTATTTCGACCAATTGGGTGTTAGATACTGATTGTGGTGCTCACATCTGTATCTAAATACAGGAACCAAGTAGATTCAGAAATATTGACTGAGGTGAGGTGGATCAGTGAGCAGTCAATAGAGCCCGACTCGCTGCTATAACTGTCGGAGACTACCACCTCACATTGCCTACTGGGACGGTCTTGGTATTAAAAGGATGTTATCATGTACCCTCTGAAACCAAAAACATTATTTCAGTATCAAGATTAGATAATGATGGATTCATCTTCAAGTTTGGAAATTAATGTTTCTACTTTTATAAAGATATCATTTGTTTTGGTAGGGAACATTTATATAATGGCCTTTAAGTGTTAGACTACCCAAACCAAGTAATTTTAGTCGATGAAAAAGTTAATTCACATGACTCATACCATACCCAACTTTTCCATCACCAGCTAGGTCATGTCAATGAGAAACATTTGACAAAATTACATCAAGATGGGTATCTAGATTCTTTTGAACTAAACCCACTTGGTGTATGTCATGCGTGTCTTCAAGGAAAAATATCCAAAGCCCCATTTAGTGGGAAAGGTGAAAGGGCTAAAGAGCCTCTAGAATTAGCTCACACAGATGTGTGTGGACCATTTACAGTTGAAGAAAGGGGTGGGTTCTTGTACTTCATACCTTTTACTGATGATTTTAGTAGATATGGATATATTTACTTAATGAGTTATAAGTCAGATTATTTTGATCGTTTCAAAGAATACAAGAACGAAGTTGAAAACAAGTGTGGTAAGAAGATTAAAAAACTCCGCTCAGACATAGGAAGGTAATATCTTAATCAGGACTTCACTGATTTCTTACGAGAGTTTTGGATTCTATCTCAACTCACTCCTCCTTATACGCCTCAGTGGAATGGTGTAAGTGGAAGGAGGAACCACACCCTTTTGGACATGGTGAGATCAATGATGAGTCATGCGAGTCTTCCATTATCCTTTTGGGGATATTCATTACAAACAACAACACACATACTAAACCAAGTACCAACTAAATCGATAAATGGTATTCCATACAAGTTATGGAGTGGTTGAAAATCCATGTTATCAAATTTACATGTGTGGGGGTAGCGAAGCATTTGTTAAGGCCTCTTCAGGTAACAAACTTTCACCCTGAGGCACAAAGTGTACCTTTATAGGATATCCCAAGGAAAAAAGGGATATTACCTATACAAACCCTCAGATAAAACAGTTACAGTGGAAAGACATACCATTTTCCTTGATAGGGAGCTCATCTCCAAACGAGATAGTGGGAGCAAGATAGACTTAGATGATGTCGAGTCTCAACATACATAGGAGTTGGTACAAGAATAGATTTCACAATTCCCCTTGGAAGAACAATCTATTCCAGAGACACAAGAACAGCGTAGGAGCACGAGAGAGGTGGGAGAACCAGAACGACATGGTTTTCTTGTCACTGAGGATGGTGACTCATTATTGATTGACAATGATGATCCTCTTACCTAAAAGGAAGCAGTTGAAGGCACATATATTTCCAAGTGGCAAGAAGCCATGAATTCTAAAATGGATTCCAGGTACCAAAACCAGGTCTGGATTCTGGTAGATCCTCTGTTGATGTAATGCCTGTTGGTAATAAATGGGTATTCAAGAAGAAACTGGACATGGAAGGACAAGTCAGCACCTATAAGGCATGACTGGTTGCAAAAGGTTTTAGATAGCATCAAGGAATTGACTATGATGAAACCTTTTCACCAGTTGCGATGTTGAAATATATTAGAATCCTATTGGACATTGTCGCTTATCATGACTATTAAATTTGTAAAATGGATTTCAAAACAACATTCATTAACAGGAGCCTCCAGGAAGATGTCTACATGACACAACCTAAAGGTTATGTGACTCCAAAGGATGCCAACAAGGTTTGAAAGTTGCAGAAATACATTTATGGATTAAAGAAAGAATCGAGGTCACGGGACATTCATTTTGATGAAGCCATAACGGAATTTGGATTTTTTAAGAACGAATGTGAGCCTTGTGCTTACAAAAGGTTTAGAGGAAGTGCTGTAATTTTCCTAATAGTATATGTTGATGACATATTACTAATTGGAAACGAAGTACTTGTATTATAGTTAGTTAAGGCATGGTTTCATAAATTCTTGTCTATGAAAGACATGGGCAAGGCTGCATATATTCTTGGGATCAAGATCCATCGTGATAGATCCAAGAAAATGTTGGGTCTGAGTCAAAGTACATACATTGACATGATACTGAAGAGATTAAATATGGAATAGTCTAATAGGGGATTGTTCCCAGTGTCACATGACATTCATATTTCTAAGAAAATGTGTCCTCATACACATGAGGAAAGAAATAAAATGGCAAGGATACCTTAAAAATCCGCGATTGGGTCATCCATGTATATTATTCTATGTAAAAGGATAGATGTTGCTTACAAATTAAGTGTGCTAGGCAGATATCAAGCTGATCCAGGAGACCGTCATTCAATGGCAGTCAAGGCTATCCTTAAGTATCTCAGGCGTACTAAGTATTTGTTCCTGGTTTATGGAGGAGATGAGGAACTAGTCCTTAGAGGACATGTAGATGCTAGTTTCTAGACTGATGAAGATAACATGAAGTCACAGACTGGATACATCTTCAGTTTGAATGGAGGTGCAGTGAGATGGAAGACCTCAAAGCAAGGTGTGGTCGCTGATTCTATAGCAGATTCCGAGTATATCATAGCTTCTAAGGAATCTAAAGAAGAAGTATGGATGTGAAGCTTCATCCAAGATCTAGATGTAGTACCTATAATTTAAGATCCTATCACACTCTATTGTGATAATACTGCAGTGGTGGCACTTGCAAAAGATCCAAGATCACATCAGCAGACAAAGCACATACTTCAGAAGTATCATCTCTTGAGGGATTTTTCCCAGAGAGGTGAAGTTGTAGTGAGCAGTATTTCCACAGAAGACAACGTGGAATACCCCTTGACTAAAGCTTTGACTTAGCAGAAACATGATCATCATGTGAGGTCTAGAGGACTAAAAGTCGTAGGCAGCTGGCTCTAGTCCAAGTGGGAGTTTTATGGTGTTGGTGTCCTGAGAACCAACTATTTATACTTTGATTACATGAATTTACACTTATTATATATTGTTAATTGTTCTTCATGACTATAATATAATAATGTCTGGGAATATTTGTTGGATTAATAAGGTCATGGAAGATCCCCTCTATGATGAGAACCTTGAAATGATATAACAATATTCTTAAATAAAGTTTTATGGTGGGATGACATACTATGATAGGGCACATAGTATACAGACCGTCATGTGTGAGTACTCATAAGAATACAAGACTCTTTCTCATGGTGTTCACACTTGGTAATCTCCAAGATGAGAAATTATTAGAACAGACCCGCCAGTAGTAATTCTGCATGTCTTGGTGTCATTGGACATTGCTATCTACGAGAATGTGTAATGGTCCTTAGACTAGAATATTATCATTAACTCATGGCATGACTCGTGCACTTAGATTTTCTAATGAAAACTATCACGAAGACAGTTGGCGGGAAGTAGGGTACATTGGGGGCATCACGAATGACATGTTGTTAATGGATAAGTCGATGAAGGATTTTTCCCTTCCATATTTATGGAATTAGATATCTCGGGCCATTTGATTGAAATATAACTGTCACCCAAATTCCATGTCCATGGTGTCATGACAAGTTTATTTCGGGAAATTAAACAATGACAGATCAAGCATATAGGTTTATTACTCTGCCATGAAACCTTCTTGATGAGATATTGAGAAAAAGGGATTAAATTACATGGTAAGAATTCATATGAGGTGACACGTCAATGTGGCATCAACTTCTTTCTCTTGGGTGCCTTGACCCGTTTCTAGACAGTGATCTTGGAATTTAAGTAAGCCCACCAAATTCTAATGAGAAAGAGGCCTAGAGGGTCACACACTAAGTGTATCCAAGAATCTCAAGTAGAATAAAGATTATTCTCGTATGTGGTTTAATAATTATTCCATGAAGACTAAATCATTTTAATGTTGGTGGAAGAATAAAATGAAAACAATATATACACTCCATGTACATTGAATGTACACACCATGTATTTTTCATTTTGGAAAGGAAATGAAAAATGAGTACACACCATGTATTAATGATTACACACTGTGTATTTTTTTCAGTCGGCATTTTGAGGAAATAATATCATTTTATTAAATGATATTTATTATAATCAGCATGGGCGCATTTCAAGGAATTAATGATTTGACATGGGGGTTTTCAATAAGATTTAATGAAACAAATAAAACACATAACACGTTTATTTAGTGACATAACTCTATAACCTTAAACCAGATTATAAATATCCCCACAACCCCAACACTTTTCACTAATTGTTGTGCACAACAATTCTGGAGAATTATCTCAAGGCCGAAAGAACTCCTTCCTTCAAGAACGCTCTCAAGACCGAGAGAGGTCCTCATCCATCGAATCAAGGCAATTTAAGGCGGACAATGCAAGAAAAGGCTTCTCCATGCAAGAACCCGAAGATTTCTTTGGCAACATCTAGAGATACGTGGTGTATGTGTGGATCACCAATAGAGGAAGTCTACACTTGGCGTCTACGACGCAACGACGAATCACATCGGAATGTGATCTGAAATATCAATAAAGAAAGAACGCCATAAAAGGTACTTCTTATCAATTAATTAAATTAATTATAATCAACCTAGGATGATCTTATTTGGTGGTTCCAGGACTATTCTTCTTCTTTGTATATTTATTTGATTTGATCCTTGGTTTCTGGAGTTTATCGTCATATTGATCCCATATTGATTATTTCTAATGAAAAAAAGTCCAGTGTTCACATCCACCCATGAGCTTCTACTGCGCCCGGGACCTTCAAAAACAAGATACAAACACAAGTAAACTGTATAGGAAACATGGTGTGTACAGTAAGAAAAAGGGGCTAGAATACAAGAGCAACTGCAAAGTACAAGGAAACTGAAAAGTAAAAGTAAACTGAAATAGGTCCTGTGAACACCTGCCAAGGATCCTACCTAAAGGTTAGGTACAACTCTCAAATGGTCATCTCTGCGGTACGCCTCGTCTAAGGTCCACCTCCGAGCTACCTCCAGTCCTAGAACCCTCGTCCTCAGTCAGTGTTGTCTGTCGTCTGCACCAAACACAACAAGGTGCGTGCGTAGCCCATGTAGGGGTGAGTATAACGATACTCAATAGGGACCCCAAGACCCTAAAAGGTCTCACAAAATCCACAAAGGATAAACCAAAAATCATGAAAACAACTGAAAACCCTACCTAGGTATATTTCCATACATATACCTAAGTTATCAAGTATACCCATCTCATTCATGAGGAAACACAAGGCCCAACTCATTAGCTCAAAGCTCAATTGTTCCACGAATGAAAGAATACCACAAAGGTAACAGCACAAAGGTAAGTACCATAAGGGTAACGCCACAAAGAAGAATACCACAAAGGTATCACCATGAAGGAAAGTACCACACAGGTACACCACACAGAAGAATACCACAAATGTATCAAAAAAAAGTAAGGTACCACACATGTTCTCCACACAGAATAATACCACCAAGGTATCACCACAAAGGAAAGTACCACACAGGTATGCCACACAGAAGAATACCACCAAGGTATCACCATGAAGGAAATTACCACACAGGTACGCCACAGAGAAGAATACCACAAAGGTATCACCACGAAGGAAAGTACCACAGAGGTACGCTACACAGAAGAATAACACCAAGGTATCACCACGAAGGAAAGTACCAAACTGTTATGCCACACTGAATAATACCACAAAGGTATCCCCACGAAGGTAATTACCACACAGGTACGCCACATAGAAGAATACCACAAAGGTATCACCATGAAGATAAGTACCACACATGTATGCCACACAGAAGAATACCACAAAGGCATCACTATGAAGGAATGTACCACACAGGTACGCCACATAGAATAATACCAAAAATGTATCACCATGAAGGAAAGTACCACACAGGTACACCACACAGAAGAATACCACATAGTTATCACCACGAAAGAAATGACTCAGCTCATACTAGGTATAACATAGGTACGGTAGTAAAGATGATTAGATGTAACTACTGAATCATGTTACTCTATTAAGAGGTAGACCCACGAAGGATCCTAAATCATCAAACCCACGTAGGATCCTAAACCATCAGACCCACAAAGGATCCTAGTACAACAGACTCACGTAGGATCCTAGAGTAGTCCCACGTGGATTCCTAGAGCGTATCCATGTGAGACTCTCGAACACAGACCCACGTAGGATCCCAAAGCACAGAACCACATCAGATCCCAAAGTACAGACCCACATAAGATCCCAAAGCACATACCCACATAGGATCCCTTTCTAATGTTACATCCTTCTTTAGGGTTCCCGTACTAATCTCGCTTGATTCCGGTAGAGTTGGATCCTCAATCCACAGGTCGAATACTCCAACTGCCACAAAGTCCCAAGAAGAATTATCCCAAACGATCGCCACGTAAAAGGGGTCTCAACGGAATAGATGGTGCGTCAATTGGACGCTCGGTCTGTAATTTATTAGCCTTTTAGTCCTGAGGACCCAGTTGAATACGTGTTGGATCCAACCTGGCCGTACCCCAACTTTATCCAAAACTCAAGTGGGGTATAAAAAATGGAACATATCAATCCAAGGTTTCTTACGCCATATATGGTTCATCAAACAGACGCTCGTAGCTCAAGATATGGCTGAAAGAGTGGAAAGGGTTGAAGTTGGTCTGGGTCAGGTCCGACCCGGGTCTGGCCTTGGGTCAGACCCAGCCCGTGGGATCTGACCCGGCCCACTGGGTCCAGCCAGACCTGCCAGCATATCCCGGACCATAGAGCATCCCGCACTGGGCGGCCTACGGTACGGCGGCCTGCGGTGGTGCGGCGGCACGCCGCGGATGGCCGAATTGCTGACCCCCTCCTCTGTACGGCGTGATCGCCCACCATGCCTTCACTGTCGGCTGACAGTGAGCCGACCACCCTTCTCTCACCACCGCAGCAAAAGGCCGCGACTCCTATACGCTAGGCGGCACGTACACGGGCCGCCGTCCCCTTTGGGTGGCTGGCAGGAGTGTCGGTTGTCCCCCTTTCTCTGTCGCGGCCAACAGGTCGGGGCTCTACTTCAGCGGCGCGGTTGCACCACCGCCATCTTTGCGGCTAGACGTGGTGTCGGTCGCAGCTCTTGAGTCCCACTGGTTCCAATCACCAACACCGTTTGTCATCCTCCTCCACCGCGAAGAACACGTCAAAACCACAAAGGTTGTGGACAGGTTGGGCCATGTTCGTTTGGCACGCACCATCCGCGTTAGGGTGGTAGCAAGAGACTAAAAAATTATTTAATCATGAAGAACATCAAGAACGTGTAAGGGGGTATTCAAAACCACAAACCCTACCTCAAGAATGATGGTGAGTGTGTGTTTTTGGAAACGGGTCAGTGTTCTTCATCCCCCGCAACTGGCCTCCAACGACGTCATTTGTTCGTCGATCTCTGGTTTGGGGTTTCGGTGTCGCTCGTCACCTCCCGCTGGTTTCAGATCCATCCTCCAAGGGTTTGGTGTCACTGCACTTTGTTAACACTTTGTTTCATCATGAAGAAATGCTGAAACCTCTCCCCAAGCTCCATATAAATAAGATAGGTATAGGGTGTCACGACCCGTCCTCAGGACCCGTGTCGTGACTACCCCAAGCCCACCTCCCAGAGGCCAGGGGCTGGCGACTAGCACCAAGGCATAAATCCCGACAAAAAGGGGAAGGCATTGCCTTTATAAAGTAAAAAAACACCACAGAGTAAGCAAGAAGAAGTAAACACTAAGTAAAACTGGGTACAATAGTAAGTGCGGAAAAGTAAGTGGGCCAGAATACAAACCCAAACTGAAAGTATGTACATCTGGAAAGAAAGTACAGAAACTTAAAAGTAAAGTAGAAATGCCGAGCCATCCACTAGAAATCCCACCTGAAGGGTGGGTACAGATAGCCTCCTCAGCTCCTCGGGTCCAGCCGTCTGCTCTGTGTATGTCCCGCCCAGTGGTCCACCTCCAGATACCGACTTGCTCCACAAGCCTCAACCATGATCAGTGATGTCTGTCGTCTACATACAACACAACGTAGTGTGGGAATAGCCCGTGTAGGGGTGAGTATAATCTACTCAGTAGGGACCCCAAGACCCCTGAAGGTCTCCCAGAATCCACAAAGGATAATCCACATCGGAAAGATACAATCACGAAGTAACATCCAACACTACTTAGGTATATGCCCATACATATACCTAAGTCAACAATTCCCAATCGGCTCCAACATCAGAGCCCATGTTCGATCACGTCTACACAGGATAGTACAACCCAATCCACACAGGAAAGCACAACCCAATCCACATAGGAAAGCAAGTCAATCATATCGAAGATAATGACTGAAAGTCAAGACTCAGCTCACACAGGTATACATCATTTGTAATACAAAAAGAGATGATCAGATGTAGTTAATGATTCATCTAGCGGGGACCCATGTAGGATACTAGACCATCTAAGCTGTCGGACCCATGTAGGATTCAAGTATTGTAGTCGTCACCGCCGAACCCACAGAAGATTCCAGTACTGTTGTCGTCGTCATCGAACCCACAGGGGATTCCAGTACAATAGTCTTCACCGTCGAACCCACGGAGGATTCCACCATGAAAGTCTTCACCGTCGAACCCATAGCTGCTGGGGAACTCCTCCTCTATCGAGTATAGTGGGCATGCCGCTACAACCAAGTGCTTCCCACTAACCATGGAATTATGTAGTACTCCACATGTCGAGTACTCTGGGACTACTACTACAACCAAGCGCTTCCCACCATGGGTCCACCTCTACAACCAAGTGCTCCTCTTCCGTGGGTCTTCCGCTACAACCAGGCGCTCCCCACTGGGCTATCGAAATACTCTGAGTTGATCAATCAGTAGTCGTCAAATATCGGCCAGCTCTAGGGTTTCTGCACACAGCACGCTCGTTCCGGGAGGGTCCACTCCACGAGCCAAGAGGTCGATAAATCAACTGTCACATAGACCAGATTTGATGTATCGCAAAGTTCTGTCACGTCAAAAGGAACACAACGCGACAGACAGCGCGTCAATCGGACGCCTGGTCTGAGAGTTATTGGCTTTTTCATCCCAGGGGCCCAGTTGGTTTTTAAGAAAAAACCAACCTGACCATACACTAGATACGTCCAAACCTCGAATGGAGTAATCCAAAAGAACCGTCTCACTATGATTAATTCAACAAAGTCGACGGCACGTCAATCAGACGTCCGGAGCTCAAGTTATAAGCGTCTCCGCTCTGAGGGCCCGGTTGGTTTCGTGTTCGAACCAACCCGGACATACCCAAAGTTCTCCAAAACCTTGAGTGTAATATACCGAAACAACTATCTCGATCCAAGGATCTCATCACAATTGACGGTGCATCGATCGGAGGTCTGTGCCCCAAGTTACAGGCATTTAAACGAACCTATCTGGTTTTATGGTGTTTTGGGCCTAGACCGACCAGGCCCAAGACCCCCTGGGTCGGCCCAAACCGGGTCGACCCGACCCGGGTCCAGGTCCTTCCCATTAGGGCGCAGCCATGCCTGGTGGGCGCGGCCCGGCCCGATGCGGCCGGTCGGCCCAGCGAGGGCGCCGCGCGCTGCGTGAGCGCGGAAGGGGGGAGCCGCCACCCCTTCAGACCGAACGGCGGACCCACGGGGGTCCGCCCTGCCATGTTGACCGGGGGTCAAACCCCCAGTTTTTCTGGAATTTGGGCGGCTGTAACGGCTAGACAGCTCACCCGCGGGATCAGTTGGTCCTGCCCACCAGCACACCGGTGGCCGGTGGCTCCGGTCGCCCTCCCTTGCTCCGCCGCAGCCAAAGGTCGCGGCCTTGGTCTGACCAGCGCGGTGCGACGACGTCGTGCCCCTTTGCCGCGGTCTGACTCCGGTTGTGGCTTCGTTTGGCCTCAACGGCACGGCATGATGGCACCGCGCTTCTTCGCCGTGTTCCTTTTTGATTCTTCATGGTGCAGTTGCACCGCGCCGCCTTCGTTCAAGTCGCAACGAATTCAAAAACAAGGGGGAGGAGGGTTGGCCATGTTCGTGCGGTCCGACCTCCTCCCATTATAATGATAATAGGTGGTCCAAAATAAAATATCTTTGTCAATGTGAGCTCATATTTAATCCACAAATTGATCTCAAACCCCTACCTCGATGAAGAAGTCAAACGAGGATCGTCGCGGGGAAAGGACGTCGCGGAAGACGGTGTCGCGGAAGACGGCATCGCGGATCGAGGCTCCGTAAGCATCGTCAGTGTTCTCCCGATGAATGATGTGGCGCGTAGTCATTCTTCGAAGAAGGCATCTCTCACCGGATGCGGAGAGGGAAGAAGACGGTACGACGATCTCCCCTTGCGGTGACGGAGTTCTTCGTCGTAGACTCGGCGTTCTTCGCATTCTTCGACGAGGAAGATGATGTTCTTCAGAGCGCAAGAGTTCTCTCTTCCTCTTTTCACACAACAAAACAACCCCCCCAAATAAAATAAGGCATTGTATTATTTTATTCACACACACAAGTCAACATTAATTTTAAATTCAAAAAGATCTAATTCCATTAATTAAATTAATTGAAGACTCTATAACAGTCCAATTATTTGTGAGAGTTGACTTGTCATTTAAAAGGGGTGCGGGTGAGTTAAAAAAATAATGGGGGGTTTGAAAACATAAAGGGACGATGAGGAAATTGAAAAGGTGGGGCTCGTATGGGCCCCACCCCAACTTCCTTGCATCTTCCTTTTCCACAACGCTTAACCATCGGTGATGAAATAAAAATAAATTGTAAAACAATTTTATTTTTATTCCTCACATTTTTAACATCTCCTCCCGAGCAAACGCAACTCCATGAAAAGTCTTCCTAAGCAATTACTGGCACTACGGTTCCATCGGTACCCTCGGATTTTGATTCCGAGCAACGGTTCAAAAGTTAGGAAAACCCGCTCGTTTGTTCACTGAACGTACCCGAGCTAAACTTCAGAAATTGATTCCGGGCACACCGAGCCTCGGAATCAGGTGCCATCAGAAATTGCGTACTCATAAAATCCAAAATAAAATTAAGAAAAAAAATTCCCTTGAAATTTAAGGGTCTTAACATTACTCCCACCTCAGGGCTTTACGTCCCCGTAAAGATACATCACAAACTAGGGAAACAAAAGGTACTGAGCACACATCTCAGCCTCCCGCTCCCTAGTGCTCCCATGGAGGTTCCCGTGCGGCCACCTGATGCGCACTGGAGGAATCGACAGCCCATGTAGGACCCGCTCTTGTCGATCCTCGATCTTCATCGGGACCTCCGAAAAAGTTTCCCCGTCATTGATGTCCTGCCCCCCCCCATGTGGTCAACGATATGCATCAAGTCATGCACATATCTCCTCAGCTGAGACACGTGAAAAAAACAACGTGCACCCGGTGTAGCTGAGGTGGAAGGGCCAGGAAATAACCCTCCTCGCCTATCCTGTTGAGGACATAGAAGGGTCCGATGAAGTGCGTAGATAACTTGACGCCTTGGTCAAAACTTCGTAATCCATGTTGAGTTGAGACCCGTAGGAAAACATGGTCACCATCCTAAAACTCTAGTGGTCTCTGCCTCCTGCCAGCACAAGTCTTTTGTCATCTCTGAGCTATCCTCATCCGCTCTTGGATGACCTGGACCTTCTCTGGTCCTACAAGAGCTGCTAATATTTCATCTTTTCCGATAAGAGAAATCTGGTCTCATCCCCAGGATGAACCACATTCTTTGCCTAATACAGTCAATCCCGACATTGATGATACTAATCCATACCAAGGATGATGTCGTAAGGCCTCGACACTACTACCAGAGATCCAACTGTTACTCTCGCCTCCAAGGGTTGAGTCACATTTTCGACATCAGTGTGTGGCCACTGGGTCTCCTCCAGTAGGTATCTCTGAATTGAGGGTCAAGTCAATGATTTTTAAACCAAAACCTCTTAGTAAAAACATAAAGAGAGGACTGGAAAGTAAACGTCACAAAGAAAGGTATCTTTTATTACTGCAGCTCAATGTACAAAGAAAAATACAACCACAAAATCAACAAAAAGAAATCTAGAAGAACCAATAACAAGGTCTCCATGCCTGGAAATAGTTTCGCTCCTGTCCACAAGCTTCCAGAGCTCTATAGTCAAATGCCTCAGCTGCTTGAAGCTAAGATCTCCCATGTCTACCTGTTCTCTGCGGTCGGGGTGGACCTCCTGGTGGTGGTGGTGGCAACACCTCGAAGCATCATCCACCTCCAGCTGCACGGCCAGCTCCCCTGCCTCGGTCTCCTACTCCTTGCGATCTGCCCTGATCGAACCTCTGCCTCTTCCTGGGAGGTCCTTCGATTATCTGCTGGTCATCTGTATGGTGGATCGGACAGTCACGTGCCATGTGACCAACCCCGTCGCAGGAGTAACACTATCTGATCCTTTTAAGTAGTTCTCCACCCCGGGTGCCTCAAACACATGATCCTGTGTCATGCGGTCGATCACCTGTAGGTCTGGTCCTCTTGGACCTTTGCATCATCTGTCTAATGCCCACTGCAGAAGACTCTGCCGCAAGATGGCTAGTGGTGGGTC
Source organism: Viscum album (assembly GCA_963277665.1). Lineage (NCBI taxonomy): Eukaryota > Viridiplantae > Streptophyta > Magnoliopsida > Santalales > Viscaceae > Viscum > Viscum album. Next base: position 1,249,652,541 of record OY728120.1, read on the forward strand.
CTACTTCTAGAGACTACTCAGCAAGGAAACTCTCCACTAAGAGGTCTCTCTCTAACACCTCTGTCTACGTCGGGATGCTGTGAGAAGCAACTGAAGCTCTATTCTCTCGCATGAGCCCCTGCTCGAAGATTCGGGCCCTGAAGAATGGGTCTCGTACCATATCTGTAGAGTAATGCGAGAGATCAGTGAATCTCGCTGAATACTGTGCTACTGTCATGATGCCCTGCCGCAGCTGTAGTAGCTCCTGTATGCGCACCGCTCGAAGGGTGGCTGATACAAAATATGTCTGGAACATGCTCTCGAAGTCTGGCCACAGAAGGGATGTCTCGCCGTGCACCTGGAGCATCAAGCTCCACCATATTCCTACTGCCGCATGTAGGAGGCTCGCTGCAAGGATCACCATGAGGTCAGCTGTTGTCCCCACTAACCAGAAAACTCAAACAACAGCCTCCAGCCAATCCTCGGCTGCCTGAGGGTCCGTCTCTCCACAGAACTTGGGCTGTCTCTGACTCTGAAACTCGTTCAGTGCACTAAGGTGACGTGCACTCTCAGCGGCTGGGGCTGGCGGCATCGGTGGCTCAGCAGGTAGAGGTACCACCGGTGCCTCCGCTGTAAAAGGGCCCTGCACCGAGGCCTCGTCGCTCGTGGGCTGTAGTCTTGCACAAAGCTATGAACCCTGGATGGATGCCGTCGTGGGGCCATCCTGAAAAGAAACAGGTGCGCTACGGTCAAAACAGTATACTTGGTGAGCTGACATGAAGAAATCACAAAGAAAACTTTTGAAACACACATGCAATCAATGTTTTCGTGCATTGAGTCGGAAATCAGATGTCAGGGTCCTGGTGTACGGATACGTCGGCCGCCGCACCAACACTGGACTCCCTGAACTGATAACCACACTAAATACCCTTAACACTATTGCTTCACATAGAAGAAAGATCAGAGTCCTGAGTTCTGCAGTAGAACCGAACTCCTCTGATACCAATTTGTCACGACCCGTCCTCAGGACCCGTGCCGTGACTACCCCAAGCTTGCCTCCCATAGGCCAGGGGCTGGCGACTAGCACCAAGGCATAAATCTCGACAAAAAGGGGAATTCATTGACTTTATAAAGTAAACAAACATCACAGAGTAAGCAAGAAGAAGTAAAAAATAAGTAAAACTGGGTAAAATAGTAAGTGCGGAGAAGTAAGTGGGCCAGAATACAAATCCAAACTGAAAGTATGTACATCTGGAAAGAAAGTACAGCAACTGAAAATTAAAGCAGCAACACCGAGTCGTCCACTGGAAATCCCACTGGAAGGGTGGGTACAGATAGCCTCCTCAGCTCCTCGGGTCCATCCGTCCGCTCTGTGTATGTCCCGCCCAGTGGTCCACCTCTAGATACCGAATTTCTCCACAAGCCTCAACCACGAATAGCGTTGTCCGTCATCTGCATCCAACACAACGTAGTACGGGAATAGCCCGTGCAGGGGTGAGTATACGATACTCAGTAGGGACCCCGAGACCCCCGAAGGTCTCCCAGAATCCACAAAGGATAATCCACATAGGAAAGATACAATCACAGAGTAACATCCAACAATACTTAGGTATATGCCCATAAATATACCTAAGTCAACAATTCCTGATCGGCTCCGACATCCGAGCCGAAGTTCGATCACGTCCACACAGGATAGTACAACCCAATCCACACAGGAAATCACAACTCATTCAACATAGGAATGCAAGTCAATCATATCGAAGATAATGATTGAAAGTCAAGACTCAGATCACATAGGTATACATAATTTGTAATGCAAAAGGATATGATCAGATGTAGTTACTGATTCATCTAGCTGGGACCCACGTAGGATACTAGACCGGCTAAGCTGTCGGAGCCACATAGGATTCAAGTATTGTAGTCGTCACCGTCGAACCCACGGAAGATTCCAGTACAGTTGTCATCGTCATCGAACCCACAGGGGATTCCAGTACGATATTCTTCACCATCAAACCCACGGAGTATTCCAATACGAAATTCTTCACCATCGAACCCATAGCTGCTGGGTAACTCCTCCTCTATCGAGTACAGTGGGCCTGCCGCTACAACCAAGCGCTTCCCACTAACCTTGGACTTCTGTAGTACTCCACCTGTCGAGTACTGTGGGCCTGCTACTACAACCAAGTGCTTCCCACCATGGGTCTTCCTCTATAACTAAGAACTCCTCCGTCTTGGGTCTGCCGCTACAACCAAGCGTTCCCCACTGGGCTATCGAAATACTCTAAGTCGATCGATCATCAGTCGTCAAGTCTCAGCCAGCTCTAGGGTTTCCGTACACAACACGCTCATTCTGAGAGGGTCCGCTCCACAAGCCAAGAGGTCGATACATCAACTGTCACATAGACTAGATTTTATGTATCACAATGTTCCATCACATCAAACGGAACACAACGCGACAGACGGCGCGTCAATCAGATGCCCGGTCTGAGAGTTATTGAATTTTTCGTCCTTGGGGCCCGGTTGGTTTTTAAGCTAAAACCAACCCGACCGCACTCCAGTTGCATCCAAACCTCGAGTGGAGTAATCCAAAAGAACCGTCTCACTAAGAGGAATTCAACAAAGTCGACGACATGTCAATCGGACGTCCGGAGCTCAAGTTATAAGCATTTCCGCTCCGAGGGCCCGGTTGGTTTTGTGTTCGAACCAACCCGGCCATACCCAAAGTTCTCCAAAAACTTGAGTGTAATATACTGAAATGACTGTCTCGATCCAAGGATCACATCACAACTGACAGTGCGTCGATAAGAGGTTTGTGGCCCAAGTTACATGCATTTAAACGAACCTTTCCGGTTTTAGGGGGTTTTGGGCCCGGACCGACCCGACCCAAGACCCCTTGGGTCGGCCCGAACCAGGTCGACCCGACCCGGGTCCGGGTCCGGACCATTAGAGCACGGCCCGACCCGGTGGGTGCGGCCCGGCGAGGGCGCCGCATGCTGCGTGAGCACTAAAGGGGGGAGCCGCCACCCCTTCAGACCGAACGGTGGACCCGCGGGGGTCTGCCCTGCCGCGTTGACCGGGGGTCAAACCCCCAGTTTTTTCGGAATTTGGCCGGCCGTAACGGCCGACCAGCTCACCCACGGGACCGGTTGGTCTCGCCCTCCAGTGCACCGGCGGCCAGCGGGTCCGGCCGCCCTCCCTTGCTCCGCCGCGGCTTCGTTCAGCCTCAACGGCGCGGTACGACGGCGCCGCGCTTCTTCGTTGTGTTCCTACTTGATTCTATGCCATTCCGTTTCACCGCGCCACCTTCGTTCGAGTCGCAACGAATTCAACAACAAGGGGGAGGAGGGTCGGCCGTGTTCGTGCAGTCTGACCTCCTCCCGTTATAACAATAACAGGCGGCCCAAAATAAAATATCTTCGTCAAAGTGAGCAAAAATTTAATCCACAAATTAAACTCAAACCCCTACCTTGATGAAGTCGTCGAACAAGGATCATCACGGGGAAAGGACATCGTGGAAAACGGCATCGCGGATCGAGGCTTCGTAAGCGTCGTCGGCGTTCGCCCGATGAAGGATGCAGCGCATCGTCATTCTCCGAAGAAGGCGTCTCTCACCGGCTGCGGAGAGGGAAGAAGATGGTACGACGATCTCCCATTGTGGTGACGGAGTTCTTCATCGTAGACTCGGCGTTCTTCACGTTCTTCGATGAGGAAGAAGATGTTCTTCAGAGCGCAAGAGTTCTCTCTTCCTCTTTTCGGACAACAAAACAACCCCCCCCCCCAATAAAATAATACATTGTCTTATTTTATTCACACACACACAAGTAAAATTTAATTTGAAATTAAAAAAGATCTCATTCAATTAATTAAATTAATTGTAGAGTCTTTAACAGTCCAATTAATTGCGAGAGTTGACTTGTCATTTAAAAGGGGTGCGGGTGAGTTACAAAAATAATGGTGGGTTTGCAAACTTAAAGGGAGGTTGAGGAAATTGAAAAGGTGGGGCTCGTGTGGGCCCCACCCCAACTTCCTTGCATCTTCCTTTTCCAAAACGCTTAACCATCGGTAATGAAATATAAATAAATTGTAAAACAATTTTATTTTTATTCCTCACATTTTCAACATCTCCTCCCGAGCAAACGAAACTCCAAGAAAAGTCTTCCTAAGAAATTACCGGTGCTGCGGTTCCATCGGTGCCCTCAGATTTTGATTCTGAGAACCAGTTCAAAAGTTAGGAAAACCTGCTCGTTCGTTCACTGAACATACCTGAGCTAAACTTTGGAAATTGATTCCAGGAACACCAAACCTCGGAATCAGGTGTCGTCAGAAACTGCGTACTCATAAAATCCAAAATAAAATTAAGAAAAAAATTTCCCTTGAAATTTAAGGGTCTTTACATAGGGTGTTCAACGTTCGTGGGATTAATGGAGGCCCATTAATTAGGAACCTTCCTAATTCACCAATGGTGTGGTTAATTAAAATTGAAAGGTCAAGCCATTTATTGTCTTGAAATGTCACCGGTCCAACCTTACCGCTCGTCCGTTGCATGAATAGAGTAAAAATAAAATAATAAAGTTATTTTATTTATTCTATTAAAAGTTCCAAAAACTAACTTTTTCTCCGGACCTATTACAGTCAAAGTGAAGGTCTCCTTAAGTGAATATCAGCGTTGTGAGTTCAATGGTGTCCTCAAATTTTAATTCCGAGCACCGGTTTGAAAGTTACAAAACGTCATTTGCGCGTTTACTAAACGTACCCGTAAAAAAGTTCAGAAAATTATTTACAGTCACCCTCGACCTGCGGTAGTCAAGGTTAGGCTCTGCCAAAGTGAAATACGCCCCAAAGAACCCAACGGTACTCTTGGATTTCCAATCCGAGTTACCATTTAAAAGTAATGGATTTTACAATAAAATAATTGTCACTTAATTATTTTATTTATGGCCAAAAACTAACATTCACTAGTGGCCCGCGCCGACCAATGTTAGTATTTGGATAAAGAGAGTATACCATCACGAGTTTAGTGGTGGTCTTGTATTTTCAATCTGAGTTACCGTTTGTGAGTTATAGGAATTTGAAAAATAAAATAAAATAATTAATTATTTTATTTACGATTATTCCATTTTTTGGTTTTCTCACAGGAGGCCCACGCTGACTAAACTAAAGTTGCACCTAGGGTAAAACCGCCATCCTGAACATAATGGTGCCATCAGATTTCTGATCCGAGTTAACTTTTAAGAGTTATTTGATTTTTTTAGGAAAACTGCTAACGCATGCTAATTAAAACTTAACCTGACTTCAACGGATCATTCCTGGCACTCCGGGCCTCGAAATCGCACGCAGTCAGATTTTGTAGTCTCGAAATAATTCCATATAATTAAAAATATATACGGAATTTCTGAGACATTACAAATGGTTTTGAGATAATGTATGGAAGTTGACCTCATCTCCATTAGTCAATATTGTTTCCCCAAACTCAATACCACATGGCATTGGAACAATCCTTGGAACTATAAAGCTTCCCTCGCAAGATTTAATTTTTTAGTATCTTTCATACTATAGGAGTTTTAAATTAAGAATATAACTATGTGGGATAAATTATCTTATTTAGGTATTCTCTCAAATGCATCAACTCATAATTGTGTTATGAGGAATTTTGAATTTATCTTATGTTGACCCCAATTATCCAATGAGTTTCTCTTACATAGGCATGGAAGAATTTTAATATCAGGTGAAAATATCTTACATAGATGTAGATTCTTTTACACATCCCAAGTGAATAAAATCTCTTAGAAGGACAGAATTAGATATCCAATTCTCTTACACGAGCAAAGTAGTAACCCAAAAAATATTATGAATAAGGGTGAATCAAATTCCACTATGTAGATGGAACTGCCAAATAAAATATAAACAAATAATGATTAAAATAATAAAAAAATTAAAAAATATGTTTATGTTATAGATCAAAACACAAAGGATGTTAGAAAAATGATAAAATAAAATAAAATCTAAGACATAGAAAATATAAAAGTTAACAAAATAAATGAGAAGAATTAAAAAAATACTAATATCAAGGAATAAATTATAAAACAAAAAATTAATATTTTAAAATAAATTTGAAAATAAAATAAACAAATCTCGACACACCCATTATTCACACATTAAATTAAATTAAAACATATTTAAGATAAATTTAAAATAATTTAACATAATAGATTAAGAAATCAAAATGCATTAAACATTTAAATGATATTATTTAAAATTATATTAAAATAACATTTATTAAAATTTGAAAAAAAAACACAAAGATCATAAGTTCAAATTAAAAAAGAACCAAATGTAATTATTAAATTGACTAAGTGTATATAATAAATAAAAATATTTTAGAAGAATATTTGAAATAAAATGTCAAAATAAAATATTAAAAAGTTAAAAGATTGAATAAAAAAACTTAAAATGTTAAAGCACTCTTAATTAATGAATAATTCAAAAATTTTATTATTCTAATGAAAAATAAAAAACATTATTATTATTATTTAACAATTTTAATAATTATTTAATAAAATTGCAACTTAATAGCAATTTTCCAAATAATTAAAATTACTATAATAAAATAAAATTACTATATATAAACAAATTAATTAACCATAATTTATGTGCTAAATATTTATCAAATAAGACAGCATCCAATTCCCCCGCACTAATACTTTGTTTGTCCTCAAGAATTTTTTTTCCCAAATTCATTAAAAAGAAATAAATTTTAAGTCTAAAATACTATATGGCTATAGAAAATTGGTTTTTAAAATGATTTTCCCCCTTGGATTTTATTTAAATAGTTAAAAAATTCCCTAAAAAAATTATGTATTTTTAGTGAAAAACTAATTCATGTTTTACATATATGATTGATCTTAAAAAAATTATTTAGATTAAACTCACTTCAATTTTAATTCAAATGAAAGTCCAAACTTCTCTTTACCTCTAGGATAATAGATACACATAAATTATTAAAAAAATAATTTTGACACTGTTTGGATGAGGAATATTAATAATTTAAAATTGAAGAATAAATAACTCATCCATCATTTTGAAGAATAAAAAAAGTTTAACTTGGATTATGATTTTAATTTTCTAATTCATTTGAATGCAGACTTTATGAGTTCAAATCCAAATTCAAAAATTCAATGGAAATGATAATTGTATAACATTCACACAATCCATTACCAAATATAGCCACATTTCAATGTTGAAATTAAAAATTAATTACCCAACTAAATTCAAGGGGTATTGGAGAATTAACCTCCTCAAAGTGTCTACACAACAATCAGTCTTTATAAAAATTTAAAACTACTGAAAATGATTTATTGAAACTTTAAAAACATTAAAATTTGAAAAAAATGTGGGGTTTTCAATGGGTTATTATTGTGGTATAGTTTAGTACATTGAAATACCATTTCCCCCATACTAAAACTCAACATTGTCTCCAATGTTGAATCCATGGTGGAGAAACAAGTGAATTCAATTTTAAAGTTCAAAATGATTTGATAATTATGTAGATAAAAATCATTTTCAAAGGATCATAAGGAAACTTAAATCATTTTTTCCTCAAAAAAATAAATAAACAATTCACAACATACCCAAAAATTTCATACTGGTTACCAACTAATGATTTATCTCAAAAGTAAAATTTATAGTGTTGGAACACCATCTTCTCACCCAATTTGACCTGGTGGAACATCAGCTTCTCACCAAGTTCGACGCAGCTCGTCCACTTCGGCAAAATCGTCTCACCGTTTCTCGGATCGAAATGGCTCGAAATTTGTGGCGATGATATGGAGCAGCTGGATATGGCTCCTCGTTTCCGTCTGGCACGGTCATGAGGCATTTATGAGGTGCATCCAATGGGGGTTGTCAATAGATCTGGTGATTGAAGGGGGGAGGATCCTTTTGGTTTCTACAGGGTTGAAGGGTTTTCTGCAGAGTTGCTGCTGCTAGAGGTCCCATGCTCCTCCTCATTGCTCTGGCTTCCAGTGTGTGGATCAGATCTAGAAATTGGAGACTCCTCTTCGGGATGATTCTATAGTTGGTTGGATTTTTCTTGAGGATGGTGGCAGGGGGTTTTCCGGTAGTGGATCTGGCGACTGAAACAAGACTTTTGGTTTTGTGACTGTCTTTTTGTGCTTTTGTTGGTCATCTCAGTTGTCTTTTGGTTGGTTTGTTGAAGCTGGAATAGATGATGTATAGAGTCTATGTTGCTGGTTTTGTTATATTGATGAAGTGAATCGGGTGTTGTGTTTATGTTTTTATGAGTCTAGTTTGATCTAAAAGGTGGGTAGTGCAGCCAGAATCGATCACATAGACATGCCCTAGAGGAGGATTCAGAGTGGGTGGTTCCTCTTTGTAGTGATTTTCGGATTTGGATGTTGAGAGGGTATGGCTTCAGCCATCGGATCAAACTTGTTCTTTGACAAATGACACTTTTCATTTGATTAGCATTACAATGATGAAGAATTCCAACATGATCATAGGCTGGGGAGGGGCACATCCAGTTTCCAGTCTGGTTTTAGTCCTTTTGTCCTTCAGGTATTATTTGTCTTAAGTCCATGATGTTTTTGGGTTTCCCCCTTCTTCCCTTAAAAGGGTAATTTATCAATAAAACAATCTAAGGAATTTGGGCCATTTGAAGAATTTAATAAACCAATATTATTAAGAAAAAAATTCATCATGAAAATACTCTTAAATTTTATCTCTTATTTAAACCAATTAAGTTTAAATATGTAGTAGTAAGTATATTTTATAAAGAATAAATATGTGTATTATATTAATAAAAAACTCCCCTAAAATAGAAGATTTTTTCTCTTTAGATCCACTAAAATACATCCCTTATTTCCTTTGATAAGTTATCTTCTATAAAATTTAATGTTTCTAAATGTGGAGAAAAACTAACATTACATTCTAGAAATATCAAATCAATTAAAATGTAATTCGAATTTATAAAGTAAGGGGTGATTCAAAATTATTCATCTTGTATATTCTATTGATAAATATATATTGTATGAGATATACTCCCATAGGATGATAATGTTAAGAGAAACCCCAAGTGAATTTATCATGGTAACAATAAGAAAAACATATTTTTTTTTCAGGCTCATTTTATTCTCTATAAAAAATACTATGAAGAAAAAATAAAATCCTAACTGTATAACGACTTAGTACAATCCCCCATAATTATTCTAAACAAAAATAAAAATTAAGGGAAGATGAAACCTAATTTATTCAATGGTACACATCTTATAACAAAATGAACTCCTTCCCTGTAGGTTCCTTATTATCATCCCAAAATAGTTTAAGATGATGTCCACTAATGGTGAACAAAACATCCTTCTTAGGATCTATAATCTACATTTCACCAAAAGTGAAAACATGAGTCACAATAAATGTTATATCCCATTTAGAATGAAATTTACCTAGGAAGAGATTCAACCTAGATTTTTATAGATTCAACTTATCTACAATTTGAAAGTCTATTTTCAAAATCATATTTTCATGCATATCCTTGGTATTCTCCTTAAAAATCCTCGCATATTCATAAGAATTATTTATTATCTCATCTAATTATTGGAAACACAAATTCCTCTCTTCACTAGATTTAAAGAGATTCAAATTATAGGATGTGATAGCATAAAAAATTTATTCTCTACTTCCATGGGTAAATGAAAATATCTTCCAAAAAATATCCTATAAGGTGACATCACAATTGGAGTCTTAGAGGTAGTCATATATATCCAAAGGGTGTCCTCAAGCCTTAAGATCTAATATTTCATATATGGGTTAACTATTTTTCAATAATATGTCTGATATATATATTTTAAACCTCATCTATCCCATTCATTTGAGGGTGATATGGTGAAGACACGTTGTGACTAACCCCATACCTCTTCAACAAACCCTCCAAGGTCCTATTATTGAAAAGAGTTCATTGGTATGTGAGATTAAATATTAATATTACAAATCTACAAAATAGATTTCTCTTAAAAAATTAGGACACCACTCTAGCATCATCCATTCTAGTTATAATATATTCAATCCACCTCAATACATAGTCTACCACAAGAAAGATGTACAAATATCTGAAGGAATTTGGAAAAGGTACCATAAAATCCATTCCCAAAACATCAAAGAAATCATAAAAAAGGGTTATTTTGGCATCTCATATCTTTGAGAATGTTTCCTTTAAATTGGAAATATTTACATGTCCTACAATATTCATGTGAATCTTTGAAAATAGTGGGCAAAAATAAACCTAAATCTATAACTTTCCTTACGGTTCCCTATGAACCAAAGTGACTACCACATCTCAAAATATAAAAAAATTGAGAACTAAAGAAATTTATTAAGATGGGATATATCTCCTCATAGATTTATTACTTACCATGTGATAAAATAGAGGATAATCCTAAACATATTTCATTGATTCAAAAATTAGTTTAGAAACTTTTTTCTTCGAAAACCAATGAGGAACAATTTCAATATCAAACTAATTCATAATGTTTAAAAACAATGTAATCTTGTCAACACTAGTATAATAAAATTTATATCATGGTAAAAAATCTCTAATAGGTTCAATAAATGAACTATATTGAAAAAAATCAATAGGTTTCCTAATCAAATTCTCAACCATAGTGTTCTAAATCCATTTCTTATCTTCAATCTCTATGTCAAATTCCTGGAGAAACAAAATTCATCCAGCTAGACTTTTTTTTTATTCTTTCCTTTTATGAGATATCAAATAGCAGAATGATAATTTACAATCAAAACTTTAGATCCCATAATATATATTCAAAACTTATCTAGATAAATTATATTGGCTAACATATACTTCTATGTTATGGAGTAATTGGACTGGGTAACATCAAGACTCCAAGAATAATAAGTAATGACATGTGATTTCCTCTCCACTCATTTTCAAAGAATATCCCCTAATGATAAATTTAGAGCATTGGTCGTCAGCTCAAAAGGCAAGTCCCAATTAGGTGGTTAAACTATTAGTGGAGAAACCAACTGTTGTTTGAGTTCATTAAAGACTTACTTAATATTCTTGTTAAATGAAAAAGGGATTTACTTATGAAGTAGTCTTGTTAGAGGAAAAGTAGTCCATCTGAAATATTTTATGAATATCCTATAAAACCCAACATGGCCAAGAAAAGATCTGATATCATTCATATCCTTAGTAAAAGGAAATGAAGATTTCATTTCAACCTTATATTTTTTAACCCAAATTCCATTGTTAGACTCTTCATGACCAATCACGATTCTACTTTCAACCATAAAATGTAATTGTTCATAGTTCAGAACGAGGTTCATCTCAATACAAACTCTAAGAAAAACTCATAAAATTATCAAGCATCTCTCAGAATATGGAACATACAATTTAAAATCACCCAAAAACACTTCCATTAATTCCTTAAGAAACTAAAAAAAATTATAAGCATGCATCTCTGGAAGGTGGCAGGAACATTACATAGTCTGAATGGAATTATCCAAGAAGAAAAGTTATTGAAAGTACATGTTAAAGTTTTTTAATCCTGGTCCCCTATATCTTTGTGAATCTAGAAGTATCTATAAAACCCATCTATGAAGAAGTAATTGGATTGATCAGATAACCATTTAAGGATTTGATAAATAAAATGAAAGGTAAAGTGATTATCCCTAGTCACTAAGTTCAACCTACTATAATCAATGCATACCCTATACTTGTTGGGAACCCAAGTAGGAACTAAGTCCCTAATTTATTTTTTAATAATTTTGAACCCTCCATTTCAGAAACAACTTGAACTCTGCATACCCATAAACTATCATAGAAGGGGTAACTTATACTTGTAGCCAACAAGGTATTCAGCTCATTTCTAACCACTTCTAGAAGGGTACGATTCAATCTCCTTTGAAATTGTATAACTAGTTTTGAATTATCCTATAATAAAATCCTATGCATACACACTGAAGGAATGATCCTTAGAAAATCATCTAAATACCAGCCTATGTCCTTCATATTCTTCTAAAGGACCTCTAAAATTTGGATTTCTTATTCATTGGAGAACCCACTTCCAATTATAAAAAGGATTTTTTTCTTCCAAGTAATAATATTTTAAATTTTTAGTCAAAGTATTCTATTCAAGTAAGGGTGGGATATCCTATTTGAAAAAATTAGGTTCTTTGGGTTCTTTGAGTTCATTTTCATCCTCTAACTCACCCCCAAGAATAATATAATTACAAACTCCTTGATTAGCAGAACATGTATTTTCAAGAAGTAAAAATGTTTCATACTCAAAAGAAATTTCATATTCAAGTTCCCAAACAAGTATCGGATATTATATAAAATTTTGAATAGAATTTATGTCAATTATAGCATAATATAAATCAATTTCATCCATTTTAGAATCAATTTCACTCATAAAATCATAATCTTTAGCAGCAATGCATGTTTCAAAACTCTAAGAAACATCCTTATTTTTTTTAGTATTTTTTTCAAAAAAACATTATTCTTTACATGTTCAGAAATTCAAAATAGCAACAATTTTCTAAAAAATAGATTTAGTTTTAGATTCATCACTACAGAAAATTTCATATTTTTTTGAACACTCGTTTTTAGTTGAAAGATCATTTTCCGATGAACCTAGAGGCTAATAATATTAAATAAAATTAGGAAATAGATCTGTAGAAAACCAATCTATCATGGTAACTTAGGGTGTATAATGGTCTTTGACATAATGTTTCATTGATTCAATGATTTTAAAATTAACTATATTACCTCTAAACTCTATTGAAAGGGTTATTTTATGATCATTTATTTTTGTCATATGAGTTTTTAAGAATGGTATTATAATAATTAATGGTGTAAGTGAACTAAATATACCATCCTCCATTTCTAAAAAGTAAAAATATGTAGGGAAATGAGGTCTTTTACCCTTACAACACATATTCAATAAATTTTAATGGCGTAGCTAAAATCCTATTATCTTGGATGATGACAATTCTAGATTGTTTAAGAATTCCATCCTATATAAATGATAAGAGAGAATAAGTAATAAATTTGTGGTGGCTTAGAAATCTAATATTGAATCTTTAAAATGATTATTACCAATGACACATAAAATAGAAAATGTACTCGGATCTATTAATTTATTAGGGATGGAATTTTAGAACACGGAAAAACATTTCTTCCCAAATTAACTTTCTCACCACCCATGAACCTTTTCTTTTGAGTTAACAACACCACGAGAAATTATCATAATGAGGGATCTATTTATAATAATATAACAATAGGATATTAACCTATACCATCCTATAATATTAAAGTCCTTCCTTTTCCATTTAAGTTTCAACATTTTTCTTGACAGGGGGGAAGCCCAATGGATTAGGTGGCAGCTCCATATACATTTTCAAGTCATCATCAAATTTAATTTTCCCTTTATAAGATCCAATTAGGTTTATAAAATTATTATTGGTTCTTTAAGGTTGTTTTTATTTCTTCTTATTTGATTTATCTTGTTCAACTGGTGTGTGGATAGAATATTCATTAACATGTTCAGCAATTGGTAAAAAAAATAATAGGTTCTATAATAGTTTTCAATAGTGGTTTTGTTACTTCTTCATGTGATTTTCCATCAATTTAATAAATAGAACTATCTTTTTCAGGTTCTTGTTCATTATGTTAAACTTGAGAGTTTTGAATTTTTGTACCACTTCTCAAAATTATTTCACTTATTTTCTCTCTTCCTCTAGTGTTCATTTTGGATTTTGATGGAAAATTACCTCTTCTTTGATTCTTTAAACCACTGATTTATTTTTTCATCTAACCCATTTGAGTAAACATGTTTTAGAAATATATGTTATTATTTTGAAATTTATTGTTAATTTTTAACCATTTATAAAAGTTTTGAATCATTTATTTTATTAACTTGTTGTTTTTTATTTTATTTATTCTAGAAATTTGTAAAATTTACTCAAAATGATTGTGATTATACCTGGGTTGTTGATAAAAAATTTTGGGATAGAAACTTCTATTTGATTGATCATTAGGCCTAAATCTATTATTATATTGGTTATTCCTTCCATGGTTAAAATTTTTATTTGATTGAAAGTGATTCTATTTAAATGTCTAGTTGGGTAACTGGTTGTTCATGTAGTTCTGGAAAGGTTTTCTAGAAAATATCCCATTACATGCTTCATTATTTTCTTTAAATTGTGGAAATTGATCATTAAAATTATATGTAGATAAAAAATGTCATAATTAATCAGAATGGAGAAACATAGTTTTAGATGGGATTGTGAATATTTAGAGTTAGTCAACATCTACTTTATCATGCTTGTAAGTTCACTCAACTGGATATCAATTCAGGTATTATCATAATTGGAATTAGACACTTCCATAGCCAGTGTAACATAGATATGGCCCCTAGTTGTGAACTAATATAAATTTTGGGCCATTTTATAAATAATTTGACCAGCATCAATGGGAGTCTTATCAACTAATTCACCTCCAGTAGCATCATCAATCATAATCCAATCTATCGTGACTAATTCCTCATAAAAATACTATATAAGGGGATGATTGTAAATTTGGTGATGAGGTAAGATAGAGAAAAACTTATTAAACCTCTTTCAATAATCTTTAAGAGTATCTACTTGGATTTTCCTAATTCCATAATTATCCTTCCTAAGAGAGGCAGTCCTAGATGTTCAGAAAAAATTCACTAAAAATATCTTCTTCAGTTGATGTCAACTCCCTATTTTAGTGGATTGTGAGTAGTAAATCCACTTTTTGTCCAATACATATAAATAAATTGATAATTCACTCATCTTTATTTGATCCTCACTTACTCCTTAGAGTTTCATAGTGATACACACCATGTGGAATTCTTGTAAGTGTTTATGAATATTGGATCATACCATGATTCACTGTGTAATTTTCACCTTTACACCACTGTGTTGAACTTGTTTTATATTAAAAATTATAAAAATAATGACAATTTTAATTACATTTTTGAACCACTTTTTTATAACTATTAAAAAGGAAAATGATACTTCTTTTGATGATTCCATTGCAGGAGGAGGTGATTTGGAGGGCCCATGATGATGTCCAAGAAAAATGGGCCAAACTGCATAGGATCCAAGCACACCAGTGGATTAATCCACACACTGCTACTAGACCATGCATCTAATTGGGCTACTATTTTGTGGGAATGTCCAAATTTCATTGGGATACATTTCTTATGAAGGAACCCAATACTCATTCGGCCATATAGGGTCCCAACTAACCTGATCTATCTATCACACCGAATCTACATGATGTCAACAGTTGTGTGCTGGGATATGTCCATATCTCGGGCTATAGGTGTCCAATTTATGAAAAACGTTTGGTGGAGACATACAATAGGTGGGGGTAAAACTTTTTTATTTTCTCCAAATCGAGATAAGTCTATCTGGAGGTCTAAACACCTGTGAAAAGTGGTTTTAAGAATTCTGTGTGCTCAAAACCACCTTCCCATTTTCCTATAAAATGAAACCTTGGGATCCTCATTTGAAAGTTCTACCATGAGGCAAAGCTCTGGTATTTTGGAGAACCAAAAGATTTCCCTTCTCATACTTGAATTTCTGTAGTCCCCTATCATCATAGGGGGATCAACAATGAAGAAGGAGTTCCACCCGATCCTTCTCCTCCTCTCGATGGCGAGTTAAATGGTGGATGATCATTTCGAGGGAGATACACATATCTAGGATGGAGTTTCGGCACTTGATACTCTACTGGTTTTTTGTAATTTGTGTGTGTATTATTTCACTTATGTTTTATCTAAACATGTTTCTCCTCTGAGTTCATTTCTTGGGTTTAATTAAGTGAACCGCTTTTCATTTCAACACCAATAGGGTTGAAATTTCAAGTGGGAAACTTGAGTTGTTCTAATTGGTAAACACAAGGATCCTCTTTCTCTCACACATAAAAAAGATATTAGTATGATTTGGTATCCTTTAATCTATTCTTGAAGTCCAAACCTTGACAACACGATTGTTGTGTCAAGGGTTGGTACTTTCTGAAACGTTTAGAGGGGCAAGAGGGGAATCAAGATCTTGACAACCCTCAACCAAAGAATTAAACAAAACCATGGGAAATTTTCAGAACAATGAACTATCCAAGATGTGTAGTGAACTTGAAGTGATCTCTTTATCTCATAATTCTTAAACCTCCACCTTATTCTATCAAATATTAAACTCTTTAAGTTAAGTTATTTTCTTAAAACTATTTTCAAAATCACCCCCCTATTTTAGTAATCTTTATTAAAAATACACACTATAAGCCACCAAAGCTCATTGACAGATGACCTAGGGTCTTCCCTAGACAATAAATCAACCTTAAAAACATAATCAATTTGACGTGTCATAGCAGAGCGGTCAAATTTTTGCACCGCTGTTGGGGAGTATTTTGGTTTTTAGTGCGTGTTTTTTATAAGGTTTTTCTAATTTTTGTGAATATTTATTTGTTTTCTCTTATACCTTTTCAATATCTTTTTTTATTCTGATATATTTGTTGTGTAGGTTTGGTGCATGATGTGTTCTAATCTAGGAGACTTACAAACTTTCGAACCCGAACCAGAGAGGACCCTACGTCAACGATACCAAGACACACAAGACAACACATTGAAGGAGGACACATCACATATTGAAACTCTTCTTCACCCTTCATCTACTTCTGGAACTAACATCAAAACTGAAAATTAACGTGAATAAAATGGTTGAAAATATTATAACACTAAAATAACTAACTTATCTTGATATTGATATTCAACCCACCTATATTCAATTACAAGGCAAGGCACCCAATTTTGAACTAAAATCTGGTTTAATTCATCTATTACCAAGATTCCATGGACTTCCTAGAGAGGATCCACACAAGCACTTAAAATACTTTTATACTATTTTTTCAACACTAAAACCTGCTAATGTGGATGGTGAACAAGTAAAGCTTAGAGAATTCCCATTTTCTTTAGAAGAAACTGCGAAAGATTGGTTGTATTATGTTAATTCACCAATAAGAGGTGGGGAAGACATGAAATGCCTTTTTCTTGAAAAATATTTTAAAGCCTCTCAAACTGCAACAATAAGGGAAGAAATTTGTGGGATAAAATAATTTCAAGGGGAAACATTACATGAATATTGGGAATACTTTAAAAGGGTATGTTCAAGTTTCCCACACCACCAAATAAGTGATCAACCTTTAATTAAATATTTTTACGAAGGTTTAATACCTATTAATCGAAGTATGATCGATGCTCCTGCATGTGGTGTGCTAGTTAATAAGACCCCAATTACTACAAGAACCGTAATTGAGAACATGGAACAAAACACACAGCAATTTGGTTCAAGGTCCAATGTACCGATTCGAGGTGTCCATGAGGTAAAAAGTACTGAATTTGGGAAGAAGGTGGACACAAAGTTTTAAGAGGTAAGTACCCTTCTTTGACAACTTGCTCTTTCCCAAGGGAAATCCCAATATCCTCCTCCCATCCATTGTGGTATATGTTCTCCTGACACCCACTACTCTGACCAATGTCCTTAATTGAGGGAAACATCTGAGAGTTGTGAGGCAATATTTTCGGGCTGCCCCTATAACCAACCCTTTATGCAAGAACCTTACTATCCATCCAACCCTGGGTGGATGGAGAACCAAGCCTATAGGAAAGGGGGTATGTAAACCAACATAAATAATAGTGGAACCAACCAAGGCAGAGTAGTCATCCACCACCACCACCCGGAAATCCTTAACCACCCAAAAGGCCTTTCCAACAAACCCCTCCAAAACCCGAGCCAAGCCTATAAGATATGATGAAACAAATGTATTCCACCAATATTTAATTCCAAGAAACCACTCAGGAAGCTATACAATAACTTAAAACCCGACTAGGAACCTAGCTAACTCATTGGGTGAAATTCAAAGTCATGGATCAGATAAACATCCCTCTCAACAAGTAGTTAACCCTAGGTATAAAGGAAATGTTAGTTCCAATACCCTTATGAGTGGAAAAAAACTAGAAAGTAAAATGAATCCTCCATTATAGTCATCCCCTCCAAAGTAAACCTTCATCCCAATCATTAAGAATGTTCCAAATGTTGAAAAACCTTCTCTTGAGAGAAGCCCTTCCAAAGGGAAGATTGTGTATATAGATGAGTCACCTGCCCAACCATTCCTCTTCCATTACCTCAAAGGGACACCCATCCAATAAAACAAAAGGAAACTTAACTTGATAAGGAAATATTGGATATTTTCAAAAAAGTG
Organism: Viscum album; assembly: GCA_963277665.1. NCBI lineage: Eukaryota > Viridiplantae > Streptophyta > Magnoliopsida > Santalales > Viscaceae > Viscum > Viscum album. Next base: position 1,249,670,839 of record OY728120.1, read on the forward strand.
CAGGTTAACATCCTATTGATTGATGTTTTGAAGTAAATTCCACGATATGACAAGTTTCTAAAGGAGATGTGTACACACTGAAGGTGAAATCGTGGAGATGAGAAGGTGAGTGTGGGGAGAAATGTTTTAGCATTGATAGAGCCATCATTTCCCACCAAGTGTAATGATCCTAGAACATTTTCAATTCCATAGACCATAGGGGAGTATTCTTTTAATAATGCTATGCTTGTTTTAGGTGCTTCTATAAATGTGATGCCACACTCTATTTACTCTACATTACATGTCGAGGAACTGAAGACCAATGGAATTATTTTTCAAATGGCTAATCAGAGTATCGCACACCCCTCTAGTGTGTTAGAGGATGTTCTTTTTAGGGTTGAAAATTTAATTTTTCCTGTTGACTTTTATGCACTCAAAATGGAGGATGATAGGATAAATGGACATGCCCTGATTATATTGGGGGGAACCTTCTTGAAATCCTACAAAACCATAATTAATATCCACAGTGGTACATTATCTATGGAGTTTGGGGGTGACATTTTCCACTTCAATATCCTTGATTCCATGAACCACCCTTCAGAAGAACATTCCACTCTCTCTGTTAATTCTATAGATGTACTCCCTTCCCCGGAAAAAACAAAAATTCTTTCCCCTGATCCCCTTTCTGAGTTTTCTTCATTGATAGAAATTTTAGAAAATGATTCATTCATTGAATGTTGTAGTAGTCTAGAAAAGTTTCATTCTTGTTCATTGATTGATGATTTCTTGAACACTGAGGATCCACTGACAATCGAGGACACTGCTGAGCTTGTAAAAGCTCATTCCTCCATTGAGGATGATACCATTGAGAAGTTAGATGAGATTAGTGACCTCTCAATTTCACACACACCCCCATAAATCCAAAATCCACCTGAATTGGAACTGAAACAATTTCCTCAAGATTTAAAATATTCATATCTTGAGAATGGAAACAAGTTGCTCGTTATCATTGCTAGTTCACTCCCTCCTGAGCATGAATTGCGACTGCTTGAAATTTTGAGGGAGTATAAACAAGATTTGGGATGGAAACATGTTGACATTCCTAGTATTATCCCATCAATTTTTACACAACATATTTTGTTAAATTATGAGGAAAACAGTAAGGAGGCCACAACGTTGACTGAACCCAAACCTCCTAGAAGTTGTGAAAAATGAGGTAACAAAATTATTAGCTACTGGAATCATTTACCCCATCTCTGATAGCCAATGGGTCAGTCCCGTTCAAGTAGTTCCTAAAAAGACCGGCCTTATAGTAATCAAAAATGAAAACAATGAATTGGTTCCAACTCGTGTGCAGAATAGTTGGCGTGTCTTTATAGACTATCACCGACTAAACCAACACACTAGGAAGGACCATTTCCATTTTCCATTTATTGACAAAATGCTAGAGAGGCTAGCGGGTAAGTCCCACAACTGTTTCCTTGATGGGTATTATGGATACTTTCATATCCATATTTCCCCCGGGGATCAGGAAAAGACAACCTTCACTTTCCCCTTTGGCACATTTTCCTATAGAAGGATGATGTTTGGTCTGTGCAATGCTCTGGGTACTTTCCGATGTTGCATGATTAATATTTTTTCAGATTACCTAGATAATTGAATGGAAGTATTCATGGATGATTTCACTGTTTATAGCTCTTCTTTTGATGAATGTTTGAGTAGTCTTGGTTTAGTCCTACGTCTCTATATTGAAAATAATCTTGTATTAAATTATGAGAAATGTCATTTCATGGTTCGATAAGGTATAGTTTTGGGACATGTCATTTCTAGGGATGGAATCCAAGTAGATAAATCAAAAGTGGATGTCATTTATTCCTTACCATTCCCCAAAAATGTATGCGATGTGCAGTCTTTCCTAGGTCAAGATGGATTTTACCGTCGTTTCATTCGTGACTTTAGTAAAATTGCACTCCCCCTCTCCTGATTACTCAAAAAAAGAATTTTTTTTTGATAAAAAAAATGTGAGGAATATTTTAATAAAATAAAATGGAGTCTTACATCACACCCAGTAATCCAACCACCTCGGTGGGATTTACCGTTTGAGCTCATGTGTGATGCCTCTAACTATGTCATTGGGGTAGTCTTGTCACAAAGGGTCGATCGAGCTCCACATGTCATTGCCTATGCATCACGTACTTTGGACCCTACCCAAGAAAACTACACCACAACTAAAAAATAATTCCTTTCCATTGTGTTTTCCTTGTACAAATTTATTTTATACCTTTTGGGGTCCAAATTCATTATGTTATCAGACCATTCAGCCCACTGGTGTCTCCTTAAGAAACTTGAATCCAAGCCACGTCTCATTCGCTAGATGCTCCTCCTCCTGGAATTTAATATAGAAATTAGAGATAAAAAAGGAGCATAGAATGTGGTGGATAACCATATTAGTAGGATTCCCCCATCCTCATAAATTGACTCATCCCCCTGTAATCCCATTAATGACATGTTTCCTGATGAGAAATTTTACCAATTGAAAGATGTTATTCCTTGGTATGCTGAAATTTTATATTATTTGGCAGCGTCTTTCATTACTACTAATTTTAATAAAAACCAAGATAGTCATCTAAAACATGAGTCTCATTGGTACACTTGGGATGACCCCTATCTCTAGAGAACATTTAGTGATCAAGTCCTTAGGATTTGTGTTCCCGATAGAGAGTTTCAGTCTATCCTTAGATTCGGCCACACTCTTGCTTGTGGGGGGCACTTTGGTCCCCAAAGAACTGCTCGCAAGGTCCTTGATTCTGGTCTCTTTTGGCCAACACTTTTTTGGGATGCCCATGATTTTTTTCAAATCTTGCCCTCATTGTCAAAGAACAGGGAATGTCTCTAAAAGAAATGAAATTCCACAACAACCGTTGCTCTTTCATGACATTTTTGATGTTTGGGGAATTGACTTTATGGGTCCATTTCCCAATTCCTTTGGAAACATGTACATTATTCTGGCAGTTGATTACGTGTCAAAATGGGTAGAGGCATGATCTATAAGGACTGCTGATTCTATGTTAGTAATATAATTTTTTAGAACCCAAATATTTTGTAGGTTTGGCTTACCTAGGTTCATCATCGGTGACCAGGGTTCTCATTTCTGCAATCGAACAATGCAATCACTTTTTAATCAATATGGGGTCGGTCATAGAGTTTCTACTGCATATCACCCACAGAACAATGGTCAAGATGAGGTGTCAAATAGATAGGTAAAACATATTCTTGAAAAAATAGTTCAACCCAATAGAAAAGACTGGAGTCTTCGACTTGATGATTCATTATGGGCCTACTGTACTGCTTTCAAAACTCCCATTGGAATGTCACCTTATCGTCTTGTGTTTGGAGAGAGTTTCCATATACCTGTTGAGATTGAGCACCAGGCCTACTAGGCCATCAAACAATGCAATTCTAATCTTTTTGGTGTGGGTGCCCAAAGGAAGATGCAGATTCAGGAGTTAGAGGAAATTATAAGAGATGAATATGAAAACCCCAGGATTTATAAGGAGTGAACCAAGGCTACCCACTACTATCTAATCCTTCATCATCAGTTCCACATTGGGTAGAAGGTCCTCCTTTATAATGCAAGGATAAATTTTCATCCGGGTTCAAAATGAAGAAACCAAGCAAACCTTCATTGTCAATGGGCAGCGGCTAAAGCACTTCCATGAAGCCCTATTGGAGTTCCCAATGGAGGAACTCCATGTTCAAGAAGCAACATACTAGGGAAACACACCAGGTTTTATCCTTCCTTCTCACCTTCTAAATTATTAAAGTGAGGAAACTACACAATCTAGGTGTGGGGGGGGGTGCGTACATTCCTGGGTTAAATAGGAATTTTCATCATTTATTTCTTTCTTTCTTCTATTTTTCACCTTCTTTATGGTATTTTCACTTTTCCTTATCTTTTTGAGTTCATTAGGCTTTCTAATGTCTTTCTTCTTTCTTCTCTTTTTCACCTTCTTTATGGTATTTTCATTTTTCCACCAATCAAAAATTTCAAAGATCCATGATTAGGTTACCATAAAGGGGGGAAAGTAAAAATACCATAAAGAATGGTGAAAAAGAATATTTGTATGAAGTTAACATCATGTAGTGATTTTTAGTGAATTGGTTTTCTGTCAATGATATAAATGGTTGTATCACTGTGAAACATTTGAGATGATTGATGCCCCTTGTGTAAGTAGATTTTGGAAAAACTGTGTCACTAATATCTCCATAAATTTTTTCACCAAACCATGAAGTGTGAATATTTATTACTTAATATAAGGTAAATATATGCTAGGTGAATATTTTTCAGTTTTAAATGATATTTTCATATGTTCGTTCTTTTTCTGATCTATTTCATTAATGTACCAGATTGACCTATGCGTGTGTACCTAATGTTCGACTGTTGTACGCCCTCAAAAAAAATTGTGTCTTGGGAAGGTCAAAAAACATGCCTCCTCAACCTTTGATCTTTTTATAACTATTTCAATTAGTGTCGTGAGGAGATCAAACAAGGGTTGAGAGATGAGTGTGAGATTTGTTCCAAATGCAACTTCTAAAAAAAATAAATGAGGGGAGTGATTAAATTTAAAAAATATGGGGATATCTTGGTTGGGAGATTATGTTTTGACTTCTGGGAATGCTTAAGTGAGTGGGTATTGAAATATGATTGCAAATAATGCAGGGCAGGTTCGGTGAAAATTCATATAAAGCTAAATAATTTTAAAATAACATATATTAATTAGATAGGATGTGGAAAGAATATCATGGAATATTTTTCACACACACACATGGAGAGTTAGTGGAATGGTTGAATTTTGAATTCCTTGCTCATGTTGGTGTCCTGAATCTCTTTGAATTTCATTGTGATATGATTTATGAGACATCTTTTTCCATTTTTACTAGGAAGAACTCCTTTGTGTGGTTCGTGCATTGATCACATTACTTTAATGAATTAAAATTTTATCAACTGTTAAATATTCATGATGTTGGGAATATATATGTGCTTCATTTTATTTGGATATGTGAATTTTTCCAGGAGTGAGAATGTTTAGGTATGGGGGAGTGATCGTACCACGATTCATTATGTAATTTTTACCTTTACACCACTGTGTTGAACTTGTTTTATATTGAAAATTATAAAAATAATGACAAGTTGCATTCCATTTTTGAATCATTTATTTTGTGTTTATCACTATTAAAAAGGTAAATAATACTTGTTTTGATGATTCAATTGCAGGAGGAGGTGATTTGGAGGGCCCATGATGATGTCCAAGAAAAATGGGCCAAACTGCACAGGATCCAAGCACACCAGTGGATCGATCTGCACACTACTACTATACCGTGCATCCAATTGGGCTGATAATTTTTGGTCGGGTCTAAATTTCATTGGGCTACATTTATTATAAAGGCAAAAAAGACTCATTAGGCTATATAGGGGCCCCACCGACCAGATCTATCCAGCACACCGAATCTGCACGATGTCAAAATTTGTGAGATGTGATCTGTCCATATCTCTGGCTATGGGTGTCAAATTTATGTCAAACATTCGGTGGAGATATCCAAGAGGTGGGGATACAACTTTTTTATTTTCTTCAAATCTAGATAAGGTTTTCTCAAGGTTGAAATGCCTGTGACAAGTGGTTTTAAGAATTCTGTGTGCTCAAAACCACCTTTCCATTTTCCTATAAAATGGCACCTAGGGATCCTCATTTGCAAGTTCGACCAGGGGGAAAAGCTCTGGTATTTTGGAGACCCAAAGGATTTATCTCCTCATACTTGAAGTTTTGTATTCCACTATCATCATAGGGTGATCAACAATGAAGAAGGAGTTCCACCTGAGCCTTCTCCTCTTCTCTATAGCGAGCTAAACGGTGGACGATCATTTCGGGGGAGCTACACATAATTGGGAGGGATTTACGACACTTGATACTCTACTAGTTTTGTTTAATTTGTGTGTGGATTATTTCACTTATGTTTTATATAAACATGTTTCTCCTCTGAGTTCATTTCTTGGGTTTAATTAAGTGAACCTCTTTTCATTTCAACACCGATATGGTTGAAATTTCAAGTGGAAAACTTAAGTTGTTCTGATTGGGAAACACAAGGATCCTCTTTCTCTCACACATACAAATGATATTAGTATTCTTTGGTAGCCTTTAATATGTTCTTGAAGTAAAAACATTGACAACATGATTGTTGTGTCAAGGTTTGGTATTTTGTGCAATGTTTAGAGAGGCAAGAGGGGAATCAAGATCTTAACAACCCTCAACCAAAGAATTAAACAAAACCATGTGAAATTTTTAGAAGAATTAACTATCCAAGATGTGTAGTGAATATGAAGTGATCACCTTATCTCATGATTATTAAACCTCCACCTTATTCTATCAACTATTAAACTCTTTAAGTTAAGTTTTTTTCTTAAAACTATTTTCAAAATCACCCACTCTTTTAGTAATCTTTATTAAAAATACACACTATAATCCACCAATTCTCCTTGAGAGACGACCTAGGGTCTGCCCTAGACTATAAATCAACCTTAAAAACATAATCAATTTGACGTTTCATGACATTGCGGTCAAGATCCTTACCCAATAGACCATGAAATTTATGAAAATGATGAATAACTCTTAATATAAGCTCAAAAAGAGGAGAAATTTTAGGTTAACCCAAGCTGTTTTTTTGTTTCTCAACATCATGTTTAGTGAGATCATTTAGGGTTATATAATCAACCTTAGTTTCTTAATTTTGAATTTTTTCTATTTTCACTGAAATTGTTTTAGGAATTTTATTTTATGTTGTTTCAATTTTTTCAAGATTTTAAAATTCTATGAATTATTTTAACAGTTCTAGTTCTCTGATTATAAGAGTATTCAAATTCATAATTTTCAAGGGTATTGGATAACAACAAAAATGTTATTATTTTAAGACATTTTTTCTTTTTAATGATTTTTTTAAAGAAGAAAATGTTTTTTTGAACCCCTTGGTAGCCTCCCATGAAACATTTCCAATTGAATTTAAGTTTTTTAGTGTACCTTTATCCTATTTTCAAATTTCAAACCTAAGTAATACAGTATGTAAGCAAATAAGTTTGTCTCCCAATGAGACTTCACTATAGGAATTTTCTTTCACAATTTTTTTTATACATTAAAATTTTTCAATTATTTTTTAATAGATTATAATTATTTTTAACAGAAATTATCTCAGTTAAAAATGCTCAAGGAATTGAAAACATTTGTGAAACAACTGACAAAAATGGAACAAGAAGCGGTGGAATAAACAAAATGAAGAATAAGTAGCCTAACTAGTAAATATTATAGATCTATATTTCTTAATTATTTTTAACATATTTTATAACTATAACCATATAAATGAAAATATTGAAATATCTAATCTTAAATTTCAATCAGTTCATTAATTTTTATTCTATAACCAAAACCTTAGTAGAAAATCTCCTTTATTTTAGAGACAACCAATGCACACAACAATAATTGTGTGCAAAGACATAGTCAACTCCCTCTTTACTCACAATACTCAATATAAGATTGAGAGGTTTAAATTAATATGATCAACTTCAAACTCTAACTTGAATATAACTAAAAATCCAAAATCAGAGATCATCACGCTCTAATAAAAAATGTGACATAGTCATATTGGAAGAATTTTTTTGGAAAATTGATAGAATATTAAAACTTCAATTGATGATTGTATTTCAAAATTCAATTTTCTAAATAGAATTACAATTTTGAAATAAAATATTGGAAAACATTAAATTATTTCACCTTGAGAATACACTATCTTTAGCTACTATAAATTTAGTAGAACATCACTAAAGTATAAGAGTGAGTTTCAATCTCCATCTTTATCAGCATCAGGAGTAGTAAAAACTCTCTATAAAATATCTTTGTTTCACTCTCATGCTCTCCACTTCTAACATGTCCAAAAAATTTATTGTCCATATCTTGAATGAATCCCCAATAATAGATAAAATTATTTTTAATCTCTTCTAAAACCATTGTCTTAACTTTTTTATGTTGATGTTATAGTCATCTATACCAGCATTTTATCTGTTTTACCTTATGCCAATTATTTTGACCTTATCAAATTTATCAACCCAAATATGCTATAAAAAATTAATAATTGCATATGAAATGCATCTTTTCCCAAATGACTTCATTTTTTCCCACCATCCTTCACCTTTTAACAAAAATAACAAACTCCAGTACTCCAAATAATTATTTAAGATTGGTAGCTCATGTATTGATTCTTATCTCAGATATTGACTTCATCTCATTTCACCCAACACTGAAAGCCGCATTGACGAAATGGTGTATTCTCATTAAACAGTCAAATATCTTTAATAAAAACAAAACCTACCACACAACATAAAATTCCCATTACTCAATGGATCTTCATTTTTTTACTCAATAATGGCCTAAAATGAATAAAGATACCAATATTTGATGAAATGTACCATGAATGGTGAGGATCTAATGTTCATAGTTTCAAATCCTTCAACAAAACATAATTTTTATTATTATTTAAACAGAAAAAAATTGTCTTTCCATGGCCTTTTATCTGGGAGATGGCTTCTTCAAGAGGATTCCTCTAACAAATAATTCTTCCTCATAATCACATTAAATAAGATTGGTTATAGGCATAAGGTGAATCTTGATGATTCTTTTATATGAAGTCTAACAAAAATAGGTTTTGTCTTCATGCTTTATTTTGAGACCTACAGGGCTTGCCCTAGATTATAATTTAGTTCCATATTTCCATATTTGGAGATCGAAAGTCCAAGTGATGCTTGATTATTCAATATTACTTCATACTGCCTGGTTCATCCTTGATTAAAATCTTATAATCTTAAGAGTTAGTTCACTAATCTTAGTTTGGTGGTAAACTTTTTGGTGTTGGATAACCACAAAATTCTTCAACGAGAAGGAACCCTGCTTAGCCTTTGGTTTATTCTAGTTTGGATTAATCATCTTCTTCAACACTCTAATGTCCTAGATTCCCCATGAAGCTATTATTGGTCATCCACAATCACATATTCTTCAACCTAGGTAATTTTAATTGAGCTTCATCCTCGGTTCTTCTAGGGAATCCCATTTTAGACATCAAACATGGATTTTTCAACAGCTCTACTTTCATTCATTCTAGATCTTGTTTGAGTGTGATGATGGTGTAAAATTTCGATGACTTCATCAGTGATGGATTGGAACTCATGAGTGGATTTCAATTTTGTCTCCTTCAGTCTCGATCTGTTCCTCAAGTTCAGTTCCTCATGGAATCGGAAAAATACTTAAAACTGTGGAGATTCTCTTGCAAGATTTATTTTTTTGGAATATTTCACAATATAGGAGACACAGCTTCATAAGAGAACTTTGTAAGATAAATTATCTTATGTAGGTATTCTATTACACATAAACTCATAATTATGTAATGGGGAACTCTGAATTTATCTTACGTTGACCCCATTTATCCATTGGGATTCTCTTACAGAGGCGTGGAATAATTTTCTTATGAGATGAAATTATCTTTTACGGTTATAGATTATTTTATGTTTCCCAAGTGAATAAAATCTCTTATACTACCAAAAATAAAATATCCAATTCTCTTACACTGGCAAGGAAGTAACCTAAAAAATATTCTGATGAAAGGTGAATCAAATCATTTTACATAGATGTTGTTTCCAAATAAAAAATAAAAAAATAATAATTAAAAAAATAAAATAGAATAAAAAAATATGTTAATACTAAAAATCAAAATATAAAACACTTTAAAAATGAAAAATTAAAATAAAATATAAGACATTAATAATTTAAAATTCAACAAAATCAATGGAAAGAATTAATAAAAAACCCTAATCATAAGGATTAAGTTATAAAACATAAAATTAATATTTTAAAACAAGGTTGAAAATAAAATAAAATAAACTCAACACACTCATTATTCACACATTTAATTAAAGTAAAAGGATTGAATATATTTTAAAATAAAATAACATAAAAATTAAAATTTCAAAGTTTATTAAAAAATTAAATGAAAATATTTAAAATTAAATTAAAATGATATTTATTAAAATTTGAAAAAAAACACCATAAGATTAAATTAAAAAATAATTTAATGTAATTTTAAAATTGACTACGTGTTTAGAAAACAAAAAAAATTAAAAAAAATATCAACATAAAATATTAAAAACATTAATGAATTAATAAAAAACGTAAAATATTAAATCACTCCAAATTTACAATGAATTCAATGATTTATTATTTCAACAGAAAAATAAGAAAAAACTTTAATATTTTAATTTAACATTTTTCATGATTATTTAATAAAATTACAACATTAACAACAATTTTATATATAATTAAAAATACTATATTTAAAGAAAATTAGTCTATATAAATACATTAATAAACTGTAATTAATATCGAAAAAATGTATTAAATAATACCACATCAATCATTCCATTGAACTTATTTCATATAAGTTGGTTATATTCTTGCCTTTTATTATATTATGTGGTATTATCTCATTATTTTCTTGGGATGTATATTCCTACCCCATAAACACTTTGACCCATACTTCTTGTTGGACTCCTCATGTATTAATAATGTTTTAATGATCACAAATCCTATTACTGTTAATCAATCTCAATAAAAACTACACATCATGTTTTAATGATAGCAAGTCTTATTGATTATTTACGAGTCTTATGCATGATCAAAAATCTCACTAATGTTATCAAGCCTTTATATTTATGATTCTAGTTATTTTACTCTCTACTGGTTAAACTTAATCTATATTCTACATATTACTATCTAAGTATAAATACAGATATTTGTCTAAGTATGGAGACACTGTGACCCAGACACCATGAAGGACTCACCGTGACCCATTCATCATGATCCAGACAACGTGAAGGACTCACCGTGACCCAGACACCGTGACCCAGACACCGTGAAGGACTCACTCACTGTGACCGAGACACCGTGACATGGACATACCATGAAGAAGACACCATTTACATAATCACTATGACACCATTTCTTAAATTTTTATCAATATTATTTAAATAATGCTAACGGTCATTTTTGATGTTTTTAATGCAATTAATGTAATTTAATGATAGTTGTTGGCATGTCAGGAAACCGTATATCATACCTATGAAAATGGAATCATTCCTACTACTAGAACTCATTGAATATAAGGAAGATTGAGATGCAGTACACGTGAGAAGTAGTGAGTGCGAGTGTGACGATAAAAAAAGAAGAACTGACAGACACCCAAGAACACTATGCTGAACAAGAAGAACAATACCAAGAAATAAAGAGATTGCAATACTTTCAATGAACTCTCATGAGTTCAATCCAACACTACTGAAGAACACACGACGAATCAAGAGATCATTTTCACTCCTGTAGAATACAAGATGAACTAGGACACTCTTTTTTTCAACAGAAAAAACAGAGAAGGACTCAGAAGCATTCCTGCTGAATCCAATGAGTCTAGAGCTGAATTGATAATCACTAGAGCATTCTAAACTCTTATCTATCTTCTCTAAGTGATTTGTATATTTACTTTCTAGTAGTGTGGTGTACTTTTTATATCTTAACACACACACTGTCTCCTGCACTGAACTGGAGGATATCAGAATCCTCAATCTAAAACTCTTAACTCTTGTTTACCCACGTCAACTATGGAAGAGGTCCTTGTGTGGCCTGGTCTTGGTTTTGTTTCCCACGAAGAACAGTGGTAGAGGTCCCTGCGTGGCCTGGACAGTTTTGTAAACTGTTGTTAACCCCGATCGACGGTTTGGATCAAATTTATATAAATTTGAGAGGACTAAGTCTCAGATTGAGATAAAACCTCTTGTTATATATGTTGTGCATCTTTAGTATAAGTTTAAAGTATAATATATATATCTTTTATATTCTGCTTCTATTACTTTGAAATACAAAACTATTTTAAAGTTACTTTGATAGTTAAATTAGAAAGTGTTTATACTTGTTGTAAATTAGTAGGTTAGTTTCAAAAGTTAGTTTAATCTTGTGGTTAAATTAACTGAGACCTAATCAATCTTTGAGAAGATAATTGAGCATCTACAATCTGTATAAATTCACTACATTTTAACTAGTTTTATAAATTGGGGGATTTTAAATAGACAATATTTTAACGGAAATTTTAATTGGAACTCAATTCACCCCTCCCCCCTCTTCAGTATCTACTCCGACTAACACTTGGTATCAGAGGGTTTGTTTTTGTTTAAGGATTTTTGAAATACTCTGTTTTTCAACTGTGATTTTAGTTGCATCTTTAAAGATCTTAAATTTCAGTTAGTTATAAATATTTATCTCTTTAAATTTATTTTCTAAAATCTAGTTATGGATAATAGACTAGTGGGTGCTGCTAATAACAGACCACCTTTCTTTAATGGTACAAACTATGCTCAGTGGAAACTAAAAATGAAAATTCATTTAGAAAGTATGGGTTTTGATTTTTGGACTGCTATAGAGTCATAATATAAAATTATAGAAACTGAAAGAACAACTTGGGATGAACCTACAAAGACTGCTTACAATAATAACTGTAAAGATATGAATGCTTTGTACTATGCTTTAGGAGATGATGAATTTAACAGAATTTCTGCCCGTAAAACTACTTTTGAAATTTGGGATACTTTGGGTGTTTCTCATGAGGGAACAACTAATGTTAAAGAAATGAGATTAAATACGTATACTATTAAATATGATAATTTTAAATTGAAGACTGATGAACCCATTTCTGACATGTATCTCAGGTTCAATCAGATAGTCAATACAATGAATTCACTCAGAAAAGTTGTTCCAGCAAAGGAAAAAATTATGAGGATACTGAGATGTCTACCAGACCGATGGAGAGGCACATCTATTTTAATCAGAGATTCATGTGACATTGCTTCTCTACCTTTCAATGAACTTTTTGGAAAACTAATGAAGTATGAGGAAGAACTCAACGTAAATAAAGAAGAATATGATGAACCAAAAAGGAAATCAGTGGCTTTCAAGACTACTGCTTCAAAGATCAAGGCCAAAGAAAAATATCAAATACAAAATAACAGTTCAACAAATGAAAGCTAAAATGGCTCAGATAACCAGAAGGTTTAAGAAATTTTATAGGAAGAAGAAATTTTTCAAAAAAAAATTACAAGGGTAAGTATGACAATAAGGGACATTGGAAGAAGGACTGGAAAAAGCCAGATATAAGTGATGAAGTTGTTTTTCTAGGAGTGAAAAAGAAAAGGACACATTAAAGCAGACTACCCAAAGTTAAAATTCAAGAAGAAATATGATTACAAAGATAGTAAGTACAAGAAATCTATGAAGGATACCTGGAGTGAATCTGAAGACAGTACAAGTGAGTCTGAAATGTTTGATTCTAAAAGAAATCGTACCAACATGTGTTTCATGACAAACACATCTGAGGTAACATTAGATACTCCTACTTTAAATTCTTATTATTCTCGATATGATGCATAATCTGATTCGGATTCTTAAAACATGACTAGTGAGGAATTATCTGAATATTGTAATATGCTGGAAGAGACATGCAATGAACTTAAGGATAAATACAAATCATTGAAGAAACAACATGGTCTCACTAAAACTGTTAAAACTGAACTTACTATTGAAAAATAGAAAAATTCTCAACTATTAAAAGAGAATACTAAACTGAAAATGTCCAATGAGAAACTTAGAAAAGACTTAGAGAAGTTTACAAATGGAAAGGATACACTAACTCAAATGCTAGGAAAGCAAGTGGAACCAAAATACACTACTAGAATAGGCTACAAACCTGGACAGAGATTGATTACTAAGAATAGATTTATTCCTAAATCTGGATAGAATACTGCTAATTCTAGTTCTGGAAATCCCTATGCTTCAACTAGTTATTCATATGGTTATAGGTCAAATAAAGTTTATCTTTCAAAATCTATTTATTCTGTAAATTATATGAGACCCATAAGACAAATGTGGGTACCTAAAACTTTGATTGCTAACCTTTCTGGACCCAAGAAGATCTGCGTACCAAAATCATTTCCTATCTAAAACTGTTTTGTAGGAAACCTGCTTGATGTGTTCCCACAAGAAGACATGGTATTTGGATAGTGGATTTTCAAGACATATGTCTGGGGATTACTCATGCTTCATGATTTTAATAAAGGTTGATGGAGGATATGTCACCTTTGGTGTTAATTCTAAAGGAAATATCATCAGCCTAGGCCAAATTGGTAACACTAATTCAGTTTTAATTTCCAAAGTTTTATTTGTTGATGGACTGAAATATAATCTGTTAAGTATTTCTCAATTGTGTGATGATGGTTTTAATGTCATGTTTGAAAATGATTCTTGTAATGTTTTTAATTCTAAATTTTTTTTAGTATTTTCTTCTTTAAGAAATGAAAATGTTTATGTTGTTGATTTAAATTCCTTAGCTAAGAAAAATGTTACCTATTTAAATGATTTTCATAAAGAGTCTTGGCTTTGGCATAGAAGATTAGGACACTGTAATATACACTCACTTAGGAAACTAACTAGGAAAAACTTAGTTAGATACCTACCCAAACTTGAGTTTCCAAGTGAAAAAGTTTTTAATCCCTGTCAAAAGGGAAAGCAACATAATGTTTCTTTTAAATCAAAGAAAGAAGTATCAACTTCTCAACCTCTAGAGTTGGTTCACATGGATTTTTTTGGACAATCTAGAGTATCTAGCTTAAATGGGAAGCACTATGTCTATGTCCTAGTAGATGACTATTCTATATATACTTGGGTTTACTTCTTAGATCACAAAAGTGGAGCTTGTTCTTACTTTGTTAAATACTTTAAGTCTGTAGAAAATCTTAGTGGACTTAAGATTAAAACTCTAAGAAGTGATCATGGCCGTGAGTTTGAAAATCATGAATTTGAATCCTATTGCTCACACAATGGCTATAATCATAACTTTTCTGCTCCTAGGACACCTCAGAAAAATGGTGTAGTAGAAAGAAGAAATAGAACCCTTCAAGAAATAGCTAGAACCATGCTTAATGAATATGACCTACCTATTTAATTTTGGGCTGAAGTTGTGAATACAGCTTATTATATTATTAAAAGATTCTTAATTAGACCAGTTCTTAAGAAGACCCCATATGAACTTTGGAACAATAGAAAACCCAAAGTTAGTTACTTTAGAGTCTTTGGCTGTAAAGTCTTTATTCTTAATACAAAAGATAATATTGATAAGTTTGCTTCTAAAAGTGATGATGGAATCTTTTTAGGATATTCTTTAACCAGCAAAGCCTATAGAGTTTTCAATAAAGGAACCAAGTGTGTGGAAGAATCTATTCGCATCAAGTTTTATGAAACTGATCCACATGAGCTTAAAACCTCTCTTGAAAGTCTTGAAGAAGATTTATCTGTTCTAGACCTTAATGAAAAGTCTAAAGAACCTACTATAAAGACAACATGTTTTGGAATTATTCTAGAATCTACTACTAATGAACCCGAACCTAGAGAAGAACATGAAATTTCTAGTCCTACCTTTACTAGATCAACAGGAATTCTAAAGAATCATCCTTTAGATGCTGTTGTAGGAAATATTGATAGAGGGACATAGACTAGAACTTCTCTTAGAAATCAGGTTGAACATCAAGCCTTCTTGTCATAGATTGAACCTAAAAACATTAATGATGCTATTAATGATGAAATTTGGGTAATTCCTATGCAAGAAGAACTCAATTAGTTTGAAATAAATAATGTTTGGAATCTTGTTGAAAGACCTAAGGACAATTTCACCATAGGCACTAAATGGGTGTTTAAAAATAAAGTAGATGAATCTGGAAACATAGTTAGAAATAAAACTAGGCTAGCTGAACAAGGCTAAAGTCAAGAAGAAGGAATTGACTATGAGGAGACTTTTTCTCCAGTAGCCAGATTAGAAGTTATTAGGATTTTACTTGCTTATGCTGCACATCTAAATTTCAAACTATATCAAATGGATGTCAAGAGTACATTATTAAATGGATATATTGTTGAGGATGTTTTTGTTGAACAGCCACCTGGATTTACCAACCCTTATTTTCCAAATCATATTTTCAAATTATCAAAAGATTTATATGATTTAAAGAAAGTTCGAAGAGCTTTGTATGATAGATTAAGTAATTTTTCTAACTTATAATGGTTTTACAAAAGGTATAGCTAATCCTACTATTTTTATAAAACGTATTTCTAATTATTTTTTAGTTGTACAAATTTATATATATGATATTATTTTTGGATCTTCAAGAAATTCACTATGTACTGATTTTTCTAAAATGATGAAAAATGAATTTGAAATGAGTTTAATGGGTGAACTAAAATTCTTTCCTGGATTTCAAATCTTTCAAAATGATGATGGAATTATTTTAACTGAAAGTAAATATACTAGAGATCTTTTAAAACGTTTTGGATTGGATAGAACAAAAAGTAGTGACACTCCCATGAGTACCACCTGTAAGTTGGATCTTGATGAAGATAGTAAATCTATTGATCAAACCACTTATAGAGGAATGATTGGAAGTCTACTCTATCTGACTGCTAGTCGTCCTGATATTATGTTTAGTGTGTGTATGTGTGCTCGTTTTCAAGAAAACCCTAAAGAGACACATTTGAATGCAGTAAAGAGAATTTTCAAATACCTCAAGCGTACTCCCAATTTAGGACTGTTCTATCCCAAAGGACAATCATTTGAATTAGTAAGTTATTCTGATGCTGATTTTACTAGATTTAAGTTAGATATAAAAAACACCTCTGGAACATGTCACCTTTTAGGCAAGTCACTAGTATCATGGTGTAGTAAGAAACAAATTTTTTTTGCATTATCTACTGCAGAAGCTAAATACATAGCTGCTGGAAGTCGTTGTGCACAAATTTTGTGGATGAAACACACATTACTAGACTATGGATATCAATTCAGAAATGTACCAATAAATTTGGGCAACACAAGTTCTATTAATATTTCTAAGAATCTTGTTTCTCATTCTAGGACAAAACATATTGATGTAAGACATCACTTTTTGAGGGATCATTATCAAAAAGGTGATATCACTTTGAAATTCATTGGTACTAAATATCAACTTTATGATATATTCACTAAACCATTAAATTCTGAAAGATTAGACAACATCATACATGATATTGGCATGATTAATAATAAATAGATATCTTTCTGATCTTAATGTTTAATACTTTACTATATTTTACTTTACGGTTTCATACTTACTGTTTTACAATTACAATTTTATGCTCATGGTCTCACCGTTAAGACCTTATGCTCAGGGTCTGTCAGCTCACTATCTCATTGTGACTGCCACCAACTCTCTCACCGTGATGATTGGTTTTCATCACACCGTAATGACTACTCACGATCTCACCATGAAGATTATTTATACTTTTATTTTAACCCGTATCGCGGTAATTTTTATTTCACCGCTATTTTTTTCCCGCGTTTTTGTTTTTATGATGTTTGACATTCCCAAATGATAAAACTTAAGGGTTTCATTAGATTACTTACCCGAACTCTCTCCTGAACCTTATCATTCTTGAAAACCTTCTCATTTCTTGCCCAAACCTTTTGTGGATGCCAAGGATGAAGCATCCATCTTCACCCTCGTCTGAGAAGCGCCGCTCTAAGAAACATAAGAAGATACCGAGGATAGCTCCTGAAGGACCTCTAAATCCAAATTTGGTAAGTCGTACTGTTGTACCTGAAAAATAGATTTTCCCTGAGTGGTTTCTGTCTAGAAAGTCGTTAGTTTTGGATGTTTTAAGAGAACAAGGATGGATTGAATGGTTCTCTGGACAAAATAGACTGATTTACCCGAGGCTGGTATCACAATTCTATCAGCATGTGAAGTTTTCCTTTGATTTTGGTGAAAGCTTTATGGTGACAGGCTGGATAAATGGAAAGAAGTGTTCTTTATATTTGAGGTTGTGGGATGTATTCCTAAGGATTCCTCATAAAGGAGTGTTTGAAAACTACCAGAGAGACCCTCCTCCATCATCTGATATTTTCGATCTGGAAAATACCTTGGAAATTCTAACTGGTAATGGCACCAAGCGAAGGGCTATTGCTGTAGAGTTATATGGAGAATCTAGACATCTATTCGAATTTTTTAGAATTTGATCAGTCCAAGAAAAGGGGATTTTAATAGAATTAAGTATCAGGATGTGTTCCTGATTCACCTGTTGAAGAATGGCCATAAGATCAATCTTTGCAAGTATGTGATTAACCATATCTGTGAACTGATTAAAGTCACTTCCAAATCCACCTTCTTGTTTTACTCAAGGATGATTTTAGACATGCTAGTTGCAAAAGGAATGGTTGTACCGAATGAAGAAAAGCTAAAGGACTTTGATTTCTTCTTATCCATGCCTATCATCATAAGGATGAAGATTAGTTGGAACCCCTGGAAGAAGCAGTGGGTTGATGGTAATGGCCAATTGTATAAAATGTTTAATCCTGTTGATTATCCAAGAAGGCCTAAGAATCTAGCTTATCCTGGTTTGGAACCAGATGAAGTGTCTGAGTATTCAGAAGAAGAAGAAGATGAAGTGGCCGCTGAAGTATCACCTAGAGAAGAAGCTAGAATACCTCCAATGGAAACAGCTTCTATTGAAAAAGAAAGGACGGTTGTCCCTGTTGTTATCCCTGCTGAAATACCTCAAGGAGAGGAAGTTGTTGTTGGTTTGAGAGAAGTGGAAGCTCCTACTTCTAGTGAAGATGTCAATCCAGAAACTCAACCTACGGCTGCAATAAAATTGGTTTTTCCTGAGTTATAACAGCAAGCAAGGGTAGAGACAGATCCTGTTGAAGAGGATCTCCCTGTTGAGAAAGAAGTCAATCTGGACGCACAATCAGTGGAACAATCAGTTCCTGAGATAATTTCCTCTGGTGAAGAGAGGATGGAAATTTCCTTTCAGCTGGCAAGGCAAGAGTTTGCTGAAGAGATTAGAGATGATCCTGTGGATCTTGACCATGTTGTTGTGCCTATAGTCTCTGAAGTGGAAGCACAATTTGAGGGGGAGGAACCTCAAAACCATGATATTATAGACGCTAGATCTGCTGAAGCTTCTCAACCTATTGTCTCATACTCTGTGTACACCCGATATGTTTTCCCAAGCTTTTATGATGTGAATGAGTCCGAGAAAGTGTCTACAACTGGAATGGGTCTCTCTTCTGTGTTTCAACTGAAGTCTATAGCTCATCCATAACTAGAACCTGAGCCCCAACCTCAATCTGAATCAGAATCTGAGTCTGAAGATGACTCTGAACCGCAACCAGAACCTACTCCTCGACCTTTACCTGTACCCTTACCCGAGAAACACTCCTTTGTGACTAAAGATGATTTGAATGTTTTTGGAGAGACTCTGTTAGCTAGAGTTTAGAAGATCTTATCCACTCAACCTCCTCCAGTGACTCAATTGAGTCAAGAAGATGCATCAATTCACTTGGAAAATATTATATTTCATATTCAACCAAGGATTATCTGAGAAATTAAAGAAGTTAGAGTAGAAAATAAGCTGCTGAGTGATGATGTTGCAAACCTGAAAAGTATGGTAGCAAATGTGCAGAATGAGTTATCTTTGAGATCAGAGCCTGCTCCTATTTCTGCCCCTGAACCTGTTTCTTCTTCTCCTGAGCTAACTGATTCCATCCTTTCTAGGGAGATTTTGTCTCATGTTTATCCATATCTACTATCTTTTGATGAGAATATTGGAAAAAGGCACACAAAAATGCTGGAACGCATGAGGGAGCTTGTGGAAAATTTGAATAATCTTACATATGAATACACTGGATGTCTGCAAAAAGTTCTGAAACAGCTCAAAGTTCTAACCGAAGTTGTCAAGGATTCTCCTACTTCTGGTCAGACCTCCACACCTTCTTTGGATGATTCTCTGCTGAGATCCATAATCAAGGAAGAAATTAAGAATGCCTTCAGTGCCTTGGATCTGTCTTCTTTTTCAGAAGTGGTTACGAATAGTGATCGAGCATTGGACTTGGTTAGGATTCATTCAAAGATATCCAATTATGCTCAACAGGAGATCACCAAGAAAATAGATTTTTATCTCACCTGGATTTTATCCAAAAGTGATATGACGGATCACTTTAGATATCTTGTGGAGAATTTGAGAATCCCTCCGTTAACTCATGCTTTTAAAGCTCAAGTTCAGAAGCTTACAGAGTTCACCAGATTGTTGGAAATATTCATGGAGAATAAGGACGATTTTGAAAAGGTTATGCAATATGGTGGAGAAATCATTACTGATTTCATAAATCTTTTGAAGATGTATCTTCATGTGCAGAGTACTGCTATAATTGTTCCAGCTGCTTCACCCCTTAGACCTAGTCTACCTGCCTTAGCCTCAACTTCCATGTCAGTCAGCCAAGCTCTTTCTCAGATTCGGCCAGCCATTCTTGACCCACCATAGCCTAGATCTTCTACTGTTCCTACTTTGGCTCCATCCGTTTCTGAAGGTCTACCCTTACCCTCTTTATCTACCACATTTATGCCTTCTTCTACTTCAGCACCAGATCCTGCTGCTGATAAAGGAAAGGAAAAGGTGGATCCCTAAAGTGTCCAAGAACTATTTTTCTTTTTGATGGGATTTCATTTCTTGTTTACTGTTTGTATTTCTCTTGTATGTTCTATTCTGAACCCATTTTAATGAAAAATACAATGTTTCATTTCATTTTCTATACTTTTTGATAATCCCAAAAGGGGGAGAAAAACTACAAGTATAAAAGGGGGTTAAAAACTACAAGTGTCTGTACTATAATGAGATATGTTATTATCGAATCTATTATTCTCTAATTTTTTCTATTCTACTATGCTAGTTTATTTAATGTTACATTTCATTTATATTTTGACTATATATGATTTGTGATCATCAAAAAGGGGGAGATTGTTGGACTCATCATGTATTAATCATCTTTTAATGATCACAAATCCTATTACTGTTAATAAATCTCAATAAAAACTACACACTATGTTTTAATGATAGCAAGTATTATTGATTATTTACGAGTCTTATGCATGATCACAAATCTCACTTATGTTATCAAGCCTTTATATTTATGATTCAAGTTCTGTTACTCTCTACTGGTTAAACTTAATCTATATTCTACATATTACTGTCTAAGTCTAAATACAAATATTTTTCTAAGTATGGAGACACCGTGACCCAGACACCGTGAAGGACTCACTGTGACCCATACACCATGACCCAGACACCGTGAAGGACTCATCGTGACCCAGACACCATGACCTATACACCGTGAAGGACTCACCATGACCCAGACACCATGAAGGACTCACCGTGACCCAGACACCATGACCCAGACACCGTGAAGGACTCACTCACCGTGACCGAGACACCATGACATGGACATACCGTGAAGAAGACACCGTTTACAAAATCACTATGACACCATTTCTTAACTTTTTATCAATATTATTTAAATAATGCTAACGGTCATATTTGATGTTTTTAATGAAATTAATGTTATTTAATGATAGTTGTTGGCATGTCAGGAAACCGTATATCGTACCTATGAAAAGGGAACCATTCCTACTGCCAGAACTCATTGAATATAAGGAAGATTGAGATGTAGTACAAATGAGAAGCAGCGAGTGAGAGTGTGACGATACAACAAGAAGAACTGACATACACCCAAGAACACTGTGCTGAACAAGAAAAAAATCCCAAGAAAGAAAGATATTTCAAGACATTCATATAACTCTCATGAGTGCAATCCAACACTACTGAAGAACAAATGAAGAATCAAGAGATCATTTTCACTCCTGAAGAACACAAGCTGAACTATGACACTCTATTTTTCAACAGAGAAACCAGAGAAGGACGCCAAACCATTCCTGCTGAATCCAACGAGTCCAGAGCTGCATTGATAATCACTAGAGCTTTCTAAACTCTTATCTATCTTCTCTAAGTGATTTATATATTTAATTTCGAGTAGTGTGGCGTACTCTGTATATCTTAACACACACACTATCTCCTGCACTGAACTGGAGGATATCAAAATCCTCACTCTAAAACTCTTAACTCGTGTTTACCCATGTCAACTGTGGAAGAGGTCCCTGTGTGGCCTGTTATTTGTTTTGTTTCCCACGAAGAACAGTGGTAGAGGTCCCTGCGTAGCCTGGACAGTTTTGTAAACTGTTGTTAACCCCGATCTATGGTGTGGATCAAATTTATATAAATTTGAGAGGACTAAGTCTCGGATTGAGACTGAAGCTCTTGATATATCTGTTGTGCATCTTTAGTTTAAGTTAAAAGTATACTATATATATCTTTTATATTCCACTTCTATTACTTTGAAATACAAAACTATTTTAAAGTTACTTTGATAGTTAAATTATCAAGTGTTTATAATTATTGTAAATCAGTAGGTTAGTTTCAAAAGTTAGTTTAATCTTGTGGTTAAATTAACTGAGACCTAATCAATCTTTGAGAAGCTAAGTGAACATCTAAAATCTATATAAATTCACTACAGTTTAACTAGTATTATAAATTGGGGGATTTTAAATAGACAATATTTTAACAGAAATTTTAATTGGAACTTAATTCACCCCCCCCCCCTCTTGAGTATCCACTCCGACCGACACTTCTCACTTCATGGGTTATTTTCTTTTAAAACCATCCACCTTCATTCTCTAGATGGATTTTAATCATGTTATTCTAGTATTGACTTAGTTGTAAACTCATTGATCTATATGATGTGAACATCACATTCTATATATTTCAAGTTAAATTTTGTTCACCTAGAAAAAATGTTACTCTATTAACATGGGGAAATGTATTAGCCTTATTTATATTGTTATTCCAATAATGATGATTATTGGAAAGTTCACTATATAGTTTAACCATACACCTTCTTCCTCCTGATGGGTTATGATCATTTTATCCCTCATATTGACATAGGGAAAGTATCGGTGTTCTGTATATTGTTATTCCAATATAGATATCAGCTGGAATGTTGAATATGTTTTATTTGACCATCCATATTCTTTCTCTATATGTCTTTTGATCATGTTATCCCCTTTATTGACATGGGGAACTAATTGATATTCATGTTGATTATTGACCTCTAACATAGGTTGATTATTTATAGACATTCTGTATCATTCATTATATGAACAAACATGTTTTTATTAAGTGGTTCCTTAGGGAATGGTATGAAAGGTCTTATTGACTCTAATGGTGAATAAATTAGACTTAATTTTGTTATGGGTGGGGCCCAAAATTATATATCCCCTCAATGTATCAACAGGTCTCATGAGACAAAATAGGTTTTGGTATTTGGTGTATGCCTTCCCAATTCAGAAGAATGTCTTGATTTTAATCTCGGTGACAAGTAAAGTGTCTTGGTGAATGGCCTTGAAAATATGTTTTTGATGTCCTATATTATACATTCCATTAGTATGAGATAAATATTATTGATATCCAAGTTTTTATTTATTTTCATGGATAAAGAATTCTCTCAGTTTCATGTTGATTATGGATTTATGTTGTTTACCAATTCCTTTCATAATACTTATTCCATGTTTATTCTATGATTTCATTAGTTATATTTTTACCTTAATAGGAATTTAATATCAATCATTTATTATGTTTTCATTACATAGGTTATAAAGAAAATCGGTACACATTAAATGTTTATAAGGATAACATGTTTGTAAGAATTTATGGGAGATGTTAAAGACTTATCATGAATTAAGTAATTTCTTATATATAATGAAAAATGTTCATTGGTTGAGAAATAAATGGGATATATTAGTTTATGATGTTTACTAATTATCTAAATCTCTAAAAATAAAAATATCCTTCATACGTAAGAGACTATATAATAATTACAGATTTTGTAATTTTGGATAGTTATATCTAGGATTTTATATCTAGTATCAAAGAAATTATGTAAAGTATGTGTCTATAAGCATTGGATCTGTGAGTGTAGGTCTGAGGAATCATAATAGGTATAAAAGTAAAGGTTTATATAACATTGGAAATTATGATGTTTTTTGAGGAAAATCTAAGGGTTGATAAGTTAAGGTTGATCACAATTTCAAAGGTTTAGATAACCCTTTTGGATATTATATGATTTAATGTTAAGGCAATAATTCACATTTTATTTAAGTATTAATATAATAATACTTTAGTGAAAACCCTTGGAATAAATCTCTATATTGGATATCATATTTATTTTTTGGTAAACTAGATATTATGTGGTTTTCCTAGAAATAAATCTCTATTTAGATACTAGAAAGTAGATACGGATGTGGAATAAATGCACCTAGGGGTAATCACCCCAAAAAGGGTTGGTTGATCATGGACTAAATCATCACTTTTATGCACGACGAGTGGGAATACGAATGTGCATATAGCGAGATGCTCCCAAGGGATATGCTTTGGTTAATAAAATTCTATTTATGAACCATTATCAATTATTAAATAATGATGTTAACTAATTAGGTTAGATAAACTTATAGAAAAATGGCCATGGATAACCAAGGATTAAACCTGGGATTTATAAACTAATCCAGAAGTCTCGTATGTTAAAAATAAAGGTGTCATAAAGGGTGAAATTTTTAGATTTATTTTTTCATATAAATATTTTGGATATTATCATAACCATTTTTATTTTAGTATTTTGTTGAAATAGGATCATGGAGATGAAGCTTAGAAATTTATGTATTAAGAAATAATTATGTCTTATAAACGAATAATGTAGTATATATTAATGGTTAAGAATTTTAGTATATGTGTTTTATGATAGAAGATTTAAGTTTCCTAGTCTTACCTATGGAAGTTAGGTTGATATTATAATAGAAATTTATTATTGATACCCTTACCTGTTTTAATTAGTGAAGTTATATTTATCATTGACATATTGGTATATTCTAAATGTTATTGAGGATTATGTGAAAAATCTAAGGATTGTTCTTCAATATTTTTACATTAAAGGTATTGATAAATATATTAAATGGTATTAATTAACATGAATAGTGATTTTATGAAAAGGTTATATTTTTAGGATGAAATAATGGAGAACACATGATTGAGGCATGTATAACTCTTCAGTTTAATATGCACTTGATTTTGAGATAATAAAGGGTGTTTTGATTTTTAGGAAGTGGTTTAAATAGTATTTGTAACCATGGTATTGATAATTGATTCATGATATTTTTGGAGGAGTTCATTTCATTTTTTGGATTATGGCATACAGTTACCAGTGTGTGACCATATGGACTAGTGGGTAATACCATTTGAGGGTTAATTATAAAATTAATTTTTAGAGTAATAAATAATCTTGTTTTGGTTTATTTTCTTAGAGATTCAAATAAATTGGGAAAATTATGTTATTGAGAGTATATGATTAGGGTATATAAACATATGGTTATATTATTGTAGGAATGATTAATATTGTTTAAGGAAGGACAAGTTTGATTTTGAGAGCATAGATTTCAATTATTACTGGGTTATAAATTTTAATAAAATTCATGGAATTTTAAGATCTTTATATTTTAGATAAGGATTATAAGAATAAGATAACCCAACTCAATGTAACCTAGTGTTAACCAATAATGTTATATGTTAAATTGATATTGATATTGTTTGAACCAATTTTGAAACAAGTTTAGTTATAGTAACTATAGGATTACATGATAGTGTTATAAAGAGTTTCATATTGAGGTTAAATTTTCCTATGTATGTTTATTATAATTATCATATAATGATAATCAATCAAGTTAACACATTTTGGTTTTAGTAATGGATTAATCCCAAAGGAATCAAGTTAACCATGGATTCCATAGACAAAGCAGAAAAAGTCTTGACAAATAACCTAACAGGATAAGGTCTGGAGTGTTAAATCTTTTGATTATTCCAAAATTGATATCATGAAATATGATTAAAATAGTGGAAAAAGTTGAAATCCAAAAAACACAAAATAATATAAGGTTGTGATCTCATATATATTTAGGTGAAAATGAAGATAAAGGAAAGAAGGTTTAGTTTCCTATATGTCAATAATGTTGGAATGACCATGGGGAAGTTTCTTTAAAGGGACATGAAAATAATATAATTTTGTTGATGTAGTTCATAATACTCCCATGTTTATGGGAAAGAGAAAATCTATAGAGACATATTGCTTCAATTGTAAGAGATTTGGGCATTATGTGACTCAATGTCATAATCCAAGGGATAATAGGGGAAATAGTTTCCAACAACCATGAGAATAAGGGGAAAATATGAAAAAATAATAATAAATCAAATAATGATTTTTTGCATAAAATTTTCTAGTGTTTTATTTCATGTTTACACCAACTAAAAGATATTGAGTTAAAAATTAAAACCATATTCCTATGATTATCATATAAATCATTTTCAGGGTTTTTGGGAATTCATTACTTATAGATCTATATCTACACCCCTTATTATAATTCTATGTGAAATTAATAATAAGTTAGATCTCTTTATAAATTATTTATAATATTTTTACATATATATAAAAATCATTCCACATCCTAAATAAACCTATGATCATCAAGTTGTTTATAGTTAATTATGTGTTTCATTTAAAAATTACTTTGATCTTATGAGTTTAATTATGAGGACACAATTTATTTAATGGGTAGAGAATGTAACAGCCCAAAATTTTAATATATTATTACCTTTAAATAAGTAAATGTGCTTTATTGATTTCTCCACATGAAAAAATGAACTTAAATTAAACTGCGATATATTTAGATAAAATATAAAAATTTAATTGTACCAATTAAAACCTAGATGTTTAATTAGAAGGAGTGAATAGTAGTAAATTCTTTATAAGATATATGTATAAAAATAATATCTACTTTAAACATGAATGAAATACAATTAGTTTACTTAAAATGACTAACAAGATCATTTTTTTGTTTAGAAAAGTATTTTTATAAAAGAAACAGACTTTTATATGATACACATATCCATATTAAGAAACATATGATTAATGATAAATTATTTTTGATATTAATAATTATTTGACACCAATTTAGTTGGTAAATGATATGAAATTAAAATAGTAACAGTTAATATTTGAAAATTTCAATTTGAAATAATAACAATTTTCATTATATTTTGTTATATTATTCAAAAATTTAATTTATAAATTTTAAAATGTTATAGTAATAAAAAATAACACCATTTTTGAATCCCATATATCAAGATTGAATTAGTATGAATTTTTTTACCTTTTTTAAGGTTTTCTTGTTGAAAAACATGCTTTTCACAAAACCTATAATTTTTATGACTTTATCATTATGTATGAATTATCTATAAGATTAAAATAACAAATAGTCTATCAAATATGAATCTGTGTAATAGAATTATAAATTTTAAAATATTATTTTATCTTTTAATTTGTATGTCCAATGTTTTTAAAACTAATTAAAATATTACTTTAAAAGAAAAAACTGCTTTTTGTCTTTTATTTGAATCAATTATTTTTTAGGGATATTTGGTTTTGGATTTACATGTAATCCTAAAATACTTTATGTTTTTATAATAAATCAATTTATTACATTCAAATAATTATCCCAAAAAAATATCATATATATATATATATATATTAATCATAAAAGTTTATTTCTCTAAAAACTATTTTTACATGATTTTGTGTATTTGTTTTTTAAAATAACATTCCATGCCTTTAAAAAAATGATAAAATGATTTTAAAATTTGTAATTATAAGTATGAAATTAGTTAAAAATTTCAATCTTAATATTTTTCATTAAAATTAATTACTAAGGTTAGAAATAAATAACTATGGTAAAAGAAAGTTTGGGTAAAAGGATAATAATTAAAAAAGAAGGAAATAAAACACTTGAAGTTGTCTCAAAAATGATTTTTTGAGGTGAGTTTTTACCCACACTCATTTTAATATCCTATTTTTCCCATTTTATATCCTTTTACACTTGAATAGTAACCTTATATTGTTGAAAATGTATGTGATACTCCCAGATATACATTTTCCTTCACTTATAAAATGGTATCATCTTCACCACTTCAAGATGCCACCCTCATTATAATTTATACTTTAAACTCTTCCATTTTCTCATCCAAGAGAACTATTAAACTTTCAAAATATTCTGGTCACCATTTTTTTTAAAACCAAGAACATCAAAAACTTAGGACAATCACACCTGATGGAAAAAAAGTGAAAACCAAACTGAAAACCAGAACAGCCCCTCCCCAGCATAAAATTATGATGAAACAGTCCAACGTTGCAAGGATAATCGGCAATCAAATGTCATGTGTCAAAGAACAGGCTCAATCTGATGGCTGACGCCATACCCTCTCAACTACCAGATCCAAAAAACACTGTAAAGATAAACTGCCAGTTCTGAATCCTCCTCTGAGTCTGATCCAATTGAACGAGTTTGACTGCACTAACTTCCCACCTACAGGATCAAAACAAACAAGACAAGACAACATCCACCTAAAACACCCAAAAGCCTTCCCCGAACCATGGAATCTTCACTGAAATCTGCACCTCCATCGATACCAATGAAGTGATGCCGCAAAATACACCCTAAATACAACCAAATTCATCACCAATGCAGAACATCAAAACCCAACCTGCAAGCGTTGCGATGACACCGAAGGAAAAAATAACCTCCCCCCTCCAGACCACTCGGACGCCGTTGGCATGCCACCCTTGGATTCCACGCTGAAGCAGTCATAGATCCATGTTGTCGCCAAGCAGAGAAATCCCGAGACCACCCACTACACCGAAAGCATGCTGTGGTCTTCGAACCATGATAAAACTGCCGAGCCAAACCAGATCCACACCGTCGATACCACCGGGGCACCGAATCATGCCATCGAGACCGCCAGAGACAACCCGAGCCGGATCCACACCATCAAGATCGCTGGAGACAATCAGATCCATACTGACGAGACCTCCAGAGACAACTCTAGAGAAACTGAAACGCCAAAGAACGATCCGCTGAAGACGCCGAAGTCGCACCGCCTCCACCCAGAAGAAACCCCGGATCCACCGACGAGTCGCGCTGGAGACCCGAGGCACACCGCCTCCGAAATAGAATCCAGAAGAAATTGATACTGAGCCATCGAGCATTGCTTGAGGAGGGGAGGAGAAGATCCCCGTAGAGAAAAACCCTAGATGTGAACCCGTAGAGGAACCCGCCGCTCAGAGGCTCGTCACCATTATTAATCAAAAGGCCTTCACTTTTATGGATACTTCCATGGAATATTCAAGCCCCCGATGTGAGTATTATCAACTACTTAGTTTCACTTAATAATTATCTTCTTTTAAATTTATTCTAACCAAATAATATAATGATATTATTATTATTTTTATACTTTAATGTTACTATATTAAGGGTATTATCATTTTTTATTCAACTACCCCATCCATTAACAAAAAAAATTCCATTTGTGTATTGTGCCAACTACTGCTTCCATGACATAACATGTTTCATTTTCCTTCAATGCCTTAAAAGTTGAATATAAGGATTAAATTGATGAATACATGTTATTTTTATGATATCATTAAGGTTATGATATGAAACATTACAGAACAAATTAATGATATGATCAATAAACAATCATCATTAATTTAATCATTTAAAATAATCATACTAAGATGATAATATTATATTCAAATTGTGTAATGTTTTCACATCCTTTAATTATTATTATACTTCCTTAAAATTATAATATATAACATTAATAAACATTAAATAAGATCATTATACTTATGGTATAATAATATTAGAACAAAAACACCTCATAATCATTCATTAAATTAGCATATGTTCATGGTTGGGTTTATTTAACCACCTAATAAAAAAATATGATAAATTTATATCTTGAATTATTATTTGAAAATTAGTAGTATAATATGATATAAATGTGTAAATAATGATTTATTTTTTATTCTGAAGATTTTATATTAATATTGAATTAATTAATTAAGAAATTGCACTTTGATTATAAGAAAGTGGCCTTAAACATTACATAATCTGGTGTATTTGGACTAGAATTTATTTTCTTAGATTCCCAAAGATATTTTAGGTTTATATTTTTAGATAATTAAGTCATAAATCTTACATAAAATCACTAGATATTATAAATTTGACACTTCAAGCTAGTATCTATTTCCCACAATATAAAACTTTTAAAATGAAACATGTTTTCTTTCCATGAAAAATAATCTTAACATTCAAATTGACTTATTATTTCTTCTTACTAATTCTTAAACCTTGTGAAAAATATTTAAAAACATGGGATGAGCACAAAAATATTAGTTGATGATATAAAATAAATAAATTCATTAGTCAAGTAAAAAACATGAAAACCTATAAATTTTTTAATTTTATCACAATATTCATTGAGCATATGAAATAAATAATATCTTTCATGACTTATCCCAGTGGGGAACATGCCATGAATCCCCAATCCCACCTCCAGTAGGCCTGGGGTTGGTGATTAGGACTGAGTAGGAATACCACTAACATGGGAGGAAATTCTAAATTACCTGTACACATGCACACATCTCTAATCCAAAAAAAATACTAAAATTTAAAAACAACTGAACAACAAATGCATGCATACATCTATATCCCACAATCAGAGTATGACATGAAATAAATAAAGTAAAAAGGGAAAAATACAAGCCAACCAAAAATAATTCTGTAACACAAGTCTAACCTAAAAGTAAATGTATTGGGACTATTATCCGAAAGGCATATGAATGCACCTCTGTTTTTCTGGTCTCACAAAGCACCATCTGGTCTTAGTTTTCCTAGGAATCCGTCAAAATGGAAAATCATCTTCACAAGACACAACACATGTGGGAAAATCCCTTATTAGGGTGATTATAACAATACTCAGTAGGACACCTCGAAACAACAAAGAATGCAATAAAAGAAAGTACATTAATCTCTAAATTGGTATATGTATACATCAAATATTACAATAATATATTGATATAATAAATCCAAGAAACATATTTTAGAGGTAATCCACACCTATAGTATATCAACATAGGATTCTACCTCAAATATTCTAAAAAGATCTCATTTAGGATAACACACTCCTGAGCCTGATAACACTAATGATGTCCATCCGAGAGGTGATTCTCATTGGGTTTCATCATGAGATAAAATACATGTTGGAAGATTTGAAGAGAATATGATACACTGATAAGAATCAAAGCCAGTGACATGGGGTGATATCAACAACTCCATTTAGATTAAACCGCTAGTTAGAGGACTGGCGCTCGTAAGTTTTAGTCTCATCGATACTCAAAACTCTACCTAGGGCATGATGATGAATATAGGATCCCACTCTAGGACTCTTGAGGGATTCCTTTAACTCTATCTAGGAAGTCTTATTAAGGGGGTCTTAGTCCTAGGAGTAGGAAATGATTCGAACCAACATTCAGTGAAATGATAATGGGAACAAACTCTAATGAATCTTGTCCAAGATATAGATGACAAGATATCTAAGTAATGTATGAAAGAGTAAACAACATGTAAATGGGTTACACACTATGTCCCTTGACCATAGGTTTTGCATGTGTAAATGGATCATGTCATTCAAATGGTGTCTGTGTAGTATAGAGGAGTACATGACTTATATAGAGGTTACATGTCATTTCCCTATACACTGGATCCCATCTTTGTACTCTAGTTGTGTTCTAGTACAAGGCATTATACCATGTACCCATGCCCATGTACCAGTACATGGGGTATCCTGTGTACATTATCTAGGCCATGTCATGTGGGGGGAGTACAAACTATGTAGAAAACCTGTTTACTCCACCCTATGTCTTTTTACTTATTTAGTTACATGTCGAGTCATTCAAAGGGGGGTACACAATGTGTAACCAAGGGCCATATACCGTGTGTATCAATTTTTTCCATAAACCCTTCTTCTTCCTCCTGCTTTTGTCTTCACCATTGTCGCTTCAGAATTTGGCTCCAATCATTCCGGTAGCCATGGATTGTCTCATTCGAGCCTCTTTATCACTCTAACAGTCTATCCTTATATCTATTACATTTGAAAAATGGATCTATTGATCATTCTTTATTCCACACCAAAAAATGCCAAAGAACATGAGATTAAGGATCCTCCATCGTCTGAATCGCTCTGTCTCCATCATCACACCTTTATTGTGTTGTACTGATCCCAAAATAATGATTTCAGATCATTCCTCCAAAAAACAGTTATGTAGTGATCAATTTATTGATATTTTTTGAGTCATGGATCAAATTAATAATGCTCGTGAAAAATAATGAATGGGGGAATAAAATCACAAATCAATTGAGAGGGTTAGACCATAATCAGTGTTTGTGATGATATCGATTCATTTCTATTAGAAAAATTATTATTAAATCAAATCACAAAGATAATTATCCCATTAAAACCCTATAAATAATAACATCCTTCAAGATGATCAAACCATGGATCAATCTATCTGTTGATTAATTTTCATTCATCATAGAATTCAATAACATGGAATAAACAAATTAAATCACATGCCCTAACTTGATTTGGTGCAATCACTGATTAAGAATAATGTGTCATCATCATCATTGGAAAGATCCATTGAATACGACGTGTATCGATCTTCTATTCACAACTTCATCATCGTTCTCCTAAGATGATTCTCTACAGCTCTCTACAATTATCCTAAAAAGGCTATAGGGTAATGCGGATAACCCTGTGATTTCTTCATAATAGTATATTTAAAGACTAACCAGTCACAACAACAACAAAATTATATAAAATCACTTATTCAAATTAATTTATTTATTTCTGCACCCATGATAAATTTTCCACAAACTTGTAAAGACCCGTAAAATTCAAGGGAAATTTTTTCTAAATTTTCTTTGGGATTTTACAAGAACGCAGTTTTTAACGGCGCCTGATTCCGAGGCCCGGTGTGCCCGGAATTTCTATCCGAAATTTAGCTTGGGTACGTTCAGTGAACGAACGAGTGGGAATTTCTATCTTTTGAACCGTTGCCCGGAATCGAATTTTGAGGGCACCGATGGAACCGCAGCGCCGGTAATAGCTTAGGAACTCCTGTTTCAAAGTTGCGTTTACACGAGGGGAGTTATTAATTTTTGTGGTGGTTGAAAATAAAAACTAACAATTTTTATTTTTCCCACTTGGTAGTTTTATCCTAAGTAAGGATGTTGGGGGTGGTACCCACTTGTGATAACCAACCTTGAGAGGATAAAGTAGGGTGGGACCCACACGATCCCAACCCCTCACTTTCCTAACCCCTCTAAACCCCCCCATTTAAGTTTTGCTAACTTATGTCCTCATTAATTTTATAACATCTTATGTTATAACTTAAGTGAGTTAAATGTGGGTTTTGAATTTTCAAACTCTTGAAATTAAAAAACCTATGTTGGGTTAATAAAATAAGTGGGAGGATTATTTTATTTTGTTGATTTTTGTCATTGAGAGCTTTTGGGAAGAACACCTTCTACTTCAACGAAGAACGTGAAGAACACCTCGAACTCCGACGAAGAACATCGTCCTTAGTGAAGAACATCTCCGCTGAAGAACGTGGAGAACTTCTTCCACGACGTTCTTCTTCCATGACGGTTTTCCACGACGAAATATCCGTCAACATCTTTGAATCCTCGCTTCGTGACGTCGACGTTCTTTTTCCGCAACGCCCGACCTCCGCGACGCTCATCTTCCGCGGCTCGTTGACGTGCACCGTTCTTGAAACCGAGGTAGGGGTTCGACTATTTTAAGTTGGTGATTCTTTCCTTCGAATATGAAAGATAAATATGATGGCCATGTTACAATTTTTATTTAAATTAAAAAAATTGTGAAGGATAAACTTTTTACGTTTCGTCCAACTGCTATCGATATAACGGGAAGGGTTCGGTCCGCACAAACACGACTGATACCCCTCCCCCCTTTGCTATTCTTTGGTTTTTATTAGTGAAGATGGTAATGCATCGTTGCACCGCGCTTGAGCAAAAGGAGACGTGAATGACGAGGGCCACGACGAAGAAACACGACGCAGTCATGCCGCGTCGAGGGTACGAACGAGGCCGGGGTCGGAGTCAGGCCGCGCCGGAAGGACGCGGCGTCGTAACGCCGCGCCGGACGAATTTGCAGCCATCCTGGAATTAGCGGCCGGAAAAACCACCCACCAGAGAATTTGAAGAAGGCGGCCGGAACTCCGGTCGCCGGCGCCGGAAGGCGCGGGATCGCGGGGTTCCGCGGCGAGAAAATATCCGGCCCTGCGCTGGCCAGCCGATACATGGGAAAAGTCGAGGGGTTACACCCCCCGGGTTGCACATGGTGCGGCCCCTTAATGGGGGTCGCCGTTTTAAATTAAAGGAGGGGCGTAGCACCTTCCTTGGATGCGCTCGTGCAGCGCGCTGGCCGCGCCGCCGCGCCGCCGCACTGGCCGCGCTGCCGCCCCGCCAGCCGGGCCGGGTCGTCGGGCCTAGTCGCCACCCGGGCCGGGTCGACCCGATTCGGCCGACCCAGGGGGTACTGGGTCGGGTCGGGCCGGGCCGAGACCCCCTATTTTCGGACTGAGTTAGTTCAAACGCCCATATCTCGGGCTACTGACCTCCGATCGACACACCGTTAGTTGAGTATCAATCCTTGGAACAAGACGGTCGTTTCGGTATATCGCACTCAAGGCTTCGGAATGCTTTGGGTTCGCCCGGGTTGGTTTGGATACGAAATCAACCGGGCCCTCGGAGCGGAAACGCTTGTAACTTGAGCTCCGAACGTCCGATTGACGTGCCGTCGACTTTGTTGGATTCCTCTTAGTGAGACGGATCTTTTGTCTTACTATGCTTGAGGTTTGGATGCCGTCAGAGTGTGGTCGGGTTGGTTCGCTCACGAAACCAACCGAGCCCCTGGAACGAAAAAGCCAATAACTCACAGACCGGGCGTCCGATTGACGCGCCGTCTGTCTCGTTGCTTTACTCTTGAGGAGAAGGAACTTTTGGCATACTTATCCCGAGTTTTGGTTGATTTTGAATAGTGGCTGGGTTGGATTGTACCTGAAATCCAACCGGGCCCCTAGAACGGAAAAGCTGATATCATTCAGACCAGACATCCGTTTGAAGAACCGTCAGCGGCGTTGGTGATCACGTTGAGAAACGGTCCCTATGAGTATACCCTATGAGTGTTCGGGGTATAGTTGAGTTACGGCCGGATTGGTTCGCACATGAAACCAACTGGGCCCCTGTGACGAAAAGGCCAATAACTCACAGACCGGGCGTCCGATTGACGCGCCGTCTATTGCATTGAGACCCCTATGATGAGGCGGTCCTTTGAGATACTTCTTCGTGGGACTTTGAGATACTTGGAGTTTTGACCAGTAGCTCGTGGAGCGGACCCTCCCGGAGACGAGCGAGCGGAGTACGGAGACCGTGTAGCCGCATGAGACCTGACGACTGCTTGACCGACTCGACTTGGAGTGAGTCGACTAGCCCAGTGGACGGAGCGCCCGGTATTTGGTGGCAGACCCACAGCAGACGGAGCGCCTGTTAGTTGGCAGCAGACCTACGGTACTCGACTGGAGGAGTACCTCTGTAGGCTATTCGGGGGAGCGCCCGGTATTTGGCGGCAGACCCACAGCGGATGGAGCGCCCAGTATTTGGCAGCAGACCCGCGGTACTCGACAGGAGGAGTACCCCAGAGACTTGGATTAGTGAGCAGTATTTTGGAGTCATGACAGGACCACTGTACACTCCAGAGACGGGGCTCTTCAGTAGTTACGGTTTCATTGATGAAAATCCTGGTTTGAGCTGAGACTTTTGACCTTTGTGTTTACCTAATGATTGAGATTGGTCACATGATAACTTAGGTATATGAATGGGCATATACCTGGGTAGTGGTTATCCGTTGATTTCATAATCTTTGTGTTACCTCATGATTGAGATGGGTTATTTGATAACTTAGGTATATGCATGGGCATATACCTAAGTAGAGGTTATCTATTGAAATCTTATTTGTGGTTATCCTTGTTGGTTTTAGTGAGACCTTGAGGTTCTCGGGGTCCCTACTGAGTATCGTTATACTCACCCCTGCACGGGCTATGCCCACACCTCATTGTGTTGGTTGCAGATGATGGGCAGAGCTGACGGATGCCGAATGTTCGAGGACTAGACGGTACCCGGAGGTGGACCACACGACGAGTCAGTATCCGGAGGTGGACTACACGGCGAGACGAAACTCGGAGGGGGGTTGACGGGCGAGATCATTGAGGATCTGCGCTATCTGTATCTACCCTTTAGGTAGGATCCGTGTCGGACAATCCAGGAGCTTCACTATCTGTACCTACCCTTCAGGTAGGATCCGAGGAGGACGACCCAGGAGATGCTTCCTTTTTCCAGCTATTTGTCTTTTTCTATTGTACTTTGTTCAGTTGTAGTTGTACTTTCATTTGGGTTTGTATTCTGGCCCAGTTACTTTTCAGCACTTTATTTTGTACTTAGTGTTTTACTTCCGCTTGTACTCTGTGGTGTTTTTTTACTTTTATAAAGGCAATGCCTTCCCAGTTATCGGGATTTACGCCTTTGGTGCTAGTCTCCAGCCCCTGGCCTATTGAAGGCGGGCTTGGGGTAGTCACGGCATGGGCCCCGAGGACGGGTCGTGACAAATTGGTATCAGAGGAGTCAGTTCTACCGCAGAACTTATAACTCTGATGTTTTCTTTCTGTGAATCAATAGTGTTAAGGGTACCGAGTGTGGTCTTTAGTTCAGGGAATCCAGTGTTGGTGCGGGTGGCCGACGTATCCATACACCAGGACCCTGACAACTGATTTCCGACTTTGTGCACGAAAACATTGATTGCGTGTGTGTTTCTAGAAGTTTTATTTAAATATCAGCTCAAACCAGGTCAGCTCACTAGGTATAAGTCTTTTGACCGTGTCATGTTTGTTCCTTTCAGGATGCCTCCCCATGGACGACCAACTAGAGCCCCGAGAGTGGTACGTACTGACAGCCCGCCGAGCGACGTGGCCTCAGTACAGGGCCCTATCACAGTTGAGGCACCAGCGGAGGCACCATCGGTACTACTACCCGTTGGGCCACCGATGCCACCAGCCCCAGCAGTAGAGAGTTCACATCGCTTGAGTGAACTGCACGAGTTCCAGTGCCAGAGACCACCCAGGTTCCAGGGAGGGACGGACCCGCAGGCGGCTGAGGATTGGCTGGAGGCTGTGGTGAGAGTTTTCAGGCTAGTGGGGACGCCGGTAGACTTCATGGTGATCCTTGCTTCCAGCCTCCTTCAGGAAGCAGCCGGCAGATGGTGGAGCCTGATTCTCTAGATGCATGACGAGGCGACACTTCTTTGGGCAGACTTCGAGAGCCTGTTCCGGGCAGAGTTTATACCAGCCACCCTTCGAGCGGTGTGTATACAGGAGCTACTTCAGCTACGGCAGGGCAGCATGATAGTGGCACAGTATTCAGTGAGGTTCACAGACCTCTCGCGCTACTCCACAGATATGGTACGGGACCCGTTCTTCAGGGACCGAACCTTCGAGCAGGGGCTTACGCGGGAGATTAGAGCTTCTGTTGTTTATCACAGCATTCCGACCCAGACAGGGGTGTTGGAGAGAGCCCTCTTAGTGGAGAGTTTCCTTGCTGAGCAGTCTCCAGCAGCACGACCCACCACTAGCCGGCTTGCGGCAGAGTCTTCTGCAGCAGACAGTAGACAGATGACGCAGAGGTCCAAGAGGACCAGACCTACTGGTGGCCGACTGCACGACTCAGGTTCAGTTGTGTGAGGGAACTGGGGTGGAGTCAGAGCCAGTTGTGCCGAGAGTGGACAGTGTTACTCCTGTGGCGGGATTGGTCACATGGCACGTGACTGTCCGACCCGCCATGTAGATGACCAGCGGTTAAATGAAGAACCTCCCAGCCAGAGGCAGAGGTTCGATCAGGGTAGACTGCAAGGAGCAGGCGGCCATGGAAGAGGAGCTGGTCATGCAGTTGGAGGTGGACGATGCTTCGGGGGTGTTTCCACCCCCACCACCAGGAGGCCCACCCCGACCGCAGGGGACAGGAGGACATGGGAGAGCTCAGCTTCAGGCAGCTGAGGCCTACGGTCATGGAGCTCCGGAAGCAGATGGATAGGAGCGGGACTAGCTTCCGACCTGGAGGCTATTGATCCTATTGCTTCTAGTTTTGTTGATGTTTGTCTGTAGTTTATTTGTGTCTTTTTACTATGAGCTGCAATAATGAAAAGACACTTATCTTTTTAAATTTTTCTTTCCTGTCCTTTTTGTTTGGTTGATACTGAGTGGTCCCGGTTAAGACTGTTGACTTGACCCTCACTTTCGATATTTCTACTAGAGGAGACCTAGTGACCTCACACTAATACCGACAGTGTGACTCGACCCTTGGAGGCGAGAGTGACAGTTGGATCTCTTGGTAGTTACGTCGAGGCCTTACGACGTCATCCATGGCATGAATACATCATTCATGTCATGATAGACTATATTAGGTAATGAATGTGGTTCATTCAGGGGATGAGACCGGATTTCTCTTATCGGCAAAGAAGAAATCATAGCAGCTCTTGTGAGACTAGAGAAGGTCCAGGTCATCCAAGAGCGGATGAGGACAGCACAGGGACGACAGAAGCCTTATGCTGATAGGACTTGGAGGCCTCTAGAGTTCGAGGATGACGATCACGTCCTTAGACGGGTCTCACCTCGACGAGGTTTACGGAGATGTGGCCAGGGAGGCAAGTTATCTCCAAGGTTCAACGGACCTTTCTAGATCCTCAGTTGGGTAGGCGAGGTGGTTTACCACTTGACCCATCCACCTCAGTTGCACTAGGTTCACGACGTTTTCCAGGTATCTCAACTGAGGAGATACATGCTCGACCCTTCACATATCATCGACCATGAGGAGCAAGACAATGGCGATGGGGTTACTTCCACAGAGGTTCTAATGGGGATCAAGGATCAACAGGAGCGGATCCTACGAGGACGATCGATTCCTCGGGTGCACTTTCTCTGGCAGTACGGGAACCTCCAGGTGAGCACATGAGAGCGGGAGGCTCAGATGCGTGCTCAGTACCGCTTTTGTATCCCTAGTTTGTGTTGAAGCTTTACGGGGACGTAAAGCCCTGAGGTGGGAGTAATGTAAAGACCCGTAAAAATCAAGGGAAATTTTTTCTAAATTTTCTTTGGGATTTTACAAGAACTCAGTTTTTGACGGCGCCTGATTCTGAGGCCCGGTGTGCCCGGAATTTCTATCCGAAATTTAGCTCGGGTACGTTCAGTGAACGAACGAGCGGTAATTTCTAACTTTTGAACCGGTGCCCGGAATCGAATTCTGAGGGCACCGATGGAACCGCAGTGCTGGTAATAGCTTAGGAACTTTTGTTTCGGAGTTGCGTTTACACGAGGGGAGTTATTAATTTTTGTGGTGGTTGAAAATAAAAACTAACAATTTTTATTTTTCCCACTTGGTAGTTTTATCCTAAGTAAGGATGTTGGGGGTGGGACCCACTTGTGATAACCAACCTTGAGAGGATAAAGTAGGGTGGGACCCACACGAGCCCAACCCCTCACTTTCCTAACCACTCTAAACCCCCCCATTTAAGTTTTCCTAACTTATGTCCTCATTAATTTTATAACATCTTATGTTATAACTTAAGTGAGTTAAATGTGGGTTTCGAATTTTCAAACTCTTGAAATTCAAAAACCTATGTTGGGTTAATAAACTAAGTGGGAGGATTATTTTATTTTTTTTTTGATTTTTGTCATTGAGAGATTTTGGGAAGAAGACCTTCTACTTCGACGAAGAACGTGAAGAACACCTCGGACACCGACGAAGAACACCGTCCATAGCGAAGAACATCTCCGCCGAAGAACGCGGAGAACTTCTTCCACGACGTTCTTCTTCCGCGATGGTTTTCCATGACAAAATCTCCGTCAACGTCTTCGAATCCTCGATTCACGACATCGACGTTCTTTTT
This sequence comes from Viscum album, assembly GCA_963277665.1. NCBI lineage: Eukaryota > Viridiplantae > Streptophyta > Magnoliopsida > Santalales > Viscaceae > Viscum > Viscum album. The sequence goes on from OY728120.1 coordinate 1,249,710,927, forward strand.
CCGCGACGCCCAACCTCCACGACGCTCGTCTTCCGCGGCTCGTTGACGTGCACCGTTCGTGAAACCGAAGTAGGGGTTCGACTATTTTAAGTTGCTGATTCTTTCCTTCGAATATGAAAGATAAATCTGATGTCCATGTTCCAATTTTTATTTAAATTAAAAAAATTGTGAAGGTTAAACGTTTTACGTTTCAGCCAACTGCTATCGATATAACGGGAAGGGTTCGGTCCGCACAAACACGTCTGATACCCCTCCCCCCTTTGCTATTCTTCGGTTTTGATTAGCGAAGACGGTAATTCATCGTTGCACCGCGCTTGAGCGAAAGGAGACGTGAACGATGCGGGTCACGACGAAGAAACACGATGCAGTCGTGCCGCGTCGAGGGTACGAACGAGGCCGGGGTCGGAGTCGGGCCGCGCCGGAAGGACACGGCGTCGTCAAACCGTGCCGGATGAATTTGCAGCCATCCTGGAAGTAGCGGCCGGAAAAACCACCCACCGGAGAATTCAAAGAAGGCGGCCGGAACTCTGGCCGCCGGCGTCGGAAGGCGCGGGATCGCGGGGTCCCGCAGTGAGAAACTGTCTGGCCCTACGCTGGCTGGCCGATACATGGGAAAAGCCGGGGGGTTACACCCCCCGGTTTGCACATGGCGCGACCCCTTAATGGGGGCCGTCGTTTTAAATTAAAGGAGGGGCGTAGCCCCTACCTTGGATGCGCTCGCGCAGCGCACTGGCCGCGCCGCCGCGCCGCCGCACCGCCGGTCGGGCCGGGCTTCCGAGCCAGGCTGGGTCGTCAGGCCGGGTTGACCCGGTTCGGCCGACCCAGGGGGTGCTGGGTCGGGCTGGGCCGGGCCCAGACCCCCTATTTTCGGACTGAGTTGGTTGAAACGCCCATATCTCAGGCTACGGACCTCCAATCGAAGCACCATCAGTTGCGTAGCAATCCTTGGAACGAGGTGGTCGTTTCGCTATATCACACTCAAGGTTTCTGAATACTTTGGGTTCGGCCGGGTTGGTTCGGATACGAAACCAACCGGGCCCTCGGAGCGGAAACGCTCGTAACTTGAGCTCCGGACGTCCGATTGACATGCCATCGACTTTTTTGGATTCCTCTTAGTGAGACGGATCTTTTGGCTTACTCCGCTCAAGGTTTGGATGCCGTCGGAGTGTGGTCGGGTTGGATCGCTCACGAAACCAACCGGGCCCGTGGAACGAAAAAGCCAATAACTCACAGACCGGGAGTCCGATTGACGTGCCATCTATCTCGTTGATTTCCTCTTGATGAGACGGAACTTTTGGCATACTTCTCCCGAGTTTTGGTTTCTGTTGGATAGTGGCCGGGTTGGATTGTACCCAAAATCCAACCGGGCCCCTGGAACGGAAAAGCTGATATCATTCAGACCAGACGTCTGTTTGACGAACCGTCAGCGACGTTGGTGATCACGTTGAGAAACGGTCCCTATGAGTATACCCTATGAGTGTTCGGGGTATAGTTGAGTTACGGCCGGATTGGTTCGCACATGAAACCAACCGGGCCCCTGGGACGAAAAGGCTAATAACTCACAGACCGGGCGTTCGATTGACGCGCCGTCTGTTGCGTTGAGACCCCTATGACGAGGCGGTCCTTTGATATACTTATTCGTGGTACTTTGAGATACTTGGAGTTTTGACCAGTAGCTAGTGGAGCGGACCCTCCCGGAGACGAGTGAGCGGAGTACGGAGACCGTGTAGCCGGCTGAGACCTGATGACTGGTTGAACGACTCGACTTGGAGTGATTCGACTAGCCCAGTGGACGGAGCGCCCGGTATTTGGAGGCAGACCCACAGCGGACGGAGCGCCTGGTAGTTGGAAGCAGACCTACGGTACTCGACCGGAGGAGTACCTCTGTAGGCTATTAGTGGGAGCGCCCGGTATTTGGCGGCAGACCTACAGCGGACGGAGCGCCCAGTATTTGACAGTAGACCCGCGGTACTCGACAGGAGGAGTACCTCAGAGACTTGGATTAGTGAGTAGTATTTCGGAGTCGTGACAGGACCACTGTACACTCCAGAGACGGGGCTCTTCAGCAGTTACGGTTTCGTTGATGAAAATACTGGTTTGAGCTGAGACTTTTGACCTTTGTGTTTACCTCATGATTGAGATGGGTCACTTGATAACTTAGGTATATGAATTGGCATATACCTGGGTGGTGGTTATCCGTTTATTTCATAATCTTTGAGTTACCTCATGATTGAGATGGGTTACTTGATAACTTAGGTATATGCATGGGAAAATACCTAAGTAGAGGTTATCTATTGAGATCTTCTTTGTGGTTATCCTTGATGGTTTTAGTGAGACCTTGAGGGTCTTGGGGTCCCTACTGAGTATCGTTATACTCACCCCTGCATGGGCTATGCCCGCACCTCATTGTGTTGGTTGCAGAGGATGGGAAGAGCTGACGGTGGCCGAATGTTCGAGGACTAGACGGTACCCGGAGGTGGACCACACGGCGAGTTAGTATCCGGAGGTGGACTACACGGCGAGACGACACTCGGAGGGGGTGGACGAGCGAGATCATTGAGGAGCTGCGCTATCTGTACCTACCCTTCAGGTAGGATCCGTGGAGGACGATCCAGGAGCTGCACTATCTGTACCTACCCTTCAGGTAGGATCCGAGGAGGACGACCCAGGAGCTGCTTCCTTCTTCCAGCTGTTTGTCTTTTTCTGTTGTACATTGTTCAGTTGTAGTTGTACTTTCATTTGGGTTTGTATTCTGGCCCAGTTACTTTTCAGCCCTTTCTTTTGTACTTAGTGTTTTCCTTCCGCTTGTACTGTGTGGTGTTTTGTTTACTTTTATAAAGGCAATTCCTTCCCAGTTATTGGGATTTACGACTTTGGTGCTAGTCGTCAGCCCCTGGCCTATGGAAGGCGGGCTTGGGGTAGTCACGGCACGGGCCCCGAGGACGGGTCATGACAAAACTACCAACACCAACTAATTTTAAGTAACTCCTAGGTTAAATCTCAAATTTTGATTTTAATGGTGCCCTCATATTTCTGATACGGGCACCCATTTATAAGTTATTCCACTTTTTCAAGAAAACCACACACATGTGATATTTAATATATTTAATATATTTCAAACATTTTTTCCGAGAACATCGGGCCTTAGAATTACAGGTCATCTCAATGCCTAGTCTCAAAAATAATCCATATAATATTTAAAAATAATACACAAAAAAATATGAGACATTAAATTCTCCCCACCTTGGGGATTTACATCACCAAAAATCCAAAACAAGGGCTACTCAAAAATATATGGGTATTGAACATGTATTTGAGACTCCCACTACTAAGTACTCTCTTGTAGATTCCAATGCTAGCACCAGGCATGCACCAAAGGAATCGATCACCCATGAAGGATCCTCTCCTACCGATCCTCATTCTCCACTAGGTACTCAGAAAAGGTCTCTCCATCCTTGATGCCCAGCTCACCCTAATCGATAATGTGTGATGGGTCATCCACGTACCTCCATAGTTGAGACATATGGATGATATCATGTAGTCAGTCTAACAATGGAGGTAGAGCTAAGAAGTACGCCACCTCACTAAATCTACATAGTATTAGGAAAGGACCAACGAACCTCAGTGATAGATTTCAACGCAATGCAAATATCTATAATCCATGTCGAGGTGAAACCAATAGGAACACATGGTCTCCTTCCTCAAACTCCAATGGACTTCATCGCCTATCAGTATAAAACTTCTGACAGCTTTGTGCAGTCTTCATCTACTACTAGATGATCTGCACCTTCTTTGTAGTAGCTCACACCAACTTTGGTCCCATTAGTACTGACTCTCCCAGGTCATTCCAATAAAGTGGTGACCTATAGGGTCTCTTGTACAAGGAATCGAATGGTGTCATACTGATGGTGGAATGGTAGAAATTATTGTACACAAACTCCACTCATGGTTGGCAATCCTCCCAACTATGGACAAAGTCTAACATGAAAGATTGTAGCATGTCCTATAGAACATGAATGGTCCACTCAGTCTTAAAATAAGTTTAGGGTGGAATGCTATGATCAAGTGTAATTGTGTCCTAAAAACCTCTTGTAGTCCCTTTCATAACTAGGATGTAAATCAAGCATTATGATTAGAAACAATCGTCAATGTAACTCCATGGATTCAGACTATCTCTTTCACGTATAGGAATCCCAATATCTCTACTAAACTTTGGTATCACATATCTAGGAAGTGGTTCAACTTGGTGAGTTGTTCTACGATCACCCAGATGCCATCATTTCCCCTAGATTTTCTTGGTAATCCCATCATGAATTCCATAGATATCACATCCCACTACCATTCTGGCGCCTCAAGGGGTTGGGCCAAACCCACTGGAAATTGGTGCTTAGTCTTCACTTGCTGACAAGTAAGGCATCAAGAGTGAAGTTATACAACTCTTTTCTTCATCCCTAGCCACTGAAACTTAAATTCCACACCTATATGTACCACTAAAGGAGATGTGTGAAACTCTCTCAGAACCTCTTCTCGTAACATTAATGTTACCATCGTGTATCCTTTGAAAAGAATGACATGTTCCACACCTTTTGAAAATCCATTAGGATCATGCCCTGTAGATATCTGAGCATGTAGGGCCTCGCAGTTGATATCCTCATGTTGTGCCTCCCTAAATCACTATAATATTGGAGGGGTGAAAACCATTGATCAGAGGTAATCTACTCCATCTCCATCCATAAAAGATAAATGTAATGAGGATTACTGATATGAAGCCTCATTCTGCAACTGATAACAAGAACTCTTACTGAGAGAATCTACTACCTTGTTCCCCTTCCTATGACTATAGACAATTTCGAAGTTATAATCCTGCAGTATAGACAATTTAGGGAAGATATACATGAGACTCTTGGGATCAGATTAGATGATAAACCGCTCACCCATCAGGTTGTGTCTCCACTTCTTAAAAGAGAAAACTACCATTACTAACTCAAAATCGTGGGTTGATTAGTTATTCTCATGTGGTCTCAACTTGTGTGAACCATAGGAAATCACGGATTTCCTCTATATCAGAACACAACAAAGCCTGGTTCTAGATGCATCGCAGAATACTACATACTCGAAACCTTCCTCTAGAAATATCAACATGGGAGCACTCATCAAACTCAGTATCAACTACTGAAAATCCTATTGGCACCTTTCCATCCACACTAAAGGCTACCCCATTCGAGTCAAAGTTTTCATGGGTGATAATACTCTAAATAAATAAGGTATGAATCTCTGATAATATCCTTCCGACCAAAGTAATCTCCACACCTCTTTCACGTTCTTAGATGGATCTCATGCTAAGTTACCTTGACCTTGATTCAGTCCACTTACACTCCATACACTGAGATAATGTGTCCTATAAAGTGGACTTCATGAATCCATAGACGAAACATTGAGAACTTTCTGTAATGTTGGTTCTCTTAGAGTACATCCAGAACTATCCTTAAGTGTCTTGCGTGCTCCTCCTCGGACACCAAGTACTGAAAGATATCATTGATGAAGACTACCACAAATCGGTCTATTGAAGGCTAGAAGATCTATTTCAGGAGTCCCATGATCACTTTTTGGGTGTTCATCACACCAAAGGGCATCACCAAGTACTAATAGGGACCATAGCGACATCTGAATGTTGTCTTTGGTATAACCTTATCTCGTACTCACAGGTAAAGATAGCCCGATCTAAGGTCAACCTTTAAGAACCATCATGATCCTCTCAACTAATCAAAGAGTTAATCTATCATTAATAGTGGATACTTGTTCTTTATGGTCACCTGGTTCAAGATCCGGTATTCCAAACACAGCCTCAATCTCTCGTATTCTGTCTTGGAAAATAAAACCAGGGTTGTCCAGGGAGAAACATTGAGTCTCACAAAGTCCTTACTTTGTAAGTCCTCCAATTTTACCATAAGATCATGAAGATTTGTGGTATCCATCTAATATGTTAGAGCAAATATCAGTGTCATCTTGGGGTGTAGATCAACGCATAATTGTATCTCACAATAGAGAGGTAAACCTGAAACATCTTCAGGAACGATGACCTCGTACTCCGCCACCACTACAAAAATATAAGAACTGATAATATCCACTACACCAAGGTTATGTTAGCCAAGTGATGAGTAATTTTCTGCAACCTCCCATTATAATGTCTATCCCACCATATCTAGGTTTCCTTTTCATAAAAAAAAAAAGAAAACTTTATTCTTCCACTATGGACACACTGCAAACCTTTGCCTAAAACAGTCAACATGGGCATGGGGATTAGATAACCAATCCATACCAAGAATGGTTTAATAAGGCCTCAATACTACTACCATGAGATCCCACCAAAAAATATCACCTCCAATAGTTAGGTCACACTATCGGCATAAGTGTGTGATTACTGAGTCTTCTCCAGTATAAGTCTCCAAGCATAAGGGCTGAGTCAACGGTTCAACCAGAATCTCTATGTCTCAATCAAGAAATGTGGTGAGAAAGGAATAACTAACACATGTGTCTATCAATACTAAATATAAGCTAGAAATGGCACATATAATATCTCAAATCATTCCTTGATACCTTGGGTTGTAATCCATGATCGCCTGCATTTGTGCCCACCCCTGTCCTCCAGCTCCCTGAGCTTGGTGTGGACCACCTGGGGGTGGTGGTGGTAACATGTAAAAACATCGACCACCTCATGCTACTCTCCTAGATCCTATTCCATGTATTTCACCCTAAGGACCTTCCTTCCCATGAAATTTTCTCTACCTCGGTGGCCCATCCATGGTTTCCTTTTCAACTTTACATTGGGTCAGACAATCTCGGGCGAGATGTCCCCTACCATCACACGAGTAACACTACCTCTCTCTGGTTTGACTAGACCCACCCTATGAGCCCTATACTACATATCCTCTATCCTGAGACCTAATCCTAAAACAAATCCCATGTCTTGGCCTCTAAGACTGATGTCATCTTCCTATAACTGAGGTCACTAATTCTTTCCCATTACTGACTACAACCGGTTGTATCTTCTCAGCCAAGAAACACTCAACCATAAAAGCTCACTCTAGCACCCTAGCATAGGTAGGAATTCATAGATGGATAATTATGGCTCATACATCCCTACACAGACCTTTCTAGAAGGTCCAATATCTGAGAAACTAATCTTGAATCATATCCATTGAGTAGCTGCAGAGTTTGTTAAACCTCAATGAATACTCAGCTACTATCATATAGCCCTGCATGAGCTAAACAATCTCTTGTATATTTGAAACCATCAGTATAGCTGGTAAGAACTCATCTATTAAGATATCCTCGAAATATGTCTATGAAAGAGTCACCACGTCATAATATAGGGTGACTAAACCCCACCATCACCCTGGTAAGCTAAAAAAAAGGCTCACTACTAGGACCACCATCTGATCTGCTGGAGTCCTGACTAGACAGAAAACTCGGGTCACCTCCTAAATCTGGTCCTTATCAACCTATGGTTTGGTCTCACCTCGGAACCTGAGGGGGTCTCTGTTACTGAAACTCATTATGTTTGCACAACCTATGCTCATATTTTTCTAGTACTATGGGTACCACATGTTTCTCTACTAGTGGTGGTACGACTGGTGCACTGCCTGGATGTAACATCTCGGGAACTAGTCCAGGTATCGAAGCCTCATTACTTAGGGGATAATCCTCAAGATCTTGCTGTTGAATACTAGCTGGAATATGTCATGTAGGAATCCTAAAAGTAAAAAAGATATACCATGGTCAATGATTAATTCTAGAGATCTGACTCAACAATGTCCTGGAGTCACAACTCATTCCTATATGATTCATGTACCATTATTTTCCATGCAACCATTTTTTTCATGTACCGAGTTGAAAAGTAGTTTATCAGAGTCCTGGTGTATGGATACATTGGTCACCGTACCAACACTAGATTCCCCATCCTAAAATCCTAACTTGAACAACTTAACACTATTTCCCCAAACTAATATCATAGACTCCTGGTCCGAAAGTATAACCTACCACCTCTAACACCACTCCATCATGACCCATCCCAGTGGGTCCCATTCCATGACTCTTAAAACCTACCTCTAATAGGATAGGTCCTGGTGACTAGCATCGAGTAGGAAAATCACTAACATGGGAAGAATTTCCTAAGTACCTATATGCACGCACACATCTCCAAGCCCACAAAATTTTGAAATGTAAAAACAACTTAACAACCAATGAATACATACATATATATCCCATAAATAGAGTATGACAGTAAGTAAATAAAGTAAACAGGTCCAAATACGAGACCACCACAAAGAATTTTGTAACATAAGTCCAACCTAAAATTAAATGTACTGGGACTTCTGTCTGAAAGCTACAGAACCACACCTTGGTCTATCTAGTCTCACAAAGCACCATCTGGTCATGGTCCGCCTAGGACTCCATCTAAAGGTTGATTTTCTGCACAATACATGACATGTGTGGACAAAGCCCATGAATGGGTGAGTATAACAATACTTAGTAGGACACCCCAAAACCATAAAGAATACAACAAAGGAATGTACAATCATCTCTATAATTTTATATGTCTACAAAACATATAACAATAATATCCATATATAATAAATCCAAAAAACAATGTCTAGTGATAATCCGCACCCGTAGTATACCTTCCTAGGATTCTAGCTCAATGAATCCATAAAGAACTCATCTAATAGAACACACTGCCGAGTCTGATTGCAACGATAATGTTCGTCAAAGAGGTCATTCTCATTGGGTCTCATCATGAGAGAAAATACATACTGAAAGATATGAAGAGAATACAACACATATATGAGGATCATAGGTAGGTACATGGGGTGATACAAAAAAATCCATCTAGATTAACCCTATAAGTATAGGATCATTTCTCAGTAGGATTGGTCATTTAGATACTCATAACTCTACCTAAGGCATGAAGATGAATAAAGGATCCCACTCTAGGCCTCTTGGGGGGATTCCTTCACCTCTATCTAGGAAGTCCTGCTAAAGGGATTGTTGTCCAATAAGTAAGAAAAGATTTGTACTTAACATCAGAGAAATAATAAGGGGAAGGAACCCTAATGAATCTTTTCCATGATACGAAGGACTAGATATCTAAACCATGTATGAAAGAGTACAGAGTGTGTAAAGGGGTCCCACACTGTGTCCCTTGACGCCAGGTTCTGCCAGTGTAAATGACTTGTGTCATTCAAACTGTGTCTGTGTGGTATAGATGAGTAAACAACATATAGAGTGGTTACACATCATGTCATTATACATTATGTCTCGTCCATGTATTCTATCCATGTCTGAGTACATGATGCTAGACTATGTACCCATGCCTGTATATCAATACATAGGGTAGCTCATGTACATGATCCAAGCCTTATCATATTGGGGAGTACACACTGTGTAGGAAACCTATGTACTCTGAATCATGTTTTTATACTTCTTTAGGTACATGCTAAGTAATTAAAATGGGGATACATGTTGTGTACCCAAGGGCTACATGTCATGTGTATTGGGTTTTTTCCAGAATCCCTTTTTCTTCCTACCACTTGTGTCTATGCTTTTGTCGCTTCGGAATCCTGATCCAATCATGTTGGAAGACTAGGATCATCTGGACCATGCCTCTCTTTCACTTGAACAACCAATTTTGGTGTCTAACCAATTTGAAAAATGGATTTATTGATCCTTCATCGTTTTGTGCTGAAGAATGCGATATCGGGGATCCACTGTTCTCTGAATCACTTATTCTCCATTATCACACTTCCTTTGTGTTTTTTCAATCCTGGATCTATGGTTTTGGATATTTGTGGCAATAAATGGTTTCTCAATGATTGATTGATCGAGATTTGTCGAGTCGTAGACCAAATGAAGAATGCTCATGAAAAACAATGAACCGGGGAAGAAAATCACAAATAAATCAAGAGGGGTGGACATAGATCAATGTTTATGTTGATCTAAATAATTTTATGTAATAAAAATAATGAATAAATCAAATTAAAAATATAATTATCCCACCAAAAACCCCACAAATATTCTCATCCCGTAATATGATTGAATAGCGAGTCAATCTATTCGTTGATTGATTCTTGTTCATTATAGAATTCAAGAACAGGGAATAGAAAAATTAAATCACACACCCTACCTAGATTTTGTTTGATTGTTGATGAAGAATGATGTTTTTTCATCATTTTTGGCAAGATCTATTGAATCTGAGGTCCGTCAATTTTTTATTCACAGCTTCATCATTGTTCACCTGAGAGTATTCTCCATGCCTCTCTCCAATGATCCTCCAAAGGCTCCAAGGTTATGAAGCTAACCCTAGGATTTCATCATAATAGTAAATTTAAAGACTAATCATTTTTTTCATCAAATATTTGAAATAAAATAATTTATTCGAATTATTTTATTAATTTAGGCCCTCATGATGAATTTTCCACAAACGACCAGCACCAACTAATGTTAAGTCATGTTTAGGATAAACCTTGAGTTATGAGTTTAACGGTGCCCTCATATTACTAATTTGTGCACTCATTTAGAAGTTATTTCAATTTTTTTAGGAAAATCACTTGCACAGGCTATTTAATATATTTAATATATTTCAAACATTTGTTTTGGGCACACCGGGCCTTAGAATTTCATGTCCTCTCAATGCCCAATCTTGAAAATAATCCATGTAATATTTAAAAATAATATATCTAAAATATGAGACATTAAAATATACACTTGAAAAAAAAATATTTATGCTCAAACAAAACCTTGAAAATACATAACATTAAAATATAAACCCTTTCAGAAAACATAGATAATTATATTCACAACTAGTTATAGAAATAACTAGAGCCTAGTTAAAACCATAGGAGACCCCCCCCCCCCCCCGATTATGTAACAATCCCAAATCCCAAATATATCACCATGGAGATATTGGTTATTTTATTACATTGGTATATAGATCACAATATAGAGAATCCTTTAGTTTAGTCACTTTAGGAAACCAAATACATAAATGAGTTTTACATTACTTTAAAAGTAAGTGTATATATTTTAAAAACATGAAAACGTTATTATTCTCCTTATGACCCATTTATCATACGTAGTACTCCTATGGGTTCCTTGAGGAAAAGGGAAACAATATAAAGGGTGAGCTCAGATATTTAGTAAGGGGGTTTTATATAGTAGAAGTAATAATAAATAATACATAATGACATGAGTGAATAAAATGAGTTATTCTATATCAAATGAAACCAAGAGCATAAATAAATTCATGGAAACATAAAAATTAACTGATGTCATTGTTTATATAACTAAACATTTTGTGAATATAGGCATGAATAAATAAATTGATTTATTCCATATCAAAAGGAATTGAGAGAAACAAATAAATCCATGGACAATATAATAATGATTAGGTTCCAGGGTTTCCATAATTTAACATGTAGTGAATAGAGGAATAAATAAATAAACTAAGTTAGGAAATGCCTTCCCAGTTATCGGGATTTACGCCTTTGGTGCTCGTCGCCAGCCGCTGGCCTATGGAAGGCGGGCTTAGGGTAGTCACGACACGGGCTCTGAGGACGGGTCGTGACAAAACTACCAACACCAACTAATTTTAAGTCACTCCTAGGTTAAATCTCAAATTTTTATTTTAATGGTGCCCTCATATTTCTGATACGGGCACCCATTTATAAGTTATTCCACTTTTTCAAGAAAACCACACACATGTGATATTTAATATATTTAATATGTTTCAAACATTTTTTCCGAGCACATCGGACCTTAGAATTACACGTCATCTCAATTCCTAGTCTCAAAAATAATCTATATAATATTTAAAAATAATACAAAAAAAATATGAGACATTACATTCTCCCCACCTTGGGGATTTACATCACCAAAAATCCAAAACAAGGGCTACTCAAAAAGATATGGGTATTGAACATGGATTTGAGACTCCCACTACTAAGTACTCTCTTGTAGATTCCAATGCTAGCACCAGGCATGCACCAAAGGAATTGATCACCCATGAAGGATCCTCTCCTACCGATCTTCATTCTCCACTAGGTACTCAGCAAAGGTTTCTCCATCCTTGATGCCCAGCTCACCCTAATCGATAATGTGTGTTGGGTCATCCGCGTACCTCCATAGTTGAGACATATGGAAGATATCATGTAGTCAGTCTAACAATGGAGGTAGAGCTAAGCAGTATTCCACCTCACTAAATCTACATAGTATCTGGAAAGGACCAACGAACCTCAGTGATAGATTTCAACGCAATATAAATATCTATAATCCATGTCGAGGTGAAACCAATAGGAACACATGGTCTCCTTCCTCAAAATCCAATGGCCTTCATCGCCTATCAGTATAAAACTTCTGACAGCTTTGTGCATTCTTCATCTACCCCTAGATGATCTGTACCTTCTTCGTAGTATCTCGCACCAACTTTGGTCCCATTAGTACTGACTCTCCCGGGTCATTCCAATAAAGTGGTGTCCTATAGGGTCTCTTGTACAAGGAATCGAATGGTGTCATACTGATGGTTGAATGGTAGAAATTATTGTACACAAACTCCACTCATGGTTGGAAATCCTCCCAACTATGGCCAAAGTCTAACATGCAAGATTGTAGCATGTCCTATAGAACATGAATGGTCCACTCAGTCTTAAAATAAGTTTAGGGTGGAATGCTATGATCAAGTGTAATTGTGTCCTAAACACCTCTTGTAGTCCCTTTCATAACTAGGATGTAAATCAAGCATTACGATTAGAAATAATCTTCAATGTAACTCCATGGATTCAGACTATCTCCTTCACGTATAGGAATCCCAATATCTCTAATAAAATTTGGTATCACATATCTAGGAAGTGGTTCGACTTGGTGAGTTGTTCTACGATCACCCAGATGCCATTGTTTCCCCTAGATGTTCTTGGTAATCCCATCATGAATTCCATAGATATCCCATCCCACTACCATTCTGGCGCCTCAAGGGGTTGGGCCAAACCCACTGGAAATTGGTGCTCAGTCTTCACTTGCTGACAAGTAAGGCATCAAGAGAGAAATTATACAACTCTTTTCTTCATCCCTAGCCACTGAAACTTAAATTCCACACCTATATGTACCACCAAAGGAGATGTGTGAAACTCTCTCAGATCCTCTTCTCGTAACATTAATGTTACCATCGTGTATCCTTTGAAAATAATGACATGCTCCCCACCTTTTGAAAATCCATTAGGATCATGCCCTGTAGATATCTGAGCATGTAGGGCCTCGTAGTTGATATCCTCATGTTGTGCCTCCCTAAATCACTATAATATTGGAGGGGTGAAAACCATTGATCGGAGGTAATCTACTCCATCTCCATCCATAAAAGATAAATGTAATGAGGCTTACTGATATGAAGCCTCATTCTGCAACTGATAACAAGAACTCTTAGTGAGATAATCTACTACCTTGTTCCCCTTCCTATGAATATAGACAATTTTGAAGTTATAATCCTGGAGTATAGACAATTTAGGGAAGATATACATGAGACTCTTGTGATCAGTTTAGATGATAAACCGCTCACCCATCAGGTAGTGTCTCCACTTCTTAAAAGAGAAAACTACCATTACTAACTCAAAATCGTGGGTTGATTAGTTATTCTCATGTGGTCTCAACTAGTGTGAACCATATGAAATCATGGATTTCCTCTATATCAGAACACAACAAAGCCTGGTTCTAGATGCATCGCAGAATACTACATACTCGAAACCTTCCTCTAGAAATATCAACAATGGAGCACTCATCAAACTCAGTATCAACTACTGAAAATCCTATTGGCACCTTTCCATCCACATGAAAGGCTACCCCATTCGAGTCAAAGTTTTCATGGGTGATGATACTCTAAATAAATCAGCTATGAATCTCTGATAATATCCTTCCGACCAAAGGAATCTCCACACCTCTTTCACGTTCTTAGATGGATCTCAGGCTAAGTTACCTTGACCTTGATTCAGTCCACTTACACTCCATACACTGAGATAATGTGTCCTATAAAGTGTACTTCATGAATCCATAGACGAATCATTGAGAACTTTCTGTAAAGTTGGTTCTCTTAGAGTACATCCAGAACTATCCTTAAGTGTCTTGCGTGCTCCTCCTCAGACACCGAGTACCGAAAGATATCATTGATGAAGACTACCACAAACCGGTCTATTGAAGGCTAGAAGATCTATTTCCTGATTCCCATGATCACTTTTTGGGTGTTCATCACGCCAAAGGGCATCACTAAGGACTAATAAGGACCATAGAAACATCTGAATGTTGTCTTTGGTATAACCTTATCTCGTACTCACAAGTAAAGATAGCCTGATCTAAGGAAAACCTTTAAGAACCATCATGATCCTCTCAACTAATAAAAGAGGTAATCTATCATTAATAATGGATACTTGTTCTTTATGGTCACCTGGTTCAAGATCCGGTAGTCCAAACACAACCTCAATCTCTCGTATTCTATCTTGGAAAATAAAACTAGGGCTGTCCAGGGTGAAACATTGAGTCTCACAAAGTCCTTACTTTGTAAGTCCTCCAATTTTACCATAAGAACATGAAGATTAGTGGTATCCATCTAATATGTTGGCGCATATATCAGTGTCATCTTGGGGTGTAGATCAATGCATAATTGTATCTCACAATGAAGAGGTAAACCTGGAACATCTTCAGGAAGGATGACCTCGTACTCCGCCACCACTACAAAAATATAAGAACTGATAATATCCACTACACCAAGGTTATTTTAGAAAAGTGATGAGTAATTGTCTGCAACCTCCCATGATAATGTCTATCCCACCATATCTACGTTTCCTTTTCACAAAAAAAGGAAAACTTTGTTCTTCCACTATGGACACACCGAAAACCATTGCCTAAAACAGTCAACATGGGCATGGGGAGTAGATAACCAATCCATACCAAGAATGGTTTAATAAGGCCTCAATACTACTACCATGAGATCCCAAAAAAAAATATCACCTCCAATAGTTAGGTCACACTATCGGCATAAGTGTGTGATTACTGAGTCTTCTCCAGTAGAAGTCTCCAAGCATAAGGGCTGAGTCAACGGTTCAACCAGAATCTCTATGTCTCAAACAAGAAATGTGGTGAGAAAGGAATAACTAACACATGTGTCTATCAATACTAAATATAAGCTATAAATGACACATATAATATCTCAAATCATTCCTTGATCCCTTGGGTTGTAATCCATGATCGCCTGCATCTATGCCCACCCCTGTCCTCCAGCTCCCTGAGCTTGGTGTGGACCACCTGGGGGTGGTGGTGGTAACATGTAAAAACATCAACCACCTCATGCTACTCTACTAGATCCTATTCCATGTATTTCACCCTAAGGAACTTCCTTCCCATGACATTTTCTCTACCTCGGTGGCCCATCCATGGTTTCTTTTTCAACTTTACGTTGGGTCAGACAATCTCGGGCGAGATGTCCCCTACCATCACACGAGTAACACTACCTCTCTCTGGTTTGACTGGACCCACCCTATGAGCCCTATACTACATATCCCTTATCCTGAGACCTCATCCTAAAACAAATCCCATGTCTTGGCCTCTAAGACTGATGTCATCTTCCTATAACTGAGGTCACTAATTCTTTCCCATTACTAACTACTACCAGTTGTATCTTCTCAGCCAAGAAACACTCAACCATAAAAGCTCACTCTAGCACCCTAGCATAGGTAGGAATTCATAGATGGATAATTATGGCTCATATATCCCTACACAGACCTCGCTAGAATGTCCAATATCTGAGAAACTAATCTTGAATCATATCCATTGAGTAGCTGCAGAGTTTGTTAAACCTCAATGAATACTCAGCTACTATCATATAGCCCTGCATGAGCTAAATAATCTCTTGTATATTTGAAACCCTCAGTGTAGCTGGTAAGAACTCATCTATGAAGATATTATCGAAATATGTTTATGAAAGAGTCACCAAATCATAATATAGGGTGACTAAACCCCACCATCGCCCTGCTAAGCTAAAAAAAGGCTCACTACTAGGACCACCATCTGATCTGCTGGAGTCCTGACTAGACAGAAAACTCGGGTCACCTCCTAAATCTGGTCCTTATCAACCTATGGTTTGGTCTCACCTCGGAACCTGAGGGGGTCTCTGTTCCTGAAACTCATTAAGTGTGCACAACCTATGCTTGTATTTTTCTAGTACTATGGGTACCACATGTTGCTCTACTAGTGGTGGTACGACTGGTGCACTTCCTGGAGGTAACATCTCGGGAACTAGTCCAGGTATCAAAGCCTCATTACTTAGGGGATAATCCTCAAGATCTTGCTGTTGAATACTAGATGGAATATGTCATGTAGGCATGATAAAAGTAAAAAAGATATACCATGGTCAATGATTAATTCTAGATATCTGACTCAACAATGTCCTGGAGTCACAACCAATTCCTATATGATTCATGTACCATTATTTTCCCTGCAACCATTGTTTTCATGTACCGAGTTGAAAAGTAGGTTATCAGAGTCCTGGTGTATGGATACATTGGTCACCGTACCAACACTAGAGTTACTATCCTAAAATCCTATCTTGAAAAACTTAACACTATTTCCCCAAACTAATATCATAGACCCCTGGTCCAAAAGTATAACCTACCACCTCTAACACCACTCCATCATGACCCATCCTAGTGGGTCCCATTCCATGACTCTTAAAACCTACCTCTAATAGGATAGGTCCTGGTGACTAGCATCGAGTAGGAAAATCACTAACATGGGAGGAATTTCCTAAGTACCTATATGCACACACACATCTCCAAGCCCACAAAATTTTGAAATGTAAAAACAACTTAACAACCAATGAATACATACATATATATCCCATAAATAGAGTATGACAGTAAGTAAATAAAGTAAACAGGTCCAAATACAAGTCCACCACAAAGAATTTTGTAACATAAGTCCAACCTAAAAGTAAATGTACTAGGACTTCTATCTGAAAGCTACAGGACCACACCTTGGTCTATCTAGTCTCACAAAGCACCATCTAGTAATGGTCCGCCTAGGACTCCATCTAAAGGTTGATTTTCTATAAAATACATGACATGTATAGACAAAGCCCATGAATGGGTGGGTATAACAATACTTAGTAGGACACCCCAAAACCATAAAGAATACAACAAAGGAATGTACAATCATCTCTATAATGGTATATGTCTACAACACATATAACAATAATATCCATATATAATAAATCTAAAAAACAATGTCTAGTGATAATCTGCACCCGTAGTATACCTTCCTAGGATTCTAGCTCAAAGAATCCATAAAGAACTCATCTAATAGAACACAATGAAGAGTCTGATTGCAATGATAATGTTCGTCAAAGAGGTAATTCTCATTGGGTCTCATCATGAGAGAAAATACACATTGAAAGATATGAAGAGAATACAATACATTGATGAGGATCATAGGTAGGTACATGGGGTGATACATACAAATCCATATAGATTAACCCTCTAAGTATAGGATTAGTTCTCAGTAGGATTGGTCATTTCGATACTCATAACTCTACCTAAGGCATGAAGATGAATAGAGGATCCCACTCTAGGCCTCTTAGGGGGATTCCTTCACCTCTATCTAGGAAGTCTTGCTAAAGGGATTGTAGTCCAATAAGTAAGAAAAGATTTGTACTGAACATCAGAGAAATAATAAGGGGATGGAACCCTAATGAATCTTTTCCATGATACGAAGGACTAGATATCTAAACCATGTATGAAAGAGTACAGAGTGTGTAAAGGGGTCCCGCACTGTGTCCCTTGACCCCAGGTTCTGCCAGTGTAAATGACTCGTGTCATTCAAACTGTGTCTGTGTGGTATAGATGAGTAAACAACATGTAGAGTGGTTACACATCATGTCACTATAAATCATGTCTCATCCATGTATGTTATCCATGTCTGAGTACATGATGTTAGACTATGTACACATGCCTGTATATCAATACATAGGGTAGCTCATGTACATGATCCAAGCCTTATCATATAGGGGAGTACACACTGTGTAGGAAACCTATGTACTCTGAATCATGTTTTTATACTTCTTTAGGTACATGCTAAGTAATTAAAAGGGGGATACAAGTTGTGTACCCAAGGGCTACATGTCAGGTGTATTGGGTTTTTTTCCAGAATCCCTTTTTCTTCCTACCACTTGTGTCTATGTTGTTGTCACTTCGGAATCCAGATCCAATCATGTTGGAAGACTAGGATCATATGGACCATGCATCTCTTTAACTTGAACAACCAATTTTGGTGTCTAACCGATTTGAAAAATGGATTTATTGATCCTTCATCGTTTTTTGCTGAAGAATGCGATATCGGGGATCCACTGTTCTCTGAATCACTTATTCTCCATTATCACACTTCCTTTGTGTTTTTTCAATCCTGGATCTATGGTTTTATATATTTGTGCCAATAAATGGTTTCTCAATGATTGATTGATCGAGATTTGTCGAGTCGTAGACCAAATGAAGAATGCTCATGAAAAACAATGAACGGGGGAAGAAAATCACAAATAAATCAAGAGGGGTGGACATAGATCAATGTTTATGTTGATCTAAATAATTTTATGTAATAAAAATAATGAATAAAACAAATTAAAAATATAATTATCCCACCAAAAACCCCATAAATATTCTCATCCCGTAAGATTATTGAATAGCGAGTCAATCTGTTCGTTGATTGATTCTTGTTCATTATAGAATTCAAGAACAGGGAATAGAAAAATTAAATCACACACCCTACCTTGATTTTGTTTGATTGTTGATGAAGAATGATGTTTTTTCATCATTTTTGGCAAGATCTATTGAATCTGAGGTCCGTCAATTTTTTATTCACAACTTCATCATTGTTCACCTGAGAGTATTCTCCATGGCTCTCTCCAATGACCCTCCAAAGGATCCAAGGTTATGAAGCTAACCCTAGTATTTCATCATAATAGTAAATTTAAAGACTAATCATTTTTTTCATCAAAGATTTGAAATAAAATAATTTATTCAAATTATTTTATTCATTTGGGCCCTCATGATGAATTTTCCACAAACGACCTGCACCAACTAATGTTAAGTCATGTTTAGGATAAACCTTGAGTTCTGAGTTTAACGGTTCCCTCATATTACTAATTTGTGAACTCATTTAGAAGTTATTTCAAGCATTTGTTTTGGGAACACCAGGCCTTAGAATTTCATGTCGTCACAATTCCCAATCTTGAAAATAATCCATGTAATATTTAAAAATAATACATCTAAAATATGAGACATTAAAATATACACTTGAAAAAAAAATATTTATGCTCAAACAAAACCTTGAAAGTCTATAACATTAAAATATAAACCCTTTCATAAAACATAGATAATTATATTCACAACAAGTTATAGAAATAACTAGGGCCTAGTTAAAACCATAGGATAACCCCCCCCCCCCCCGATTATGTAACAATCCCAAATCTCAAATATATCACCATGGAGATATTGGTTATTTTATTACATTGGTATATAGATCACAATATAGAGAATCCTTTAGTTTAGTCACTTTAGGAAACCAAATACATAAATGAGTTTTACATTACTTTAAAAGTAAGTGTGCATATTTTAAAAACATGAAAACGTTATTATTCTCCTTATGACCAATTTATCAAACGTAGTACTCCTATGGGTTCCTTGAGGAAAAGGGAAACAATATAAAGGGTGAGCTCAGATATTTAGTAAGGGGGTTTTATATAGTAGAAGTAATAATAAATAAGACATAATGACATGAGTGAATAAAATGAGTTATTCTATATCAAATGAAACCAAGAGCATAAATAAATTCATGGACAACATAAAAATTAACTGATGTCATTGTTTATATAACTAAACATTTAGTGAATATAGGCATGAATAAATAAATTGATTTATTCCATATCAAAAGGAATTGAGAGAAACAAATAAATCCATAGACAATATAATAATGATTAGGTTCCAGGGTATCCATAATTGAACATGTAGTGAATAGAGGAATGAATAAATAAACTAAGTTAGGAAATATAAAATGAAACTGAGAGCATAAATAAATTCATGGCCATCATAATAATTATTTGGTGCAAGTATAATATTAACTGTTCATGTAGTGAAGGAATTGAATAATAGAGGACATCTTGAACATACTGTCAAGTCCTTATTCCAAGACATCTTATATAAAAGGTAAGGATGCTCCCATTAAATTATCTTAGTTGTATCATGAGACCTAACATTTAATTGATGGTCTATATAATTTTATTCCACATCCATAATATAAAATCCTAATGAAATCCATCATAAATTTAATAATAATGTTCAAGGAATAAACAACATAAGTAATTAGAAAAATTGATCAACAATAAATATCTGAAATATTTTCCAATATAAAAGAAGGAATTATATGGTAAAAAAAATTTCCCCAATAAAGAACCAATAATTATATATAGGTGAAATACCATATGGAATAACTATGGATTTCACAATGTATAAATAAACATTCTTAAAAGTGAAGGATATGATATCGGGGTCATTGGTTGTCTAAAAGGACTAATTATTTTAAGGTATCTAGGTAGCTAGATACATGTATTTGAAAGATTAGGAGAAAACTATAAGGATAAATAAATCCTTCATAATGGTTTTATAAATATCATGTAAATTATCAAAATCATATCCCCTGGGAGTGTCAAACCAGGTGTGCAGCATGGACCATTGTCATAAACTAGGTGACGATCGAGTTAAATCCCAATGTACCCTTTTAGAGGTTATTACCCCTAGGTACAACTATTCCAAATCCACATCCACTAGTAGTATCTGGACTGGGATTTAATTTCTTAGAAAACCACACATTTTTTACATTACCAAAATTTTAGGATGGTTTTATGGTTATAGGATGGTCTGGGTATTATAACATCTTGAAAAAGATAGTAATAAAGGAGAATAATTAAACTCTTGTTTTCCAAATATACAATGGAAGATAAGATTATGGAATAACAAGAATAACATTATTCAAAAATGAAATTTTAAAATACAATATAACAAAGGAAATGAACTTGAAAAGGAAAGATGATGATTAAGGACCCTTACAATGTGAGGATGCTTATTAAAGCTAGAGAGGGAATCTTTAGAACCTTGGAACCACCTTCAAGAGACTCCTGAGATAGATATTGAGAGAGAATTCATTCTCGAAGTCTTTCGTTTTTAAATTGAGGATGGAATTGGGGTATTTATACTTGATGAGTGGTAGTTTTTAAGTAATTAAATAATGATTATTTTTTATTTATATATAACCACTTTTGGGTGGCATTAATTTCAATAAATTTGGTTGATAATTGAATTTTATAATTTTGGTTAAGGATATTGCAAACCTCAAACATCCGTTTAATTTTATCATTTTTAGTTTCCTTATATATTAAATTTTGAAGTTTAAACTTTTACAATATTTTACCTATACTATGGTAACTCTTTTTTTAACATAGTAAATTTTTGCACCCTAAAAATGGAAATGACCTTATTACCTAATTTGAACCATATAATTCTAAATATGTAATCTATTTTACTAGAAATGTTTTATAAAATTTATAAAAGTTAATTCCCATATGATACATGTATTACTCCTAAAATCATTTTTTAGAAAAGATACAATTTTTTTTCAAAATGTTAAGTATGTGTTTCTAAATGTAATGCATTATATACTATGTTATTAATTAAAGAAATTTTGATCAACAATAAGGGTTAATAAAATTAAAATCATTACCATATTATATTGTATCATAATATTTTTTTATTTCATAATAAAATGGTATTTTTACATTTTAACCTAAAAATAAACTTTTTTAGAAAATTACCATAAGTTCTCCCTTAGAAAATTTCAATTTTCTGAATAAAAAATTTATTTTTTATTTTATCAAAATAATAATCTAAATATTATAATTTTATATTTTAAATAAAAATCATTATTTATTGAAAATTAATATTTTTTATGACATAGTAAATTATTTGGACATTATAAAAATTACTTAAGACTTCATTGATTTATATTATTAGCTAAAAGTGTTTTAGAAGACAATTTCAAAACAAAAACACGTAAAATTATCAGAAAAAATAATTTTAATGGAAATTAAATATTTTTATATTTTCCAAGAATAAAATCCTAAAATTATCCCAATGGTCGCTTAATTGCACCAATAATAATAATTACTAATCATATTATTATTTAATGGTCATAAATCCCATAGATAGTATTATACATCATTGCTAATGAAAAAAATGACACATTTCTCTATAAATATAACATCAGTATCCATTTATCATTCAAAAAGTCACTTATAATGGTTCATACACACTCATTGATAATGTATATAATTTTCCTATTGATACTATTCATTTTAGCGAACATTATGGTATGGGAAATATTCTTAGGGTAATTCAAAACTATGGATTTTTTTGCAGTGAATGTAATTTTATTTAATTTCTCTATACCTTTACTATTCGGTGTTTTACTATTTAATATTTATGCATGATGTGTAGTGTTATTATATTAAATTATTTCTATTGTAATACTTGGTATTTTATCAGGTATTGTAGTAATGTTCTCATAAAGGAAATAAGTTTTTATTTTCTTAGAGTATGTTTCTTTTATTATAATAAATTATTAATAATGAAACAAGATTATATTTAGAAGAAATAAATTTCTTGGTGATTACATTATTACCCCTTTAAAAAAAAATTACATCCTCATAATTTTATCTTATTTATTAATAACTTGTAATTCATTCCTTTTATTTAAATAATTAGGGATTTCAAAATATTGTTTATATTTCCTTTATCCTTCGATATAAATTATTCAAATCAAATATAGAAAGGTCATGACATTTGTGGTGTTTTCCCTAATTGAAATATATGGTATTGTTTAGATTTTGAAATCATATTTTGAAGACACCATGAACTGTAGAATTTTTATAGAAATAAAATTCTTTCGGATAAGTAAAATAGTTGTTCTCATGTGAGATGAAAATTTGAAAAAAAAAATAGAATCATCCTAACATAAAATTTTAATTATATTGATGATTAAATAATCTGGAAGAGATAAGAATGTTTTTTGGGATTCCCTTCTGTTCATATAATAAATGATCTTTGATCTATTTGAGTGAAAAAGTTAAAAAATGAAATTAATTATCTATAAATAAATTGTTACATGATTAATTACCTCTAATTTTGATCCATTGGCTAAAACTAAAAACGTAAATGAGAAGAAGGTTACTTTTAAGAATCATTAAGATAATAAATTCTAAAGGATATTTTAATACTAAAGATTTTTTTCTAACATTGGGGATTTTAGGATCATATACATTAAAAAATTACACAATCTATACCTCCTTTAATGGTAGTTTATAATAGGCTTATTATAACCAAAGTATTCCCCCCTTAAATAAGTTTCATCCTTAAAATTGTAATTATTACTTTCTAATAATAATTCCTAGTGGTATTTAAATATTTATCATGACTCAAAATATAGACTCTCAATAGATTAAAACCTTACTAACTTAAGGAACAAAATATAACAAGTCATTTCCCTCATAAAAGTCATATATTAAAATTATCATCTATTTATTCCAAATATGATTCATTATATGGTTATGATTCATAGTAATTCCTAGAATCATTCCCTTTTTAAATAAATATCACCAAGTAAACCAATTTCATTGTCACTTTTGGAGGCTTAGTAGTGCATCAAGTCAAATCCATGAGTTGAAACTATTCATCATAAGTTTTTAAAATTCTATAAATTCTTATGACAAAGAATATAGGTGACATCCTTTTCGAAAGGAGTGTGTGCATTGAAAAATAATTTCATGTAGTCGTGAATCTTTAACATATATTTTTGAAATTTTATTCTAAACTTGTCCCCCATAAAACCTTCAGACATGATCCAATTTGAATAGTTGAAAACATGGTTGGATATAGAAATATATGAAACATCCTATAATGTATAAAATAATATAGATATATGATTCCTTGAGAACACCCTTCTCTATGACTTTATAAAGTATCGTAAGACCTCTTTTTTGTTTGTGACATTGTAAAGTGTTGATAATTTCCCTTATGATAGTCTCCAAATTGATTAATTTGAGAAATCTGTGTCTTTAAAATATGGATAAATTATTTTGAAGACCCATAATATTAATTAAGAATAGGGGGAGAGTTTGATATGTTGTAAAGTAAATTGTAAGTGAGCTGAATTTGAGACCATGTGATAGGATCACTTAAACTAGATTTTGTAATTAAGATTGTAATTAAATCATATCTGAGGGATAAGATAGTCATTTGAGTTTTAATTTATTCAATATTGATAAAAATACATTTAATTTTTTGAAAAAATATAATTAATACATTAAATGAATGACCTACCACCTAATTATAATGTAATTATATACCTCTTATTTTCAGTCTTCAAATAAAACATAAATTATTGATCATCATTGATCAAAAATATCTAAAGAGAATAATAGTATATAAATTTTGAATGATCCATATAATTAATGTAAAAAATACCCAAATTTTATAATAGTATATTTTCTATTAAACCTATATCACTATTGGATCAATCTCAGTTTCTTTAGGTGGGGTTTTCTTATACTCTTAACTTAATACCTTGAATAACTATCCCAAAATTATAATGAAATCTCACAAAAAAAATCATTAAAATAATTGCTTTTAGAATTTAATATATTCTTTATCCAAATGATATAATATAATATATTATTTAAATTAGGAATCTCTATGTTTTAATCTACATTATCCATGATCATTTTCCAATTAGTTTTAATGTATGTTCTTCTAAATATAGTTCCTAAGGTTTCTACTAAACAATCCTTTGATATCAACTATAAAACCCCAACTCCATCACCTTGTATCTAGTGGTCATTTTATTACATTGGAACATAGATCAAAATACATAAGATCTATCTATTTAGTAGCCTTAGGAAACCAGATACATAAATGAGTTTTACATTACATTGAAAGTAATAATACATCATCTAAAACATGAAAACATTATTATTCTCATTGCAACCCTTTTATCATACATATGACTCCTCTTCATTTCCTAGGAAAAAGGTAAATAATATAAAGTGTGATTTAATATGCTCAATAATGGGGTTACATACAGTGGAATCAATTTTAAATAAGACATATTAGTGTGAGGTAATAAAATGAGTTATTCCATATCAAAAGAAACTTAGAGCATAAATAAATCCATAGCCAATATAACAATTAATAGATGTCAGGGTATCTATATTTGAACATGTACTGAATGGATGAATAAGTAAATTAATTGAGTTGTTCCATATCAAATGAAACTGAGATCATAAATAAATCCATGACTAATTTAACAATGATTAGGTTCCAGGGTATCTATAATTTAAATTGTATTGAATGGGGGCATGAATAAATAAACTGAGTTATGCCATATCAAATGAAAATAAGAGCATAAATAAATACATGAACAATATAACAATGATTATTTTATAGGATAATATTAATTGAACATTTACTTAAGGGGTTTCATAATGTCATTCATCTTAAAAATACTGTCAAGGCCTTGTGCTAAGACATATTTCATAAAAGTTAAATATTATTCTATTACCTTTTCTTAGTTTTCTCATTAGTCCTACTAGGGAACTGATGGGATATATAAATAAGGTCCCCAACTATCTCATAAAAATACAATGAAATCCATCATATGTTGAATAATAATTTTCAAGGAATGAAAAACATAAGTACTTATCAAAATTTGTCAATGAGGAATATCTTACAAGATTTTATCATATAAAATATTGAATCATATTCTATAAAAATATTTTCCCCAATAAATAGCCAATAATGATATATAGGTTAAATAACTTAATGAATAACTAAGTATTTCTCAATGTATAAACAAACAACCTCAATAAGTGATGGATATGAGATTGTAGTCATTGGGTGTTCACAAGGACTAAGTTTTAAAGGTATCTTGGTAGCTAGATACATGTAATTTCAAATGTAGGAGACCAATTTAATGATAAATAAATACATAATAATGGTTTTGTAAAGAGATTTTTAATTATATGAATTATATCCCTTGGGAGTTTCGAATGAGATGTACAAAAAGGCATGTTGGCGTGTACCAAGTGACGATCAATTCAAATCCCAATATTCTATTTTTTAGGTTATTACTCCTAGGTTCAACTGTTCCAAATCCATATCCACTTGTTGTATCCAGATATATATTTCATTTCTTAAAAAACCACACACTTTTTTACTTTACCAAAATTATAGAATGGTTTTATGGATACAGGGTAGTATGAGTTTTATAATAGCTTGAAAAAGGATATAATGAGAGAGGGTAATTAAACTCCCATTTAAAAAATATAAAATTGAAGACAATACCATATAATAATCAGCATGGTTTCATTTACCATTTGATAGAAAATGGGATGGATAATGGTTATAAAATTAATATGACCACATATTAGAATACGTAAATTTTTTTTATTTTTAATCATGTTTTAAGATTATTTGAATGAGGTATAAGAACAAATAATATGAAAAATCTCAGTTAATAACTATACCTCTTCTTTATACAACCTCCTTAGGTTTATACCTAAAGCCTTCTTAGGTTCATTTTATGATCAGAACAAGGAATATTTTACATGGAGAGGGATTTAAAGAAGGTATTTTTCAGGTATTGTCTATGTAAAAAAGTATTTTTAATATTTTATAGTACAGGGGTGTCATTTTATAAGTTGGGGACATGACACAGTTGTAATTTTTAAACAGATAAAAATACATTAATTTCTTCCTCAAATACAATGGATCCAAAATAGACCACTTCCAAATATTAGATGATATAGGGATGAAATGTGGACAAAAATAGTACTTAGACATGTATTTAGTTCATTTTAACCAGTATCTCTTTACTTTAACCCCTGTTAAACCTATTTTAACCTTAGCCATAGTAAAAGATTTTTACTGATTTTACTATTCATTATTACCAAAAAATAAGCTAAACTAATTAAATAATACTAATTATTATTATTTAAAATATTTAATCAATTATATAAAATTAAATTCATATAATTGGTAGAAATTAATTTAAAATTAAATCCAAAAAACATAATGGAAAATGGTTATTTTGAAAAAATGTATTTTTAAGTATAAATTTTTTTTAAAGGAAATTAAAATATAATGTTGAATAATATTACCATAAATTTATTATTCGTAATATTATTGAAATAATTTTACTTTTAACCCTTTTTAAAAAAATTAACTTCTTAAATTCTTGAAACAAAAAGAGAAATTTTAATAAAAATCAGTTTTTTCACTATTCATTGAGATATAAAAGTTTTTAGAAAATTCTAAAAAATTCCTCCTAATATAATTTTGTATTATGAATTTAAAAATGAAGTTATTTTTTCATTTTCAAATTCTATAAATTGGACATATAACTTTTAAACAAAACAATATAATGCGTGAAAACCCAATTTGGTTAGAAATAAAGTTTTTTCCTTTTTACTTAAAAATTACTGAATATTACTATAATGAATATAAATATTTAAAATATAATTAATATATATTAATATTACATGAGAAAATATATATTAACATTTCATGTCTTGTTACATTTATCCTCCTTTTATAAATTTCATCCTCATAATTTTTTCATTACTTAAAAAGTGGGGGTACTTTTCTTTAACATCATTTTCTGACTCCAATGTTAATTCTTTAACCGTATGGTTTTTCCAAAAGACCTTAACATTATTAATTGCCTTATTCTGCAAAAATTTCACTCTTAAATCAAGAATATATATTGGATGTTCCTCATAATAAATTTATTGTTCTAACTGAACTATTTTCGGGCTCAAAACATGAGATTCATCGGGCACATATTTTCATCACAATGAAACATGAAATACATCATGTACCTGAGATAAATTAAAAGGTAATTCCACTCAGTAGGAAATTGGTCCAAATTTATTAAGGATTTCATATGGTATAATAAACTAAGGACTCATATTACCTTTTTACCAAAATCAATAACACTTTTTCTTAGGGATATTTTAAGGAAAACATGACCACCTACCTCAAAAGAAAGATATTTTCACTGGTTATCTATATATATTTTATTCCTTCTCATAGAAATCCACATTTTTTGTATAATAATATTCACCATATAAACTATTTATTTAACCAACTAGGTTACCAAAAACTTCATTTCTCCTAATTCATCCCAACAAACTAGTGTCAGATACTATTTTCCATATAATGCCTCAATAGGTGTCATCTATATACTAGAGTAAAAACTAAAATTATAAGAAAACTAATCAAATGAAATATATTTATCTCAACTTCCCTAGTAATCCATTGAACAAAAAAATCATTCTTTTCAAGTTTTTAATTATTCTCTCTTATGGTACATTATACTAAATATGAAAAGACGTACTGAAATTTAATTTTGTACCCAATTACTATGGTAGGCCTTTACAAAAATAATAAGTGAACCTAGGATCATAGTCTGATATATAAAGATAGGAAGTCTAAATAACATGATTATTTCCTTGATATATAGTTGAGAAATATGATCTAAAAGAATATTATCTTGAATAGGAAGGAAATGTGTAAATTTATTTAGTCCATCAAAAATAACCCAAATCATTTTATTACCAAGAGATGTATTTGAAAATACCACCATGAAATCTTGGGATATATTTTCTTATTTCCACTTTGACACTGGAAAAGGATAAATCACCCCTTTAATTTTCATTCTTGTTTAACATGTTAATAAGTAAAACAATTTGTGATAAATTCAATAGTATCAATTTTCATTCCATCCCAATAGTAATACGTTTTAAGGTCACTATACATCTTAGTGTTTCTAGGTTGAATGGAAAACAATGTACTATGAGATTCATTCAACAATTATCTCATTAACTTGGAAGTATAAGTCATATATAACTTTTTTTAAAATATGATAACACCTTCTTCATTGATATTAAAATATATCAACTTAACCTTCTTAATAGATTCTACAATTTTAATTAAAACATAATCATCCTTCTAATTTTTCTTAATTCTTTCTGGCAGATACAATTGCACTGACACCTGAAAAAATAGAGGAAGTTCTTATGTACAAATTTTCTACGCCAAAATTCATCAAATCATTAACCAAATGGTTATTTTCCAAACATCACATGGTTAATGTCGCATTATCTTTCTAAATAAAAGATTTGGATGTGTTGTTTTCTTTTCCAATATGATAATGAATCATGGAGTCATAATCCTTAATTAGTTCCATCTATCTTATATGCCTTATGTTCATGTATTTATAAGTTAAGATATACTTAAAAAAATATCATTAGTATATATTTCACAATTTAATCTATATAAATTATGCCTTCAAATTTTAAAATCAAAAAAACATTTCACCTATTTCTAAATCATGTGTAGGATAATTTAAATCATGAGGTTTTAGTTGATGTGAATCATAACCAATTACCTAATCATTCTTTATTGTAACAAAACCATGTCACTTCAATTAAGATTCATTATAGGTGGTAAATTCACCATTTCAAGAGGGTAGGTTAAAAACTATAGAATTAACCGGTATTATTTTCAGTTCTAAGAAATAGTCATCAAACTCTTTTATCCAGATGAATTTAACTATTTTTCGAGAAAACTTAATTAGTGGGGTAGATAACCAAGAAAAGTTTTCAAAAAACCGATAGTAGTATCCCACTAATCCATGAAAACTATGAATATATATAAAATTTTTAGGTCTTTTCCATTATTGAACAATTTTTTTAGTAGGTTCAATAGTTACACCATCTATAAAAACAATATGCACAAGGGAAGAAATTTATTTCAACCAAAATTCACACTTACTAAATTAACCATATAGTTTTTTTCTTTTAATATTTGAAAAACAATACTTAGGTGAACTTTATAATCCTTATGAATTTTATAACATCCCATTATATCATCAATAAACATAACAACAAATTTATAAGAATATTCATGGAAGACTCTATTCATAAGATCCATATATAAAACTAGTGAATTAGATAACACAAAGGGAATAACAGCAAACTCACAATTCCCATATCTATTCTGAAATGTTGTATTAAGAATATCTTCCCCCTTCACATTCAACTGATGGTATCTTAAATTGAGATCAATCTTTAAAAAAACCGTCCTAGAACTGATCAAAAAATCATTTATATGAGGTAAAGGATACTTAATCCATTCGATAAGGGGGTTTTTAAATTGGCTTAACATCAGGAACTAAGTGAATTATAAGCTCAACCTCACGATCTTGAATAACACTAGGAAAATCATCAAGAAATACATCCATATATTTATTCACTATAGGCACATAATTAATCTATAAATATTCTTTCTTTTCAATAATATGATCTATGTAAATTACAATTTCATTTCTAATCAATTTATTAACTTCTTGATATGTTATAAAATTTATGAAATCATTGAATATAAGTTTCTTAAATCTACAATCTATATTATCATGATAAACTAAAAGATAATCCATGCAAAAATAATATAAAACTCTATTATGGGAAATTCAGTAATGTATTTAGGAAGTACCATCCCACTGATAATAACATAAATATTTTTATAAATCAGGGTTATTTTAATATTTCCACTTGTAATTTTTAACAAAAGTTATATCTCCTTTTAGTGAGGTGATATTCCTATTTTACTTGAAAATTTCTCAAAAATAAAAAAATTCAAAGATGCAGAGTGAAATTGGGCATTGGTATAATTTGAATAAACAAGTAACATACATTTCATCACTTAATTAGATGGCCCAACATCCACCATAGTAGTAGAAAGTGATTTTTCCACACCTTTTTTCTTTTGATCTTGATGATTTCCATCCAAATTTTCTAAATTTAGAAAAAAGTTATTATAATGTCCCAAATCGTTTCAATTAAAACATCTTACCATTGGATAACTATCTATTACCCTAATCTAGGATTGTTAAGGAATTTTTCTTTATAGTCATGAGCCTTATGTCCAAACTTACCATAACTATAATACTTTTTAGATCCTATCAAACATTCCTTGAAATGGTTTTTACTACAATTGGAACATGTTAGGTTCTTACCTCCAGATTTTTGAGTTGACTACTTCACTATTTCTTTCCACCTTAACCACTTCTTACTATTTTCATCTCAAGGAATATAAATTTTAAAAAACTCAATATCATCTTTCTCAACACAAAAAAAAATCTCCTCATAAAATATAAATTATCATGAATCCAATGCTCCTCAAAAAAAGATTTTCAATATTAGTTAAAATATATTAATTATACTATCAAGGTCCCAAATAAAATTCAATGTGTACCAGTAAAATCTTATAAAATTTCCTTCAAATGTGGATAATTAATATTCCTCTTACCTAAATAACAAGAATAAGTTATCCTTATTCAGTCAAATAGACTCAGGGAAATATTTCTCTAGAAAATTTTTCTTAAATGTATTCCATTCCATGTAATCAAGATCTTATCTCTCAAGTATTCTTAACCAATGAACACTATCGATCAACTTCACATTTAAATCAGTAAATGGGAAGAGTTGCCTTTTTATGTTCTAAACATCTCATGACATTTAATATTATTTCTAAATAATTGATTCATCCTTCAGATACCAATGGATCTAAATTTCCACCTAAATATGGAGGGTATTATTTCATAAAATTATCAACTCTTGACATGTTCCTCTATGGTAAATTAGCTTACTCTATAATATGAATTTCACAACCATTTATAGAGTATGTCAGTTGATCCATCACTACAAAAAACTACTATGTTCCAATTCTAACCATTCCAAGTTTCTAATTTGGAAGAATATTTTCCTCTTGATAATTTCACACTTCATATTTGTTATTACTTTCTAGAAAACTATTCTAAAAAGATATATATTAGATGAAGAAACATGGTAATCTTAAAATTTTATATCATGATAGCCATAAAGTAAAACCACTTAAATATATTCTATTAAAACTATTTTAACCTCTAAAGTTATCAAAACCATTTCTTTGAAACAAAATATAAGATCCCATTCTTAAAAATTACATAATATAGGGTATTTATACTTGAATTCACTTAATTGAATTCCCATATATCTTTTAGGATTATATTATTATAAAATTAGGTCATAACTCCTATATAAAAAATCCAAATATTTCAAAGTGGACACTTCTTATCAATATCCATTTTTTCCACAATATGAAACTTTTAAAATGAGATATTTTTCTTTTTATAAAAAATATTCATGACATTCAATGTGACTTCTTCTTTGTTATTAATCATCCATAAACCCTGTGAAAAACATTTAAAAACATGGTATGAGCACAAAAATCTTGATAAGATACATGAAAGAAAGAAATCCATTAGTCCATTGAAAAAGATAAAAACCCATTATAGTTTTAACTTTACCACGATATTATTTGAGCATATGAAATAAATTATATCCGTAAGAAAAACAAACACTTTTTTCTAAAATAAAATAATTAAAACCCATAGAAGGAAATTAAAAAACCTTTTAGGAAACTTAGATCATTGTGTTCATAACACATATCATAAATAAATGGAGATAAATTAAATTCATAGGAGAGAACTCCTTGGTTAAATCCATCATTATTTCCATTAAATATAATGAACATTACCCAATGAATTTGAGATCTAAATATGCCACACCCATTGTATAACCTATATCGGTCACACCCATCATATAAAGTATATCAGGCTCACCTATCATATCAGTTGTATCATTCTCACCTATTTTATAAGTTATATCAACCTCAACCAATATCCTATATAATAATCAAGTACTATATCATGAATAAAACATTTTACGCTTTCACATTTTTATCATAAACCCCTTGAAAAAATATTTTTAACCCATATGAAAACATTTTTTGATTTAGAAATTCACTTTCCTTTTAAAAAACCATTTAAAAAACTAAAATACCAAAAAAAGAATGATTTTTCTTGCAAGAAAACATGAATTATTTTAAAGGAATAAAACATAAAATCACATTTGTCGTGGTGGGAAGATCTATTAACATAGTATATGTTAAAATAGAACAATATTTTTTACTTTTTGAAAATAAATTCAAAACATTCATTATAAAATATATAAAAATATTCCTTTTGAAAACCTTTGGAAGAAAGTAAAAAATGGAAATAAATGTCCTTTATAATTTTTTCCCATATAAATACATCCATAAAATAATTTTAAGAATATTTTCATAGAGGAAATATATTTTGAAAATAAATCTTTAAATAATTTTATAATAATGTTTTATGTTAAATTTTCCCTTATCTTGAGTTTGACTCATCGTGTACGTTATTTATCTTCTTGAATTACAAAATTATGTTAATTATTTACTTGATTAAAAAAACGTCAAGTTCATTATTCCTTTTATTTTATTTATTTCCAGGTTATATTTAATTTCTTAATCATTTAAGTTAAAGTCATACATTTTGATGATATTTGGATCATATGTCCAAAATGACTTTAGTAGGTTGACTATGGTCAAATAGTTAATTATTCCAACATCTATATAATAATTATCAGGGATTATTTATCATTTTATGCATCAATTATACTTCTAAAACCAACCATGAAATATGGTTTTGAAAAATGGATTATGTTGCAATCATGGAGATAGTATACCATACGTACGCATGAGTAACATTTTCATTTTTCAATGAACATGAGGTAAATAAGGTAAGTATTATTTTATCTTATTATAATTATGATTATATCATAAATATAATATTATCTATTTAAATAAACCTATATATACCATTCATGTGATTCGGTGATGAAAAATGAATCACATTGCTTCATAGAAGTGGTATTCCACACATACATACAAACTATGTTATAATTTTTCATTTGATGAAAATTTTAGAAAATAATAGATATATTATCTTTAAAAAATGTTAATTAGGTCATTAATATTATATATATACATTAAATTCATCATTATAACAATACATGAGAAGTGGTGATGGAAAACGAATTGCATCGATTCGTGAGGAGGTAGTCTTCTGTATGCATTAATAATAGTTTTGTTTCCCATTTGATGGAAAAAGGATATGGATATAGGTTATTCTATTAATATAACAATAGATAAAATTAAAAAAAATGTTAATAATTGTACCACTTTTTCAAACAACCTAATTATATTTATACCTAAAGCCTTACTAGGTTTTTTTCTGATCAAAAGAGAGATTATAGGCGGGATATAAGTAATGGATTTGGGTAGGTATTATTTGAAAAAAATTCTTGTTAATTGTCAAAATAATTGGATATGTGTCTCCTTTTATAAGTGGGTGTGAGGAAACACTTGGAATTTTTAAAAATATTGAAATATATTAATGTTTTACTCAAACAAAATGGCTTCAAAATTGACCATTTGAGAATATTAGATGATATAGGGTTAAAATATGGCCATAAAATAGTATTTAGAAAAAAAACATAATGACATTTTAACCTTTATATCTTTAGTTTAACCCACTAATAAACCAGTTTTAGCCTTAATTGTGCTAACATTTTTTTACTATTTTTAGTATTCATTTTGAAAAAAAAATTAAGTTAAAATTATTATGTAATATTAATTATTATAATTAAAAATATGGAATAAATTTTATCAAATTTAATTCATATAATTGGTATAATTTAATTTAAAATAAAACCCACAAAATGCAAAGAAAAATAGTTTTTTTTTGAAAAATAACATTTTAATTATAAAAATGTTTTTATATGAAATTCAAATATAGTATTGATTTAAATTAGTTTAATTTGATTATTAAAAATATAATTGAACTAATATTACTTTTATACCATTTTAAAACAAAACTTAACTTTTTAAATATCATAAATGAAAAGATAGTTTTTAATAAAAATCTGTATTTTTCACTATTCGTTGAAAAATAAAACTTTTCAAAAAAATTCTCAAAAACTAGTCCACATATAATTTGGACATGGTGAATTAAAAAATAAATTTCATTTTTTGAAATTAAAATTCTATAATTTGTAAATATATATTTTAAATAAAACAATATATTGACTGAAAACCCAATTTGGTTAGAAATAAATCTTTTTCCTTTTTAACTGAAAAAATATATAATATTATTATAATGAATATAAATAAATAAAATATAATTAACTAATATTAATCAGGAATAAAAATAATTTATCTTAAAATTACCTAGGTTGTTACATTGATTGTCAAGAATCACCAGAACAATATTATTATCATTTTCATCTTTAAGGATAAACACTGAAATGCTCATGAATGAAATGTGAACATCATAAAATATTATAAATCACCAATAAAGGTAACATTAATAACATATTAATGATAAAATTTGAAATATAAAAAATCAAATAAACTTTTATTTTGAAACTAGTACAAACGATCCAAACTACAAACACTCGACATAGAAAATCGGAAGAATTATTATAGAGTATGAATATTTATGAAATATGAGAATGAAAAATGGATATGCGTAAGGTTATGAATTAAATTATTAATATATCAATGTTTTTGATGTTTTAGGTTAAATTATGTTCATGAAAGTCACGAAAAGAGGTAAGGGGTTTGGTCTCAAATTCCTCTCTCTGAGACATGTTTGGTATTACGCACCTAATTCAATTTTTGTGGTGTATATTCCACCTATATGAGATATCATATCATGAATTATCTTCTAATAGTAGTATTTTAAGTTCAATTACAATGCCTCTCTTTCAAGGAGTTTTTATTAAAGTGTTAATCAAATTACAAGGGTCTGTGTCAATTATAATTCATTGTGATATAATACATTTCATTCACCACGTTTTATTTGAATTAATACTCACATTCCATGGATATATTCTTATCATAATCCTTTTATTTCATGTTATTTACTTGAAAAATCATATTCCCCTTTTCAAGTGGCTCTTGATTTAGTTTTTTTCACAATAGTAAGAGTTTTTGGTAACTCAATTTTTTTAATTAACTTAAGATCATTCCTTTGAACTTATTTCATATATGTTTGGTATATTTTAAGATTTTATTATTTTATGTGGTATTATCTCATTGTTTTATAAGGATGTAAATTACTACCACATAAACCCTTATAAAAATATTTCTCACTTCTTTAGTTATGTTATTTTGAGACTATCAACCTTCTTTCTTTGAATGGCTTATGATTATGTTATTTCAATATTGACTTATCCATATATTCATTGATCTATATAGTGTGAACATCACATTTTACATATTCCAAATTAGATTATGTTCACATATAAAAATATTTATTCTACTAACATTGGGAAATGTATTGGTTCCCCATATATTGTTATTATAATAGGGATGATTATTAGAAAATTGATTATGTATTGTTTAACAATCCACATTCTCCCTCTGGATAGGTTATGATCATATTATCCCTTGTCTTAATGGATGGAAAATTATTTTCATTTTGTATAATGTTATTCCAATATGGATTATTATTGGAAAGTTGACTATGTATTATTTTACTATCCACCTTATTTTTATAGATGGGTTATGGTCGCGTTATCCATTTTAATAACATGAGGAATAATATTGATATTATTGACTACTATTGACTGTTAATGTTGGTTGATTATGTATTGACATCCCATATACTTCATTTTATATAGCCCTTTTTTGTTGAGTAATTGGTTCCTAAGGGAATAGTATAAAAGGACTTATTGACTATTATAGTGAATGCATTGTACTTGATCTAGTGACAGGTGGAGCCATTAATTATATAGATCCTCAATGCATCAACAGGTCTCATGAGACAAAACAATTTTGGGTATTTAGTTCATGTCTTCATAATTCAGAAAGATTCCTTGACCATGGTCTTAAAAACAAGTGAAGTTTCTTATAAAAAGTTCTTGATAATAGGTTTTTAATGTTATGAATTATGTATTCCATCAGTATGAGATCAGTATTATTGATATCTATGTTTTAATTTACTATTTTTCAAATATAATGCTCTCAGTTTCATGTTAATTATGGATTTATGTTGTTTTCCTATTCCTGCCATAATGTTTATTCCATGTTTATACTATGATTTTTTCAAGTATATGTTTCCCTTACTGAAGATTTGAGAACACCCATTTATTATGTTTCCATTCCTGGGGTTATTAAAAAAAGTATTACATGTGACATGTTTATAAGGATACCATGTGTGGAAAAAAATTATTAGATATGTTAAAGACATAACATTAATTAAGTAGTTTCTTATATATAATGAAAAAAAATCACTTATTTGAGAAAAAAGGGCTTTATTAGTTTATAATGTGTCCTAATTCACTAAAACTCTAAAAATGAAAATGTCTCTCTAATGTCAACGATTTTATAATCATTATTAATTTTTTAATTTTGGATGTTTATATCCATTATTTTATATCTGGTATCATTGAAAGTATGTAAAGTGGATTTCTATTAGCATAGGATCTTGGAATGTGGGTCTGAGGTTTCACATGATACATATATTATTCTCTTCTCATTTTCTTTATCATAAGATTATAGATCATATTCAACTTCCTCTGGTAGATAAAATTAATTACTCAAGGGAATTGAATTGGATTTTATTTCATCCACTATTCTTCATATTATATAATAAAATCTTACACATCTTTTTCTGGGATTTTAAACTTTGTGAAAAAAAAAGTTAGAATAGATAATACAATACCCATAGAATGAGTTTTTATTCTGATATAAATTATATATTTTTTCTCTTTTAATAGATTCCAATTACTTCACCTTTAAAATAACTTCCATAATCACCACAATATGATATAACTTACCCTAAGTAACTATATAATTGGAACTTCATCATATAAAATATTGAGTTGCTTTAATTTCTCCACATATCCCTAAATATTGAATAATTCCTTGATTTTTTTTAAATTATAGATGGTTAAGAACTCTCTTCATTCATTAATTTCCCTTTACTCTTCACATTTTTTTAGTTTTGATTTTCTATCCTCAAATCTAATACCAATTTTACCCATACAATTGGTTCTTTGAGTATTCGAATCTTCCTCAAGAGTTATAGTACCTCATTCATCTCTTTCTTTTAATAATTTATCTAAAAACATCACAAATTATAGTTTCTTATTTTTTGAGCCAACTATTTTTATTTCATACTCATCATTCTTTCTCAAAGATATGAATTCTTCTTCGAGTTCTTTAGTATTTATATTTTTTCCTTTACAGACATATTAATACCAAAAACAATCTTAGCATTTTCTTAAATATTTAACCTATAGTTTACTACTATATATTTCACTTTATCTGTTTCATATGCATTCAAAATTTTCTCAAAATGATCAAATTATAATTTAATTTCATCAGTCTAAAATAAGTTCTCCTTTAAAACCCCTTTATTCTTATTGTTTTTTTATATATAGATTACGCTATGAAAGATCTCCTTACAATTATATATAGACGTCAAAAAATCTAGATGGTTGATCATCCTCTACTACTTCAACATTACATTTTACCATTTCATCTATAATATAATCCTATATATCTGGGATAAACTCTATTTCAACACCTTCTAATAGATATTCCTAAATATATTCATCTTCTTTATTAACAAAAATCTTTTTCTAGAATTTCTTTTCACTTCCATTTCTTAAATTAAAGTTCATTATAGTAGGAAAATTCTTTCGTTAATTTTTTTATGATTGAAACTCACCATTTTCTCCATCAAATATTTTTATACACCTAATAAAAATATGTCCAAAATTTCCACAATGAAAGTAAGATAATGGTATCCTACCTTCAAATATAATTTTACCACTAATCCTTTTTTCATTTTCTAAAAAAGTCACTTTTTGGCGAACTGAGAACCTTACAAAAAAACTGAAAGACAATTTCAAGCAGCACACACAGAAAAAATAATTCAGCACAAACCTAATTCGAGAAATCCACATTCAAAACAAAAGTTCAAATTCAAAAATTGGAATCCTGGGAAAAGAGTTCCGCCCGAGAAACCCACTCTTGAATTTTACCACTCTTGAATTTCCTTTCCAAAAGTGATAAGAAATAATCACTTATATATTTATTAATTTAATCCTCCTAAACATATTTATTTTTCATAGATTCGAATGACATTTCTTTAGATGAATGTTCTAAATATATTTCTAATTTCACTCTCATTTCATATCTGATTAGTTTCTATATAGATCATCTATTGATAATTCCCTTAGATTTAAATCTTTAAGTTTTGAAAATTTTGGATTGTAAATTAGTAGGAATATCTATATGATATACTATACTATATCAAAATATTGCATCTCATGACTGAATCCATGAATAGAACCAACCACTTCAATCATAGGGATGAAGAAACTATCAAAATTTTCAATTTAACTCATCTTCAAGTTATAAAATAAATTTTAAAGTACATACTACTTTGCTTCCTTTAATTTTCTATCACTATCATTAATATTAACAAGTTTTTCCCACATTACTTTATTTTTTAGAAAATCCGTCACTTTCACACATATCGGATTAGATAGTGCACCCACCAAATCATTATAAGACTTAACATAATAATTCAACCATCTCTTGTCTATTTCCATAATAGATCATAAGGTGGAATCCCTTTGTTGAATTCTATGAAATGATTCCATATATACATCAATCCTAAGAGATCATAAATTTGATCTTTTTATTTTCTTCCAAACATGAAAATTTCAACCATTGAATAAAGTTCAAACCCTTTGCATTCACAAAATACTCCTTGATAAAAAAAAATCTCCAACAGATTCACCAAGAAATATCTACTGGTTATAAAACTATTTTTTGTACCCTAAGGTCTCATTAAACACCCTAAGAGGTGGGTGAATTAAAGTGACTTAAAATTTATTCGAATATTAAATTAAATTTAATCTTTTATTCACATTGTAAAATACACCATGAATCTATCATGAAACTAAAACCAAGTAAAAAAACAATAAATAAGCATAGTCATAGTAATTTTTACTCGGTTAACCTGCACTATGATGCATCTGAGGAGCACATATTAATAGTGTGTTTATATTCTAATTAATAACTAATATATGGGTTTGTGATTATAATTTTTTGGATAAGGTCACTAATCATACATATTCCATTACTTCTACATAGCTTACACTCACTAATTTTAATGAGGGTAAAAAATTATTATGTCATTACATGGGTTTAACTCTCAAAAATATAAATAAATGTTATAACAACAAACAAAAATGGGTGTTCACCATGAAATTATGATCTTCACTTCTAGATATTCAATGGTATGCACATAAATTCTTTAATTTAAGGACTAATATTTAATGGAACCTTATCCAACCATACTTGACATCATAATTACCTATATATAATAATGTTCACTATTGATTAACTCTCCTCTCCTTTTTCCAGATATTTAATATCCCACTTCATTCTCCATTTCATCATTCTATCAATATAGTTGTTTCAATACATTATTGTATTTTTTAATTTCAAATAAAAAATTCAAATATTAATCAACTTCTAACTTCTTATTATTTAAATTAAACCATTTATTTATCTTCATATAAATATCCACTGTTAAATTATATTAGATCTATTGAAATCCATTCCATAACTATCAAGGAATTTAACAAGTTCCAAATCAATAAAAACTAGGCACAGACTCTAGTTTTTGAAACACCGTGACATAGATCTTCTATAGGTGAAAAAAATTTCCTTCAACATAACTAAATCCATGCTCATTTTTTTCACTTCAACTATAGAAACTCAATGTGTAACACAAATTCATCCATTTCATGGGGATTTTAATTTGTTTATCACCCTTCTAAGAGATCAATTACTCATACATGAGATTCACCATGGATTTCATAACACTAATTATGGGACTCCCTATATTGCATATGAATTATTCTATTGAAAAACTCTATGTTAAATAGTATGGAACTAATATTCTCTATTTTTCAAAATCACTATGGATTCCACAACACACAGTGAAATAGAGGGAATTTCATTTCAAAATTTCTAGGTCATCCATGATCTAATGGTATTATTTTCCTACTTATATTTATGATTCCATGACATTTCCATTTTTTCTACATGATGTCCTAGTTACTCTTTTGAATCAATATAGTTAGTTAAACTTCTTTGAATCACCATTTACCACTATGTGAAATTATGTCCATTTCATACTAAAATGCATCAATTTTGAAATATCATACAAAATTCCCACAAAATATTCACTTTAGATGTTTACTGATTTACTACAAATAAAAAAAAACTCACCATAATGACTCACCACAATGTGGTGAAAAACATGGTGACTACTTCTATCACCAATCAGATCACCAAATTCTATATATTCACACAAGATTTAAACTTCTTTATAAGATCATAAAGAGAATTCTAATTGAAAAAAAATATAACATGTTACAACCTGTTGTTATAACGTATATTGTAAGGACATGAACTTATATATTACATATTCAAGTGACATATACTAGAATTCATTTTCTTTCATTCCCAAAGATCTTTTAGTTTTATTTTTTTATATAATTAAGGAATAACTCTTACATAACAATCCCATATATTACAAAACAAACACTTCTACTCAGTATCAATTTTTTCTAGAATATAAAACTTTTAAAGTAACACATGATTTCCTTTCATGAAAAATATTTACAAAATTCAACATTACATCTTGTTTTACCTTACCCATAATTATTCCTTATGAAAAAACATTTTAAAATATAGGCTGAGCACAAAAAACTTAGTAATAGACGTAAAAAGAATAAATAAACATGTTAATCTATTATAAAACCTTGCGATTAATGTTTACCATTAAATTAAATAAAATTTGAGCTCAAATAATCATTTAATTACTCAATAAATCATAATTAACTCGAAAATATTTTCATAAAACACTTTATAAGAAAATATAAAGGAAAAATCATAATCATGAGGGTTTCTTAGTAAACATAAGAAACCATTAAAATCATTTTCTTAAAAACATACTTTTTTACCCAAAAAGATCATAATAATTGCATAAAAAAGATTTTTATCTTACCTTTTGTAATCAAATTAATTCCATGAAAATAATAAGAAATCCTAGAAAGTTCATATAGGCTCATTGGGACATCATATTCATTGAGACCTTATAGTACCCTTACAAATTGGAATAACCATGTGGTCGACTTTCAATAATACCTAATGCATTAGAGCACTATCTAGGAGAACCCATATTAAATCTATATTGTTATAACACATTATCATAAAATTCTACAAGGATAAAATAATGAAAAAATAATAATCTTTCACCTTTTTATCATAAAACCCATAAAAATCTCTTTTGAACCCATATGAAAAACATGTTTGGATATTGAAATATCATTTATTTTAAAAATCCATTTTCAATACCAAAATAAGAAAAAAAATGGAAAGAGGGTTTTTATTTAATTAAAATATGAAATATTATTAGTTATTCTAGAAATAAAATAATGGTTATAGTATCTTTAAAATTCATTATCTCTATATACATTAAAATCAGACATTTCTTTTGTCTTTCGTAAAAAAAATAAAAACTTCACATAAAAAGATTCCTTTTGAAAAAGTATTAAATAGATTCATAAGATAAATTAAATATCCTTTATAATTATTTTATTTCTATATAATAAATCCATAAAATAATTTTAAAAATATGGATATGGAAGAAAAATAGTTGGAAGAAAAACATTAAAAGATGATTTTTAAAAGAAAATCCCTTACCTTGAGTATGAATCGCCACATGTGTCCTTTATCCTCCATAATAATAAACTCAAGTTAATTTTACTTAATTACGAACCATTATATGTCATTTATTCCTTTTATTTTAATTAATGTTGCATTATATTTTATTACTTATTCAATTGAGTTTATGTCAGATGTTTTGATGAAATTTAGTTCATTAGTCCAAAATGACTTAGGTAAGTTGATTACGATTGAAGAGGTAATTACCCCAAAATATCTATAATAATAATAGTTAATTAATTATCATTTTTATACATCAAAATTAATTTTAAAACAAACCAAAAAAATATGGTTATGAAATGCACTGTGTTACAATCATGGAGACGGTAAGTCATACATACGCATGAGTAACATTTCCATTTTCAACAATCATTATAAAAATAAGGAAAGTATTATTTTATATTTATATAATGATCATAATATCATTAATACCATATTATTTTATTTATTAATAAAATTAATGTGACATGGTGATAAAAAATGAATCACATTGCTTCATGGAGGTGGTAGTCCACACGTACGCACGAACAATGTTGTCATTTTTCAGTAAATGGAAAGGTAAGAAATTAAATGATATAATATCTTATAATAATGATAAATATTCCATTAATATAATATATATACCTTAAATCCATCATTATTACCAATCCTGAGAGGTGCTGACGTGAAATGAATTACATCGGTTTGCGAGGCAGTAGTGCGCTCACGAACAGTGGTTTCATTTCCCATTTGATGGAAGAGGAGATGGATACAGGTTATTCCATTAGCATAATAACATATTATTATATTGGATATAATGATGATATTATATCATCATTTTTAAAGAATATTTTTAGGAGGTATAAGAAAAAATAAAACAAAAATGCTTGATCAAGGACGATATCTCTTCTTCAGACAACCTCTTAAGTTTGACACTAAAATCTCTTCAAAGAAGGTTTTATGATTAATAAAGGCCTCTATAACATGTTTGGTTTGGTTTGTAATTAAGGAATTTTTATAGTTATATTTTGAAAAAAATGGTTCTTTAAGTGTGGATAAATGAGAAGAATAGATTCCTTTTTATAAGAAAGGGGAGGGGCACTCTTGGAATTACTTAAAAAATTAAATTAATATAAACTAATTTTGATGTCCAAATGGATCAAAAATGATAGTATTTTAAGATAAAATGATAATTATTCAAAAAAACTCATAAAATAAAATTTTTAGAATTTCATATTACATTTAAACATTTATCGTTCCGTTGTAACCCTCCCTTAACCCTTTCGACAATTACAGTGATATCAATGTTTTTTACTCTTAAGGGGATAATATAGTTACTATAAAATAATAAATGACCAATATATGGAACATGGTTGATATGTTAAACATATGATAATAATTTTGTAAAATATAGTATTTTTAGAAATTTTAAAAAATTTAATAAAA
Organism: Viscum album; assembly: GCA_963277665.1. Taxonomy (NCBI): domain Eukaryota; kingdom Viridiplantae; phylum Streptophyta; class Magnoliopsida; order Santalales; family Viscaceae; genus Viscum; species Viscum album. The sequence continues at coordinate 1,249,755,326 of OY728120.1, forward strand.
TTTTATTTATTAGAAAATATCATTAATGCCAATTTTGGAACAATTTATTTAATTTGACTTTTAAAGCTACAAGAAAATAATTTAATTAAAATAAAATGAATTAAAACATCTATAATATGTCATTTTTATATATAAAAAATTATGTATCACAAAAAATCACTCAAAAAATATTATTTTCAATGCTTTTAAAATATTTTTATTGATTTTTTAACTACTTGCACAAACACTGTGTTTGTGTTGAATAAGAATTTAAGATAATTACTTCATCAATAATTTTTTTTTTAAAAGTAAAAATGAAAATATTATATTTCAAATTAAAATTTATAATCAAACATATCACATTTTTATCCCTATTCCAAAAATTTAATGATAATAAAACAAAGAGAATGACATTTTTTTACTTTTCTTTATATAAAATAATATAAAGGGTAAAAATCATGGAAAAATGGGAAAGGGGACATATGTTTGAATTTTTTTATTATTAATGATATATAATCATCCAATAAAATTAATTGAATTTATTGTTTCATTCTTCAGTCCTTATCATTTTATATTTAACCTTAATTACCTGATTTTCCCTTTACCGTGGTAACAAAAATTACTAAGGATACAGTTCATAATGTACAAAAATAAAAGAGGAATATTGACCAAATTTATACCCAATAATTTAAAATATAAAATACATTTTTTGGGGATTAAAAACACATAAGTGGTAGAATTTAATTTAAAAATAATCCAACAAAACGTGGTAGAAAACAATTTTTTAGAATAAAATATTTTAAGTATAAAATATTTTTATAGTAAATTAAATTATAAAATTCACTTTAAAAACACAATTGGGTTATTTTAAATCAATAATAACTAATTAAATTTTAAAACTAATCCAAAATCTAATTTTATTTTGTAAATACTTGAAATAAAAATACAATTTTCAATAAGAATCATTATTTTTTACAATTCATTAAAAAATTAATTATTCTAGAAAATTATAAAAAATTTATCTTAAAATAATATTTATATGATGAATTCAAAAATTAAATTTATTTTTTAAAATTAAATTTCTATAATTTTAAAATTAATCATTTAAATAAAACCTTATAAGAAAATAGTTTAATAAAACTATTTCTTTTTTTATTGAAAAGTTACTTAATATTTTTATAATGAATATAACAGAAATAATTCATGAATATTAATAAATATGAAAATTATTTATTCTATCATTAACTGGGTTGTTACATTATTCTATCCATTTGAAACTTTCATCCTTATATTTTTATTTATCACATAAATAACTGGGAATATTTTTTCCCTCATCGCATTTTTCAGATTCTCATGTTTCTTCTTCAACTATATGGTTTTTCTACAAAACCATAACTTGGTGAATTAAATTATTCCACAACACTTCATGTCTATGAACAATAATCTGAATTAGTTGATTCTTATAATAAAGATTCTCTTCTAACTGAACTACTTCAGGGCTCAAAATATGAGTTGAATCTAGCACGTATTTTCTAAACATCAAGACTTGAAATATATTGTGTACCTAGAATAAAATTGGAGGAAAATACACTCAATAGTACACTAATCCATGTTTCTATAGGATTTCATGCACTCCAATGAACTATAGACTTGGCTTCCCCTTTTTACCAAAATTCATAACAATTTACCATGGAGATACTTTAAGAAAAACATGATCACCTACCTCGAAAGAAATATCTTTTCTCTATTTATCCAAATAAATTTTATGCCAGATTTGAGCCGTCCTTATATAATTTTTAATTATCATCACCTTCTTAGTTATTTACTCTACCAACTTTGACTTGGATTGATAGTGATGGAAATAATGACTATATGGGGGTGAATAGTCATTTTTAAACTTTTATTAGAAATCAATTAGAGTTTATAAAATAAAGATATAAAGTGAGTGATGTGTTATTGAATATAAAGTGCAGTGGAAATAGAAAAACAAGATAGAAATATTTATAGTGGTTTGGATCACCAAGATCCTAGTACACTCCTTAGCCTTCTCAACTCCATGAGAATATTTGTACCCACTAAGAACCTTACTTTTAAAGGTGTGAGAACATATTACAGACTCTAACTTTTAGAAATACCTGAAGGCACAACTCAGTCATTTTATTGGAGACTAAAATTAGACTATGACCATTCTTTCAATCAGGAGTCGCAACCCATACTTTCTTTTTGGTGGTGGAATAACCAGACAATGCAAGACTTGCTTTTGATTAGTAAAATCAAAAACCATACTTGAAAAAATATAAAGAGAATAAAATAAAATTTAACAAGAATAAAAAAATAGAAATAAATTATTAGATGATAAGATGATATTGAAGATAATGAAGATAAATGATCTTTGATTACTTAAATATAACAAGGTCGATTGTTGATTTTCTTTTTTGATCACATCCAAGAAAAAAAAGTTGCTGAGGTTTCTTGATCACATAAGAGGAGTAATAATTATGTCACAGTTTTCTCATGAATGATCTTCACTATAGTTTTTTTATTCCTTGAATACATATCTAACAAATTAATCTCACTTAATTAAAAAAAATATCTTTTATAGTGTCTTCAAAACTAATAGCTTCATGCCACTTGTTTGCACATAACAACCTTTGATTTTAAATGTCATGCTGAATAACAAAGAACATTATCACTCATTATTTATTCATGAAATAATAGTATAAAATTTCTAACATGTTAATTATAATTAATAATTACAATTCCTATTTATAAAATAGTTAAAAAACTTCCTTTTTATTAAAATAATTAATGTTTCATAAAATAGATCATTATAAAAAATTTCAATTGCTTGTATATATGTACATAAAATATAATGAGATTTTTTTGCACAATATATAATTATATTCTAGAAAAATATAATTAAATAGTTATCAAAAAAATTATTATATCAAATAAAAGATAATAAAAAGAATTTTCAAAATAATTATTTTTGAGTTAGCAGTAGTTGTAAATACATGTCAGTGGATTGATCTATCATTGTTCATTAGAAGATTGATATACTAGTGGTACTAAGAATGATCTACCATTACATAAAGGAGATATATTGTTAGTGTAAACAAAATAGGATCTACCATTAATGTATAGTGGTAGATAGATCTACTAGTGATGTCTAGTGGTAGATAGATCTACTGTTCCACTTTGAAAGGATTATGTGGAATCCTTTGTGAAAGTATGGAGCTATTGTGAAACCACTACTGCCAAGTCATTGTGAAACTAGTATAGAGTGAACTACCTATAGAATAGATCAACCAGTGGTCCAATGGTCAAACATTGGATATATCTACTTGTTTATAGATGTAGAAGTTGTAGTGAAGAAGCTATCATTGAAGTTCACGGCACTACAACTGCTTTACAGGGAGGAACATGGCACCTCTCTTTATTGAATAAGTAAAGCTGAATAATCAACCATTGGAATGATCTTATAAAAAATAAGAACTACAGATGAAGGTATATACTAGTTGAATTTTATTTACCATCACTTGTATAGAGCTTCTTCTATGTGAAGAAAAGATCTATTGTCGGACACAAGCCTTGGGTGATGATCACCCTTTAACTTTAATCATTATTTCAAGGAAAGAAGATGGTCCATCTGAGAGTTCTGGTGAACTGGAGAACTCTGGAAACACTTGATAAAAATTAAGGGAAGAAGATGATAATTGGTGGAGATCATAAGGCTCATCTAGAAGAGATCAAATGACTAAAGTAATATATATATCATTAAAATATGGATGAATTGTGTCATGGTGCCCGAGTCACACATCAGATATACTCTACAAGGAGCCTTCATTATATCATACAACCTACATCACTACTACCTTCAAGATATCTATAGGGGATCATCACCCATTTCACAATCACACACATAAATGGTCTTTTTACCTATTTGCTTACTGGCCCAAACCTGATGTGCTTGTGGTCATTCTTATATAAGCCTTATACACAGACCCATTCTTATTCTTACAAGCCTACACATAGCATTATTCTATGTATTATCTCTTTTGGATGCTCTCTCATGGGGGTTGACCTTTGAGTCCCCCTAAGTGGAAGTAGAACTAGCCAATAGTTGGTTAAATTTTTACTTAATGCATAAGAAACATTAATCAATTCAAAATTTAAAACATTTAAATAAATACTTAAACATTTAAAAAATTAATTGAAATAAACATTAAAAAATGTAAAAAATAAAATTATTACATGTTATAATCAATTGAAATTTAATTAAATGTGATAGAATAATAATATAACAAAACAAAGAAAACTGTTAAAGTATTAAAACCCAATTTCATATACTAAGAATCTCCTCTTTTTTGTAAATTACAAAACAAAATATTTATAAAATTTTAAAAATAATCTACCCCTTTATTAAATTTATCAAAACTTAATTCAAATTGAATTTTTTAAATCATTATCCATTTTAAATATTACATAAAAAATTAACATTTAATTAATAAACACATAAAAAATATATATATTTAAAAATAGTAATTATACTGAATAGAAATTTTAGGCTTAAAGAATTCCCAATTCAAACTTCATTTTCTCAAATTTAACAGAATATAAAGGTTTAGTTAAAATTTAAGCAAACTATTTCTTAGTATGAAAAAATTATAAACATGAATCACCTTTATTTATATGAACTATTAGACACTTAAATCTCAAATCTTTGTGTTTTTCTCTATATTGTTGAAGTGGGTTTTTAGAAATTGAAAAAAAAAACTTGAATTATCACATAAAAATGGAATTTTAACAAATATAATATTAAAATAAAATAATGTTTATATAATCCAAATACTTTGTAAAAAAAAAATAGTAGTAGTAACATATTTAGACTCAACAGTTGATAAAGACATTGATAGTAGTTTCTTAGAACTCCAATAAATTAAAATTTTACCTAGAAAATTATACATACCAATAATTATTTTTTGGTCAACTCTAAAACCTCAATAATGATAAATATATTAAGATAGTAAATAAAAAAAATTATCATTAGAGTAGAATAAACTAGTAGAAATAGTACGCTTGATATATCTAATTATTCTTTTAATATCTTTAAGATGAATTTATTTATGGTTGGACTGAAATCTAGTACACCAACAGACTGAGAACATTATTTCTAGTCTAGATATAGTGAGATAAAATAAACTACCTTTCATGCCTCTATAGAGTTTAATAGCAATTTTATTTCTAGATTCATCTAAATCAAATTTGGAATTAGTAATCATTGTAATTTTCATAGATTTACTAAAATTAATCGCAAACCTTTTAACATGTTATTTAGCATACTTACCTTGATATACAAAAATAAAATATTTCCTTTTATTTTCTTTTTAAACTAATGAAAAATTTTAGTTCTCCAATTATGCTCATGTAAATTTCACTTGTAATAAGTTTATAAAAATCATTAAACATTAAATCATGTGTTGGTCCAAATATTATATCATCAGCATAAATCTGTATAATCAGCATATCATTTGAAAGTATTTTTATAAACAATGTTAGATCAACCTTACCTTTAAAAAATCATTTCTTAATAAAAATTGTGTTATTATCTCATACTAAGATATTCTAACTTGATTAAGACCATATAAATATTTATTACATTTAAAAATGTGATTTGAAAACTTTCCATTTTCAAATCTAGGTGTTTTTCTAAGATAGAATTCCTTTAAAATTATTCCATTTAAAAATGAACTTTTTAAAACCATTTGAAATAATTTTATGTTTTGAAAATAATAATAATATAATATAATTACAATTACTTATATCCTTGAAACATGAGTAAAATAATATTCAAATTCAATTCCCTATTCTTTAGAATAACCTTGAGCTACTAGATTTGCTTTATTTTTAACTATGTTTTGAAATTCATCACGATTATTATGAAAAATCCATTTAGTTCCTATATAGATTTATATTTTGGTAATTCAAATAAATTTTACACTTTATTTCTTTAAAATTTATTTAATTCATCAAGCATGTCATTAATCTAATTATAATCTATTAAAACATTATCAATACTTAAAAGAACAAAATCAGTAATAAAATCCGAGTTTGCACATTAAAGTAATATATATTTTATTTTTTGTATGCCAGAATCAATATTTCCAATTACTTTTTCAATTGGATGATCTTTAAGTGTTTTCCATTATTTAGGATGAGTTTGAGAAGAGATATAATCCTCCTCATCTAACTTATTCTCTTTATATTGGTCATTTTCTTCAGCAAAATTGAATTCTATGTATTAATCATTGTCTTTATTTTAATTAGAATCCAACTTGTTAGAATTTTTCCATTAATTTTAACGTTTTTAGATTCTTCAACAAATAAATTTATATTATTGAAAACACTATAATATTTTCAATAGTTAGAATATTTTAAAAATATACCTCCATCACATTTATAATCAAATTTTTCTAAATTATATTTTGTATTTAAGATATAGACTCTATAACCAAATACCTTAAAAAACAACTTTAGGTTTAAACCCTTTAAATAGTTCATAAGGGGCCTTATTTAAAAATAGTCTAATAAAAACATTATTTAAAACATAAAAATCTATATTAATAGCGTCTTCCCAAAAGTATTTAGGTACACTAAATTTTATTATCATGGACATATATATTTATTTAATAGATTTATTCTTTATTTCTACCATTCCATTATATTCTAGTATCCTAGGGAATGAAAAATAATATTTATATCCATTTTCTTCATAAAATTTATCAAATTCTAAATTAAAAAATGAACCACCTATATCACTTTTGATAAAGATTATTGATATATTTTTAAATTTTTTAATATTCTTACAGAAGTCAAAAAAATTGGTTAAAGTTTAATTTTTAGGGTATAAGAAATAAATCTTTAAGAATATATTATAATCATCTACAGCTGAAAAAACAAAAAATTTACCACAAAAACTAATAGGTTTTATGGGTCCAAAGAATTTAATATGTGATAGTTCTAAACATAAATAGGTACAAACATCATTTACATATTTAAATATTTCTTTGTGCTCCTTACCATTAACACAGAAATCACACATAAAGTATATACTTGTATGTAATTTTTTCATTCGTAGAACTTGTTCTTACTTTGAATGTTTGTGCAACAATCTGAAGTTTTCATGTCTGAAATTCTTATTCCAATTAATTTCATCTTATTCTATAGAATTCAAAAACTTAAAATTTTTCTTGGTTAGATCAAATAAATCTATATTTTAAACATTCTCTTTCCTATTTTTAGAAATAAAACATTTTTATTTTTCATAACAGTACATTTATAATTTTCAAAAATAAAATTTAATCCATCATCAAATATATTTGATATACTTATAAGATTATTTTTTAATGAAAATAAATATAATAATTTTAAAATAATAACTATCTTAGAAAAACAAACTTCTCTAATACCTTTTATATGACCTTTAGAGTTGTCTCTGAATGTGAAAAGCCTTCCATCACATGAATTGAAAGATAAATATTTTGAAATATCACAAGTAATGTGACAAGAGAAGACATTATCTAAATACCATGAGTCTTAGAGAATTATAAGGCATATTTCCTCACCTTGTATACCCATCAGGTCATGATTCCCTATCTCCTATTCACTTCTTGAATCACTACTTGAGTCAGAACTATCTGAACAGTCCCAACCTCTAATCAAAGTTTAATTTTATTTTGTTTTTTTCTCTTTTTTTCTTTGGATGTATGAGTTTAGGGAAGTCAGTATTAGTGTTAATTTTCTTCCTCTAATCATAACATGTTAATAATGAAACATTATTATTATTATTGGTATTACCATTCATATAGTTAGTTCATAACTTCCTCTTTAACTTCTTCTTTCCACCTTTATTTTTTATAAACTTGAAAAACTTTATACTGTAGTGATTCATCCCATGGTCACTTTCCTATAACTCATATTCATATGAATTAGAGGAATCAATAACATTAGATTTAAATTTAATACATTTTCTCTTTGTATACTCCTCATCAATAATGTTTTCAACTCTAATTCATACTACAATAAAGAACCTATTAGTTCATTTAAGGTATACTATTTAAAATTAATAATCTTATTGATAGAAACCTTATTTTCATGCCAGATTTTTGGAAGAGATCTTAGTAATCATTCAACTTGAGTTGTGTAGTCCAAAAATTCCCTAAGAGCACTCATACCATTTATAATACTTGTAAACCAACGGAACATCTCGTTTACTGATTCTTTATCTCCCATCTTGATGTTTTGGAATTTTTCTCATAACATTACTAGTTTGGTTCTATTGAGTTTGTTAGTCCTATAGTGAGTCACATGAAGTATTCTTTATATATCATGTCTTGGCATACAATCTAATACATGGTTATATATGCTTCTACTTATATCACTGTACAAAATATTTTTAGAATTATAATTGAAAACATATTTTACAATTTTATTACCTACAAGTGTCTCTAAATCAACTTTGGTTATCTAATATGGCTTATCCATGATACCCCAGTGATCCACACTTAACTATTTTAAGTAGGCTTCCGCAATGTCTTTCCAATAGCCATATTCACTTCCATCAAAGAAAGGGTTTTTTGTGGAATTCAACCATCGTTCAAATTTATACCTTCAATATTAAAAGAAAACTTCTCTTTTATTACTTATACTATTAAGTCTAGGATATTATGTTATCAAAGAGTTCAAAATAAACAATAGAAATAAATAGAGACTCTCACCATCCTATATGGAATAACCACCTCTTATACTATTTGTTTGGTATCAGATTTACAATAATTATAGAGGATAATTATCTTTTAAGGAAGGTCCTATCATCTGATACCAATTTTTGGATCGATAGTGATGGAAATAATGACTAGAGGGGAGTGAATAGTAATTTCAAAACTTTTATTATAAATTAATTATATTTTATAAAATAATGATTTATAGTGATTGTTGTGTTTTAGAATATGAATTGCGGTGGAAAAAAAATAGAACCTAAATATTTATAGGGATTTGGATCACCAAGATCCTAATACACTCCTCAAAATTCTATAATCCATGAGAAGTTTGGTACCCACTAAGAACCTCAATTTTAAAGGTCTGAGAACCTAGTACAGACTCTACCTTTTATAAATACCTTGAGGCATAACTCAATCTTTTTATAGAAGACTAAACCTAGTCTGTGACCTATCTTTTTATCATGAGTCACAAACCATAATTGTTTTTGGTAGTGGAATAACCATATGATGCAAGACTTGTTTTTTATTGGGAAAATCATAATCCATACTTGAAAAAATAAATAAATAATAAGAAAATAAAATATAACATAAATTCAAGAAAAAAAAATTAGTAGATTATCTAATTATGTTAAAGATGATAAAGCTTGATGATTATTGATCACTTAAATTGAACAAGGTTGATTTTTGAAGTTCCTTAGTGATCACAACCATGTAAAATAATCCATATAAGTTTCTTGATCATTTAAGAGAAGCAAGAATTATTTCAAAATTTTCCCTCAAATGATCTGAACTATATTTGTTTTTATTCCTTAAATACATCTCTAATAAATTAATCTCGCTTCATTAATACAAATATATTATCATAGAATCTTCAAAACCTAAAGTTTTTTGCCACATGTTATCAAATAACAATAAAATAATATTATTATTACCTTTGATTGTAAATTCCATATTGAATAACAAGGAACATTAGTTATCTTTTTTTATTTATGAAATAAATATATAAAACTTAAAACCTGTTAATTATAATAAATAATTATAGTTCTTATTTATAAAATAATTAAAAAAAATATATATTTTTAATAAAAAAATAAAGGTTTCATAAAATATATCATCATAAACAATTTCAATTTTATGTATATATGTGTATAAAATGTGTTAAAAATCATTTTTACAAAAAATATAATTATATTTTATCAAAATATTATAAAAGAGCTATCAAATACATTTATTTTTATTATATAAAATAAAAGATAAGAAAAATAATTTTTAAAATAATTTTTTTAAACTTATGGTACATGTAAATACCTAGTGACAGATTGATCTACCGTTATTTAGTGGTAGATTGATCTACCAGTGGTGTTGATAATGATCTATCATTTCTTGAAGGAGTTATATGGTTGGTGTAAAGAATATAGGATCTATCATTGATTTCCAATGGTAGATAGATCTATCATTCCACTGTGTAAGGATTATGCTACTGTCATCGTGAAATGATGAAGCTATTGCCAAATTGTTTCTTCCATATCATTGTGCAACTGGTAAAGAGAGAAATACCAGTGGAAGAGATATATTGATGGTTTAATGGTCGACCATTGAAGAGATATACCGGTTTTTATTGGTAGACTCTATTGTGAAGTAGTTATCATTGAAGTTCGTGATGATACAACCATTGTACAAGGAAGAAATAGACATCATGCTTCAGTGAAGATGGAAAAAAGAATGGTTGAATGGTTGACCATGTGATCTTCTAAAAACCTGAAAACTATCAGTGAAGAGATATACCAGAGGAAGTTGATTTACCATCACATGAATAAAGCTTCTACCATGTGAAGAAAATAACTACTGTCGAAAAGAAGACTTGGGTTATGATCAAACTTCAGCTTCAAGCGTTGTTGCAAGGAACAAAGACAGTATATTTGAGAGTTCTAGAAAACTAGATAACTCTAGAGACACTTGATAAAAATTGGATGAAGAAGATAATAATTAGTAGAGATCATATGGCTCATCTGGAAGAGATTGGACAATTAAGGTAATATTTGTATCATTAAAATATAGATGAACAGTGTTGCAGAAATCGATCCCCACATTAGATATGTGTTATGATGAGTACTCAGTATATCATACATCCCACACCAATACTACCTTTGAGCTAGTTATAGGGGATCATCGCAAATTTCACCCTCACACACATAAATGGGCTTTGGCCTTGTAGCCTTACCAGCCCAAACCTCACATGCCTATGGGTGTGCTTATGCGGGCCTTATACATTGGCATGGTCTTATTCCTCTAGGCTTATACATGTCTTTTCACTATGGATTTTCCTCTTGGGATACCCTCCCATGGGGGTTGAACTCAGATCCCCCTAAGTGGTAGTAGGGCTGGCCCGTATGGGCGAGCCAATGGTTAGCTAATTTTTTACTTAAGTCACAGAAAATTTTAATCACTTCAAATCATTAAAACATGTAAATAACATTTAAACATTTCAAAAAATTAAATAACATTAAACATTAACAAAAATAATAAATGTAAATAAATTATTACATGTTATAATCAATGGAAATTTAATTAAATGTGATGAAATATTAAATTATCAAAAAAAAAAGAAAACTTTTAATGTATTAAAAACCAAATTAACATACTAAAACATTATATCCATAATGTAATGATTCAACCTAGTTTTACCTAACCCGTCACCCAATACGGCCTACCACATGGCCCAAATCATGTTCCTGATTTCCATGGGTTGTCTACAAGAACTGGGCATAACTAAATATCACTTGGTAATGGTTTCCCCACTGGTAAACTAGTATGACCCATCCATGAAATTGGATGGCCATGTAAATATTATTAGAGTCAATGAATTAATATTAAATATCTAGAGAACACACTAAAACCCAAGAAGATACCATAAACATAAATGTACATCATATAAAAAACATTCCATAGTAGGACAAATACATGGTATATCAAGTAAAAAACTAAAACTCAAAAGAATGGGGCATAAGACCAAACAATACCTTCACTTACATCTAAATGGATACAAAATACACAAGTTGAAACCACATGATCTGATCCCTATAAGACCATGTCTCCTCTACAACACACTGGATGATGGTAATCTAGAAGATCTACCCTAGTACATGGTTCCCTTTCCTTTACCTGTGTCCTGTAAAAAAAAGTCTATAAATGCTCTAAGGGCCATGTAGGGTGTGAGGAACATAGTCTAGTAGGATACCACCATAAATATATTTAATTATTTTACCTAGGAAACCCAATAAACTAGTTTGAAAACACTTTTTAAAAACTAAACCACATTGAAAACATACCATTTTCAAAATAAACCTTTAAAATACCTTTGGATTTCCATTTCAAATAAATCAAATTTTCCAAATCCTTTCTCACCATGGATCAAATAGATAAAAATGTCCCCAAGGAATCACATGCTCAAAATACCCAAAAACCAAGTTCAAACATAAAATTATCATCAAAAAACCATATAAATAAAAATAGGAAATGTATATCTCATCACATAAAAATAGAACTTATCAAATGCATTAAGAATACAAACCAACCAAGATGAGTAATGTGCACCTATGGATCTAACTATTAGGCCTATCCTGAGTGAGTCTAAATAAGTTTTCTAGCCAGCTAAGAAACAATGAAATCTCTCTCGGTATTCCTTGGGCTCAAATCCAAGATCTCTCATGGTATCTTGGGAACCAAATATAGAATCTCTCATAGTATTCCAACCCAAAGGCCCTCATGGTCTCTTGGAAACTAAAATGGAAGCTCACACGATCTTCACTCTAATGGGTCACACATTCCCTCGAACAACCTCTTGCTCACACCCCGGTTAACTCATGTGCTACTCTATTCCACACAGTGAAAAAACTTGTTCCACATGAATAAAAGCCGTATCACAATCCATTTTCATAATAAAACATTCCCATTTTATCAAAACACCTTAAAAAATATAAAACCATTTTATAAAACAATTTTATCAATACATTTTAAGCCATAAAATCCCTTTGATCCATTATATCAAATATTTGGTGTGCATACAAGCCACACCCATTGGAAAACCCACTTTAAGACACCAAATTTCAAAATAAATCCATCAAGAACAAAAAAAGGGATAAAAATCAACCATAAATAAAAAAAATGGAAATTTACTCAAAATAGACCAAAGTTTATTAGAAATTTAAAGGTAATACTGGAAAAACAACCATAAAAATAGACACTTACCTCGGAGTCAATAAAAATCTCATCACTCCAAATGATAACCACTCAAAAGATATAGAACAAGGCCTCAAACCCCTAACCTATAAGTAACAAAACCAAAACCCCCATCACACACCCAGTATTTGACAAACTCCACCCCTTGGTTTCCAAAATTCCAAAAAAATAGACAAACAAGCAAGATGAAGGGGGAAGGAAGAAGAAAACCCAAATCAGGTAGACTTAACTCAATCCAAATTACCAATAAATCAAGAGAAATATGCTATAAATGAGAGGGGAAGCTCCACCAACAAGGATAATGGAATTCTCATGATGGTAATATAAAAAATGAGGCCAAAGTGGTATAAACTCAGTAGGGGAAATGGAAAAACACCTCTTTTTAAGTGACATAGACATGATGCATGGTTTTGTTTCATGGTTAGTCAAACCATGCATTAACTGTGAGGGGCTACCATCTCCCAAAAATACAAGCCTCACAATTTCACCTTGGTTTCACACAGTTTTCCAAACCTTGATGAACCACACTATCATCACTTACAGCACTCTCACATGGTTAGTTGTAAGGTTAGAAAAATCATGTGCAAATCATTCACCTTGGTTTTTCTTCCCAAAAATCCTTATTTTTACCCCCCCACCAATACTTTGGAACTCTATGAAAAAACTAAAAGGTACATAAAAATCCAAATTAGATGTACCAGTGACCCATATGATGTCACAAACCCTTAAAAATTCCACTTTCTACCCCCAAAATGTCCTTAAGCATCATTAGGAGAAAAAAGGTGAGTCCAATGCCTTCTCCCTAAATATTTCACCACAATGTCTCATAGATATCATCACAATGATTCTAGATCACACAGTCCAACAGGATAAATTTAACATGAAGCACCTTGTCCTAAAAATCTATGATACAAACAAGATGCTCTAGGAATATGGTATAAGGATCAAGCTCAACTTATTAATACTCTAAAACACAAGATGGTTCCATATAGTATCTATTAAACTAAGAAAAATTAAAGATATCATGGATTGAGGTCAGTCATGTTTGAAACTCCAAATAATAGGTTACCTTCCCTAGATGCTCAACAACACGAAATGACCCAAAATAATGTGGTGGCAGCTTCACCTGGTTTCCCAAGTAATGATGAACCAATCAAAATGAAACCCAAATAAGCACATGATCACTAACCAAAAACACCAAATAGAGATGATGAAATTATTCATATGACTTCTATTGAGCTGTATCTAACTATTTTTGAATCATTCAAACTATCCCAATCATCTCCTATATGAAACTCAAACCAACCAAGGAATTCTCAACCACCTCAGCCCAACACAATAAGGATTATCATGTTCATACATAAAATTACACAATTGTACCTATTCTAATAAATGTATGATAATAGATATTATAAGAAAACACAACCAACAAGATGTGATTTTTCCATGAACTACTTAAATAAAGGGCACATGCTCTCAATATATCCTTAAGAGTCTAGATAGTCCACTCAAACTAACCATTCATATGTGGGTGATATGTGGTTCTTAACTTTATCTTGATTCCAAATGTTTCTTGGAGTCATGTCCAAAATAAAGACGTAAAATGGGAATCCTAGTCTGTTTAGGGAACTTTTTGATGTTAAACAACCTTTTGAACATATAGTAATCTGAGTTCCTCTACCTTTTTTGACTCACTAATACGAAGAAAATGGGGTGAATTCATCATAAAATTGATAATCTCCCATATAGAATCATTCCCACTCAGTTTATGAGGTAGACAGACTATAAAATCAACTTATTTCTCATCTCACTTACACACTAGAATGGGAATAGGCTAGAATAACTTAGAAATTATCTGATTCTTAGCTTTCATCCTCTAATAGTTCAAGAATCTAGAGACAATATCCACTACTATATGTCTCACCCCAAGACCCTATTACTGACCTCTCGAGGTATAGAATATCTTGTTTGCACTGGGATGAACATCCCAAGTATAATGATTCACCTCCTACATCACATCATGCCTCATGCTCAAAGGAACCATTAGCCACCTTTGAAAAAGAAGAGAACTATCAGGAGATCGATACAAATTACCTGAGGTATCCCCACCATTTAAATCATTTATAATCTTTTTTAATTCAAGGTTGGATATATTCCCACTCCTAACGTGATCAATAAGAGAGGGTGTAACCTCTACATAGGAAAAGAACACCCTTTCTCCATCCTCCTATACTTTCTTACTTAGATTAGAAAAAAAAACTCATCAAAACCCAATAAATTGATGACTTGTGAACAACATGAACTAGAATATTCCTACTCAACATGTCAGTGACCATGTTCCCCTTAAAAGGTGTATAAGTAATCTCTAAATAAAGAGTTTGAAGATACTCCACCCAATATCTCTATCTGAGGTTCAGTTCCCTCTGGGTGAAGATTCAATTCAAGATATTATGATCATAATACAATATAAAATTCCCCCAAAGTGGTAATATCACCATTTATTTCATGCATGAATCACCACTACTAATTATAGGTCATGGGTGGGATAATTATTCTCATGTGGATGTAGCTACTGTGATCCATATGCCGCCACATGGCCATCCTGTATCAGCACACAGCCCAAACACACAACAAAAGCATCAAAATATCATATATAATATATTACAAGATTTAGAAGAATAAAAATTATCATGGATGTAAAATGGTCTTGAAACTATTCATAAGCACTCTGACACTTCTCATCTGACTAAAAATCCACCCCTTTATTATTCAAATCCGTCCAGGGAGAATCTATCCTAGAGAAGTCCCAAAAAACATATATAATACTTAGAAAATACCAAATAAATATGGATATCAAACATATTCTTGGGATTATACCAACACATTATTATTAAAAATTTATTTGGATCCACTGAAACTCCTACTTCTAAAATAACATGGCCCAAAAACATTACTTCTTGAATCCAAAACTGGCACTTTGAAAACATGGCATATAGATGGTTCTCTCTATAAACACCCAAAACAACCTCTAGATGGTCAAAATGATTCTCGTTAATATTGGAATACACCAAGATGATTTCCAAAAACACAACCATGAAGGATTCCAAAAATTGTTGGATAATTCGGTTTATCAATGCTATAAAGATCACTAGATAATTATTAATCCCAAATGGCATGACAAAATACTCAAAGGGTCCACAATAACTTTTAAAGGTTGTATTTAGATAATCCTCTTCCTATTCCCCCAAATATTGGTACTAAGATCCCATTTTAGTATTTGAAAACCAATGGGCTCCCTTGATCTGGTCAAAGAGATTATCGATTCAAGGAAACAAGTATTTATTCTGCACGGTCACCTGGTTAAGCTTATAGTGGTCTATGAAAATTTGTAGACATCCATATGACTTCTTTGAAAATTGCACTAGATAATCCCATAGTGAAATGTTGGAATGGATAAATACCTTTCCCTCAAAATCCTATAACTCAAAATTTAACTCTTTATGCTCGGTTGGAGCCATCTAATAGGATAGAATGGATATCGAGTTCATCCCAAGGAGCAGATTGATAGTAAAATCAACCTATTTTGGGGTGGAAACCATAAAAATTCATTCGTAAAAAAATATGGGCACCTATCCATTACAATTGGAATCTCACCCTCCAAACTTTCCTTAAAATCATTGAGAAACAACCTAGACATATGGCATGACATCAACCCAAACTCAAAATAAAGGGTCCCATCATGGATCCCACTCACCCTAGAAGAGGAGAGTTATCCCATAATGAGTAAGTAATTGGACCCTATGGTGATAAAATTACACTATAAAATTGAATATAATCAACTAATACATGCCTATGATATGGTAAAAAAATGTCTAGGTCCAAAATAAGGAATTCCCAGATGACTTCCACATCAGCTACTAGAACATGACACTTAGGGCACTTGAAACCTTTCTCCTTCTTCCTACCCAATGGAGTTAAAAAATCCACAACATATGACATCGAATCATCCTACATACCCAAATCCTAAATCATCTTAATTTAAATAAAGGAATGGGATATTCTAGTGTCAAAACAAATTATGCCAAGGAAGATGCAATAAACACAATACCTATCGGGGTGGTCGTCCTAGAGTCTGAGTCCTGTAGAAAAACCTCTATTGCATAGAGATGTCAAAGATAAAATAGGACCTATGTAATCTACCCATTGTTATAATCACCATTTATATGAGGATGGAATCCTCCACCCTTCGAATCTTTTAACTAAACCTTAGAGCCTTTTGAAAAAGTAAATCTAGAACCGCTCCCTTGTGAATCCAATTGACTGAAGCACTGAAGATGACCTAGAATTCCACACCGGTGGTACACCCTTGGATTCTCTAAGTAATGAGTCATTGGGTTCAAATACTTTCATAACTAATAAAAAATGGCTTACACCCTATAGAATCCATAGGATCTGAACTCGGCGACTGCTAGACACTCTTGTTACTGCCCAATTGAGACTCATCCTACCTCTGATTCTTCCCTAACAAAGAACTCTTGATTTTTAATGTTGGAAGAGAACCATTAATACTTGTATTACCATTCAAGTTATCCTCTTCTATAGTTTCCTAATCAAACACCTTTGAATAGGTCAGTGTATAGAGAAGAATAACCATATACATGATCTCTTCCCTCAAACCCATATTGAAATACTGAGCCTTGGGGTAATCGTTCACAAGTAGATCCGTAGATACATTCATTGATTCAGTAAAATGGGTGGCATACTCCATCACTGAATTATCCCCTTACTCCAACTTCAAGATCTCATGAGCCTTCACTGCCCATAGGGTTTCCAAGTAGAACTGTTGATTGAAAGGAACCTTGAAAGTGGTCCATGTAAGATCACATGCCTCCTTGAGAGCACCTTTGACTCCCACCACTTACAACCTGGAACTTTAAATTCATATGTGTATAATCCTAGTTTATAGGTCTTAGGGGTCATCAAGAAACCAAGGATCCAATAAATATGATGAAACCACTCATTAGGATCATTGGGTCCCCTATCGCCATGAAACACTAGTGTATTTTGTCTCGTAAACTCCTAAGCATGGTCCACGATCCAAGAATTCTATTGAAGACCCACTTAACCCAAGGATTAGTTCATATGAATGATTGAATCCACCAAAACTGGATTAATAGGAGGGTTTCCCTATAGGGTATTCTTTGCAGCACACTCCCAATGATTGGATGAGGTTTTTATGGGAGTTATTTTCTACAAAACACAAAACAAAAGCTTTATCAAGAATAATTAAATCTCAAACCACATCAAAAAAACCAAAATAAACCATCATAATGGGTAACAACAAGTAACACTGGTATTAAAACAAACTCAGGATGAAAAATAGAAAGAAAATCAAAAAACATTAATCATTTCCCACTATTTATTATTTGGAAAATTGAGCGTCAACTATTCAAGTGTCACTGGAGTTAGTAGATAAGGTCACATGGGTTTATCATGATTACTACTAACCATATGCACTAATCATGTGCCTCCAAAAAACCTCCATATTTCACCCTAAAAACAAAAAATGACCCCTGTTCTCACAAAGGGTCTCAAAACTGGTAGGGAAATACTTCAAAATTTCATCAAAAAAACTAATAACTAGGTTCAGAACATATCCAAAATTGTTAAAAACCCATGGTAACTCTAGGATTGATATAAAGAAGTGTTTTCCTGGAACTCAACATTTCCTAACTCCTGTGTCCCAATAGTCCTAGCTTCTGTCTACTAGAGACTCCAAGATAACTACCCTACTCAGGTACAATTTTATAAGAAACTGCCCCTGTCTGACCCAACCTGTCACTTTATCCAACCCCATACATGGCCCAAAGCACATTACCAATCACCAAAAGTTGGCAGAAAGCACCAAGAATAACCAACTTTCTCTTGTGGGTGGTTACACCCCTGGTAAACCGACATGACCCATCCATGAAATAGGACAACCACACCAATATCATTAGAGTCAATGGTATAAAATAAAACACCTAGAGTACATAGTAAAGACTAAAAAGATATCATAAACATAAATTTATATCATATACATAACATTCCATAATAGGAATATATCAATTCAAAAAATAAAAATCAAAATAAAGGGGAACCAAACCAAACAATGCCTACACATACATCCCAATGGATAAAAAATACCTGATATGACTCCACATGAGCCAATCCCTTTGGGACCACATCTCCTCCACAAAACATTGGATAAAGGTAATCAAGAAGATCCACCCTAGAATATGGTTCCCATGACTATACTTGTGTCCTTTAAAGAAAAGTCTACCCAAGACCGAAGGCCCATTTAGTGTGTGAGTCACATAGCCAAATTAGATACCACCATGAATATATTTAAGTATTTTTCAAATGAAAACTAATAATCTAGTTTAATGATAATTTTCAAAACAAAACCACATTGAAAATATACCATAATAAAATTAACCTTTGAAAAACCCTTTGGTTTTCTATTTCAAATAAAACATGTTTTATAAATCCTTTCTCACTATTTATCAAATATATGAACTAGGCCATAAGGAATCACATTCCCACAATACCCAACAATAAAGGGAAATCATAACATCATTATAAAATAAACATATAAATGGAACTGGGCATTAAATATCTCATCCCATAAAAATAGAACTAATCAAATGCATTAAGAATATAAACCAACATTGAATAAGTAATTTTAACATAAGGATGTAACCATCAGGCCTATAACGAGTGAGTTTAAATAGGTTTTCTAGACATCTAAGAAACAATGGAATCTCTCTCAGTCTTCTCTGGGCCTATCTCCAAGATCTCTCACTTTCTCTCGATAACCAAACATAGAATATCTCATAGTCTTTGTACCTAAATTAGCTCATGGTACTTTGGAAACCAAAATGAAATCTTGCATGGTCTTCCCTCTAAAGGCTCACATGGTCCTTTAAACTATCCCTCTCTCACACCCCGGTTAAATTATCTGATACTCCATGGAATGCAATCATAAAACATGTGACAGATAAATCAAATCCACATCACAAGACATTTTCATAATACAACATGAAAATTTTATCAAAACACCTTCAAAGAGTTAAAATCATTTCTAAAACCATTTTAAAAATCCATTTTAATCCATAAAATTCCTTTGGTCCATTCAATAAAACACTTGGTGTGAATACAAGCCATACCCTTTGGAAAACCCACTTTAAGCTACCAAATTTCAAAATAAAACCATAAAGAACAAAAAACATGGGATAAACATCAACCATAAATCAAAAAAATGTAAATTTAAACAAAAAAATGTGGTTATAAATTTAAAGGTAAACAATAGTAAATGTCCTTAAATAGAGACACCTAACTCAGATTTAGTCCAAATCCCATCACCTCTGATAATGACCATTTAGAAGGGGTAAAATAAATCCTTGCACACATAATAAATAAGAAACCAAACCACATCCCCCATAACACACCCCAGATTCATCCAAATCCACCTATAGGGTTCCACACTTCCATAAAAATGTAAGAACAAGTAAGATGAAGGTTAAACTAAGAAGAAAACCCAAAGTATTTAGACTAACCTTCAGACAAGTCAACAAGAAATCAACAGAAATATAGCACCAATGGATAGGGGAAGATCCACCACCAAGGATAATGGTATTCACATGATGAGAGGAGAAAAAATGTGTCCAAAGGGGTATTAAATTTTCTAGGGTAAAATATTAAAATAGCACTTTTTAAGTGACTTAGACAAGCCACATGGTTTAGCCGTACAGTTAGATAGACAATGTGCCAACCGTGTGGGGATAATGTCTATCCAAATTCCAAGATGAAAAATTTACCCTAGGAATCACAAGGTTTAGAAACCCATGTCCAAACCTTATGAAACTACACTATCACCACATGTATTCATCTCACATGGTATGCTTCTCAATTAGAAAAATCATGAATTAATCATGTTCCATGGTATGTTTTACTAAAAAATATAATTTCGACACAAGGTTCCTAAGAACTAAAATAATGAACCAAAAGTTAAACAAAACTCAAAAATAGTCATACCAAGGACTTGGTGTGTGTCACACATAATATTTCATTCTCTTACTTCAGCCAAAAAATTAGGATTCTTACACCACTTTCCATATAATGCCTCACAACGTGCCCTCTGTATACTGGAATGAAAAAAAAATATTATAAGAAAACTTAACTAAATAAAGATATTGATCTAAACTTCCACGGTAATCTATTTAATAAGAATGAAGCATTTATTATAAGGTCTGAATATTTATCTCAAACTTTCCATCATATTGAGGATCAAATGTTGTACTGAATTTTAATTGAGTACCTAATTATTTCTAATGTTCTTTATAAAAATTAGAAGTAAATATGGGATCACAGTCAGAAACAATGGAGAGAGGAACTCTATATAACCTGAATATCTCCTTGATATACAGTTAAGAAAGTTGATCTAAAGACATAGTATCTTAAATGGAAAGGACATACATAGATTTAGTTAATCTATCAACAATAACTCAAATCACATTATTACCTTGATATGTCTCTGGTAATCCCACTATGAAATACACAAATATATTTTCCCATTTCCACTTTGATACTATAAAAGTATAAATCATAACTTTTGGTAGTTTACATTATTCTTTAACTTGTTGAAAAGTCAAACATTTTAGGGTAAAATCAACAATATCACTTTTCATTTCATCTAACATGTAATATTCTTGAAGATATTTGTGCATATTAATACTACCATGATGAATATAAAATAATGAAATATGAGTTTCAATCAATAATTATCTCTTCAAATGAGAATTAAAAGGCACATATAATATCTTCAAAAATCTCAAAACACGTTGTTTTTCAACCTTAAATTCAAGAAACTTACCCTTCTTAACCAATACTACCTTTTCATGTAACCTGTTATATTCCTTATAATATTTATTAATTATTTCCAAGAGAGATGATTATATTGTCACCTAAAATAAAGAAATGAAATTTCTTGAATATACAATTTCTAGTGGAAAATTCATTAAAAAATTAATCAAAGGGTTTTGTTCCAAATGTAACATGGTTAAGGATGCATGATATTTTTTACTCTAATAATTAGCTACTTTGTTTTCTTTTCCATGATGGAAATGAATTATGAAATCATATTTCTTTATTAGTCTCATTCATATTCTATACCTATTGTTCGACTCTTTCTAAGTGAATATATACTTTAAATTTTATGATCATTATATATTTCACAATTTACTCCATATAAATGATGCCTCTGAATTTTTAAAGAATAAACCACAGTATCTAATTTTAGATCATGTATAAGATAATTTAACTCATAAGGTTTTAGTTGAAATAGGGAATAAGTAATTACCTAATCATTATTCATCAGAACACATCCAAGTCACTTTAATGAAGCATTATGGTAGATGAAAAAGTCACCACTTTTGGAGAGAAATGCCAAAACTGGATCATTCACCAATATTCTTTTTAGATTATGAAAAAAATCATCACTCTCTTTTTTCTAAATGAATTTGACTCCTTTTTAAGTTCACTTATTTAATGGTCTTGTCATTCAAGAAAAATTTTCAAAAAACAACCAGTATTAACCCACTAATCTAAGAAATATAACATTTGTAGATCTTTTCCGCTCTTTAACAACTTTATTTTTATAAGGTTCAACATTTATTCTATCTTTAGAAACAATATGTATGAGGAAAGAAATTTTTTTCAACCAAAATTCACACTTACTAAATTTTCTATATATTTTCTTTTATTTTACAGTTTTCAAAGTATTCCTTAAGTGTCCTTCATGTTCCTCATGAATTTTAGAATATAAAAAAATATCATTGATAATAATAACCACAAACTTATCCAGAAACACATGGAATATTCTATTAATAAGGTCCATAAATACATATAGTTAATTAGACAATTCAAATGTAATAACTACAAACTCATAATTACTATATTTATTCTAAAACATAGACTTTTATATATCTTCCTCCAATTTTAACTTATGGTACCCTGACTTGAGATCAATATTGGAAAATTATTTCACTCTCTAGATCTGATCAAATAAATCATTGATATGAGGAAAAGGATAATTTTTCATAACAATGATGTTATTAAAGGTTTTATAATTAGTGAAAAGTATCATTAAACCATATTTATTTTTAATAAATAAAACTAGGGCACCCCAAGGTGAGTTTCTTGTAAAACTAAAACATTTATCTAAAAACTCTTAAAGATTATTTTTCAATTCCAAAATTTATACTCAATAGATTTAATAAGGGGGTTATGGAATAAGATTAGAATTAGGAACTAAGTCAATAGTAAATTCAACCTTTCAATTATGAATAACACCAGGAAAACCATCAGGAATTATATACATATATTCATTTACTACTCAGACGTTACTAATATGAACTATTCCTTTATTTTCAACAACATGTTCTAAATAAATTTCACTTAAATCTCTAATAAATTTCTCTACTTCTTAGTATGTTATCAATGGTATGGAATCATTGAACAAAACTTTATTGGCCCTGCAATCTATCTTATCATGATAAATTTAAATCCAATCAATACCCAAAATAATATCAAACTCTATTATGGGTATTTTAATAATATTTATAGGAAATAGCATATCACTAATAAAAATAGCGATAATCCTATTAATATTGAATTCTTTAATGTTTCCACCCATAGTTTTCAATAAAAGTTTATCTTCTTTTCATGAAGTGATGTTCCCATTTTACTTTCAAATTTCTCAAAAATGAAGGAATGGAAAGCTCTAAAGTCAAAAAGGGTATTTTCATAATTTGAGTATACATGAAAAATACCTATAAAAACATCATTATATAGACCAATGTCATCTATATTAGTAGAAAAGGATTCTGAATCACCTTTAATGCTCTTGATCTTGATAATTTCCACCCATAGTAACTATATTAGTAGAAAATGATTCCAGAGTGTGTTAATTCATGAAATGCACCACTATAGACATGTTCATATAAGATAAACAAGTTTTATATATCACATGGATACTACTACCATTTATAGACTATTTTATAATTAC
Organism: Viscum album; assembly: GCA_963277665.1. NCBI lineage: Eukaryota > Viridiplantae > Streptophyta > Magnoliopsida > Santalales > Viscaceae > Viscum > Viscum album. The sequence goes on from OY728120.1 coordinate 1,249,779,431, forward strand.
TAAAATAAACTACTCTATTCTAATTCCTAGCATTTTGGGTTGCTGAATTTGAATGATACCATCCCCTCATTGCCTTCCTTCTTCATCTTCCCTGTTGGCTCTGTGGAACCCCATTTTGAATAGAAATATATTAGTAAAAGAAATATTTTAATCTTAAAATTATATATCTTTTAAACTTAAATATAAGTGTAATATCTCAAGGTTATTCTATTAAAACAATCTTAAACTCTAAAGTTATCTAAACTCTACTCTAATAACAGCTCTAAGGACCCGACCTTATATATTACATATTCTAGTAACTTAAAATATAATTAATATGATTTCATTACTAAAGATATTTTAGGTTTATAGTTTTAGATAATTAGGGAATACCTCTTACATAATAGTCCCATATATTACAAAGTGAATAATTATGCATAATATACATTTTTCACAATATAAATTTTTAATGTAAAACATGACGTATTTTCTTATATAATATTAATGAAATTCGACATGAATTATTATATTACCATACCCATCCTTAAACCATATGAAAAAAAAATTAAAATTTTGTATGAGTACACAAAATCTTAGAATGGAACATAAAAAAGTAGAAAGAAACCTGTTAGTGTATTTTAAAACCATGAGATCATAAAAGGATTTTTCCTTAAAAATAAATGAACATTTACCTAAAATAATAATTTACTTACTCAATAAAGTAGCTTTACTGCACAAATATTTTCATAAAATAGTTTATATGAAAACATAAATCTAAAATCATAATCATGAGGGTTTTATAGAAAACATGAGAACCTATGAAAAAAAATTCTTAAAAACATACATTTTTACCCAAAAGGGGAATAATTGTTGCTTTGAAAACAATATTTAACTTAATTTTCAAATAAAATAAAATCCATGAAAACTCATAAGGAATCATATGAAATTTATCTATGTTTCTTGGGATATCATCTTTATATAACCCTTATAAAACTCTGATAAATTGGAATAACCATACAATCGACTTCCAATAATCCCCAATGCATTAGAGTGTTATCTAGGTGAAACCATCATATAAGATATATCAGTTTCACCTATTATAATAAAAAATTTACAAGGACCATATCATGAATAAAATATTTTAAACTTTTACCTCTTAATTATAAAACCATTTAAAAACTTTTTTTTACTCACATGAATACCACTTTTGGATATTGAAATACCATTTCTTTTCAAAACCTATTTTCAATACCAAAATAGCTAGAAAAAAGGGATGTATGTTTTTTAATTAAATAAAAAATGAAATATTATAAATTAATCCAAACATTAAATAACTGTTATAGTGGATGTAAATGTCATTATTGTTGTATATGTTAAAATTGAACATTCCTTTTGTCTTTTGTAAATATGGTGAAAACATTCCGTAAAAAGATTCATTTTGAAAAAAAATTAAAATTATGTCAAAATAGACATAAAATATCCTTTATAATTATTTTATCTCCATATAATAAAATATATAAAATGTCTTAAAAATATGGATATTGAAGAAAAATGGTTTTAAGTAAAACTTTAAAAGGGGATTTTTAAAAGAAAGTCTCTTACATTGAGTCTAAATCATCACGTATGTTATTTATCTTCCTAAATAATGAAATCGTGGTGATTTTACATGTTAAATAACCATTTTTAAGTTATTTATTTATTTTATTTTATTTTATACCATGTTATATTTAATTACTTAGTCAATTGATTTTATGTCAGATGTTTTGAAATTTTTTGGCTCATAAGTCCGAAATAAATTTGGTATGTTGATTGTAGTTAAAGTGGTAATTACCCCATAATCTACAAAATAATAATAATGAAAAAATTAGAATTTTTATACATCAATAGTTCTTTTAAAACTGACCATAGAATATGGTTATGAAAAATAAACTACGTTACAATCATGGAGACGGTAGGTCGTACGTATGTGTGAGTAACATTTCCATTTTTCAACGATCATTATGGAAAGAAGGTAAGTATTATTTTATATTTATATAATGATAATAATATCATAAATAAAATTTTATTTCATTTATATATATAATCTATGTGAAATGGTGATGAGAAACGAATCACATCTCTTTATGGAGGTGGTAGTCCACACGTATGCACGAACGATGTTATCATTTTTTAGTGAATGGAAAGGTAAGAATGTAAATGTTATATTATATTTTCAGAGTGATAAAAATTTCATGAATATAATATATATATATATATATAATATTAAATCGGTCATTATAACCATCTGTTATAAGTGCTGATGGAAAACGAATTACATCGGTTCTTGAGGCGGTAGTCTGTCGTACACACGAACGATGAATTCATTCCTCATTTGATTGAAGAGGATATAGATAAAGGTTATTAAATTAACATAATAACATATCAGAATATTATAGATAATTATTTTATTATATAATCATGGTTAAGGAATATTTGAAGGAGGTGAAATAAGAAATAAAAAAAACATGATTAAGAATGATACCTCTTCTTCAGACAATCTCTTAAGATTTACACTAAAATCTATCATATGTTGGTTTTATAATAAAAAACCCCTCAAGGAAGTAGGTATTTATTTAAGGAATGGATTTAGTCATTGATTTTTCAAACCAAATTGTTCTTGAAGTGTGAATAAATGAGAAGAAGAGGTTCCTTGTTATAAAAGAGGGGAGGGACACTCTTAGAATTTCGTAAAATATTAAATTTATTTAAATTAATTTTGATGTAAAACTGGGTTCAAATTGATAATATTGTAATATAATACTATTATGATCCTAAATAATCGCATATAATAAAATTTTGAGGATCTTAGATCAAATTTTTATCTTTATCTTTTTGTTTTAACACTCTGTTAACCCTGTTGACAATTACGGTGACATAAATGCTTTTTTACACTTAAGGGTTTAATATGGATAATATAAGGAACCAAACAAACCCTAAATAGTCCATGTTTAATATTTTAAACCATATAATGATCACACTTATTAATATATGATTTTTATTAATTTTAAATAATTTAATTAAATATTATTTACTATAAAATATCATTAATGTCAGTTTTTGAACTATTCATTTAATTTGAATTTAAAAACAAAAATAAAATAATGGAATTCAAATCCAATGAATTAAAATCACTATAATATGTCATATTTATCTGAAAAAAGTAATTTAACACAAAAAATCACTCAAATAATATTATTTTTTAATGTTTTTAAAATCATTTTATTGATTTTTTGACTACTTGCATGAGCATTGTGTTAGTGTTTCATAAGTATTTAAGGTAATTATTTCATCACTAGAAGTTATAAATAAATTAAAATTATGAAAAAAATAATTTATATTTAAAATTAATATTTATAGCTGAGCATATCCTATGTTTATCTCTATGACAAAAATTTAAAGATAATTAAACAAATAAATTGAAATTTTTTACTTTTCTTTATATAAAACAATACAAAGGGTCAAAATAATGACCAAATTGAAAAAAGTCCATATATTCAATTTTTTAGGATTATGGATGATTTATATTCATATAATAAAATTAATTCAATTTTTAGAGTCATTCTTTGGTCCTTATCATTTTATTTTTAAAATTAATTATCTTATTTAACCTTCGTCATGGTAACAAAAAATACTAAGGTTACTATTAATAATATCCAAAAATAAAAGGGGACTATTTAAAAAATTTGGCCCCACTTATTTAAAATATATAATACATTTTTCAAGATTCAAAATACATAAGTAGCGTAATTTAATTTAAAATTAAACCAAAAAATGAGAATAAAAAGAGTTTTTCAGAAAAATTCCTTTTCTAAGAATAAAATGTTTTCATACTAAATTCAAAAAAACAAAATTATATTATTTTAAATAAATAGTAACTAATTAAATTTTAAAACGAATCAATATTAAAATTTTATTTTTTAAATACTCGAAAAGAAAATACGATTTTCAATAAAAATTAATATTTTTTAATATTCATTGAAAAATAAATCTTTCCAAAAAAATCTCAAAAATTAAACCTAAGATAATGTTGACATAATTATTTCAAAAATGAAATTAATTTTTCCAAATTAAAATTATATAATTTGAAAGTTAAAATTTTAAATAGAATATTATAAGAAAAGAGTTTAATAAAACTATTTCATTTTTTGATTTAAAAGTTACTCAATATTTTTATAATGAATATAACTTCCTAATTCATGAATACTAAAAAATATGAAAATTATTTATTCTATCATTACCTGGGTTTTTACATATATAATAATTCATGAAACCATATATAAAACTACCTTCAGATATCTTCCAAAACACTTTTGGTACTCTATCGTTAATTTCACCTTTTATCACATTGTATGCAATACTTTGTGAATAACCATCCAAAAATCTTTTATATTAACTCTAAATAACTTTTATATAATCTATCTAAGTCATACTCAATCCCCATTTAGATAACTAAAAATTATAACCTCGTGGGTCTTTGTAGCATTGAAAACAAAAATGAATCACTGGATTTATAAATGTAAGTAAATAGTTGTCTCTAGAAAAGCATAAATTCTACTCAATCCACATAGGGATCTAGTGTGATATCCATCAAACACATGTAGTTTTATAATTGTGTCCACTGGTTTCATATCATGCTACTATTAATTCTCATATTTTCTCTTTTTCTAATACATCATGTGATCGTGGGACATAGTGTATGTCAATCCAATATATCTAACCCATATATTCTTGATTCTATAAGTATAGACTAGCCAGGTCAATAAATACATCAAATATCATTAACCTTTATGGATGACCACATCACATTTCCCTCACTCAAATATATAATCACATCATATATACTATCTAAGTACAAGAACACACTTCCTCAACCAATACCAATTGTGGGATTAGATGTTATACTCATCATATGAGAGGAAAAATTTCATATTAGTTGATATCCAACTAAAAACATGATTAACAACTTAACCAATCACTCCTAATTATCTAATACTATAGGATTTATCAAGAATGGTATAAAATTATAAAGGTTATCATGTTGGGTATCTCACTAATATCAAGTAGCGGGGACTCCAAATATGACACATGAACCCCTAGTATACAAAATACATTATATATGACACATTTTGTGTTATACTTCATGGATTATCTAGAAAAAAACTCTTTTTATGCCTCGGGATCATATTATGTATATACATACTAGAATTGAACTCGCAGTAACCTTAGCATTTCATCATAATCTATAAAACTCCAGGATGAACATTGTTTCGGGATAACTCAATGTCATACTTATAGAGGTAATTATCATTACATTTTACAAAATATATAATATATATGTATATGTATCCAATGTGAAAGAATGATAAAGTGGATGTTTCCTTTTATATAATATGATAAATTTTTATCTACAGATAATATTTTAAGAATACATAGAAAAACTATACATAAACACTTTTCTATCATATCATATATGAAATACTACCAGATTAGCTTTATGTTTTCTACACTTTCTGGGGTTTTTTAACACTTAATATCTATATGTAATCCTAGTCACGTATCTATGTGACCACATGGAAAACCCTCCCACTAAACTCTTTAGTGAATAACATTAATTAATAAAGAAATTTTGAATAATAGTGAGATTCAGAAATAATATTACTAAAGTTCAACTCTTTGAACATATTCAAACTCATTAAATTCAAAACATAAAATGTTACAACGTTAATAATTTTTAGTTTCTACTTATAACTATTTTAAATAATATTATCATCATTATTTACAAACCATTCTATAAAACTTTTCCCATGAAATATTTAGTATCTAAGGAAACTATTATCATTATCACTTACCAAAATAACCTAAACCCTTTTTGGATAAAGTGAAAATCAATTTTTTATGGTATTTAAAAAAACTCTTTAAAGTTCTATTTATTTTCAAACCCTAGACTCTCGGATGATGTCAATTGAAAAACACTATGATTTTTTATTGTCATAGCCTTTTATTTGTAAAATCTATACTTATCTAAGTTCAAAAATATTCCCACTAATCTCTTTAATAGTATATTCTATTAATAATATCCTTCTAAGATTCAAAAACTCCATTATGTTATAAAATTACAATTATTTTCTTTAAAAAATAATATTTAAGAAATAAAATATCATTTCCATATCATATGTTGAATTCTATGTGTTTCGTAAAATTTAATAAATAGAATTTATTCTTTAAAATATTTCCCTAATGGGTGGCATGAACACCTTTCCTCATATTTTAACATATATCTAAATAAACCCTTTATCATATATAAAACACTTTAATCCTTATCTCATTTTCAAGGCTTGTTATATAATCTGATGAATCATAAACCATGTGTATCATATCATATTCTTCATAAAAAATATTTGTTAGTAAAAAAATTCTCTCTTTATATAAAAGAAATAAGATAGCTATATACATTATTTAATTTGATATATCAAATTTTGATAAAGTCCTTTACATAAAAATATTTGATGTAACGTCTCTTTTTCTTGTCACTTGGATGAAAACTACAATCTATATCAATTTTTCCCTTTATTTTTAACTCTTATATATTTACTAAACTTATAAAACATATATTTCTTTCACATACCATTAAAAATTGAAGAATTGATTTATATAACACTAATATATGGAATATACTTTCCATGGATTTTTCTAAGCCCCTTAAAATATCCTGTACAATCCCAATTTATGGTATCATCACCCTTTTATAACTCCACCTTAGGTTTCAATGACTATGATTGGGTAATTGAATAATCATAGTTTTACCCTCCAACTAAATTTCCCCTTATGATTTGAACATTTTCCCACTTTTACTATCAACATAACACCAAAACTTGAACATCATATAGCCCTTTCAACTTTTCTCAACACTTTGAGAAAATAGGGAAAACATTTTTTAACTCATTCACATTGTCGAAATATTTCCATCAATGATAATATAAGGAATTCCATAATGAGAAAAATACTAATTGAAACCTCTAGTCATATTTAATTATTGAAATACCTAATCATATTGATTATATGAGTATAGACTAAAATTCATTAGGCCATTATGCATTAAATTCATTCAAAACCTCAAGTGAATTATTCCATGATTCTCATAATCACATATATTCCAAGTGTTGATTAACTTCAATAGTTGGCTTATTAAGGAAGGTATTGATATAACACATATAATTTTTTCCTTCTTAATAATTTTTCATAAGTTACTAGTTTAATAAGTTTATTATAATAATCTTATCCTTTCTATATGATTCATCTCAAAGTTAATTTTGATGATGATGTTGCTATTTATTTACAATATAATCTTTTATCAAATAATTATAATGTTTTATAATCCTTTGATAAGTAATTTTATTAAATTTAATCCTAGTAAAATTATGACCCCTTTATAATAAAATCATATCCATTAGTGGGACAAGATCTATATTCCACCATGACTTACATTGGGTATCATATAAATAATCCATGACTATATCTATTAAACAACTATTTTCACTTATATATATGAATCTTGGATAGCTAAGTGGAGAACACTTTATCTAAATCCATCATTTAAATTCACTCAACTTTATTCCTACGGTATCCTAATGGTTGGGGTTATCAATTGAGTGTAACCTAAATAAAACTCTAATAAAAAGGAATCTAATAGTTAGTGTCACCTCTTTTCTTGATTTACATATACAAGATAATCCATAGAAACCAAACGGTTAGAGTCACCCAAATTAAATGATTGAGGTATTGACAAGTTCCTCTTTTGAATAAATATAACACTTAGTATTTTTAAGGGGATTTAATCTCAAAATATTACCACATTTTATTCCCTGTATGTATTGATGCTTTTAATAATTTCGTTTATAATCATATTCCCTCGGCCAAATAAATATGTTTAAACTATATTGATGTGTAAATATTTACAAAAAACCTATCTTACGTTACTAACCCAAATAAAAATCTAATAATATTCATTCATATCCAAATTCATCCTATGCATAAAGAGCATGAAAATATTTCATGTAAATGTTAATAATTATATAAAATCAACAATCTCTTCATCAGTAATCTATGATTCGTAGATATTCAACCCTACTATTCTAGAACAATTCTTAGTCCTTCATGCCATTGAGAAGTTCGATCCAAAATACCTCTATCCATGTATACTTTACTCAAGAGAAATTTTAATTCCATTATAATTATAACACCTAATATGTATAAATGATAATTAAATACAAAATTTTATCTTATAACTAGATATAAGATAAATAAAATGTAGAATAAATATAAACACATTATCATAGCCAACATTTAGTTCCTTAGATGCATGTATGATAATCTCTAGATGTAGTTTAACAATTTAAAATAAATCATACACACATTCATAATATAAAAAATTAAATTCAGGAATAATAAATAAGGTAACAACTCTAAAATAAATGATCAATTCACATTTTTAAACATTAAATAATCATTTATGAACAATTCATAAATAAATACTTATCATAAATACTTTATAATTTATTTATCCTTATAGATATTCCAAAATATTGAATATAATTACATTATATTTATTCTAATATGAACTATTTTATATTGTTCTTTATATGGAATTTTACTTTAAATATATGATATAATATTAAATATCAAAATTTTATATTTCGTTTTCTATTATGAAAACATTTTAAATGATCTTAATATCACATATGTATCATTATTTAAACCTTGATTAAATCAATCATAAAAACTCCTTTTGATGTGGTCTAAATAATATCCCAAATAAGGGCTTTAATTTGAATAATTAAAATTAATTAATTATGAAAAATTCATAATTAAAAATAAAACCTTTTATAATTTTCCTCATTTTATATTTATAAACATGATAAATTACTATTATAATTTCTATAAAAACTCTTTATCTCTAAATTATAAGTCACACCATATAATTAAAATATATTTCAATAGTAACATTCATTATTTCAGAATATTTAATAATAATTTTTTCATAAAAATTCAATTAATTAATTATAAACACTTTATAATTAATTAATTCATAAAAACTTTTATAAATTTATAAATATACCAAAATACTTTTTTTATAATTTATAAAAAATTATAAATTATACAATTCTATTCAAGATCAAATTTTAAGGAAATTTATTTTTTCTCTTAAAATCATATTCAATGATATGGTCAGAATTATAGAATATTATTGATCAGGATTGTGGTTCCTAAACTGTTTAAGAAATTTCAATCATACTTTATTACTAATATTCATGTCATCGGATAAAATAGTGTCATATGTAAGGTTTTTTATATTTGAAGCAAAGACAAAAAAAACATATGTATCTGAGGAAAAACCTTACATATCAATGGAGAAAATACTTATGTTATCATTCAAATTTTATGATTCATAACTATTTCATAAAGAAAAAAAGGATGCTATATTTTTTAACCCACAACATAAAACTATCATTGCATACAACCACCCAAAGTTGCACACTATGACTAATAAAAAACAAGGGTTTTATACTAAGTTTCTGGCTATAATATCCCATATTATAAGCCATGTCTTAATTAGACATAACAAAGTTCTCTATCATATTTAATGATTGGGAATACAGTGTGAAAAAATGACTTCAGAAACTTCACATCCAACATTATTTCATGAATCTAAAACATGGTAAGTCTTTGATGCCACTTCTAGGTTTCGAATGATCTAACAAAAATTGTTAAACATAGTGGAAGCAGTAAAGAAACCCAAATCCTTTATCGATCATGAAAAAAACTAAAATCATATATACTATAAATAAAGAAACTCATGAAGATATACCTTAAACCATTAATCATAGAAACAACAATCTTAATCAATTCTTAATGAATATCAGAGTATATGAATCCAAAAGACATCCCTACTTTTTAGGTATCCGTGAGTTGTGATTAATAAATCATTGTAAAATTAGGATTGTTCTTCTTTACCATGGTATGCTAGTGCCTCACTGGGTAAAGGTGGAAGAATAATAAAGATTCAGGATGAGGGAGTTTCATCCAGGAATTCATGAGAAATAATACCCTTATCACGTAGTAGTGTGATACATTATAAATCCCTTAAGGATGATCCTCGAGTGAACTTTCATTTACTTATGTGTTATAATTCATGAGTAAATTCTCCTCATATTTTTTATTCAATCATTGTATGAATATATTAAACTCACATCTATTTCATCATATGAAATGGTTCTTAAATGATAGATCATGTAGAAAGTATTATCAAATAATAAAAATTATCATTTGAACTCCCATCAATCATAGTGTGATAGAGTGTATCAAATCATAAAATAACCCAAATATATGATATATCCAATTATACATTATTATTTTCCCAAGTTAGTAGCATGATAACGTGATTTTAGATATCCCCTAATTATATAATATGTAAAATCCAAATTCATCACTTGTATAATGGATTTAGGAAATATCTACTTCAGGGGGTACCTTAATTTATATCTATAGGATTATATGGAAGATGTTGTATCTTTTAGTATCGATATATTATGAATGTTTCATTCCTTTCTTTTGTTTTAAGAGTGATTCATTGAAAGTGTGGTGAGTGGTTGGATTTTTTTGTCACACCCGGATTTTTATTTTCATCCTTTATTATGGTTCATATTTTGGATGTTGGTTTTTCTCTCATGTTCCAGGTGTTCAAGATTTAAATTTTGTGTTTTTATTTTGTTTTACATTTTTCTCTCATTTAACCTTGGGTTTCCCCATGATTTTTTGGTAAAAAATTTAAATTTTGGGTGTGATAGTATGTGGCACATAGTTGGCACATGGTTAGGGGAAACTATGCGTCCTTCTCCATGAAAATTTGTGTCCAATTTAATTTTTGGATATTGGAGACCCACATGGTTGTTTCACAGTTTGGGAAACCATGTGGGCTAACCATGCGACTTGTTCCTCTTGGATAGTGAGGGATTCATGATTTTTGCACGGTTTGAAAAACCATGCAACCTATCTAGGTTATTAAAATTGTGAAATTACTCTTCTACCCTCTTGGTATTTTAACCTCAAAATGACTATTTTCCTCTTATACCAGTTTGGGTGACCCAAAGGGGGTTCCTCCCTCATTATCCAAGATTCTCTTCCTCTCCCATGGTGTGGATCTATGGTTTCTTCATGGTTTTGGGGTGATTCTTCAAGGTATTCTCCTCCTCTATTATTCCTCTTCATTATTCTTCCATCTTCTCTTGAGTTATTCATCTCCTTTGGTCTTATGGATCTAGGGTCTATGTTTATTTTAGTTTAAATTATATTTTTTCTTGGTTAAGGTTTTTATTGGTTTTTATTTCCTCTTTTAATCCTTATAGAGTTTTTTTGGGTTGGTGTTGTTGAAGCGCATGTGATTGATATAGGTTTCCCTTTGCACTTTCCCTTTAAATTTAATAATAATTAGTTTCTTGATTTTCACACCTTCCTTATATGTTAAATAGTTATGTGTGATCTTTAGAATAATTTTTTGATATTAAATGAGGTGGTTTTCTTGATATTTTTTAAGTATATGGCATTGTTTCATTATGATATGCACACCAAGTGTTTGATAAAATTCTCAGTTGGATATTCTGAGTTATTTGTGGTTTTAAAACCATGGTGTGTCTTGTAAATGTATTTTTAGAATCTAAAATGGTGGTTTGTATTTCTTAGATAGATTTCTAAATAGTTTTGTACATGTAAGTTGTGTGTGTTGATTCTTGGAAAAAGGTTTGGCCTAAGATGGTGGTTTGTAGCCAGTTTGTCATTTTGATGAGTGTATTTGGTTTAAATGTGTGGTGTGAGTGCTTAAATGGAATTTTATAAATGTATATGAAATTTCAAATGGCGTTTTTGTACCTTGTTTTAAAATTTGGATTTAGTTCTTTAAAAATGAGTGATTTCTCAAAGGGGTTTTGAGGCCCATTTGGCACTTTTGTGAAATGAGTGGCCTTGAAAACTTCCCTTGGATAACTCTCTTACCTTGGTTATGTTGATTGGTTTGGAATGCCCATGCTGAGAGGATCTCTTATGATTTTATGGTTTAAATTCATGACATTGTTCTTTGAGTTGACTTGTGGGTGACTTGTTGTGTGAATTTCTTGTGTGCGATATATGTGTGCATGTGATTGGATGCTTGTTTGGATTTGTTGGATCACCCCCAATTTAGTCTTGACATGGGAAGTTTCCATAGATAGAATATTTTTAGTGAAAATTTGTTGCACTATATTAGGATTTCAATCTGGAAAGTGGACCATAGTAGGGGTTTTTTTGTTTGTTTTTTTTTTTGTTATGGGGTAGTTCCCCTTGGTCAGGCCAGGTAAGGTGCGATCGAGCATGTGGGAAATAATTGATTTCATCGAGTGAGGAATTCCTTCAGGATGAGTCAATATGTATTATATGTTCTAGATAATTCCATTGAGATCCTAGGTTTTCCCATGTTCTTCGACACTTGGTTATCTATGATGGATTATTGAGATACATTTGTTGGTTGGTTACTCTTGTGTTCTTATTTTCCATTTCCCTTATTATGTGATAATTGTTGTTGCTTTCTCATGTAGTGTTCTTCTTTTGAAAAGTGGTGAGTTGGTTTTCAAATATTTATTGGAAATTTTTTGGAAATTTTTTACACTTCCCTTCTCACCTTTTTAATGAAAATATCTTCTTGCTCCACAAAATAGTTAATGTATGCTTTTTAGAAAGGAATCTGGATTTGAATGTAAAAATTTCAATGGACCATGTTTTTATTTAAAGGAAAAATGAGTGGAATAGATTAATTTTATATATTTTATTTCAAATCTTATGTTGATGATTCTTTTAATTAAATGAAGTCCGTAGGGAATAGATTTGTACGGGCACAACTACTAAGTTTTAATATTCATGTCTATAGTTCTATCTTGTTTTTAACATTTGTTGCAGGATCTATCTTGGTTTCTATTTCTGTAAGAGATTGTTGGTTTTGGTATGAGATAGTGACCCTCAGGGTCACATGGAGAAGTTTATGTCATCAATTTCAGTTTGTGTTTTGTTGTGATTTTTTTTATTTTCATTTCTTGTATAAATGATGTTTAGTTTGGATAATTATTTATTTTGGGATTATCTATTTATTTCCACAATTCAGTTTATTTTATTGGGAGACATCATTCCATTTGTTTCTCTCTTGATTCCCAAAACTATTTTGTAGCCTAGAAGGATTGGGAATTCATCTTGGCCATGTCTCGGGCCAACTCATGTGATCAGTTATGGGTTGACCCGACTTGGTTTGTGACAAAATGTTATCGAAGGGAGGTTTGATTCTTTGGGGGACCTAGATTTTAGAGAATCCCTTGTTATTTGGAATGTCAAGTTAGATGGAGTAGGACTATTGGAGCTTGGGGTGTAGTTCCTGGTGAGTTTTTGGCCAACAATTTTTGGACCAAACCTTGAGTTTCTATGGGATGTTTGGTTTTATTTGGATTCATTAGTTCTTGTTGGTTTTTTGGTGTTTGGGATATGAAAAGGGAGTTGGGATAAAGGTCTTAGTGAGCTCTCAGGGCCTAGAAATCCATGTGGAGTTGAGGGAGTGGTCCTAAAAAACTCTCTATGATGGTTTCATGATTGGAATATGACCAATAACCATTTGTCTAAGTCACCTAATGACCCTAATTTATGCTTGTGAGTTGTTTTGGGTCTTACTTGATTCTGAAAATTGTTTCAAAAACTATTTTTTTAGAATTGTAAAAACTAGTTTTAAATTGGTGATGGTTTTGTTTTAGGAGGATAGAAAATGAGTTTTCATATTTATTTTCAATAAATCCTTAGGGAATATATTTTTATAAAATGATATTTGGGTAAAATGGGGATGGGTTTATAGATATTGAGTTTCTATAATCAAAGAATGGGGTTTATTGAAATCAGATTCTTGGTAGTGGAAGCTATTTTGGAAATTTGTTTTAAATAATAAGTAATTTTTGTTAAAACATATTTTTAATAAAATGATTTTTTTAAATATTTTAAATGGGATTAATTGTGTTTTTGGATTAAATTTATGGGATTTTATTTCTGAATAGAATAAAATAGATTAAATTATAGATTTTGGAGATGGTTTTTCATCAGTGTTTAGTAGTTTTTGAAATGGGTTTTGTGAAATATGAATTGGAAATTCATTTTGAAATGGAATGGTTTTGGGAAAAGTTTTTTGGGGGATTTATGATAAGCCTTTCGAAAAGTGAAATGGGAAGTAAATTGAGAAGTTGAAAACATGGGTTGAATGTTTTGTCATGGTAAGTGGAAAGGTTTTGTTTGACCTTTGGTATTATCTTGATTTCTCACAAGCATGGATGTATTTGAGGAAGTGTATGGTTGATGGAATGGGTAGATGAGTGCCTAGATTTGCATGAGTGGATGGGTACCTACATTGGAATATAAATGTTCATGTGTGAGGCTCTAAGAAATACCATTGGTCATTATGAAACTAATCAAGTTTGTATTTATTTTCAAAATATTTTAATAAAAATAAATTATAATGTTTTGTGAACTGATGGTTATGTAGTGAATTTATTGTGATTTGGGAATGTGGTTGAGTGGTGTTATATTCTTGAGGTATTCTTCGTTAACTGGTTTTGATTGGGTTCTTGGTTTCTTAGTTGTTTAGTGTGCACCCCATTATGGATTCAATGAATTTTAGAATTTTGGCCATGGGTAGTTCACCATTGGTAGACCCCCCCCCCCCCCAGTTGATCAACACATAGACTTCCTTCTTGAATTTTAGAAGTGTAATCCACCTATCTTTTATGGTCAAGAGGATCCTCTCAAATTGGAAGAGTGGATATAGAGAATCAAAAGGATATTCAGTTCCCTTGAGTTATCTGAGTCATTAAAGGTAGATTTTTCTACCTTTATTCTTGAAGTTCTAACCTGGAAGTGGTGGAAGTCGGTCACTTAAACCATGACTCATAGAGATATTACTTCAAGTCTTCATCCATCAGAAAGTATTTCTCTGTGACAAAGATGGTTTGGAAGGGGATAGAGATGTGTTATCTGCAGTAGGGTGATAGATTGGTGTGGGAGTTATTTTTTCATTTTTTTGATCTAATTCATTTCCTTCCAGATTGGGTTGTGGAAGATTCCATGAAGGCTTGATGTTTTGAGAATGAGATTCATCCTAAATTTTAGTTGAATGTGTCAAAGTTTGGTATGACCTCCTTTTCCAATGTGGTGAGGCAAGTTGTTCAGGTTGAAGCTGTGTTAGTAGGAGTGCTTGAGGTATCCAACCTTCCTCCGGACTCTGGGAGCAGTAAAGGGAATCCTGATTAGGAGATTGGAAAGTGTCCTAAAGCTAGTGGTGTTGTTCACAGAATTAAAAGGCCTCTAGAATTTTTTTTACCTTCATCTAAGTGCAGTTTCATGGTCTGTCATCAGTATAGAAAGCTTGTTCATAAGAAGTCATTTTTTTCTAGTGATTTAAAGACCTTCCATGCCTGTAGAGTCATAGTTCACTTACAACTATTCTATCGAGGTGTTTCTAGGAAGCGGCCTAGATCCAGATCCAACCCTTCAAAAGACATCCTAACTCATTTTCAGGTGTAGGGTACTATTTTGGGCATAGTTTAAGGCCCCTTCTATTTAATGCTTCTTTATTGTGATGGTTGTGTATAGTGGTGTCTTGTGGTGTTTAATTTTTTTTAAAATGTAAAAGTGTATGTCGTGGATCTCCATAGAACATCTATTTTAATGGAAGATTTTTTTCCTTTTGTAAATTATGAAAATTTTCTACCTCGAGTGGAGGTGTGTTCTGTTGCGTGTCTGGTTTTTTCTACCTTCTATTTGGGGTAAAAGAGAACAATGTGTGGGCATAATATAAATCCCCATAATGG
This sequence comes from Viscum album, assembly GCA_963277665.1. NCBI lineage: Eukaryota > Viridiplantae > Streptophyta > Magnoliopsida > Santalales > Viscaceae > Viscum > Viscum album. The sequence continues at coordinate 1,249,795,366 of OY728120.1, forward strand.
TGAATGTGCCTTGTTAGAGAAAAGTGAGCCTTGTGGTGGGTCGTGTTCTTTTGGCTCTACATGGGGTGCTATATGGCCACTTATAACACCAAAAGAGGGAGTTATGATAGGGGATTATCATCTCATGACTATGAGGTAGTGGATTCTTCAAGACATAAGGGTTCTAGCCACAGACCCTGGATTTAAGATTGAGTGTATTTAGGAATCACATGGGTGTGTTGGACCTTGTTCAATCTTTTTCTTCAGTGCTAGAGTGGGGGTGGTTTAAATTTCTATGTTTTAGATTCTACATCTTAGAATGTATTGTTTTTATATAAAAATAATAGAGTAATTGTTTCTTCATTGTGTTCCTTGTGTGTTAATCCTTGTAAGTTAGTTTTGATTCTAGTTTGTCCTCAGATGGAGATATTGGCATCTTGTGGAGATGATGAATCATGGATTGGTTTTCCACCTAGTTTGGAGTTTCATTTATCCCCTCCTCCCTTTGTGGCGGGGGTTTGGTCGATGTGGGGAGTTCTCAGGTTGGTCCTTGTTGATTTTCCCATGTATTTCAGTGCTTGTTGGTTTAATCTAGTCATTTTATAATGGTTGGGAGACCCACATCTGGTCTTATAGTGGTCTCTTTTGTAGATTGCTAAGTTCTAGTTGGTTTTTAATGGAGGGGAGTCTGTTACAACCTCCCTTGTTGGAAATGTGATTAATTCTCCATTGGTGGATTTTCAATATGTTGTTTCATTTGGGTTTTTGGTTTTGAGTCTTTCCTTCCAAGTGAACACTGGGATTTTGGAGTATGACCAATGGTCTTGTTTGAAACAAAGTTTTAGAAGTTTAAGTTTGAGTATTTCATCTTTTTTTAGAAGTGGTTTATGTTTTCTAGTTTATTTTAGGTATAGGTGTGTGTTTTCTTTTTATTAGCAGTATATTTGATTCTAGTTTGAGGAGTTGAACCATGTGATCATGTGAGTTGTGTCCCTTGAATTAATCAACTAGAGATTTTGTAGATTTTGAGGGACAGAGAGCATATTGGAGGGGAGAATTGTTACACCTGGGTTTTTATTTTCATCCTTAGTTCCAGTTAAACTTTTGGATCTTGGTTTTCCTTCAATGTTTTGGGTGTTTTGGATTTAAAATTTTGAGGTATTATTTTATGTGTCTTTGTTATCAAATTTTCCCTTTGGTTTCACCATTAATTTTTGGTGAAGAATGGAGATTTTTGGGCTTGATAGTAGGCGGCTCACAATTGGTACATAGTTTGGGGAAACTGTGCATCCTTCTCTAAGAAACTGTGTATCCAATTTCATTTTTCTATATTGGAAACCCACATGGTTGTTGCACAGTTTGGGAAATTGTGTAGTCTAATAGTGTGTCTTGTTCCTCTTGGATACCGAGGGATGCATGGATTCCACACAGTTTGGAAAATCATGTGGGCTAATCGTGCGACTTGTCCAAGTCATTAAAATTGTAGAATTACTCTTCTACCCTCCCATGATTTTAACCCCAAAATGCCCATTTTCTTCCTACAATAGTTCGTTCAACCCAAAGTGGGTTCCTCCCTCCTTCTCTATTCTTCTACTCCTATCCCATGGTGTGGATCTAGGGTTTCTTCAAGGTTTTGGGGTGATTCTTCAAGGTATTCTCCTCCCATATTCTTCCTCTTCATTCTTCTTCAATCTTATCTTGATTTATTCTTCTCCCTTAATCTTTTAGATCTAGGTTTCATGTTTCTTTGAGTTTAAATTAGGGTTTTTTATTTTTCAAGTTGTTCTTTCTTCATGGAATCCTCATAGAGTTGTTTCGTGTTGGCGTTGTTGAAGCGCATGTGATTTGAGGTAGGTTTACCTTTGATCTTTCCCTATAAATTTAAGACTTGTTGGTTTCTTGCTTTTCACACGTTCCTTATAAGTTAAATAGTGATGTGTGTTCTTTAGAATAATTGTTTGATATGAAATGAGGTGGTTTTATTGATAGTTTTGAAGTATATGGAATTGTTTCATTAAGATATGCACACCAAGTGTTTGATAAAATACCCTATTGGATTTTGTGAGTGATTTTTGGTTTTTAAATCTTGGAGTGGAATGTAAATGTATTTGTGGCTTCTAAAATGTTGTTTTGGATTTCTCAAATGTATTTCTAAATGGTTTTGGTTTTGAAAGTAGTGTGTGTTGGTTCTTAGAAAATGTTTTGGCATGAGATGATAGTGTGCGGCCCATTTGGCATTTTGATGAAAGAGTATTTGGTTTGAAAATGTGGTGTGAGTGATTAGATGAAATTTTCTAAATGATTTTGAAATGTAAAATGGTGTTTTTGTACCTTTTTATTAAAATGTGGATTTGGTTCTTCGGAAACAATGGGTTTCTTGAAGGGTGCTTGAGGCCTGTTTGGAAATTTTGTGAAATGAGTGGTCTTGAAAACTCTCCTTGGATAATTATCTTTCCCTGGTTATGTTGATTGTTTTGGGAGGCCCACACTAAGAGGATACCTTGTGATCGCATGGTTTAAAGGCAATATATTGTTCCTTGGGGTGACTCGGGGGTGAATTATTTTGTGAATTTCTTGTGTCACTACTACAAAAACGGGTTTTATCATCGCTCAAAATAGGATTTATCAGTGTTAAAAAGTGATGTAAAGCTCAGCGCTGATAAAGGAATACTTTATCTGGGATTTTTTAGTGCTGATAAATGTGGATTTTATCAGCGCTTTTTTAGCACTGATAAAGGCTTCTTTTATCAGCGCTAAAAAAGCGATGATAAATGACCTGTCTGCTGCAAAAGAAATTCTACAGCAGCACACCCAAACAGCACCTGCAAAAAATGAAGCATCTCAATAAGTATACCCATAAAAAATTAACGCAAAAATCATAATCTAATTACACCAAGTATAATCATACACCATTAACACATAATTCATAAGTTAATTAAATACATAAAGAATTCTGAATAGAATTCAAGGGGTTGGGGGCTGTTTAGGGGTTTGGGGTGGCTGTCCAAGGGGGGGTAGGGGGTGTCCGGGGGATGGGGGGATGGGGGTGTCCGGGGTGAAAGTGGTGTCCTGGGGGTGGGGGAGGTCCAGGAGGTTGGGGGTTGTCCAAGGAGGGAGGTGGTGTCCAGGGGGTGGGGGTGTCTAGGTGTTGGGGTGGTGTCTAGGAGGGGGTGTCTAGGTGAGGGGTGGGGGGCTACCCATGGGGGTGTCCAGGGGGGTGTTGGTGTCCAGGGTGTCGGGGGGGGGGGGGGGGTTCCAGGGGGCGGGGGTGTCTGGGGGGTGGGGCGGTCCGGGGGGTTGGTGGGGTTGTCCAAGTTGGGTGGGGTGGTGTCCAGGAGGGTGGGATGGGGGTGTCCGGGGGGATAGGGGTGTTCAGGGGGTGGGGGTGTCCAGGGGGTGGGGGCGGTCCATGGGGTTGGTGGGGCTGTCCAAGGCGATTGGGGTGGTGTCCAAGGAGGGGGGTGTCCAGGTGGGGGGGGGGGGTTGTCGATGGGATGTCCATGGGGGTGGGATAGTGTCTAGGGTGTCGGGGTGATTTCTAGGGGTGGGGGTGTCCGGGGGGGTTCCAGGGGGTTGGTGGGGCTGTCCAAGGGGGGTGGGAAGGTGTCTTGGAGGGTGGGGGTGGTCGTCCATGGGTGGGGGTGTCCAGGGGGTTGGGGGTATCCGGGTGGTGGGGTGGTGTCAAGGAGGGGTGGGGGTGCCATCCAGGGGGTGGTGGTTGTCCAGGGGGTGGGGGCTGTCCAGGGGGGGGGGGGGCTGTCCGAGGTGGGGGGTTTGTCCATGGGCATGTCCAGGGGGTGGGGGTGTCTAGGGGGTTGAGGGGGCTTTCCAGGGGTGGGGGTGTCCAGAGGGGTGGGGGTGTCCAGGGGGAGGGATGGTGTCTAGGGGGGTGGGGCGGTCCATGGGGTTGGTGGTGTTGAAATGTACACGTCACAAAGTACCCATAGATCATTCTCATAAAGGATCAAGACAATCCGAATGCGTTTGGTCGGATTTTCGTAGGCCAGTTGTTGTTTTCACTTAAAATTGTGTCTATTTTAAACAAAATAGAGACCATTTGAGTGATACCAGCCACATCGTGCCTCGGATTTAGGCGGGGATGACTTCTACATGTCACAAAGGACCTGTGGATCATTATCCTAAATAATCAATACAATCTGAATTCCTTTGGTCATATTTCTGTAGGTTAGTTGTTGTTTTCACTTAAAATTGTGTCCATTTTAAAGAAAAGAGAGACCCTTTAAGTGATATCGTCCACACCATGCCTAAAATTGAGGCAGGGATGACTCGTACATGTCAAAAAGGACCCATGGATAATTCTCCTAAAATATCAATACAATCCTAATGCATTTGGTTGGATTTCTGTAGGTCAGTTGTTGTTTTCACTTAAAATTGTGTCCATTTTAAACAAAAGAGAGACACTTTGAGTGATACCGGCCACACCGTGCCTCGGATTTAGGTACAGATGACTCTTACACATCATGAAATACATGTAGATCGTTCTCCTAAAGGATAAATACAATCTGAATGTGTTTGGTTGGATTTCCATAGGTCAGTTGTTGTTTTCACTTAAAAATCTGTCCATTTTAAACAAAAGAGAGACCCTTTGAGTGGTAACAGCCACACCGTGTCTCAGATTGAGGTAGGGATGACTTATACACGTCACAAAGGACACATGGATCATTCTCATATAAGATCAACACAATCAGAATGTGTTTAGTTAGATTTCCATAGGTCAGTTGTCGTTTTCACTTAAAATTGAGTCCATTTTAAAAAAAAGATGGACACTTTGAGTGGTAACGGCCACACCGTGCCTCGTATTGAGGCGGGGTTGACACATACACATCCACAACTCACCTGTGGATCATTATCGTAAAGTATCAACACAATCTTAATGCATTTTCTCATATTTCTGTAGGTCAGTTGTTGTTTTCACTTAAAAATATGTCCATTTTAAACAAAAGAGAGACTCTTTGAGTGGTACCGGCCACACCGTGCCTCGGTTTGAGGTTGGGATGACTCATACACATCTCAAAGGAATCTTGGATTATTCTTATAAAATATCAACACAATCTGAATTAGATTAGTCATATTTCTGTAGGTCAGTTATTGTTTTCACTTAAAATTGTGTCCATTTTAAACAAAAGAGAGTCACTTTGAGTGGTATTAGCCAAGCAGTGCCTCAGATTGAGGCAGAGATGACTCGTACATGTCACAAAGGACCCGTGGATCATTATCTTAAAGGATCAACACAATCCGAATGCGTTTGGTTGGATTTTTGTAGGTCAGTTGTTTTTTCACTTAAAATTGTGTCCATTTTAAACAAAATAGAGACACTTTGAGTGGTATCGGCCACACCAGGCCTCAGATTGAGGCGAGGTTGACTCGTACACATCCCTAACGCACCAGTGGATCATTATACTAAAGTATCAATACAATCCGAATGCATTTGTTCAAACATTTACATACAACAATATGTCATCTTTTGATCCCCTTAACCCCTCTCAAAAATGACCACCAATTGTACACGTCCCCAAGTCAGATCTTCATGCTATTTGTGTAAATTCTTCCATCAAGTATGTGTCCCACACATTTTGGAACAAATCTATATCGTCTTCTGAGTATGAGGTTTTTCGGAAATTAGAGTAGTACTGCAAAATATAAAAATAAAGAATAAATAAATAAATTAAACGAACTTGTAGTTGTTTTTTAAAATACCTATTTAGGGATGCTAGTTTCTTGATAAAAAATGATCTATTTCATAAATTTACAAACATAATAACTACAATAATTATCTTTTGTTTGGTTTTTACACTGCAAAAAAATTGATCATTAGGTGAATAACTAACTTGTGTTGAGATGTGTTTGGATATTGAAATTTTATTATATATACCCTGATATTTGTACAGATGTAGTACTTGCTTTCCTCCTTATGCTTAGCCCCTATCCTCATTCCTTTTTTAGAAGATAATTATACACCGCCCTATCATAATAAAATCCTCAGTAAAAGATAATATAAATTATATTACTTGATTTTTAGGCCTAAAACGTAGGATGTAGTGTCTTACAGATTCACAAACTCCATCATGTGTGGTCGGTTTGAGGGATATCTTTGCTTTGAATCCAGAAAATAAATATTTGGAGTATCCAAGTTCACAGCAATTAGCATCCAATGTTGCCTAAAAACACAAAAAGGAATAAGTAATAAAAGAAGTGAAAATATAATTGATATTCTTTAATCATAGAGTTTTACCCCTGCATGGTTGGTATTAAGAAGAGTCTGTCATATGCAATATTGCTTTCAAATGTTTTCAGCAAGCCGTTAACTATTTCATTCTTTTTTGATGGCTCTAATTTCTTTAGATGTGACGATGTGGTATGACGACTAACGAGTCCAAATTTTGGCTCATGGGAAAATTCCTTCAACTGTGTTTCATATATACGTCTGTCAAAAAAATAAAATGCATTTAGTAATAATTTTCACATTAGATCAGCTTTTAGAAAATAAATTCACAAAAACATTCCTCGTATATATATTTACAATTTTGATGCCCATCCAATCGTTTTCAAGGATCTCATTTACATTTTCAGAAGCAACAAAATCTTTACTTTCTTCTCTGTATATATTCTTTTCGAAAACCACTATATGACTACTACTACCTCTTAGCTTTGTATCCACATGAGTCTTCAATTCTAGTAAATGTGGATAGAGAACAGGTGGTGTTATTGTGCTTTTAGTAGCTCCTTGGGATCAGTTGGTCAATCCTTTAGATGGTTTTGAGCCGACGTTTTTCACCCCTTCCCTTTCTCCTTATATAACAACATTCATTGGTTCAAACCCATTTTTCATTAATTATTAATGTTTTAGCTTGAAAAAAATATAAATACATACCTCTTTTTTCGCATGTACTCTTACAAGTTGTGACGGTCATGAAATGAATGTCCCAATATCCTTTTCGACCATATGAATATCATCGTCATCAAGTGTAATAGGTAGCTCTGCATTTGGATAATGAGCTATAGTAATCATCACTTTCAGATGATCTTTCAGAAGTGGTCTATTATGCAGTGTGTCATCTGGGATGTTGATCATTGTAGCCCTCGCTACAAGGTGATAGGTGGGTATTAACAGATATAAATCACCATCATTATCACCCCGTAGAAGATCGGTACAGGAAAAGTATCTGTGTTTGTCTGATTCACAATTCATGGGAAAAATTGTTAGAATATTGATTTCCACGGCTAAGACAACTCTTTGAGGGTAATGGCTCGCCTCAAAGCTGGTGGGGGTGGGGCGGGTTCTTCACGTGCTGGTTGTTCCTGAGTTGTGTCTTCTCCTTGATTCCCACCCATAAAAGTTTCTAACAACTCTCCCTGCCATTGCAATCGTTCTTCAAGAGATGCTATTTTTTCACTGATTTGTTTCAATGTTTCATATCTATCATCTGTTTTTTTTTTCTTCTCAAAATATACTCGGGGTGTCACCCCAAACCCCGCACCTCTGACACGACCGTATTTTTCTAGCTGATTCAAATTCATCGATAATATGTCTGCATCCTCTACAGGAGTAGCTGATTCCTGTGACTATCAGATATAGGAAAATAAATAATTATTTTTATGTAATATCAATTTAAAACAAATCTTTTTATCATCGTTTCATACATACACAAATTTCCCACACTTTTTGTGTGTCCTCATCTACTGGCTTCCCTTCCTTATTCACACGTACCTCCTTCCAAAGCACATGACGTGGGATGGAAGTGTCTTTGGTTTTAGACTCATCAATCTACATATAAACATAGAAAGATAATTATGATGTTGTATATTGGAACCTAACAATATTACTGTAAATTTAAAATACGTACCATTTTCTTTTCTAGTGAAGCATACACCATCCTTTCTTTACGATAGGGGTATGTTTGTTTTGATGCATGTTCCTTATTTTCGTTACAGAGTTGTTGTATCATAAATGAAATATTGACAATCAAAGTGATGAATACACATATCCTCAAACAATGTATTATCACCCCCAATTTACCTAAAACTTCTTATCCCCAAGGCAGCCAATAAATTCATCCCATTCTTCTTGTGATATCAGGTGAGCATAGAAAATGGGTGGGTGTGGGTATATTTTACCTTTGGAATCTTTCAGGTGACATCTTCTTAAAATAGTGCGAAAACCTCGATGAATCCTTCCTGCAAGCCTTAGTACATAATCCTTGTGTGAATTTTATACTATAAATGTACTCTGCAAGAGATTGAGAAGAGTAAGACATTGTTTCATTATTTTATTTTCTAGTAAATTAAATAAATAAATTCATAATGTTACCATAATTTCTTCCCAGATCACAGCCTTCATCCTAGACACAACATGGTGCCATGAATCTATGTCAATCGGCATGCGTTGCTGAGTGACAACTCTAATGTAACTACTAAACATAGCATTGTTGGGTTTCACATGTTGGCCTTATGCATTCCATCCAAAATCAAATTTGATGCCTTTGCTTTTCACCTTATGAACTTTGGCTAACACCATCAAACTACGATGCACCTGTGTTTTCTGCAACGTCGTTCCTTCATGCCCGACCATTTCATCGATATCAACATCATCTATATGTTCATTTGAAATGGTAGCAACAGCATGTGATGATGGTTGTTGGACCTTCACACTAGGAGCAGTAGGAGCAGCAGCAGCATTAGCAGCAGCAGCTGTAGCAGGAGCAGTAGGAGCCGCAGCAAGAGCAGCAGCAGCCGCAGCAGCAGGAGCAGCAGCAGCCGTAACAGCAGCATCTTGAGAGACTTTTTCAGCCCCAAGGTTAGGAGCATCAGAATATGCAGAAGTCATTATCTGCAAAAGTGGTTGAACAGTTAATTTAGATTACATAAATTCATTAATGATAAGATAATAACATGATATAACAATATCTATATTAAAAACAAAATATAACCTATTTATTGAACTCTCTATCTCTCTCTTTTTCAAAGGCTAAAGGGATTTGACACCTCTATCGATTATCCAAATACCTTAATTGTGGTATCCTCTAACATAGAAAACATCATCTACATTGGGACCACTCCAAAATGATTGCGACGTACCACGAAAAGGATCTTCCTCAACTGAATTTTCATCGAAACCTTCAGTAGTTTTGAATGATAACAGAACAATCGACCACTTTCGGTTTGTGGGATCTGGAACATAACAAACTTTTACTTCTTGTGATGCCATTATAAACTGTTTGTCTTTGTACCCTTATTTACTAAAATTTACTTTCACAAATCCCCATTCATATATTTTATCACCACTGTTGTTATCAACCCATTTGTATTGAAAAATCGTCAATAGGAATGTTGTATAATCCAACTCCCATATTAGTTAGATAATGCCAAAGTATGAAATATTTGCATAAATTGGATTTCTGTCCTTACTACTAGAAACATGCATCGCTTCAGCCTCTAGTGTAAATACACTATTTTGCATGGTACTATCTTCATCATGTTCATCTGTATAGAATGTATAACCATTAATTACAAAACTACTGTAAGATAATACATACACACTTGGTCCAGCAGCTAGCCATCGAAGTCATTCTGAAATGGAATTCATATTTTCATCCAACTTCTTAAAAATATGGTCCTGAAACCATCCTATAAACTAGTGATTATGTGTATTTGATAACCATTTTTCATCCCTTTAGGGATTCAACTGCCTAATAATTTCTTTGTGAGTTTCAATATATAGATAAACCTCCCAACTGTTATGCAAAACATAAAGGTGGGCCTGCTCCGGATCTGTAATACTGATTGTCACAACATCTCTTCCAGAAATTCACCCACCCTCAATGCATCCAGTGTGACAAGATTTCGGGAGACCAATGCTTTCCACATCAGATAGGTATTCGGTAAAAAATTCAATGGCTTCCTCAAAAATATATCGCTCCACTATACAACCCTCTGGATGACTTCTATTTTTGACATACCCTCTCAAAATCTTCATATACCGTTCAACAGGATACATCCATATATAGTGCACATGACCAAAAAGTTGAATCTCTCTCACCAAGTGAATCATCAAATGAACCATCATATCAAAGAATTTTGGCAGGAAGAACATTTCTAATTCACATAATATGATAACAATTTCTTTTTCCATAGCTATCAATTTCGCCGGGTCTAAAACATTGCTACATATAGCTTTGAAAAAGGAAAAAAGTTTGGTTAACGTATGATGAACATTCTTGGGAAAATGAAATGTACAACTATATGAATTAGATCTTGCATCAAAACATGTCATTCATGTGATTTCAAACCTTTTAACTTAAAATCATTCATAGACACAATGTTCTTGATATTTGATGAATACCCCTCTGGAACCATTACATCATTGAAGAAGTTTCAAAACTGATATATCTCCTCCCTAGAAAGAGTATAAGAAGCTGGAGGAAGAAACATTCAATTTTTACCCTTCACGAGAGCCAACTCTTCTCATATTCCCATGTAAACCATGTCCATCCTTGCCTTAATTTAATCCTTTGTTTTTCTAGGGGCATTTAGCAACGTTCCGATAACACTGTCACATACATTTTTTTCCACATGAATCACATCAAGAAAATTTCTGACGTACAAATAATCCCAGTATGGTAATTCAAAAAAAAAACTGATCACTTTTTCCAACTGATTTTCGTAACGTTTTTCGAAAATGGTTTACCAAAAACAGTGTTCACATCTTTTACTTTCTCAAATAGCTGATCACCTGTTAGTGGAGATGGTGATGCACATTGTTCTGAACTTCCATTGAATGATGTTATCCAATATTGGTACTTATACCAATGAGGTAGAAATCTATGATGTCCTAGAAACATAGATTTTGATGAATGTTTCAACATAATTGATTCTGTATCTTCTTCGCACACGGGACACCCTTGAGTTCCTTTAATTCTATATCCCGACAAATTTCCATAAGCAGGGAAATCATTTATTTTATCATACAACATCTCTCTCAACGTGAAGTATTCACTTTTATAAGCATCATACAACATAACACATGAATCCCACAATAACTTCAAATCATCGATCAAAGGAGCCAGATAAACATCAATATCATTATCTGGTTATTTTGGTCCTGATATAAGCATAGATAACATGATGAATTTCCACTTCATGCATAACCAAGGTGGCAAGTTATAATTTACCAACATAACAGGCCATGTACTATGAGTGATGGTTTGAAAACCAAAAGGATTCACTCCATATGTAGATAACCCAAGATGAAGGTTTCTCCACTCTTTTCCAAATTCAGGATACTCATGATCAATTTTCATCCCTTGAGGAGAGTCGGCTAGATGATGTAATTTCCCATCTTTATTTCTTTTATCTGTATACCACGACAATTGTCTTGCAGTTTCTTCACTTACATATAGATGCCAAAACCTTGGAATGATTGGAAAGTACCATACAAATTTCATAGAATTGGATTAAACTTTCTTGTATCGAGAAGAACCACACTTTGGGAATTCTGTAAGTGATTTTTTCTCCTTTATAAATAATATACTGTCTTTCGGGCAGGCATGTATTCTTTCAGAAATCATACCCATCGAGCGTAGCATTCTTCTAGCTTCATATTTATGTCTTGGGAGCTCATTATCTTCCGGGAGCATGTCATTCAAGAGAGCAAGTAGTTCCATAAAACTGACAACACTCCATCTGTTGCCTAATTTCAATTTATACAACTTCAGTACAACTGATAGTGTTGTATACATAGTCCAACCAGAATACAGTGGCATCTTTTCACAACTCTTTAACTTCTCAAACACTTTTGGGAAATCACAGAGTTCATCTTCAATTGTCTTTGTCATTTCCTCAATACGATCTTCATCATCATTGACATCTGTAATCACATCCTCCATACGGTCTTCTTCATTATCCATATTTTTATTCATATCTGATGATCCATAAAATGAAGTTTTATCCCATCCAGTAGATACATTCTATTTTTATCTGTGTTTATTACAACATTTATAACTCCGATCTATTCCATGACATATCAAATGTTCTTCCAACTCCTCTAGAGTAAGTAGTCTAGAATAACAACAATGTAAATATGGACAAAGGATTTGAGAAGGATCCTTTGTGTGATCCATTGCAAACTTGATGAACTCTTTCAATCTGTTCTCGTACTCTATTGTCAAATGATTAGCATCCATCCAATCTTTATTCATATTCATCTTATTTGAATCTCAAATATTAGTATTTATGGTTCAAGTACACAAAACAAGACTTCCAAATACAGTATAAGAGAACCAATTCCTTATAAAAATAGAGATTAATAGAGCCTAACCATTTCCAATAAAGATTTGGAAAATCAACATTACCAGGATAGACACCCCATCAAAATCAACATAGTTTCCAAACACAAAGGGGTTCGCATGGGATAATAACTTGTGTCATAGATAGTAAAACTCACACGACATCATCCTCTATGGACCATCCTCCTCTATCGGGTCAACCCTTCTATGGTCAACTAGTCCATCCTTTTATACCTCACCAACCTAAAATACATATGGATGAAAACCAATAGCCAACTATATAAGTAAAGAAAGTATTATCATAATCTCTACAATATAGAATTCATTAAATATAATTACTTTAGATTCATTATAGTTTCCTCAAATCAACCCAGTCCAAACACAAGAATAATCAAGAATGATACATCTACCACTCCTAGGTATCTGCCCTACATTCAATATCATCATGCCTAAATACCCATATATTCACACATACACATGTCACAAACACATAAAAAACCATATCCACATCAGAACCAAAGTACCCAAATGGATTTCAATCAGGTTACTCGACTCAAGTGGTGTTGTGTAAGAAATAATAAGAAAATATAATAAGTATATAGTCACACATAAAACTCAAAATGGTGTTAATAATCCAATAAACCCAAGGTATCATTCCATCTATCAGAATACTCTGAAGGAGCCCATATGCGACAGTAGTCCTAGGTGGTGAAGGTTCCTGAGGAGGAAGGGGAGAACACGCACCTATCAGGGTTCGAGGTTAGGTCACTGAGGTTGAATGTGTCTTGATATTCCTACAAGGGTTCATTCCATATTTCACAAACCATGTCCCAGTGCCCTAGGATGTTAACCCACTATTGGTGGAAGTGAAACCATTCCTGATGATCATTCCAAGAAGAAATGGAAACCAAGAGGGGGAGTGGTTCGAAATACCTCATGCAAGATGGAAAAAGATGGTATTTGAGAATAGGTTTGTGGCTTTCATGTTGGATAGAAACCTATCCAATAGACTCCACAAGAGGTGATGGCCCCTGTAGTTGTTGCACCAGGTGAAACTGTCACCTGAGAATCTGAGATCAATGAGGCCCTTCCCAGCCATGAACTGAACGAACTCCATGATGGCCTTCCTTTGGAATGGGATTCTACCTTTCCTTTCCTTTAGGTTGGAAATGAAATTAAATTCACCCCAAAATACAATAGATGGTGGTTGGGATCGAAGGTATTTTGTTCACTCCATAGATATTCCCTTTGAAGAGGGTCATAGCTTCCAAAAACAAAAGTTATAAGGAAAGAGGTGTCACCGTTGGAAACCTTGGTACCGATGAATTGATTGCAATCTTGAACAGTCTCAACAACATATTTATTGTTCCTAAATACCCATTTGTTTCTGTTGGAGGGGTCAGAGTGTAGAAATCCATGCAACTTAATCTTCCAAGAGAATTATATGATTATTATAGGGTTTTTTGTGTTATTTGACAACAACAAAAATGACATTATTCTTTTTGATTTCTATTTTGAGGAAGTACGATTTAACATGGGCACTAAGACTATGAGCATTACATATGAAGATAATAATGATGGGTAGGACAGGGTTCTGGCATTGGATCTAGATCTTGTAGCCTTATTGAAGTGGGAGGATGATCTCTCATTGAGGTACCTTTATTTTGAACATGTTCATAATCCCTTCTGGTTAGTAAGATTCATATGAGTGGGAGATTAGGATCCAAAGGGGTAGGGGAAGGATGGGTAATGAAAATTGGGGGCTGGTGAGGGAGTTATCTCTGGATCCATAAGTATTTGGAGCTGGATGACAGGCTCAGAGCCAAGGGAGATAGAACAAACACTGCTAGGAAGGGGCCTAGCCACTTTAGAGAAGCGGTCAGTAACCTCAGTGAGGGAGAAGGACAAAGATGGAGGTAGGGGTGGAAAGGCTAAAAATCTTGGTGGTCTGGGCATCATGCCATACAAGTGTGCTGCCATACAAAGTCACTTAGATAGCATGAATTAAAGAATGGGGGAACCCCTCGAAGAAAATAGGTTTCAAGCATTGGATGACCTATAAATGCATCAGAACCGAGTGGTGATGTCCTTAAAGAAAAAGGTTATCCTTTATTCCTTACTTTACGGTGACATGGTGTTAGATCTAAGGGCATCGATGATTCTTAGGAGGAATCTAGTGAAACTGGAATACAAGTGGGAAGGACCTTAGATTTTTCATAAAATTCACTCTGATGGTGTAAACTCATTGATCGTCATTGATGATGAACATATCAATCTTTCCAACAATACTAGGTTTCTCAAGAGATATTTCACATGAATAAACCATCCCTTTAGTTTGAGATATATGGATTTGAACTAAAAATACAACATCCTAGTTATATGTTGTTAAATGATATGGTAACATCTTCAATGCATGATGTGAAACTATATTCTTACCCTGTGTGATAAACACGAGATGCCTCATATGATAAATATAGGATGATTTATGTTAGAACTATGTGTGTGTTTATTCCAAACCACAATAGGATATTTAATGATGTTTTGACCCTTTGTCTTTAGCCCAAGTAATAAATCCACCCCCTATGTTACAAGCATATGATGCCTCCTGTGAAAAATAAGAAACACCCTATGCATTAATAATATTATTCATCATGAGAAAATTATGTGATGATTCCAAAAAAACCCTATTGGTCTCCTCATTTGGTGAAAGCCCCAATTTTATTGTTCCCGATATTGGGTTAAAAATATAATATATATATATATATATATCTACCAATTCCAATCACACTCTTAAGGGGTGTAAATTCTAATAAAATTCCCATAGACTATTCATAGGTTGTGATTCCCACAGGTTCTGATACGAGGAAGATAGAATGGGAAGATTAGTAGACTGGTTTCATGTTCAAAATACTCAAAACATGATGTTGAAATGCAGCCTTATCTAGTGTCATGTACATAATATGCCTCACATGATAAATATGATATGACATTTAGTCCAAGCTATATTAATTTAAACTATGAAGCTTGACAACCTAGTTTCTTGATGTGAAATTGTGTGAAATATTTGTCAAATCTATTCAACCTTAGACTACAAAAAATTCATCATAATCATAAGATATTCAAATGCATGTCCAAATTCTTTTCCACATGATGTTAACATACATGGTTCATGTCCCCATTGCATGATGTAAAAATATGTAATTCCTTTATCCCCCATTCGAGAGAGAACCCCATCTTGGTGTTGGTCTCCAACCACACTTATTTTTATAACTACATATGAATTTATTCCCAATCAAAGGAGATATGCATGGATTATTTAAAGTAATATCTCAAGCCCAACCAGTCCATTGATCATTTTTAGGGTTGTTCCCCTTTGGGATCATGTCCAACACCTTTTAAATGGTGCCCCTATTCAGTGCATTCAAACACATAATGGGATAACTATATATTGTTCAAATCAACCCTGAAAATATACTCATCACCTCCTTAAATATTTGGGTTTCCCTAAATTTGGATCCTCATCATCCTATTGCATCTGAATGGGATCCCTATAGTAATGGTGTATTGACTAAATAGGCTCACATCCCAGCTAAGTGAAATCCCTTATGGACCCCCGACAATAGATGGTGGTTCCCCTGTTTCAAACACAGTGATGGAACATGGAAAAAATAGGATCTCCTACTACCTAGGCACACATATGGGAAGGGAAATATTTGGCAGAATGGTTTTGGAACCAGTGTTTAGAACATGTTAAATGGTCATCCTCAATCCATCTACCTCTACTCTTCAATCCAGACCATCCAAGACATGATTTACTTCTCTACGTTCTTTACCCATACAAGTGTAACTAAAACACCATTGGTATTACACTTTCGTGACCCATACACATCGATGAGATATATCAAATCCATGGGATTAAATTACCTTAGTTTTTAGAAGAGTATGTGTAATAGGGGACCCAAAAAACTTTGCACACCTGGTCCAGCAATGCGAAGATCAAGGGTGGTGGAGGTCCGACAACGTGAAGATCGAGGGCAGTGGAGGTCTGGCAATGCGAAGATCGAGGGCAGCGGAGGTCCGGCAATGCGAAGATTGGGGGCGGAGGAGGTACAGCAACGTGAAGCTCAGGGGAAACAGAGGGGAGTCGCAGGGTTTCAGTACCACGAGAGCTTTAGGTTGTGATAAAACAAGGACATTGTGCGACCTATTTTATAAAATATGGGACTATGGTTTTATCAGCACTAAAAAAGCGCTGATAAAGGTCCTTTTATCAGCGCTAAGAAAGCACTGAAAAATCCTTCATGTATGAGCGCTAACATTTTAGCACTGATACGGGAATTCTTTATCAGTTCTTTTCTAGTGCTGATAAAGGTTACCCTTTATCAGTACTAAAATTTTATCACTGATACAGGGTTTATTTATCAGAGGTTTTTTATTAGTGCTGATATAAGGTGGCACTTCCCTTTCCCGTTTTTGTAGTAGTGAGTGTGATATGTTTGTGCATGTGATTGGATGATTTTTTGGAATTTTTTGCTCACCCCAACTTTAGTCTTGACATGGGAACCTATCATAGCTAGCATATTTTCAGTGAATGGTTGATGCATTAGATTTGGATTTCTCTTTGGCTAGTGGCCTATATTAGGGGATTTGTATTATTTTTTTGTTATGGTATAGTTCCCCTCGGTCAGACTAGGTAGGGTGTGTTCGAGTATGTGGGTGAGGATTAATTTCATCGGGTGAGGCATGATTTTGGGATGAGTCAAGATGTATAGTATGTTCTATATTATTCCATTAAGATCCTTGGTTTTTTCATATTCTTCAGCACATGGTTATCTATGGAGGGTGATTGAGATGCATTTATTGGTTGGTTACTCTTGTGTGATTATTTTCTATTACCCATATTATGTGATCATTGTTGTTTCTTTCTTGTATAGTGTACTTATTATTAAAGGTGGTGAGTTTGTTTTCAAATATTTATGGAAAAAGTTTTTTAAATGTTTTACACTTACCTTCTCCACTTTTTAATGAAAAATTCTTCTTTCTCCTCAAAAATGTTAATGTATGCGTCTTAGAAATGAATCTGGATTTGAATGTAAAAGTGGAAATGAAACATGTTTTTCTGTAAAGTAAAAATAAGTGGAAGAGCTTTATTTTATATATTTTATTTCAAACTTGAAGTTGATGTTTCTTTTATTTAAAGGAAGATCATTGGGAATATATTTTTTTGGGAATGCCTTCTAAGTTATAATATTAATGCCTATAGTTCTTTCTTGTTTTTAACTTCTGGTGCATGCTCTATCTTGGTTTCAATCGTTATGGGTGATGGTTTGTTTTGGAATCGAAGAGTGACCCTCGAGGTCATATGGAGATACGGTGATCATCAGGTTTAGTTTGGGTTTCGTTGTGTAGTTTTTTGTATTTTTAGTTCCTGTATAAATGATGTTCAGTTTGGATAATTATTTATTTTGGTTTTCTTTGTTTCTTTCCATTGTTCAGTTTATTTTATAGGTAGAAATCATTCTATTTGTTTCTATGTTGATGCCTAGAACTTGTTGTTAGCCCAGGAGGATCGGGAATGCCAATCGGGCCTTGTCTCAGGCTGACACGAGTTACCAGTTCAGGGTTTACCTGGTTTGGTTTGTGAAAGTTTTAGTTTGATAATTATGGATATTAAAATTCAATTATTCTTAGTTATTTTGATTAGATTTATTATTTTTGAATCATGAATTTATTGTATGTCTTAGTTATGAATTAGTGACTTGGAGGAAGTGGATATTTAAGTAATCATATCCTAAGACATCTCAGTGATGAGAATTCATATGGTGGGGAAGATGTAATGAATCATGTCCAAATTACCTTGTTTTTTGTATCATTAATATATTAATCAATGATCTATGATGGTTAAATTATAGGCTCATTTTAATTTTTAGTTATAATTGAGGTGTAATTTTTTGTTTAATGATTCAGATTAGATTTTTATGTATTTAAGGATGAATCCTTAGCTATTTAGGAAATGGTTTGAAGTTTTATTAAGATTTAGGGGGTTTGGGAGTGCCTTGATATTGGTTCCACCTAAAATTTAGAACTACAGGTGTCACTAGGTACTCATTGTACTTGATAGAGTCCCTAATGACCATGTCATACCACCAGGTACCCAGTGAAACCTTATCGGAAACTTGGTGGCTTCAAGATTTTTTATATTAGGGTATTAGAGTTGTTTCCCATTAATCATTCACATAAATCCCCCCATTTCCCTTCAGATTTAATTTCACTATATCTATAAGGATATCTTCCTTAGCCTCTTTTTGTTCTCCCTCTTCCTACCCTTCTTAACTCTTCATTCTTGGTGGGATTATCGGTCTTTCTCATGTCAAATAAAAGGTAATCCCTCCTCTATCTTCTCTCTTACCTCTCTTATTTTATTTTTCTTTCTTCTTATTTCCTTGGATATATATTCTAATATTAATTCCAATAAATCATAGTATAATTCATCCAAACTATAGAGATTTACATGATATTTTATAAAGGGGGATTTTGTAAGAGTTTCACCACTCATTTGTAATTTTTTTTCTTTGAATGATACTTTTGTGTGATTTATTTTAGGTTTTTCTTAGTTTGGGATAAAATTAAATTATTTAAGGTAATTATTTAGGTCTTGAGGTCATTGTATTTTTGGAATAATTTTTTTGGAGTTGATCATATAGTTTTTTTGGATTTTTATTGTTTTTGGTTTATGATAACTTTTTGATTGTCGATTAGTGATAATCCAGGGATCCTAAAAGTGGTGGGTGATTCCTTGGGATATTTCCTGTGTTAAAATGAGGATACATCATATCTATGGTCTGTGTCCTACCCTAGTATTTTCATGGAGATGAATCTTTCGATGAAGTTATCGTCAAAGATCCTGTTGCGGTCAGGAAATTAATGGAGTTGGTAGCAAAGGCTCCTCTATAGAGGCTTCCTGCATTTCTGTGTTGTTTGTGGGATTCACCGGAACTCAAAGTGAGTATGTAGGTGGAAGCGTACTATGGATAGCCCCTCTAGTTCGGGCTCTCAGAGTAGAATTTCCTTCATTCCTACGTGCGACTCAGAGGCTTCGACGAAAGAGGTGATCGTTGGGGCGGGTGGGGTGTTTTCAAATTTCGGTGGTGGATCTCACGTGCCGGCGGATAGCATGACTGGAACTCTTTTTTTGGGTGGCTCCATGCCATAGGATGCTCTGATTTAATTGTTGCCTCCCACTTTCCCTGAGGAGGATATCTCTGTGGTTGAGGATCCCTTGGTCACGTCAGAATTTTCCTGGGACCAGTTCGTAATCTGCCTTCTGCAGCCCTCCAAACCTTTATCGTCGCCGCTGTCAGAGTTCTGGATTTTTTCGCAGTTATCTCCATAGTTATTTAAGAGAACCTTTCTACCCAGCGTGTTGTCTTCTCCCTTGAAACATCCACAGCAGGAGTCGTCCCCAGTTGGTGTGGTGAAGCCGGTTAAGTCTGCACGAGCTTCTCCCCAACACCTCCTGCTGGTTTCCCTTCTTTAGGAGGATATGGTGAGATCACCTTTGCCTTCGCCTCAACTCTAGATACAGGAGAGCTTGGAGAGCTCAGGGATCCCTCCCATGAGAAATTCTAAGCGTACGTTGCAAGGAATGTCTTCTCTGGAATTCTATGGCCCTATCACTCGGTCGAAGTCCAAGGAGGCAGGTATGTTAATTTCATTTTCTTCACCTAGAACTTCTAGCCTGAAGGGCAGGAGAGGTAATTTTTAATGTTTTATGTGACCATCAAGAATGCTTGTGGGTTGGGGCGCAAGTAAAGTGTGATTTCATGGCAGTTGAGTCTCAGAAACGTTTAGCCTATGTTTTGGTTATCCTCGAGGTCAAACCGAATCCTAAGAAGATTTCCTCAGTGGCAAAGAAGATGGTGTTTCCTTTGATTCTTCATGGAGTTTGGTTTAACACCAATATCTGGATTTTATGGATGTCGAACGTCCAGCTGGAGGTGGTTAGTCTTTCTGCTCAATGTATTAACATGAAGATCTCCTGTGCTGGGGGAGAGTTAGTGTTCACCCTTGTATATGCTATCAATGATGCGCATAGTAGGATGGATCATTGGCACTTTGTGGGGGCCTTCCAAACTTGAAATATCCCTTGGTTTGTGGGTGGATACTTCAACATGATTGTGGATGTAGAGGAGAAAAGGGGTGGTTCGATCATCTCTATTGATTACATGTTGGACTTTCATGACTTCATTAATGAAGTTGGGCTTTTGGACTTGGTATTCAATGGAAACTAGTTCACTTGGTGTAATAATCCTAGGGGGTGAACCACATATGGAGCAGGATTGATAGATTCTTTATAAACATTCAAGGTCTTCATTCATTTGGCAGGTCGTCGGTCATTCATTTAACGCGCTCATTGTCAGATCATGCTCCCCTACTGGTGGATGTAAGATGTGATAGTGCTGGGTGGAAGGTTTTTCATTATTCTAGTAGCTGGCATCAGGTGTAAGGATTCATGCACATGGTGAGAACTTCTTGGGAATAAAAGTAGAATGAAGTTACATGGTGTGGCCTTGCTAACCGTTTGAAGCATCTTAATAGGGATATTCAAGGATGGTTGGATAATAGGATGAATGACTTGTCATGTGTGAACTCTATTCAGGTGGACCTTGAGAATTTGGAGGAGGAGCTGCATAACAATTGGAATGATAATATTTTTAATGTCCTATGTGACAAGTGCAGGTTTCTTACGGAGAAGCTCTTGGAAGTTGAGAGAGATTACACGCAACATTTGCGAGTGAAATGGTTGAAGGAAGGGGATCGTAACAACGGTTTTTTTCATGTGTGTTTAAGATGAAGGATTAACTTGAGACTCAATATTAATCTGGGTAATGGAGTCTTTTATTCAGAAGTGGATGTGATGGGGTGACTATCACTGGACCACTTTCAAGACCTTTTGGTGGGAGGGGTCCCTTCTAGATGTGAGGATGTGGAAGGTGATTCAGCAAAGCTGGGTTTCTGGAGGTGCATACCCCATTTGGTGGAGGGTCCTAAGAAAGACTCTTTGATGGATACCCTAAGCAAGGAAGAAATAAAGAGGATAGTTTTCGTGGTCTCCCCTGATAGTGATCCTGGTTCGGATTGTTTTCTGGGGGCTTTCTACGTGGTTGTATGGTGTATAGTTTCTCCCAAGGTGGTGATGGCGATTCAAGACTCTTTTCAGGGTGGTGCTCTCAATTAGGGGGTTGCTACGTCAAGGGCGGTGTTTATTTTGAAGGTTAAATAGCCCACTAATATCAACCATTACATACCCATTTTTCTATGTTACATGTCTTATAAAATACCGGTGAGCTTGATTGCAGGTAGGTTGAACCGGATCATTCCACAGTTGGTGTCTAGGGAGTAACATGGGTTTGTCAAAGGCCATAGCCTTCAAGGGATGATGATGATTTCTAGTGAACTGGTTTATAATCTTAATAGGAAAGAGTTTGGCTCAAATGTCATTTTTCAAGTTGATATGAACAAGGCTTATGATAAAGTGGAGTGGAGTTTTCTGATTCGTGTGATGAGACGCTTTGGATTTCACGAATGGTTTTGTGACCTTTTCTTTAGGTGTTATTATTCTCCATGGCTTACTATCTCTCTCAAAGTAAAATGTTTTGGCTTCTTTAAATCGGTCTGTGGAGTAAGGAAGGGTGATCCACTTTCTCCAAGCCTTTTTATCTTGGCACAGGAAGCCTTACCAAGGAATCTTCATAGCAGAATGGAGAGCAGAAGGTTGGCTCCTTTTCTCAGTAGGAATGGCAGGGAAGGAGTGTCTCATTTGATGTTTTCCAAATATATTTTTATCTTCACTAATGGTAGGAAATGATCATTGAGGGGTATCATGGATATTTTTGTCATGTATGGGCGCTTGAGTGGGAAATGCAACAATTCTAGGAAGATCCATATTTTTATCTCTAATAAATGACTAGGTAATTGATGTAGGACTATTCAGGATATCTTGGATTTCCCAAAGCAACAACTTCATATTCTCTATCTTGGTGTTCCACTTTCATGTGGACACATCAAAAAGTCTTTATTTGATGATGCTATTAATTAAGTGATGGGCGTATTTTTATTTAGAAGAACAAGTTGTTATCTTTTGGAGGAAGGGTGAACTTGATTAATAGTGTGTTATCTTCCATCCCTATGCACATCTTCTTGGTCCTTAGAACTTTGAAAGGAACCATTACACGGATGGAGAGGGTTGTTAATGAATTTCTTTGGGATGCCAATCACACAAGTCATTTCCATTGGGATGCTAGGTCTCGTCTGGCTAAACCGGTCGACAAGGGCGGAGTTGGGTTACATGATATTAAAGATACAATGAAGGGAATGCAAGTGAGGCTTTCATGGGACATTATTACTGGGGATTATTTTTGGGCATCCTTCTTCAGATCTCGCTATGGGGAGCATTGGGTTACTGTGGGTTCCGACGGGCCACTATTGACTGACCTCTCAAGGTGCATGTTCTCGTATATGGAAGTTCTTTAGGGTTTGACACAGTGGATCATTGGGAAAGGTGACATTAGTTTCTAGAAAAACAACTGGTCAAGTGAGTGTCTGTTCTTCCCTGGGTGTCCAACCCCAGAAATTTCTTTTAAAGAATCAAGTGAACACCCGACTCTACTTCAAGCAGTTCTCAACCAGGAGAAGAAATGGATTTATGATGATATTATCATGAACTCAGAGGTGGACAGATGATTCTTCACTCGCTCAATCTCAGGTAAGTTCTTTGGTCGGGATTACAGGAGGTTGTCTCAGGAGGAGTCGATGTTGGACGAATGGGCTTCAAAGAGCTGGTGCAAGGAAATCCCCATAAAAATGAATCTTATGGTTTGGAACATCAAAAACAGAGCATTGCCAATAGAGTATAGCATCTAGAGGAAGGGTGTGAATTTGTCTTCATGCTGTTTTTGCTGTATGAATCCTCAGAATGAGTCTGCACTGCACCTTTTTTGACAGAGTGAATGGGTGGTGTTCCATTGGTCACACTTCGCTCCCCTCTCACAATTCTTTCATGATCATCTCTCCTTAAAAGACTTTCTGGTGTCTTGGTTTCAAGGATTGGAAGGAAGGACTATGGAAGGCAAGGTGAGGTGTGTTATTCTCTCCTCCATTTGTTGGGTTATTTGGGAGGCGCGGAATCTGTCTCAGCTGGGCGACCGGATATCTCTCCATTTTATATGGATTTGGTTAAAAGAACTCATCTTCTAATTGGACCCTTTTTTGAATGGGGGCTAGCAGTTTATGGGTTCTTGTGGTTTGTTGGTATCACTCATGCCTAGCGGACAGGTAGGCCGATGGATCAGATGGTTTTCACCACTTCGAGGGGTTTAAAATAATATCGGCAAATCTCTGATTAATGGGGTCATGAGGGGTGGTGGGGTTATGCGTGATACTTATGGCTCGGTGTTTCTAGCTTTTAGAGCATTATTTGGTCCTAGAATCTCTTTGGGTGCAGAGGCTAGGGTGATTCTCATAGGAATCACAGTTTTTCGAAGGGCTGGTTTTCTTGTGGATGAAGTGGAATCAGATTCTGATGCCCTGGTAAGATCGGTGCGTGGTGTTTATGAACCGGCCTGGGACCTGGTGGATGTGAACCAAATATGTGCACTGGAAACTGATCTTGGGCAGACTATTAAGCACAGTTGGAGGGAGGCTAACTTCATGGATGATTCAATTTTATGGGTTGGAAGTCAGGAGGATGAGCTGGTTCTTTATAATAACATAGGATCCCTTCCCTTGGAGTGTTTGTCTTTTTTACAGGGGGATTCCCTTGGTTTACATCACTTCCGCCCTCCTTGAAGGCTCTTGGAAGGGGGTTCTTTGTAATCACCATTTTTCCCTATAATAAAAAAGCAATTTTTAGCTCACCTATTGGAGTTTGGTTGGATTTAATAAATATTTCCATTGATATTGGTTGGTGGTCTCAACCCCCTAAGTGAATATTGGGTTATTTCTATTCCATTCCTACCTTTGGTTTTATGTAAAATTATTAATAAATATCTTTGTGTATTTTGTAAATAGTAGTAGCTAGTTTTAAAATGGATTTTTTAGTATAGCTAAAAAAATTAAATGAAATTTCATATGGTATTAAATATGTTTATTTCATTCCCTTGTTCTTTGTAGACTCTATTATTCCTACTAAATAATGGTTAATTCCATGATATCTTTTCTTTTATTATTGATTATCACTTTGAAAGGGGAATTAGATTAACCATGTTGTGTTATGCCTTGTGGACCTATTGTGACTAAGTAATATTTAATTTCATTTTCTGTTAAAATAGGTGGATATGGAAAACTCGGTGACCTCTTTTATGCCAAACCACCTTAATTCAAACTAGTAACCATAGAATATTTTTTGTTAAGTAAACCTTTAAAGATTGGTTTAATTTGGGTAAAATGAATCATCTTGAGTCTGGATGTCGTCATAGAAAAGGGAATCACCTCTTCATCTTTGATATTAATGAACTAAAAAAAGACAAATCACACTTAACCCTTGGTTAAGAGAGTGATTTGGTGGTTTCTAAATAACTTTTTTAAAATTTAAATCCCCCATTTTCAATAGGTTGGGGGGAACTCGATGGTTATTTTTTTAATGGGTTTTTAAATTTTTTTTAAAGGGGATAGGGTCCCCGATTTTTTTAAAGGAGACCCAAGATGTGTGAACCTCATTCATGCATCTCTGATCTAAGGAAGATTTGTGAATGGGGTTCACACATCTCTCTCTCTCTGCCGATAGAGAAGCGTGAACCTCGTTCATGCTTCCTAGGCATGGTGGAGGATGCATGAACCCCATTCACACATCCTTCGTGAACTAGATGAAGGATGCGTGAATAGGGTTCACGCATCTTCCTGGATAATTTCTATAAAATGACCCCCCCAAATCTCATTGCTCTCCTCTGAATTCTGTTGTGAAGCCCTACATAATTTCTTTCTCAACGTATATTTTCTGCTTTTAAGAAGGTAAAATTTATATTTAAAATTTTAATTGTTTAATTGTGTTTATTTATTTTCTTTGTATGGTTTATTTATTTAATATGTGATGTGTAGAAATTAGTGTTTGTGTGTATGGTTTATTTATTTAATATGTATTGATGCATGTATGAATGTATCAATTAGTGTCTTTTGTATGATATAATTTTTGAATGAGTTATTGTTTTTTTGTATGATATAATTCATATTGAATGTTTAGGAAATTTAAATATGGTGTTTCTAAAAAGTAATTTATTTTTAGGGAAATAATTATTTTTTAAAATGTATAAATTTTTAATATAAATGGAATGTTGAATATATATATATATATATAATATGTTATTTTTAAGGTAATATTAATTTAAAGTATAATATTCAATACATTAGGGAAATAAAATTGTTTCTAAAAATGTATATATTTTCAATTTAAATCGAGAGTAGAATATATTTATATGTATATAAAATATTTTATATTCAAATTAATATAAATTTAAATTATAATAATCTGTACACTATCTATATAATTTGTTAAAAATATATTCGGTATATTTAGTATCTTATTTAAATTTATTAAAAAATATATAGAAATTTGTTTTTTGTTATTTATAGATAAAACACAATTTTATTGAATATTTTATTGATAATAGATGATATAATTTCCTCACATTATGCTAAATATGTTCAATTATGAAATATTTGGGATTAGATCATTCATTTGAAAATTTGATTAAAATTCCAGTTTTACCCTTTTAAAATGAACTGTAGTATTTCACACATAAATATTTTAATATGAATTATTTGAACATAAATATTTGTAAAAGTGTTCTTCACTTAATTTTATACAACTTTTATTCAGGACACTAGAGAAAAAGAGTGAATTTTGTTGGTGCAAATGGGCCATGAAGTCAAAGTTGGGCTGGACTCACCAGAATGAACATGGGTTCTGTATTTGGGCCATAACGTCTTCATCCTTTCCTATATTAGGCCCAAAATTTTAGAGAATCTCAGGGATTCATTTTCTCACAAATCATCCTTCTGGAAGGAGAGTTGGTTCACGAGTTTTAGAGGTTAAATGGGTGATGAAATTTGTATTAAAATATTTGGCCGAGATTCCCCATTCACACTTGAAACCTCTTTAAACCTAGCCTCCCCTCCACTCTATAAATTAGTTTTTTTCTCATTTATAGGGGTTGGTTACGTGCATTAATAGATCGTAGGTAGAGGAGAATTGGTTTCACCCAAATTATCCAACCATTGTAAGAGGGGTAGCTCTTGAAGCAAGGATCCCCTCATCGAAACCTCCTTCTCTTCTTCATGTTGTAATATTTTCATTTGTGTATTAAACATTATTGTTCTACTTTTATTTATTATATTTTCTTATGTTTTATTCAAATTTATTATTCTCTTAATCTTCCTCTTTGTTCTGGAATTCTTGAGTACAAGCGTGATTGGGTTATACCCATTATATACTGTTGCAAATGCAATTTTCTTCTACGATGATTACGCCACCCATGAAAGAGTAGTCTTTTTAGTAATTGATCTATCTCTTACCTTCTTCATTCATTTATTTTGAATCAACGAGCTACTTTAATTCACTTAATATGATCTATTAATTTAGTTTTCAATTTAAATGAAACTAAGCAATAAATTGAACAATAAACACAAATCACACAAGGTCGAGAATTGTGTGAATTGTGAGAGCGCAAACTTAATTGGTAATTCAAAACCACACGGGATCAATTTGTAGTGTTCAAATATAATCCCTAAACTCAATTAATTCTAATTTTCAGAGAGGATATGTGCCTTAATTTTCCACTGACCATAATCTAACCTTATAACATCAATTAAAGTAGGGTGCTACGATTTCATGTTCTGAAGTTAGCCTAGGGTTAAATTCATTTCATCTTTGTGGTAAAGTTAATTCTCACAGGGTTTGGGATTTAACAAATTAATGGATAATAATTAAGTGGATATTAATTTTAATGATAATGACTAATAAATTATTGAATAGGTAGATTTAGATCAATTACACTTTCTAAAAATAGTTTTCTAAAAAAACATATTTTCATTGTGCTTTTTTAATCAACTTACATTTCAAAATTAAAAACAAAAAAAATATGCAATATTATTCTAGAAAACTTCTTATAGTTCTATAAATGATAAAACCCCCCAAAATTTCAAGTATTTTTCTTAATTCCTTTTATTTTATTTTCAAAATACCTTTAATAAGTTGTTAAATTTACTTCCTCCTTTGAGAGATGACATTGGTCAGCCACTCTGTTGCACCTAAGTAACCCAAAAACCACTAATCATTTGAGGGCACCCATGACAGCTCCCTTTAAAATTGGCTTCTTTTCCAGGGAGGATATTAATTATTTCAACCAAATAGATGTATTTATTTTATTTTACATTTTATTCTCTTCCTCTTTATTT
The DNA here is from genome assembly GCA_963277665.1 of Viscum album. Taxonomy (NCBI): domain Eukaryota; kingdom Viridiplantae; phylum Streptophyta; class Magnoliopsida; order Santalales; family Viscaceae; genus Viscum; species Viscum album. Next base: position 1,249,823,097 of record OY728120.1, read on the forward strand.
TTTCCCTTCTTTACCCAATCTAAATTTTTATTTTCTTCTTATTTTGTTTTCTTCTATTTCTTTTTGGGTCATCAACTCAAACTTTTTATTTTTATTTTAATATGGTCAAATTTCCTACTTTTCATTTTTATTTGATTTATGAAACAAAATAATCCCAAAAATCTCTTAGATCTTGACCCAGATATTGAACATAGCCTTAGGGCACGAATCAGACATTCTCAGTCTATGGGAAGTTTCAATATCCAACCAGTTGAGGAATTTCTCCACTCAAAAACATTAAAATTGGAATAAATTCAAATTCAACCATAAAACATGATCCAATGGCTGAAAATGATAGAAATGAAATTCATATAACCATTTAAGAATTGGTTGCACCTGATATTAACTATCAACCAAATTGTATTGCATACCCAAATCTCGAATCAGACTTTGAATTGAAATTTGTGTTAATTCATCATCTTCCAAAGTTTCATGGATTATCTAGTGAGGATCCAAACAAAAATTTGAAAAAAAATTATGTGGTTTTCTCAACCCTTAAACCCAGAAATGTTTCTGAAGATCAAATAAAACTAAGAGCATTCCCATTCTCACTTGATGGAGCTGCGAAAGATTGTATGAATTATTTAAAACCCGAAGATATAACTTATTGGAATGATTTATCATGTCTTTTCTTGCAGAGTTTTTTTTCTAGAATCAAGAACCACTTCCATTTGTAAAGAGATCTCTGGGATCAAGCAATCACAAGGGGAGTCAATGTATGAGTATTGGAAGCAATTCAAGAAGTTGTGTGCAAGATTCCCACATCACCAAATTAGTGAGTAACTACTCATCCAGTACTTCTATGCAGGACTCACACCTATGGAGAGGAGAATGGTGGATTTTGTAGCTGGAGGAGTGTTGGTGGACAAGACAGCAGTAGCTGCACATGTGTTGATCGACAAAATGGCTCAAAACTCCCAACAATTTTGTGATCGAGGTACACCACATTTCAGGAGAGTACATCAGGTAAGTCTATCTTCTCTTGAAAGTCATTTTATTGATACCAGGTTGGAATAATTGACAACTATGGTGAGGCATATTTCTTTGGAAAAAAAATACATCCCAACCTCCTCCTTCAAGGCCTTATGGCATTTGCACTGAGACAAGCCACCCAACTGACTGTTTCCCCCAACTACAAGAAACAGAAGATTGTGCAGAAGTCATTCCTGAATGACCATATCAGCAGCAACAACATACATACCCCCAAAAGAAGTTTGATTCATTTTCTCAAACATATAACCAAGGGTGGAAGGATCAACTGGATATGAGTTATAGCTCTGGACAACAAAAAAGGCCCCATTTTCAACAAAAAATCCAGTAGCCTCCAACTTACCAACAAGGTTTCCAACAACCCCAAAGGATATTTGAAGCCCAAGAATCAACAATACAACAACAAGGTAATCCCCACACAAGTTAGATTCTAACACTGATGAACTTTTGAAGCAAATTGTTCTTAATCAACATAATGAGTTGAGGAGTCAAATTTCGGAGCTGAGGGAGTTGAAGACTCAAATGAGCCATATTACCACTTCCCTCCATGAACTGGTAACTAAGAATTTTGTAAATCTACCATCCCAACCTACTCCAAATCCCAAGGGGGATGTTAGCGCCATCACATTGAGAAGTGGGAAGTAAAAAACAGATACATTTTCACCTATCATTCCACCTGGATTCACCTCAAATTTGGAGAAGCCGCATTACATACCAACTGATGAACAATCCAAGGAGAAAGATAATGGGAAGAAAAAAAATTAATGATGTTCATCCTAAACCCCTTCCTTTTCCAAACAGGGTTGTTCAAACCAAGAATATGGCTTAAGAAGAAATGAAAAAGGAGGTTTTGGAGACATTCAATAATGTGGAGATCCGCATTCCTCTACTTGAAGCCATTAAGAAAATTCCAAGGTATGCAAAATTATTAAAATAACTTTGCACCAATCGAAGAGGCATCAAGGGAAATGAAAGGATCAATCTTGGAAGGAATGTGTCATCACTCATTACAACAACTCTAGAAATGCCGAAAAAGTTCAAGGATCCAGGGACATTCACCATCCCATGCACCATAGGGGAGTTTCACTTTTTTGATGCACTTTGTGATTTGGGAGCTTCCATAAATGTGATGCCTCACTATGTATTCTCTTCTTTGTAGATTGGTGAGCTAAAGATGATGAGAGTAATGGTGCATTTGGAGAATAGAGCTACGACATATCTAGCAGGAGTCCTTGAGGATGTACTTGTATGTGTAAGAGACATGATATTTCCATCAGATTTCTATGTTCTTAACATGGTGGATGATCAGGTAAGTTCTCATGCTCCCATTATCTTAGGTAGACCCATTCTCAAAACTGCAAAAACTGTCATAAATGTCAATGAGGGTACACTTTCCATGGAGTTTGGAGATGAAGTTGTTATATTTAATGTTATGGACTCCATGAAGTACCCTTTAGAGGACCATTCTGATTTTGTTATCTCCCATTTTGAACCACCAAGTAAAAACACCATGGAATTTGATTGTCCTATGCATAGGGAAATTATGAGTATTGGTTCTATTTTAATGTATAAGAGTACTTTGACACCTATTTATAATGCAAAAGACTCTCTTATATTTGATTTTGAAATGGAATCATATTCTGATTTTGATCATGAGAACTCTAATTATGACAAGGCTATTGAGTATGCTGATGGATTTGATGCTTTGTTCTCTGATTTTGATGATTTATATTCTGATACTGATGCTCTTTCTTCACATATTTTAGTTCCTTCTATGTCTCCATCCATACACAACCCCCTACACTGAAACTCAATCCATTTCCACTAAATATCAAATAATCATACTTGTTAAGTGGTGAGAAATTACCTGTTATCATTGCTAACAATCTCTCTTTTGAACATGAAGAAAAACTTTTGAATCTTTTGAGGGAGAAGATCAGGGAAATTGGGTGGAGCTTGGCTGACATATCAGGTATTAGCCCCTCCATTCACATGAATATGATTCTTTTGGAGGGTGGTGCTAAACCGGTGAGGCGGCCACAAAGCAGACTCAATCCAACCCTCCTGGAGGTTATTAAAAAAGAGGTTGAAAATTTTCTTGAGGTAGGTATAATCAATCCCATTTCATATTCCCACTGGGTGAGTCCTATTCAGGTTGTTCCTAAGAAAAGTGGTGTTACTGTTGTTAATAATGAGAAAGGTGAGTTAGTTCCAATGAGGGTGAAAAATAGTTGGTGCATGTGTATTGATTATAGGAAACTAAATAAATCTACTAGAAAGGACCATTTACCCCTCCCATTTATTGATCAGATGCTTGAGAGACTTGTTGGGAAAACACATTATTGTTTCTTGGATGTATTTTCGGGATATTTTCAGGTTCCTATTGCTCCATAGGATTAGGAGAAGACAACACTCACTTGTCCTTTCGGTACGTTTTCCTACCGAAGGATGCCATTTGGACTTTGCAACGCCCCAGGTACCTTCCAGAGATGCATGGTGAGTATTTTTCTGATTTTATTGATACCTTGATGGAGGTATTCATGGATTATTTTACAGTGTATGGGTCTTCATTTTATGAATGTATAATTAGTTTGTGAAAGGTTTTGAGTCGTTGTATTGAGAAGAATTTGGTCCAGAACTTTGAAAAGTGTCATTTCATGGTAGAGCATGGCATTGTCTTAGGGAATGTAGTGTCAAAACATGTTATAGTGGTTGATATATCTAAGATAAACATTATTTCATCCTTACCCTATCCTTCATGTGTGCGTGATGTCAGATCTTTCCTAGGGCATGCAGGATTTTATCGGTGCATCGTCAAAGATTTTAGTAAGATTGATCTTCCTATGTCACGATTACTTCAAAAGGATTCTGATTTTCTGTTTGATGATTCTTGTAGGAATTCATTTGATGAGCTAAAACAATGTCTTACCACTCCACCTATCATACATCCCCCATGGAGGGAGATTTCTTTTAAGCTTATGTGTGAATCCACCAACTTCACGGTTGGAGTTGTCTTATCTCAGAGGGTATAGGGACGTTCACATGTGATTACCTATGCATCGAGGACACTGGATTCGGCCCAATAAAACTACAAAAACCACGGAAAAGGAGTTTCTTGCTCTTATATTTGCTTTAGATAGATTCTGTTCATATTTATTGGGCTCTAAAGTAGTTTTGTTTTTTCTAACCATGAAGCTCTGAGGTACCTCTTAAAGAAGCCAGATGCAAAGCCTAGGCTGATCCGATGGATGCTCCTTCTTCAGAAATTTGATATTGAGATAAAGGAAAAAAGGGGTCAGAAAACTTGGTGGAAGACCACATGAGTAGGCTCACTCACACACTAGAGGATGAAACCTTGGACCAGGTACCAATTCGGGTCACTTTCCCCGATGAGCATATTTATTCCATCTCAGGTATGCATCCTTGGTATGCAAATTCAGTGAACTACATTTTTACATCCTAAATCCCATCAAATTTAGAGAAACATCAAGTCCAAAAGTTAAAAGGTGAGTCTCGGTATTATGTTTGGGATGATCCATACCTCTAGTGCATGTGTAGTGATCAAGTTATTAGGATGTGTTTACCTGATCATGAGTTGGATTCGGTTTTACATTTTGGTCATACACTTGCTTTTGGTGGACACTTTGGACCCCAACGGATAGCTAGGAAAGTTTTGGACTCTGGATTATATTGTCCTATCTTATTCCATGATGTCCATGTGTTTTGTAAGCCATGCTCTCGTTGCCAACACACTGGGAACATTTCTAGGAGACATGAGATGTCCCAACAACCCATACTATTCTGTGAGATTTTCGATGTATGAGGCATTGATTTTATGGGTCCTTTTCCTATTTTATTTGGATTTTTATATATTTGGGTTTTTGTTGATTATGTGAGTAAATGGGTGGAGGCTAAGGCCACCAGGACTGATGATTCTCATGTTGTTTCGGACTTTGTCAAAGCATAGATTTTTTATAGGTTTGGTGTACCGAAGGCCATCATCAGTGACCAAGGGACACGCTTCTGCAATCGGAATTTTGATTCCCTTCTTCGGAAGTATGGGGTGAAACACAAAACATCAACACCATACCACCCTCAAACAAATGTCCAGGCTGAGGTTTCAAATAAGTAATTGAAACAAATGTTGGAGAAAACTGTGCAACCAAATAGGAAAGATTGGAGAAAGCACTTGGATGATGCATTGTGGGCTTATAGGATATCATACAAGACACCCATTGGTATGTCCCTATTTTGGATTGTTTTTGGGAAAGCATGTCATCTCCCTGTGGATGTTGAGCATTGGTCTTATTAGGATATAAAGAAATGAAACATGGATTTGGCCCAAGCTGGAATCCAAAGGAAGCTGCAAATTCAAGAGCTTGAGGAGATTCGATTGTCTTAATATGAGAACTCAAGGCTCTAAAAGGAAAAATAAAAAGTAGCTCATGATATAATGATCAAACAAAAGGAGTTTCTTGTTGGAGAGAAAGTCCTTCTCTACAGTTCACGACTGAAGCCGATGCCTGGTAAGTTGTGTTCCAGGTGGTTAGGTCCTTATGTTGTGACTAATTTTTTTCCTTATGGTGTAGTGGAGATCACACAAGAGGACATATGAAGGAGATTTACAGTCAATGGGAAACATTTGAAGAGATACCATGAGGGACTTCCTACTGATTTAGTGGATTTTATCACACTGCATGACCCCATTATCACTTGAGCATATCAGGCTGTTCCTAACCCTTTAACTCTTTTATTATTTGTCCTATTTAAAATTATACATTTCATGTGCATATATCATCTCATGGGTTCACATTGTGGACAATGTAATATTTTAAGTGTTGGGGAGGGAACCTTTTAGTTTAGTAATTTCAATTGTTTTCCTGTTTAAAAAAAACAAAAAAAAATTGTGTGTTTTTCAAATTCCGTGTGTTTATTTTTCAATTTTCTGTGTGTTTTTGAAACTTTTGAGCTGAAATGATTATCATCACCATTTTGAAATCCATATCAATAAGTTAAATAATTTATCCCTTGAAACTAATCTTAAATGAATGCAGAAATGACTTTGTTTCAAGTTCAAATATTTAGTAATTTCATGAAAAGTACACTGAATTTTGAACCCCATGCCGCATCTCACTGTCTTTATATTTGAAATCACATTCCTGTGAGGCTTATAAACCATTATTTTCATATTATTTACATTCACCTCATTTCTTGAGAGAACCAAACCATGCTTTATTTAACCAGAATTTGATTTATTCTTGTCAAAACTTGAGGGTTTGAGATACTTATGTTTAAATTATTGAGGCATTTTTTTGGTATTAAAGCCCCTATTTCAAACAATCCTTATTTATAATGGCCTGACTTGAAAATTTAATCCTTGTAGCCCTTAGAATCCATGAACATCCTATTAGTTTAGCCACATTACAAGCCAATTTTCCCTATCTAACCAACTCTTGAAGTGAAATTCCATAATCTAGTTGAACATAAGTGTGGGGGAAGTTATCTTGTGTTGTGCTACGACATTCTATGATACTTTGGGTGGAAATTTAATTTCTTAAGAGATGTGTTTGTTGCTGAAAAAAATCATTCTATTGTAAGTTATGCCTTTTCTGGATCTTTCCTGACAAGTGAAGTCGTGCCTTTCTGGAGCTTCTAAAAAGAAAGAAAGTCGTACCTCTCTGGAGCTTTCATGAAAAAATATTTTGGAGAAGATTGAAATTTTTGTTGTTGAAATGATGAATGGTGTAAACTTTCCATGAATTTTATTGATGATGGAGCTGAATTGATGATAAGGGTATTAATTAGGAGACCATATTTAAGTGAAAATTAGATTAATGCAATTTTTCTTTAAAAAGAGTCAATCCCTCCTCATTCAGCCTCAGAGTTTTTCACATCTAAATCCTACCAAGAGAAATCCACAGAACAACCCTAAAAATTCCTCATGATAAACATATGTCCTTGACTCACATCGGGTGGTGATGTAGGAATTTATCAAGCCTATGGTGACCCTTGTATGAGTTTGGATGTGAAAGACATTGCTAGTAATTGACATTTGTGTGATAAGAGAAAATTCAAGTGAAGTAAGTGTTTTGGGAATGGAAGGATAAATGAAGTGGAAATATATTGAAAGATATAAATGAAGAACTTGAAATAATGGTTTTTTATGAGGCATGATATCATTTGTTTCTTGGTGTGTAATTGTTGGATCTCAAGGATATGTGTTTTAAAATATGTTTTGATTTGATATTTATGTTTACTTGATATGAGGTTTTTCCTAGGAGTGAAAAGGGGTAAGTGCAGGGGAGTTGACAAAACACAATTTTATTGATAATAGATGATATAATTTCCTCACATTATGCTAAATATGTTCAACTATGAAATATTTGGGATTAGATCATTCATTTGAAAATTTGATTAAAATTCCAGTTTTACCCTTTTAAAATGAATTGTAGTATTTAGAACATAAATATTTTAATAAGAATTATTTAAACCTAAATTTTTTGAAAAAGTGTTCCTCACTTAATTTTCTACAACTTTTATTCAGGATACTAGATCTAAAGAGTGCATTTGGTTGGTGAAAATGGGACATGAAGTCAAAGTTGGGCTGGACTCACCAGAATGGACATGGGTTCTATATTTGGGCCATAACTTCTTCATCCATGCTTTGATTAGGCCCAAATTTTTTAGAGGAGCTCAGGGATTCATTTTCGCGGAAATCATCCTTCTGGAAGGAGAGCTGGTTCACGCGTTTTATAGGTAAAATGGGCAGTGCAGGTTGTATTAAAATATTTGGTTGAGATTCCCCATTCACACTTGAAAACTCTTTAAACCTAGTCTCCCCTCCACTCTATAAATTAGTGTTTTTCTCATTTTCAGGGGTTGGGGATGTGCATTTGGAGATTGGAGGTAGAGGAAAATTGGTTTTACCCAAATTATCCAACCATTGTAAGAGGGGTAGCTCTTGAAACAAGGATCCCCTCATCGAAGCCTCCTTCTCTTCTTCATGTTGTAATATTTTCATTTGTGTATTAAACTTAATTGTTCTTATTTCATTTCGTCTCTTTTATTATGTTTTATTAAAATTTATTCTTCTCTTAATCTTCCTCTTTGGGCTGGAATTTTTAGTAGAAGCATGAATGGGTTATACCCATTATAAATCGTTGCAAATGCAATTCGCTTCTACGATGATTACGCCACGCATAGAAGAGTAGTATTTTTAGTAATTGATCTATCTCTTACCTTGTTAATTCATTTATTTTGAATCAATGAGCTAATGTAATTCATTTAATATGATCTATTAATTTAGTTTTCAATTTAAATGAAACCAATCAATCTATTGAACAATAAACACAACTCTCACGAGGTCGAGAATTGTTTGAATTGTGAGAGTGTGAACTTAATTGGTAATTCAAAACCATACTGGATCAATTTTTAGTGTTCAAATATAATCCCTAAACTCAATTAATTCTAATTTCCCGAGAGGATATGTGCCTTAATTTTCCAATGACTATAAGCTAACCTTAGAACATCAATCAAAGAAGGATAGTGTGATTTCATGTTCTGAAGTTAGCCTAGGGTTAAATTCACTTCATCTTTGTGGTAAAGTTAATTCTCATTGGGTTCGAGATTTAACAAATTAAGGGATCATAATTAAGTAGATTTTAATTTAAATGATAATGATTAATAAATGATTTAAGAGGTAGAGTTAGATCGATTACACTTTCTAAAAATAGTTTTCTAAAAAAACATCTTCTCGTTGTGCTTTGTTAATCAACTTACATATCAAAATTAAAAACAAAAAATATGCAATATTCTTCTAGAAAACATCATCTGGTTCTATATATGATAAACAACCCCCATCCTTTCAAGTAGTTTTCTTAATTCCTTTTATTTTATTTTCAAAATACCTTTAATATGTTGTTAAATTTACTCCCTCCTTTGAGAGACGACCATGGTTAGCCACTCTGATGCACCTAAGTAACCCAAAAACCACTAATCCTTTGAGGGAGCCCACGACAGCGTTGTTTCAGTCATATAAAAACATTTTCTATAATTAATAATTTTAAATTATATTAGGTGAAAATAATTATTATTTTAAGTAATAAAGAATGAAATATAATTAATTAATTAATTATTTTAAAGTAGAAAAATGATAAAAAAAAATTATATATATGTAATTTTATTAAATTGAAAATAACATAAGTTTAAATTATTTTAATGGTTTTCATGTATGTGTAAATTATATTATTTTTATTTACTAATAATAATAATTTTAACCAATAAATTTAAATTATATTAACTATAAATATTTATTCTTTCAAGTAATAAAGTATATAATATATTTACTTATATTTTCAAAAGTAGTAGAATGAAAAAAAATATTATATATATATATATATATGATATTTTATAAAATTGAAAATAACATAACTGTTCAGTATTGTAATGGTTATTATGTAAGTGTAAAATATATTAGTTTTAATTAAATTTTATTATTAAATATATATATATACATTTAAATTGAAAAGTTAAATTGTTCAAAAATAGGTGTAGATATTTAATATATATTTCATCTAGTAAGAGGTAAAGTTATATAATATTTAGAACATAATAAGTATACTAAAAAGCATATTAAGATTATTGTGTGATTACTACTCTTGAGATGACCGACCAATGCATAAATTAAATTTCATGTATTTTTTGTGTATGTGGTTATATAATTTGTAATAATTGCATTTTCTTTTCTGCATTGATGACATGTGAGTCATCTCTTTCTAAGTATGTAAGGACCTGCATATCCTCTTAAAAAATTTATGTATTTCATACCCCTAGACCCCATAACTTGCATGTGATTAAATTTGTAATTAAAAGGTGATCGAAAAGAGGCGTCCCCGAAGAGGCATCCCCGAAGAGGCGTCCCCAAAGAGGCATTTGAGAATAGGCATTCCACAAGAGGTGTTCGATAAGAAGAATTTTTGTTTGAAAGGAGACTAGCGGTTTCTGAAATATTTGATAATAGAGACTCTAGGAGTACAGCCATATGTTTTGGTTAGATTTTCAGAAAATGAGAAACTAATCCATAGTAAGTATCAAGATCCAGTCATGGATATTTATTCATAAGTAAATAAAATTTATGAAACATTTAATAAGTGGTATAAAAATATATAACGTTATATTAAATTTTCTTTGGTAATAATATCACTATCACTATACCTCAATAGTGATAAACCAATCCATAGAAAAAGTCTCAAGATCAAGTCAATTATTCAATTATAACCAATTTAAATAATTTAAAATTTTCATTTAGTATATTATATTTTATTAATTATTTTTTTCTAGGTAATCATGTCTACAAAAATATATTACAACGGTGAGGTAATTTATACCAAGCAGGGTTTTAGCTATAGTTTTCCACCTACAACAGTAGAAAATCTTCAGGGTTGTCTGACATTGGATGAAGTTCGCAATAAGATTCATAGTCAGTTAAAACTGAGGGATGATCAATCAATTACTTCAATAACATATTGACCACTTCAATATCCGGAACATTTATGGCACATTGAGTACCCTCCGGTCGATGATGAGGATTGGATGGATGCATCTTTTTTATTCAGGAAATAGTGTAGTAATGGTTTGATGGAATTGTATGTGGTGATTTGTGATATTGATGTAGTGTGACTGATTACTACATAACCATATTTGGTGAGATCTGTAGATATCAGTCCTTCACAATAGTCTTATTCATTTCTTTCTCCTCATGTGGCTCCTATGATAGAATAGAATTATGAAGAATATGATCATAATTTTGAAGGAAATGTATATGAAATTCCTTTATGTACTGTTGATATAGTGAATGAAAGTTTATTTGAGGAAGAAGAATCGGTTAAGGCCTTAGGAGATGGTGTGGGTGGGGTGATGTGGGGAATGAACCTTCTGAGGTTACTATGAGAGATAGGCATCCATGATAGAGTGATGTGGGGAATGAACCTTCTAAGGTTCCTTTGAGAGACAGAAATCCACAACATCCACCAATTATTGGCAATCATCCTTCAGTATTGAGTTCATTAGTTAAAGGAATGTCCTGTGAACAACATTTTGATTTATATGTCATTACACCAACTTCTAAATTCCATGAAATTATAGGGAATAGTTCTGCATAAAATGATAACACCATCTATGTCATGTAGGAGTTTGAAAGTAATCTTTCCATGAAAAATGTGATAAAACAATACCACATAGATTGGCATTTCACATTTGTGGTTGATGAGTTGAAGAAACAAATTCTCATTCGATGTGAAAAATATGGGCCAGAATATAAATTCTGATTAAGGGAAATTTATGATAATTTTTTTACATGTTGGAAGATAATGAAATTAGAAGGCCCAAGAACTTGTGTGCATCCAGGATTTTCCCAGGATCACTCTTCACTTGATACAGAGTTTATATCAACTATTATTGTTGATATAATATGAACATGTTAGGATGTTCCCATTTCCCTTGTTTAGGAGAGAATTCAAAAAAATAACTATAAGATATCCTACAAAAAATATTGAAATGAAAAATATAAGACAATTGTAAAAGTATATGGTGATTGGGATGAATCTTATGAAATGTTTCCACAACTTAGGGATTTTTTATCTCTCAATAATTAGATTATTTATCATTTAGACATTGTTGAGTATGTGTCCCCCAATCACCGATTTTATCGATCAAAGTTGAAGTTCAATAGGATTTTTTGAACATTCAGGCCATGAATCGCTGCTTTTCCTTATTATAAACAATTCATTCAAGTTAATGGAACTTTCCTTTATGGAAAATATATAGGTGTTCTACTCATTTCTTCCATACAGAATAGTAATAGTGCTCCTCTACCACTTGCATTCTCTATTATTGAAAAAGATAATTTTGAGTCCTGGAGCTAGTTTCTTTCATGTGTACGCATTAATATCACACAAAACCAAGGAGTTTGTCTGATATTTTATCATCATCAAGTAATTATAGATGTCATAAATAGTTATGGGGTTTCATTGACTGAGCTGAATGCTTATCATCGATTTTTCATTATACATATTTCAAGTAATATTCATAAGAATTTCAGAGATGTGGTAATAAAGAAGGTGGTCTTCAAGTTGGGTATATCTTTCTAAACTTGCTATTTTTAAAAGAAAAATTGATATCCTTTTTAATACATTATTATCTTATGGTTTAATCATATTATCCCCAATAAGAAAGGTTTTATCGACATCTTGAAAATATTCGAAGGGCTAATGAATATTTGTATGAATATATGATGCATATTTCAAAGGAAAAATGGTCACTAGAATATGATGGTGGCAGGTGATATGGCCATATGACCACTAATACAGTGGAGTTCATAAATTGGGTCCTTAAGGGTGTTCACAAACTCTCAATCATAAGGTTAGTGCAAGAGACATTTTATATATGTGTGCACTACTTTGTTGACTGGTCTCAAAAGGTCTATCAGAGGATGGAAAATTGAATGTGTTTTACTAATCATTTCCAAAGTGACATTGATCAGATACTAAACGAGGCTTCAAGATAGAGTGTTTTAAAATTTTATTGGTAAAAGAGGAGTTTTCAGGTAAGAGAGTGCTACGACCGGGCTATATGCACCAGTGGTCAAGGGCTTGTGGTCATGTTGGATAAAAGGTACTGTGATTCCGGAAAATTTTAGGCATTTGTATATCTATGTGCACATGTTGTTGCAGCTTGTGCTTCGGTAAATATATCATGGGAGACCTATGTTGACCCGGTGTATAACATGATCACTTTGGTTAACTATTATAATTCATCTTGGATGCATGTTGGTGACTTTAATTATATCTCATTGTCTACGGATCAGTTGACTATCGTCCCTAACATTTAAAAGTTTCATAACTTGGTTTTGTTTTCATTTATGTTTTTTTCAATTTCTGTCATTTTTTAAATTATTGGCTTCCTACGACTAGGTTGCACCCTCAGGGAAGACCAAAGTCTACTCAAATCAGAAATGATATGAATTTGACTCGACAATGAGGAGGGGGACTACAATGCAATATTTTTCACGCAGAAGGAAATACTCATAAGAGATGTCCCCTATTGGAATAACAGAGCTCCACATCCCATCATCCATTATCGAGTCTGTGTATTTTATCATGAATGTTTATATTTTGTTTTGTATGTGGATGTTTTAGTAATGAATCATTTTATTCTAACTTTATCCATTCCAGACATGTTTTAATTTGGGTTTGTTTCATTTCTACATTCTATCAGAAATAATTCTGTGATACTATAACTATTAAAAAATAAACATATAATGAAAATAAATGCAGCATGCATCAACATGTTCAATGAGGGTATCTCATCACTGCTGGTTTATATATAAAAAATTAGAATAAGTTAATCTTCATTGGAGATTAATAAAATAAGAAATTCATAAACTAAACCAACAACACCGCACATGTATATTTTTCTACCTTATTTTTCTTGTTGTAGTTTTAAAAAAAAGTTTACAATTTTTATTGAATTCGCTATAAAAAAGTAATTATGATATCATTTTTATAGATGGAAGGTCCTCCATTTCTCACATCCCAGGATACTCATGCTTCACAGATGGTTTTAGAGGGACGTCATGTGCCTCCTTTGAGTGTACGGACATCTCATCATTTCCATCATGTCGCACCACCTCTCATTATCATCCCCCATCTTTGTCGGGCTGGGTTCTATGGCGTAGTGATGTGTGAATTCACCTTTGTTGACCATCATCTCATTGCTGTTCTCATAGAGATATGGAGTCCAAAGTCACATACGTTCCGTTTTATAAAGGGGCATATGACTATTACACTACATGATGTGTCTATTCTATTGGGTCTCCCCATCGACAGTGCGGCTTTGATAGGCCAAGTTAGAGAATATTGGTTCGATCTTGTTCACCGATTACTGGACATAGGGGTCCACGATGATGGATGTTCCATCGACGGTGGTTGATTATGCATTCCCTAGTTAGACCATCACTTCGTACATCTAGCAGAGGATGCTGACAAGATCACCCTACTGCGATTTGAACCTGCTTATATTTTGAGGATGATCGGTGGCATGATTTTTGTGGATCACTCAGCTACATATGTAAATCTGATGTATTTACCTTTTCTTGAGTATTTGGACCATGAAGTTCAGTATAGTTGTGGTTCTTCTTATCTTGCATATACATACAGGGAGTTATTCATTGCATGTCACATCGATAAGATATAGATCACAGGATGTGTTATTCTTCTACAGATGTGGGTATGGGAGAACAACCATCGCTTAGCTCCACATGCTTGTGTGCCATTGCCTATAGATATTGTAGCTGAGGCTCTGTGAAGATGATAGTATGTTATTCCTTCCTTATAATTTCTACCTTAATTGTATAACTTTCTATTATGAAACGTACCTACAACAATGTTATCTACAGGTGGAGTCAAGCACATCGGCATTCAGATACCGCTAGAAACAATGTCCATGCCTACAAACTTATGTTGGACAGCCTTTAACCAGACAATGTAAGTGATTGTTATTTATATTGTTGAGTCATTATTCTTTATTGTAAATCTCTTCATTTATTAATTGATTATTCTTTTTTACATCAGATTACATGGATGTCATATACTAATCATATCATCTAGAGTCTTCGAGAGTATTCTACGGTGATGATTGTTATCATCTCCTGCATGGTTCCATTGATTCATTTTCATATTATCGAGTGGCATCAAAATGATAGAGTTATGAGTTAGTTTGGATTCCTTCATCCAGTTCCTGATCCACCCAATCAGTTACCTTCATTTCATTCCCTAAAGATATCAGAAAAGAGAGACATTGATTGGAGGAGATACCATGACACATATATTGATCTATAGGACAGATGGCATGAGTCTCAGTTATGAGGGTCAGGGACATTACATTTGAATTATTGGATCAGCTGGATTATATGTTCTGGTACTCCATATCCCTAGTCAGATTTCTGATATGACATGAATAGGGATTTCATCAGTTGGTATTCATTCTTTTTTCCACTGTTGAATAGATTTTTTATTAACATTACTTAATAGCAGAATTTTTTTTATAGGATGCTCATATCACTCATCTACTTCACATGTCTGATCTAGTAGAGGGAGGTGCATTTGACCAGACATATTTTTATAGCGCTATAGAAAAGTTGATTCCTTCGATGGACGAGATTTATCATGACATTTTATTTGATCCACTACATTATATTGAGGCCACTGATCCTGTTAAGCATGATATAGATGTACCGTGGGGTGATGATCCTGTTATGGATGCTAATGTTCCATAGGAGGAGGGTTTATTACTCCCTGTTATGAAGACATCTGTAACACAGCAGCCATCTTCTTCATATGTTGGTGAGAGTTCCAGACAGCATCCATTATCCTTAGAGGCAGGATAGGGTACAGGCAGTGAGACTGTACATCCACTGCTTGTCACACAGGAGGATGTGGAGGTGGTTGTCGATGATGATATACAGGAGCAGTGTACGTCAGAGCGGAGACATAGACAGACATGACTGTGGGACAAAGGTGCATCCATGACAAAGTCATAGATTAGATTAATATTAGATTTATGATATATTTTGTATGTTCCTTACTATTATCATTTATAGAAGTCTATTTTTTTAATAAGTTCCTTAGATTTATTAAATTATCTACCAAAATCAATAATTACTATTTACTATTCATATAGGTACTTAATATTATTATCTATTTATATATAATAGATAATATTATTAAATTTATTAATAAATATTAATTATATTAATTATTTTGAATTCAAAAAGACTCTGGATGAAAAGATCTGTAAACATGAAGAATTCTAGAAAAATATTATTAATCTCAATGATTTGAAATTAAATTCAAACTCCTAGAAGTTATCAGCCTTGAATGATTCCTGAATTTTTTTTCAAATGAAAATAAGAAAGAGGGTCGCTATTGATGAATTTTAAGAATGTGTTAGCATGTCCAAGATGATAAGTATAAAGTTTATATCATCATGGTTTGATCATATTTTTGGTATCCTAAAGAATAAGTATTGAAGAAGATCATCCTTGGTGAAGTTTTATAATTTTTCAAATTTGGACAATCATAAGCAGAACTTGAATTATAGTGTATTATCAATATTGGACATCTTGAAGACCATTATTGAAGAGATCCACCATTATAAATATGTTTATGAGTGTTTCCCTTGAGTGGGAGGTAAATGGAGAAATATAAAATTACTGTCAGAATTAGTATATTAATTAGAATAAAATATAATTACTGTAGAATGTTTAGGAAGATAATGTTATTTAAATAGGTATATTTTTCTAAATATCACTTCCTTTGTTAACAAAAAAACTCAATAGAAAGTTTTTTTAATTGAATTAATCGATGACATAGGAAAAGTTGAAGCATGGATGCGCTCAAAGGTTGTTTATCCTTCTTATTGCACTTGAATTTTTTTTATCTATTTGTTAAAGTGAGTGCATGAGTTTTAGGATGATTGTTCTAATAAAAGTTTCATATTTCATTTAATATCTTTATCCAGAAATAAAATTGGATTTCCCTTGATGATAAGTACACGAGTTCTCATTTCATGTGGTATCGTGATCAGTTGGTAGAGGAAAACATTGTTTCTCAAATCAATTCCTATTGTTTTCTAGACCGAATATGGTTAACATATACTTAGAGTAAAATAATAGATGACACATTTCTTAAGTATGAACTGATACATTTTTCCCTTGATCTTTTTACTTCCTGTTAATATATGGAAGAAGAACTCGAATGAAAGTTTGGTAACGTAAAGTGGATACTTTAACATATTAACATATTCAGTTGGAAAGAAATTTGGATGTATGTACTACTACAAAAATGGGAAAGGTAAGTGCCACCTTATATCAGTGCTAAGGAAAAACCGTTGATAAAGAAACCCTGTATCAGCGCTAAAATTTTAGCACTGATAAAGAGACCATTTTTCAGCGCTAGAAAAGCGCTGATAAAGAAGGCATGTATCAGCACTAAAATGTTAGCGCTCATATAGGAAGGATTTATCAGTTTTTTTTAGCACTGGTAAAACCGTAGTCCCATATTTTATAAAATTAGTCAGATAGTGTCCTCGTTTTATCGCGACCTAAAGCTCTTGAGGTACTGAAACCCTACGACTCCCCTCTGCTACCCCCCGAGCTTCGCATTTCCATACCTCTGCTGCCCCTGATCTTCGCTTTGCCGAACCTCTTCCACTAGCCCTTCTTCTAATCCTCCCCCTCGAACCCCTTCGGCGGATCCTCCTCCCCAAAAACCCTACTTCTCCTCCTCTTTTCTTGACCCTAATCCCCGCGAACCCTACTCCTCCATTTCTCTTCAGTCGGTGGCTCCTCCCGTGCACCTCCACCTCTGGAAGTTTCCAAGTGTGTGGTAAGTGATTCAATGATTTTACATTATTAGATGATTTTGATATGCTTTCTTAGTTTCATTGGTTATTCCCATGCTATAACTTCTTATATTTGGATGGGTTAACTATGAATTTAGTGTTTTTGTAATGGAACCCCATGCTACCTCATATTCTACCTCTATTAAAATTTTATCATCTATTATCCTTGTTTATGAAAGTATCATATGATAAAACTATAATTTTGTTTTCTTCCTCATTGGTTCATTATGGATTTTATTTTTTTAGAGAGTGGGTTATCTCTGGTATTAGAGATAGTGAATTATTATGTTACATATGGATTTTTGGAAATGTGATTTCATAATAATATTTCCCTATAAACGACATTTTTTCACATATTTTTTTTTTGAGTTGTGCTCTTCATTTTGATGATGTTAATCATGCTCAGATATTGGATGAAGATTTTTCATTATACTATTACCATTTTAGTGGAATTATAATATATTGGGTAACCACTATTGTTTTTTTTGTGTTAGTAATTTATTATTTTGTGTGTTTCATCATTTTTATTTAGAGGAGTATCTTTTAGTTAGGAACCTATTTTATGATTTTCCCCCTACAAACACATAGGGTCAAAATGTAGTGATAGTTTTTTAGAATCTATCTACATGTTATTTTGTTTTAGACCTCTTTTTCAAGGTCTTCATTTATTTTTGAGGTCGTTATATATGAGAATCAATATTTCCATATCATTGACTTACCCTTTATGTTTGGGGTCCCTCGTGATTTTTTGAACTATTAGAAATGGGAATATGTGTAATTTCACATTTTTATATTCAAAATGAAATATCTATTAGTGAGAGGAAATTTTGATAGTTATTCATCTTTTCATGACTATTTTCTTGTTGTTAGTGTTGTATTTTTGAATCTTTTTGGAGATGGACACCTCTCTTACCCTGCCTTGCAAGATCATGCTCCGGGTGTAGGATGCCTTCTGCTAGACTCAGGAGATCATCTACCATATTTTCCCTAGGTTTTTATCCCACACATCTTCTATAAGGGAATTCTCTTCAGGTTTGTAGAAGGTGACACCAAGGGGACCGACACCCCCCCCCCCAAGATCTTAATCAATAGGGATAGGTTGTCTCCCCCTCTTGGATGTCTCTCAGATGGATTCCCCGATATCAGTAGGTGTTCCAGTGATGGTTTCCCCCTCATACCCCACCCAATCCTTTGAGATGTCCTCCCCCTCCTCTCTCGTTTATTCCATGTAAATCTACCAAGACCTTGTCCTCTCCATTCCAAATTATTTTACTTCCTTCTGGTTTTGTGAAATTGTTCCCCCCTTCTTTCCTTCATGTTATCTAAGTGACTATTTCTAGAAGTGAACTTGTATGCCATGATGCCCAAACCACCAAGATTTATAGCATTTCCACCCCTAACTCCATCTCTATCCTTCTCCCTCGCTGAGGTTACTGACTGCTTCTCTGAAGTGGCTATTCCCCTTCCTAACAGTGTTTGTTCTATCTCCCTTGGCTCTGAGCCTGTCATACAACTCCAAATAATTATGGATCCAGAGAGAACTCCCTCACCAGCCCCCAAGTTTCATTACCCATCCTTCCCTTACCCCTTTGGATACTCATCTCCCACTCATATGAATATTACCAACCAGAAGGTATTATGAACATGTTCAAAATCCAGGTACCACAATGAGAGATCATCCTCCCACTTCAATAAGGCTACTAGATCTAGATCCAATGTCGGAGCCCTATCATACCCATCATTATTATCTTTATATGTAATGCTCATAGTCTTAGTGCCCATGTTAATTAGGACTTTCTCACCATAGAAATAAAAAACTATAATTTCATTGTTGTTGTTGCCAAATAACACAAAAAACCCTATAATAATCATAGAATTCTCCTGGAAGATTAAGTTGCATGGATTTCTACACTCGGACCCCTCCAACAGACATAAATTGTTATTTTTGAAGAATAACTATGTTGTTGATACTGTTCAAGATTTCAATCAATTCATCACTACCAAGGTGTCCAATAGTTACACCTCCTTCCTTGTGACTTTTGTTTTTGGAAGCTATGACCCTCTTCAAAGGGAATCTCTATGGAGTGAACAAAATACCTTCGATCCCGGCTACCATCCATAGTTTTTTGGGGGTGATTTTAATGTCATCTCCAACCCAAAGTAAAGGAAAGGTAGAATCCCATTCCAGAGGAAGGCCATCATGGAGTTTGTTCAGTTCATGGCTGGGAAGGGCCTCATTGATCTTAGCTTCTCAGGTGACAGTTTCACCTGATGCAACAACTGCAGGGGCCATCACCGCTTGTGGAGTCTATTGGATAGGTGTCTAGACAACATGAAATCCACTAAACTATTCTCAAATACCATGTTTTTTCATCTTTATTGAGGTATTTTGAACCACTCCCCCCTCTTGGTTTCCATTTCTTCTTGGCATGATCATCAGGAATGGTTTCACTTCCACCAGCAGTGGGTTAACATCCTAGGGTACCAGGACATGGTTTGTGAAATATGGAATGAACCCTTGTTGGAGTATTGGTCCACCTTCAACCTCAGTGACCAAACCTCTAACCCTGATAGGTGAATGTTCTCCCCTTCCTCCTTAGGAACCTTCACCACCTGGGACTACTGTCCCATATGGGCTACTTTGGAGTATTCTCATAGATGGAATGATACCTTGGGTTTATTGAATTATTAAAACCAGTTTGATATTTATGTGTGACTATATACTTATTATATTTTCTTATTATTTCTTACACACCACCACTTGAGTTGAGTAACCTGATTAAAATCCATATGGGTACTTTGGAAATGATGTGGATATGGTTTTTTATGTGTTTATGACATGTGTATGTGTGGATATATTGTTATTTAGGAATGATGATATTGAATGTAGGGCAGAGACCTAGGAGTGGTAGATGTATCATTCTTGATTATTCTTATGTTTGGACTGGGGTGATTTGAGGAAACTATATTGAATCTAAAGTAATTATATTTAATGAATTCCATATTGTAGTGATTATGAGAATCATTTCTTTACTTATAGAGTTGTCTACTGGTTTTCATCCATATGTATTTTAGGTTGGTGAGGTATAAAAGGATGGATTAGTTGACCATAGAAGGGTTGACCCGATAGAGGAGGATGAGCCATAGAGGATGATGTCATGTGAGTTTTACCATCTATGACACAAGTGGTTATCCCCGCGAACCCCTTTGTGTTTGGAAACTGTGTTGATTTTGATGGGGGGTCTATCCTGGTTCTATTGATTTCCAAATATTTTTCGGAAATGGTTACGCTCTATTAATCTCTATTTTTAAAAGGAAGTGGTTCTCTTCTATTGTATTTGGAAGTCTTGTTTTGTGTACATGAACCATAAATACTAATATTTGATATTCAAATAGGATGAAGATTCATAAAGATTGGATGGATGTTAATCGTTTGACAATAGAGTATGAGAATGGAGTGAAAGAGTTCATCAAGTTGGCAAAGGATCACGCAAAGTATCCTTCTCAAATCCTTTGTCTTTGTTTACGTTGTTGTTATTCTAGACTACTTACTCCAGAGGAGTTGGAAGAACATTTGATATGTCATGAAATAGATCAGAGTTTTAAATGTTGGAAGAAACACAGAGAAAAAGCTAGTGTAGCTACTGGATGTGATAAAACTGCGTTTTATGGATCATCAGATATGAATAAAAATATGGATAATGAAGAAGACCGTATGGATTATGTGATTATAGATTTCATTGATGATGAAGATCATATTGATGAAATGAAAAAGGCAATTGAAGATGAACTCCGTGATTGCCCAAAATTGTTTGAGAAGTTAAAGATTTGTGCAAAGACGCCATTGTGTAATTATTGCACCAAATATACAACATTGTCAGCTATACTGAAGTTGTATAAATTGAAAGAAAACAACAGATGGACTAATGTCAGTTTTACGAAACTACTTTCTCTCTTGAATAACATGATCCCTGAAGATAATGATCTCCCAAGCCGACCATATGAAGCTAAACGAATGCTACGCTCTATGGGTATGATTTCTGAAATAATGCATGCCTTCTAAAAAGACTGTATATTGTTTCAAAAGGAGAAAAAATCACTTACAAAATGCCCAAAGTATGGTGCTTCTCGATAAAAGAAAGATGAATCCAATCCTATGAAAGTTGTATGGTACTTTCCAATCATTCCAAGGTTTAGGCGTCTATATGTAAGTGAAGAAACTGTAAGACAATTGTCGTGGCATGAAGATAAAATAAATAAAGATGGGAAATTACGTCATCCGGATGACTCTCCTCAATGGAAGAAAATTGATCATGAGTATCCTGAATTTGGAAAAGAGCTGAGAAACCTTCGTCTTGCGTTATCTACAGATGGAGTAAATCCTTTTGGTTTTCAAACCAACACTCATAGTACATGGCCTGTTATGTTGGTAAATTATAACTTTCCACCCAAGTTATGCATGATGTGGAAATTCATCATGTTATCTATGCTTATATAAGGACCAAAACAACCAGGTAACGATATTGATGTTTATTTGGATCCTTTGATCAAGGATTTGAATTTATTGTGGGATTCATGTGTTATGTTGTATAATGCTTATAAAAGTGAATACTTTACGTTGAGAGTGATGTTGTATGGGACAATAAATGATTTCCCTTCTTATGGAAATTTTTCAGGCTATAGCATTAAAGTAACTCAAGGGTTTCCCGTTTTCGAAGAAGATACAAAATCAATTAGGTTGAAACATTCATTGAAATCTTTGTTTCTAGGAAATCGTAGATTTATACCTCGTCGGCATAAGTACTGATCTTGGACGATATCATTCAATGGAATTTCAGAAAAATTCACAACACCATCTACACTAACATGTGATCAACTATTTCAGAAAGTAAAAGATGTGAACACTGTTTTTGGTAAACCATTTTTGAAAAACCTTACGAAAATAGGTTGGAAAAAGAGATCAGTTTTTTGAATTACCATACTGGAATTGTTTGTACATCAAACATTCTCTTGATGTGATGTATGTGGAAAAAATATATGTGACAGTGTTATCGGAATGTTTCTAAATGCCCCTGTCAAAACAAACGATGGAATTAAGGCAATTTTGGACATGGTTAACATGGGAATACGAGAAGAGTTGGATCCCATGAAGGGTGAAAATCGAATGTTTCTTCCTCCAGCTGCTTATACTCTTTCTAGAGAGGATAGATTCCAGTTTTTAAACTTCTTCAATGATGTAAATGTTCCAGAGGGGTATTCATCAAATATCAAGAACATTGTGTCAATGAATGATTTGAATTTAAAAGGTTTGAAATCACATGACTGCCATGTTTTGGTGCAAGATCTAATTCCTATATATTTACGTTGCATTTTTCCCACTAATGTTTATCATACATTAACCAAACTTTGTTTCTTTTTCAAAGCTATATGTAGCAAAGTTTTAGACCCGAAGAAATTTCCAGCTATGGAAAAAGAAATTGTCATCATATTATGTGAATTAGAAATATTTTTCCTGCCAACATTCTTTCATATGATGGTTCATTTGATGATTCACTTGGTGAGAGAGATTCGACTTTGTGGTCATGTTCACTATAGATGGATGTATCCTTTTTAACGGTATATGAATATTTTGAATGGGTATCTCAAAAATTGAATTCATCCATAGGGTTGTATAGTGGAGCGATATATTGTTGAGAAAGACATTAAATTTTGTATTGAATACCTATCTGATGTGGAAATAATTGGTCTCCCAAAATCCCATCACACTGGACACATTGAGGGTGAGGGAATTTATGGAAGAGATGTTGTGACAATCAGCATTACATATTGGGAGCAGGCCCACCTTTATGTTTTTCATAACAGTTGGGTGGTTGCTCCATATATTGAAACTCACAAAGAAATGCTTAGGCAGTTGAATCCATCAAGGGATGAAAAATGGTTATAAAATACACATAATCACCATTTTATAGGATGGTTTTAGGACTATATATTTAAGCAGTTCGATGATAATATGAATTCAATTTCAGAACGACTTCGATCGCTAGCTGCTAGACCAAGTGTGTATGTATTATCTTACAGTTGTTATGTAATTTATGGTTATACATTCTATACAAATGAACATTATGAAGATAGTACCATGAAAAATAGTGGAGTTACACTAGTGGCTGAAGTGATGCATGTTTCTAGTAGTAAGGATAGAAATATAATTTATGCAAATATGTCATACTTTGGCATTATCAAAATAATATGGGAGTTGGATTATAAAACATTCCAATTGCCGATTTTTCAATGCAAATGGGTTGATAACAATAGTGGTGTTAAAATAGATGAATAGGGATTTGTGAAAATTGATTTTAGTAAAGAAGGGTACAAAGAAAAACATTTTATAATAGAATCACAAGCGGTACAAGTTTTTTATGTTCAAGATCCCGCAAACCGAAAGTGGTTGATTGTTCTGTTATCGTCCAAAACTACTGAAGGTTTTGATGAAAATTCAGTTGAGTACGATCCTTTTAGTGGTATGTCACAATCATTTCGGAGCGGTCCCAATGTATATGATGTTTTTTATGTTAGAGGAGACCACAATGAAGGGATTTGGATAATCGATAGAGGTGTCAAATCCCTTCAGCCTTTGAAAAAAAGAAAGATAGTTCAATAAACATGTAATATTTTTTTGTAATATAGATCTTGTTATCTCATGTTATTGTCTTATTATTACTAAATTTATGTAATCTAAATTAATTTCTCAACCACTTTTACATATAATGACTTCTGCACATTCTGGTGCTCCTAACCTTGAGGCTGAATAAGTCCCTCAAGCTGTTGCTGCTGCGGCTGCTGCTGCTCCTGCTACTGCGGCTACTGCTGCTCCTGCTGCTCCTGCTGCTCTTACTGCTCCTGCTGCTGCGGCTGCTGCTGCTCCTGCTGCTACTCCAGCTGCTGCTCCTGCTGCTCCTACTACTGCGGCTCCTGCTGCTCCTAGTTTTGAGGTCTAACAACCATCATCACGTGTCGTTGCTACCATTTCAGATGAACATATAGATTATGTTGATATCGATGAAATGGATGGGAATGAAGGATCGACATCGCTGAAAACACAGGTGTGTCGTAGTTTGACAGTGTTAACCAAAGTTATTAAGGCGAAAAGCAAAGGAATCAAATTTTATGTCGGATGGAATGCACGAGGCCAGCATGTGAATCCCAACAAGGCTATGTTTAGTAGTTACATTGGAGTTGTCACTTGGCAATGTGTGCCAATTGACATAGATTCATGGCACCATGTTGTGTCCGGGTTGAAGGCTGTGATCTGGGAAGAAATTACGGTAACATTATGAATTTATTTACTTAATTTACTAGAAAATAAAATAATGAAACAATGTCTTAATCTTCTCAATCTCTTGTAGAGTACATTTATAGTAGATGATTCACACAAGGTTTATGTACTAAGTCTTGCAGGAAGGATTCATCAAGGTTTTCGCACTATTTTAACAAGATGTCACATGAAAGATTACAAAGGTAAAATAAACTCGCACCCACCCATTGTCTACGCTCACCTGATATCCCAAGAAGAATGGGATGCATTTATTGGCTGTCGTGGGGATGAGAAGTTCCAGGTACATTGTGGGTGATAATACATTGTTTGAGGATACGTGTATTCATCACTTTAATTGTCAATATTTCATTTATAAAACAACAACTGTGTAATGAAAATAAGGAACGTGCATCAAAACCAACATACCCCTATCGTAAAGTAAGGATGGGGTATGCTTCACTAGAAAATAAAATGGTACATGTTTTAAATTTATAGTAATATTGTTAGGTTCCAACAAATAACATCATAATTATCTTTCTATGTTTATATGTAGATTGATGAGTCTAAAACCAAAGACACTTCGATCCCATGTCATGTGCTTTGGAAGGAGGTACATGTGAATAAGGAAGGGAGGATAGTAGATGATAACACAAAAAAAGTGTGGTAAATTTGTGTAAGTACGACACGACGATAAAAATATTTGTTTTAAATTGATATTACATAAAAATAATTAGTTATTTTCCTATATCTGACAGTCACAGGAATCAACTACTCCTATAGTAGATGCAGACCTATTATCGACGGCTTTAAGCAGCCAGAAAAATATGGTCGTGTCAGAGGTGTGGGGTTTGGGGTGACACCCCAAGTATATTTTGAGAAGAAGAAAAAAATGGATGATATAGATAGAACATTGAAACCAATGGGAGAAAAACTAGAAACCCTTGAAGAATGATTTCAATGGCAGGGAGAGTTGATAGCAACTTTTATGGGTGGGAAGCAAGGAGAATACACAACTCAGGAAAAACCAGTGCGTGAAGATCCCGCCACACCCCCCCACCAGCTTTGAGGCAAGCCATTCCCCTCAAAGAGCTGTCTTAGCCATGGTAATCAATATTCTAATAATTGTTCCTATGAAATGTGAATCATACAAACACTGATACTTTTCATGTAATGATATTCTATAGGGTGATAATGATTGTGATTTATATCTTTCAAAAACCACCTATCACCTTGTAGCGAGGGCTATAGTGTTCAACATCCCAGATGACACGCTGCATAATAGACCACTTCCAAAAGATCATCTGAAAGTGATGATTACTGTAGCTCATGAGCCAAATGCATAGCTACCTATTCCACTTGATGACGATGATATTCATACGATCGAAAAGGATATTGTGACATTCATTGCATCGTTGTCACAACTTTTAAGAGTACATGTGGCCAAATAGGTATTTATTTCCTTTTTTTCAAGCTAAACCTTTAACAATTAATAAAAAAAGGGTCTGAACCAATGAATGTTATTATAGACAGAGAAAGGGAAGAGGGTTACAAACTTCAGCTCAAAACCATCTAAAGGATCGACCAACCGATCCCAAGGAGCTACTGAAAGCATAATAACACCACCTGTTCTCTATCCACATTTACTAGCATTGAAGACTCATGTGGATACGAAGTCAAGAGGTGGTAGTAGTCATATAGTGGTTTTTGAAAAGAATATATGTAGAGAGGAAAGTTAATATTTCGTTACTTCTGAAAATGTAAATGAGATCCTTGAAAATGGTTGGCTAGGCGTCACAGTTGTAAATATATATATGAGGTACGTTTCCGTGAATTGATTTTCTAAAAGCTGATCTAATGTGAAAATTATGACTAAATTCATTTTATATTGTTGAAAGACGTATATATGAAAAATAATTGAAGGAATTTTCCCATGAGCCAAAATTTGGACTCGTTAGTCCTCATAGCACATCATCACATCTAACGAAAATAGAGACATCAAAAAAGAATGAAATAGTGAATGGCTTGCTAAAAACATTTGAAAGAAAGATTACAGATGATAGAATCTTCTTAATACCAACCATGCAGGGGTAAAACTCTATGATTAAATAATATCAATTATATATTGACTTATTTTATTACTTATTACTTTTTGTGTTTTTAGGAAACATTGGATGCTAATTGCAGTGAACTTGGATACTCCAAAGATTTATTTTCTAGATTCAAAGTAAGGATATCCATCAAACTGACCACACATGATGGAGTTTTTGAATCTTTAAGACACTACATCCTATGTTTTAGGTCTAAACATCAAGTAATATAATTTATATTATCTTTTACTGAGGATTATGTTATGATAGGGTGGTGTATCATTATCTTCTAAAATAGGAATGAGGACTGGGGCTAAGCATAATGAGGTAAGAAAGTACTACGTCTGTACAAATATCAAGGTATATATAATAAAATTTCATTATCCAAACACATCTCAACACAAGTTACTTATTCTCCTAATGATCATTTTTTTTGCAGTGTACAAAACAAAAAAATGATAATGATTTTGGTTATTATGTTTGTAAATTTATTAAAGTGATCGTTTTTCATCAACAATCAAGCATCCCTAAAAAGGTATTTTCAAAAACAACTACTAGTTCGTTTAATTTATTTATTAATTCAATATTTTTATATTTTGCAGTACTACTATGACTACCGAAAAGCCTCATACTCACAAGACGATATAGATATGTTCAAAAACAAGTAGGCTGCATACTGGATGGCAGATTGTACAAAAATAACATGAATATCTGACTTGGGGACGTGTACAATTGGCGGTCATTTTTGAGAGGGGTTAAGGGGATCAAAAGATGACACATTGTTGTATGTAAATGTTCGTAGGAATATTTTAATTGTTATTAAATAAAAAATAATTTCTCCAATGAGTCAATTTCCCATTTTAATAGATTATATGCACCAATAACATGCAATAATGATGAACCACTCAAAGGGTCTCTCTTTTGTCTAAAATGGACAGATTTTTAAGTGAAAACAACAACTGAATTACGAAAATCTGACCAAACGCATTTGGATTGTGTTGATCCTTTAGGATATTGATCCAATGGTGCTTTGGGGATGTGTATGAGTCAACCTTGCCTCATTTCGAGGCACAGTGTGGCCGGTACCACTCAAAGGGTCTCTCTTTTGTTTAAAATGGACACATTTTTAAGTGAAAACAACAACTGACCTATGTAAATCCGACCAAATGCATTCAGATTGCCTTGATCCTTTAGTAGAACAATCCACATGTCCTTTTTGATGTGTACGAGTCATCCCTGCCTTAATCCGAGGCACGGTGTGGCCGATACCACTCAAAGGGTCTCTCTTTTGTTTAAAATGGACAAATTTTTAAGCAAAAACAACAACTGACCTACGGAAATCCGAGCAAAAGAATTTTAATTGTGTTGATACTTTAATAAAACGATCCAAAGGTGCTTTGGGGATGTGTAAGAGTCATCCCCTCCTCAATATAAGACACGGTGTGTCCGGTACCACTCAAAGGGTCTCTCTTTTGTTTAAAATGGACAAATTTTTAAGTGAAAACAACAATTGACCTATGGAAATCCAACCAAACGCATTCGTATTGTCTTGATACTTTAGGAGAACGATCCAAAGGTCCTTTTTAATGTGTAAGAGTAATCCTCACCTCAATATGAGGCACGTTATTCCTGGTACCACTCAAAGGGTCTCTCTTTTGTTTAAAATGGACATAATTTTAAGTGAAAACAAAAAATGACCTACGGAAATCTGACCAAACGCATTTAGATTGTCTTTATACTTTAGGAGAACAATACAAAGGTCCTTTGTGATGTGGATGAGCCATCTCTGCCTCAATACGAGGTACGGTGTGGCCAGTACCACTCAAAGAGTCTCTATTTTGTTTAAAATGGACAAATTTTTAAGTGAAAACAACAGTTGGCCTATATAAATCTGACCAAACACATTTTTATTGTATTTATCCTTTATTATAATGATCCATGGGTCCTTTTAGATGTTTAAGAGTCATCCCCGCCTCAATCCTAGCCACGGTATGGCCGGTACCACTCAAAGGGTCTCTCTTTTGTTTAAAATGGACAAATTTTTAAGTGTAAACAACAACTGACCTACGGAAATCTGACCAAACGCATTCAGATTGTGTTTATTTTTTAAGAGAAAGATCCACAGGTTCATATGGGACGTTTACTAGTCAACCCTTTATCAATCCGAGACATGGTGTGGTAGGTACCACTCAAAGGGTCTCTCTTTTGTTTAAAATGGACAAATATTTAAGTGAAAACAACAACTGACCTACGAAAATCTTACCAAACTAATTTGTATTGTGTTGATCCTTTATGATAATGATCCAAGGGTGTGTTGGGGACATGTATGAATCAACCCCGCCTCAATATGAGACACGTTGTGGCCGATTCCACTCAAAGGGTCTCTCTTTTG
This sequence comes from Viscum album, assembly GCA_963277665.1. NCBI lineage: Eukaryota > Viridiplantae > Streptophyta > Magnoliopsida > Santalales > Viscaceae > Viscum > Viscum album. Next base: position 1,249,852,375 of record OY728120.1, read on the forward strand.
TTTAAAATGGACACAATTTTAAGTGAAAACCACAACTGACCTACAGAAATCTGACCAAACGCATTAGGATTGTATTTATCCTTTAGTAAAATGATCCAAGGGTCTTTTTTGATGTTCATGAGTCTTCCCCGCCTCAATCCGAGGAATGTTGTGGCCGGTACCACTCAAGGGGTCTCTTTTTTTTAAAAAAATGGACACAATTTTAAGTGAAAATAGCAACTGACCTACGGAAATCTGACCAAACGCATTCGGATTGTCTTGATCCTTTAAGAGAACAATCCAAGGGTCCTTTTTGATGTGTAAGAGTCATCATCACCTCAATTTGAGGCACATTGTTGCCAATACCACTCAAAGGGTCTCTCTTTTGTTTAAAATGGACAAAGTTTTAAGTGAAAACAACAACTGACCTACAGAAATCCAACCAAATGAATTCTTATTGTGTTGATCCTTTAAGATAACGATCCATGGGTGCGTTGGGGATGTGTAAAAGTCAACCCTGCCTCAATACGAGACACGGTGTGGCCGGTACCACTCAAAGGGTCTCTCTTTTGTTTAAAATGGACACAATTTTAAGTGAAAACAACAACTGGCCTATGGAAATCCGACCAAATGAATTCGGATTGTCTTGATCCTTTAAGATAACGATCCATGGGTGATTTAGAGATGTTTACAAGTCATCCTCGCCTCAATCTGAGGCACGGTGTAGCCGGTACCACTCAAAGGGTCTCTCTTTTGTTTAAAATGGACACAATTTTAAGTGAAAACAAAAACTGACCCACAGAAATCCAACCAAACACATCCAGATTATACTTATCCTTTAGGAGAATGATCCATGGATGATTTTTGACGTTAAAGAGTCATCCCCGCCTCAATCTGAACCACAGTGTGGCCGGTACCACTCAAAGGGTATCTCTTTTGTTCAAAATGGACACAATTTTAAGTGAAAACAATAACTGACCTACGGAAATCTAACCAAATGCATTCAAGTTGTCTTAATACATTAGGAGAATGATACACGGGTCCTTTTTAATGTGTAATATTCATCCCCGCCTCAATCTGAGTCATGGTGTGGCCGATACCACTCAAAGGGTCTCTCTTTTGTTTACAATGGACAAATTTTTAAGTGAAAACAACAACTGACCTAAGGAAATCCGACCAAACACATTCAGATTGTGTTGATCCTTTAATATAATGATCCAGCGGTGCGTCTGGGATGTGTATGAGTCAACCCCACCTCAATCCGAGACACGGTGGGGCTGGTACCATTCAAATGGTCTCTCTTTTGTTTAAAATGGACACAATTTTAAGTGAAAACAAAAACTGACCTACGGAAATATGACCAAACGTATTAGGATTGTATTTATCCTTTAGGAGAATGATACAAGAGTCCTTTTTGACATCTTAGAGTCATACCCACTTCAATCTAAGGCACGGTGTGGCTGGTACCACTCAAAGGGTCTCTCTTTTGTTTAAAATGGAAACAATTTTAAGTGAAAACAACAACTGACCTATGGAAATCCAACCAAATGCATTTGGACTATCATGATATTTTATGAGAAAGATCCACGGGTCTTTTTTGATGTATAAAAGTCATCCATGCGTGAATATGAGGCACGGTGTGGCTGATACCACTCAAAGGGTCTCTCTTTTGTTTAAAATGGACAAATTTTTAAGTGAAAACAACAACTGACCTACGGAAATCTGAATAAACACATTAGGATTGTGTTGATTCTTTAAGATAATGATCCAAAGGTGCGTTGGGGACATGTAAAAGTCAACCCCTCCTCAATCCGAGACACGGTGTGTCCGGTACCACTCAAAGGGTCTCTCTTTTGTTTAAAATGGACACAATTTTAAGTGAAAACAACAACTGGCCTACGAAAATCCAACCAAACACATTCTTATTGTGTTGATACTTTAATATAAAAATAAAAGGGTGTGTTTGGTATGTGTATGATTCATACTAGCCTCAATCCAAGGCACGGTGTGCCCGGTACCACTCAAAGGGTCTCTCTTTTATTTAAAATGGACACAATTTTAAGTAAAAACAACAACTGACCTACAGAAATCTGACCAAATGCATTCGAATTGTATTGATACTTTAGGATAAATATACATGGGTCATTTTTTATGTGTATGAGTCATCCTCGCCTCAATCGGAGGCATAGTGTGGCTGGTACCACTCAAAGGGTCTCTCTTTTGTTTAAAATGGACACAATTTTAAGTGAAAACAACAACTGACCTACGGAAATCGGACCAAATGCATTCGGATTGTATTGATCCTTTCAAAGAATGATCCAAAAGTCCTTTTTGATGTGTAAGAGTCATCCCTTCCCCAATCTGACGCACGGTGTGGCCGATACCACTCAAAGGGTATCTCTTTTGTTTAAAATGGACAAATTTTTAAGTGAAAACAACAACTGACCTACGAAAATCCGACAAAACACATTTGGATTATGTTTATCCTTTAAGAGAACGATCCATGGGTGCATTGGTAATGTGTAAAAGTAAATCCCACCTCAATCCGAGACACAGTGTGGTCGGTACCACTCAAAGGGTCTCTCTTTTGTTTAAAATGGACACAATTTTAATTGAAAACAACAACTGACCTACAGAAATCTGACCAAACACATTCATATTGTATTGATCCTTTAGGATAATGATCCAAGGGTCCTTTGTGACGTGTAAGAGTCATCCCCACCTAAATTTGAGGCACGGTGTGGCCAGTACCACTCAAAGTGTCTCTCTTTTGTTTAAAATGGAAGCAATTTTAAGTGAAAACAACAACTGGCCTACGGAAATCTGACCAAACACATTCGGATTGTCTTAATCCTTTAGGAGAACGATCCACGGGTCCTTTGTGACATGTAAGAGTCCTCACCGCCTCAATATGAGTCACGGTGTGGCCGTTACCACTCAAAGAGTCTCTATTTTGTTTAAAATGGACAAATTTTTAAGTGAAAACAACAACTGACCTACGAAAATCTGTCAAAACACATTCAGATTGTGTGGATCCTTTAAGATAACGATCCATGGGTGAATTAGGGACATGTACGAGTCAACCCAGCCTCAATCCAAGACACTGTGTAGCTGGTACCACTCAAAGGTTCTCTCTTTTGTTTAAAATGGACACAATTTTAAGTGAAAACAACAACTGACCTACGCAAATCTGACCAAACGCATTCGGATTGTATTGATCCTTTTGGAGAATGATCCACGGGTCTTTTTTGACGTGTATGAGTCAAACCCGCCTCAATATGATGCACAGTGTGTCCGGTACCACTCAAAGGGTCTCTCTTTTGTTTAAAATGGAAACAATTTTAAGTGAAAACAACAACTGACCTACGAAAATCTGACCAAATGCATTCGGATTGTCTTGATCCTTTAGGAGAACGATCCAAGGGTCCTTTGCGATGTGTACGAGTCATCCCCGCCTAAATATGAGGAACGGTGTGGCCGGTACCACTCAAAGAGTCTCTCTTTTGTTTAAAATGGGAAAATTTTTAAGTGAAAACAACAACTGACCTACGGAAATCCGACCAAACGCATTCGGATTGTCTTGATCCTTTATGAGAAGGATCCATGGGTCCTTTGTGATGTGTAAGAGTCAACCCCACCAACCCCCTGGACCCCCACCCCCCCTAGACACCAACCCACCCCCTGGACACCCCCACCCCTCTGGACACGCCCCACCCCCTGGAAAGCCCCCTCAACCCCCTGGACACCCCCACCCCCCAGGACATGCCCTTGGATAGACCTCACCCCCACCTCAGACAACCCCCCAACCCCCCCCCCCCCACCCCGGACACCACCCCACCCCCTAGACAACCACCACCCCCTGGACGGCACCCCCACCCCTCCTTGACACCACCCCACCACCTGCATACTCCAAACCCCCCTGGACACCCCCCCACCCATGGATGGCCACCCCCACCCTCCCAGACACCCTCCATCCCCCCTTGGCCAGCCCCACTAACCCCCTGGACCCCCCCCCCCCACCAGACACCCCACCCCCTAGAAATCCCCCCCCGACACCCTGGACACCAGCCCACCCCCAAAGACACCCCATAGACAGCACCCCCCCACCTCACTAATACAACTTGGCCTTTTATCAGCGCTAAAAACTGACATTAACAGTGCTAGAAAACCATTGTTAATGTGTAACACCCCAAGGTTTTGGAAATAAATATAGAATTCAATTTTATAATCTATCCTCTTCTATGTTTTGAATTTCAAGAAATGTTCATCTAGAGTTGTGCTCAGTAAGTCATTTGGAGTCTGATAGAACAAACTTGTTTTTTTGGTGAATAGTAACATACCCTTAGGAATAGTAATATGAATAGTAATATGACCTCATGAATGGTAAATAATATTATTATTTTATTTTCCCAAGGCAATAGGATAATGGGATCTTAATTAATTTTCCAATGTCACATAAAACTAATTGCACTTTAATATTGTTATTTTTCGAATTAACTGTGACCTTATTTAAAAATTAAATTAATAATATTTAGAAATTTATTTTTGAAAAATGGATTTCACTTTTGAATTTTACACGTCGAAAAATGGTAGGGGTAAATTTTTGGTATTTTTCTGAAACTCTTGAATTTTCGGTGAATAGTGAAATACGTTAAAATACTGTATAATCAATTTATCAGTAAAAATGAATTATTTATGATAACATAACTGATGAAAGGCCACTTTCTTCGAACTCACATGATATTATCACTATTTAGGGACACTGTTTTTGAGATTATTTACAGTCTTGATAAAAATATTATAATAATGATTAAAATAATCTAAAATACCTCCCCTCCTCCACTATAAATACCACCCTCACTCCCCTCTTCCTCCCACACATCTCAAGCCTTGAGAATTGTCTAAATTCTGCCAAATTCCCTCCCCAATATTCTTCCCCACGTTCTAGAGCTGCTGGTCTCACCAAAAGACCAAGACCAAATCCCTTAAGGAGGATCTCAAGGAGAAGAGATCAAGAGGTAAACATCTTCTTTCATTTTCATTCTTTTCTTCCATTTTATTTTTTTCTCTTCCATTACCTTTGTTTTGTGTTGATATTTTTCATTAAATATTTCACCTTACTTTCCATATTATGTATGAATGATGAGATATTCCATTCCTCTCATCAAACTATTTTTATGAAATTTTAAGAGACGCCATTAGGCTGCCGAATTTTCATGAGAAATTTATCAAGTTTTCTTTAATTTTAAGATTCCTTTATTTTCTTCTTCTTTCCTCACCTCCTCTATCCAAATGATCATGATAACACCAGTAGAATCTATATACTGGATTTATATCATGTGAATGGAAGAACTATCTTAAATATTCTTACTCCCTCCCTTTTATTTTGTAAACTAAATCGACGTCCATAAGGTTCTGATTTATAACCTTGGTGGACGACGAAGTTTCGTTCTTAAATTTCTTATTCATTACTGGTCATGAAACCATATTCATGGTTGAAACAGACTATAATATATGTTTTATAACCTAATTAATATTCAGGAACCATAATATGTACATATAATTAAGTTATATGACAAAACTAGTTCATAATAATCCAAGTACCGCTGAATAATCGAAGTGGTTGTCATCTAATAATTCAACCTCATTCCGTGTAAAAAAATGATAGAAGTGGACACTAACAATTCTGTATGTTCATACTAATATTTAATTTCAATTCTGTAGATTTAAATCCTTTCCACTTCATTACTTAAAAACAAGTGAACCGAATATGAAAATAAAGGAAACAAACAATCCAGAACGACGAAATTCAATACAATAACTTATCAATAAAGACCAAAATGAACAAACCAGAATTATGATAAAATAAATACATGTATATTAGGTTCTGAAATAATTTATTGATATGTATACTTTCACATTCCAGGACCTTAAGTTCAAGAGGAGAACACGTTTGGATTTAAGGTAAGGGTTTCTTCATCTCACTTCCATTTTTGTGAGATATTCTGTAATCACTGCTATTACTTTGTATGGTGTTTGTATACTGCCCATTATTGTCTCATATCATGAATATATTTATTTTTATGATATTCAATTTATCATTTGACAGTCATTAATTTTGGGTCATACGAATCAATTGATTACAAAGTTGTAAGGGGTTCCTCGTCTCACTTTCATTTCTGTGAGATTTTCATCGTTCACCGCTTATTTCTTGTATGTGGTATATGTGTACTATCATTTGATATATATAATAACATGATTCTATTTATATTCATGTTATTCAATGATTCAATTGATATTTATTATGTTCTGGTCATATTATTCGACTGATCACATTGTTGTAAGGGAATTCTTAACCCGATTTCCATTCCTTGGGTTAACCTTCTACTTCATCATTTATGTGCTATTTAAATTGTTTTTGTGATGGGTTCAGTCTATATTATGTTTTATTATGTGTATTTACAGTATATTTACATACTCCATCCACTCTATTAAGTCTCACTTCAAGTATATGATGTTTATAAGGGACTTTTCTTCTAAAATCCTCTTTTAAAATTCTGTTTTACAAGATTCAAAAGCAATTTTTTTATGATATTATGTATGTTGTATGACTATGTTTTGGTTATTGGGCATTGTTTATGATGAAGGGTGGGACCTACATTTCCCTCTAATTCATTGGGCATGAGTAAGTTGGAGGTCGGCCGTATGGTTACTCCAAGTGTAACTGCGATGGTTACACAAAGTAAGGTAGTCGTGAGGGTTACAAATTTTAAGGTAGCCAAGATGGTTACAAGATTATGTAAGTAATGCCCCAAGATTCCTCTATGATTATATTTATGTTCTCATGTTTCATGTGGTTATTCGACTAGTAGAATACCCATAATTATGTTTAATTATGGAATTATTTGTTTAGCTCATATTTCTTCCATAATATGTTTCAAGTTTATTATTAAAGGCATGTGTTTTCAATTATTCACCATGTATAATGTTTATATTATCTTCCGCTGTATTGCTTACTCTTACTAAGTGTTTGAGCTCACCCCTTTCTTATGTTTCATTTTCTCAGGATATGAAGAAGTAATTTATGAATGACTTACAAGCATAATCTAGGAGATGTGATGTTTCTAGTGGATTAAAATAGTGTTTTTGTTTCCCTTCATGTTGTAATGAAAAACTTATGTATGTATCTTGTTTCCAATAATACTAAACTACTCGGTCCTTTCGGATTCGTATTCCTTGTATTTATTCCAATGTAATCAAATAAGGCACCAGCTCTGGGCAACTGGGGTCGGGTCCTTACATAATGCCAGCGTAGATAAAGGGGGTCCCATTTATCATCGCTCTGAAAAGCGCTGATAAATGGGACCTTTATCAGTGCTAAAAAAAGCACTGATGAAGGGGGTCCTTTATCAGTGCTTTTTTTAGCACTGATAAAGTTCGCCTATATCAGCTCTTTTCAGAGCGCTGATAAAGGGGGTCCTTTTTCAACGCTCTTCTAGCACTGTTAAAGGTGTCCTTTATCAGCGCTCAAAAAAGCACTGATAAAGGCACCATCACTCGCACCTTCAAAACAGAACCTGCACACCTGCACACCTACACAAACCAGAATACCTACACAAAGTATCACATGCACACCTACAAAAAATAGCACCCGCACACAATATTTTGATAGACAACGGTATGTACATTTACTTACCATCATGAATACAAAAAAAACTGCAATATACATTTCAAACATTGTTTTACATGGTTACAATTACAATTATTCAACAAAAGTTATAAACATTCATGTTTCATCCTTTGATATTTGTGATCTTCTCTCAAAAATTGTCATCCACGGTATTTGTTTCTAAACAAAGCATCCAAACTCAAGGAAAAAAATTCACCTATATAAGAAAACAAATATTATGTTAGTAATGAAATAATGATATAAATTAAAACAGTAATATTAAAGAATACATTAATATGGAAATGTGAAACTAAAATATGAAATTTTAAACTCAAATGTTTTCATTCTGATAACAATGAAAGGGAATAATGTAAAATCAATATGTTTTTGGATGATTTATCTCATTTAATAAATACTGATTCTTTATCTAATGAAAAGATTTACTAGTCACACCGTCCATCGAATTGAGGTGCGGTCGATTCATAAACATCAAAAATGACTCATGGATTGCTTTCCTAAGGTTTCAAAACAATCCAAATGTGTTTCCTCGGTATTCCATATGTCAGTAGTGTTGTTTTCTAAAGTTTATGTCAATTTGAAACTAATATGAGACACTTTTATCCATACTAGTCACACCGAGTGTCGGATTGAGGTAAGGTCAATTCTTACACATCACAAATGACTCATGGATCATTTTCCTAAAGTATCAAAACAATATGAATGCATTTTCTCGGTTTTCCGTATGTCACTTGTGTTGTTTTCTAAAGTTTATGTCAATTTGAAACTGATATCAGACACTTTTAGCCATACCGGTCACACCGGGCATCGGATTGAGGTGCGGTCGATTCGTACACATCACAAATGACTCATGGATCATTTTCCTAAAGTATAAAAAAAATCCGAACATGTTTTCTTAGTATTCCGTATGTAAGTAGTGTTGTCTTCTAAAGTTTATCTCAATTTGAAACTGAAATCAGACACTTTTAGACATATCGGTCACACTATGCATCGGATTGAGGTGAGGTCAATTCTTACACATCACAAATGACTCGTGGATCATTTTCCTAAAGTATAAAAACAACCTGAATGAATTTTCTTAGTTTTCCATATGTCACTTGTGTTGTTTTCTAAAGTTTATGTCAATTTGAAACTGATATCAGACACTTTTAGCCATATCAGTCACACCGTGCGTCGGATTGAGGTGCGATCGATTCATACACGTCACAAATGAATTATGGATATTTTTTATAAAGTATCAAAACAATCCGAATGCGTTTTCTCGGTATTTTGTATGTCAGTAGTGTTGTTTTCTAAAGTTTATGTCAATTTGAAACTGATATCAGACACTTTTAGCCATAATGGTCACACCGAGCATCGGATTGAGGTGCGGTCAATTTTTACACATCAAAAATGACTCATGGATCGTTTTCATAAAGTATCAAAACAATCCGAATGCATTTTCTCAGTTTTCTATATGTCACTTTTGTTGTTTTTAAAGTTTATGTCAATTTGAAACTGATATCAGAAAATTTTGGCCATATCGGTCACACCATGCATCAGATTGAGGTGCGGTCGATTCGTACACATCACAAATGACTCATGGATCATTGTCCTAAAGTATCAAAACAATCTGAACACGTTTTCTCAGTATTTCATATGTCAGTAGTGTTGTTTTCTAAAGTTTATCTCAATTTGAAACTGATATCATACACTTTTATCCATACCGGTCACACCGTGAATCAGATTGAGGTGCGGTAGATTCATACACATCAAAAATGACTCATTGGTCGTTTTCCTAAAGTATAAAAATAATCTGAACGCATTTTCTCAGTATTCCGTATGTTAGTAGTGTTTTTTTCTAAGGTTTATCTAAATTTTAAACTGATATCAGACACTTTTAGCAATACCATTCACACCGTGCATCAGATTGAGGTGCGGTAGATTCATACATGTCACAAATGACTCATGGATTGTTTTCCTAAAGTATCAAAACAATCCGAACGTGTTTGCTCAGTTTTTCGTATGTCACTGTTGTTGTTTTCTAAGGTTTATGTCAATTTGAAACTGATATCAGACACTTTTCTCCATACCGGTCACACAGTGCATCGGATTGAGGTGAGGTCAATTTTTAAACGTCACAAATGACTTATGGATCATTTTCCTAAAGTTTAAAAATAATCTAAACGTGTTTTCTTGGTATTCCATATGTCAGTAGTGTTGTTTTCTAAAGTTTATGTCAATTTGAAACTGATATCAGACACTTTTAGCCATACCGGTCACACCGTGTTTCAGATTGAGGTAAGGTTGATTCGTAAACGTCACAAATGACTCATGGATCGTTTTACTAAAGTATCAAAACAATACGAATGCATTTGCTTGATTTTCCGTATGTCACTTGTGTTGTTTTCTAAAGTTTAGGTCAATTTGAAATTGATATCAGACACTTTTAGCCATACCGGTCACACCATGTGTCGGATTGAGGTGCGGTCGATTCGTACACGTCAAAAATGACTCATGTATCATTTTCCTAAAGTATCAAAACAATAAAAATGTGTTTTCTCAGTATTCTGTATGTCGGTATTGTTGTTTTCTAAAGTTTATCTCAATTTAAAACTGATATCAGACACTTTTAGCCATACCAGTCACACCATGCATCGGATTGAGGTGCGGTCGATTCATACACATCACAAATGACTCATGGATCATTTTCCTAAAGTATCAAAACAACCTGATTGAATTTGCTCGGTTTTCCGTATGTCACTTGTGTTGTTTTCTAATGTTTATGTCAATTTGAAACTGATATCAGACACTTTTAGCCATACCGGTCACACCGTGTGTCGGATTGTGGTGCAGTCGATTTGTACATGTCAAAAATGACTTATGGATCATTTTACTAAAGTATAAAAACAATTCGAACGTGTTTTCTTGGTATTCCGTATGTCAGTAGTGTTTTTTTCTAATGTTTATGTCAATTTGAAACTGATATTAGACACTTTTAGCCATACCGATCACATCGTGCATCTGATTGAGGTGAGGTCGATCCTTACACGTCAAAAATGACTCATGGATCATTGTCCTAAAGTATAAAAACAATCCGAACATGTTTTTTTGGTTTTCCGTATGTCACTTGTGTTTTTTTCTAATGTTTATGTCAATTTGAAACTGATATCAAACACTTTTAGGAATACCGGTCACACCGTGCATCGGATTGAGGTGCGGTCGATTCCTACACGTCAAAAATGACTCATGGATCATTGTACTAAAGTATCAAAACAATATGAATGCATTTTCTCAGTATTCCATATGTCAGTAGTGTTTTTTTCTAAAGTTTATCTCAATTTGAAACTGATATCAGACACTTTTAGCCATACCGGTCACACCGTGTGTCGGATTGAGGTGCGGTTGATTCTTACACATCGCAAATGACTCATGGATCGTTTTCCTGAAGCATCAAAATAATCCGAACGTGTTTTCTTGGTATTCCGTATGTCAGTAGTGTTGTTTTCTAAAGTTTATGTCAATTTGAAACTGATATCAGACACTTTTAGCCATACCGGTCACACAGTGCATCGGATTGAGGTGTCGTCGATTCGTACACATCAAAAATGATATCAGACACAGTATTGCGCGCCAACTATGGGTTTCACAAGTTACTTTCATGCCCTATCTATTTTTTCACCCAAGGTGCCCGGTGGCCTATAAATAGCCCCTGTGGGCCCCCTATTTCAAGGATGGATTTTCCAAAACATAGATTCAAGCTTTGGTCGCCCAAGTCTTTAACTCAACTCTTCCAAAAGCTTCTAAGGTAAATTTTTACCTAGAATGGAATACTTGAAGGAGTAGGATAAGGCCTACGTGTTTAGAATTCATCAACACTTGCGCGCCTAAGTGTCCAGGCCTCCTTAAAAATAGAAGCACTTGGACGCCGCCCTACCCTTTCGATGAAACTTGCACGCCACCCTTTTAGAAACATCTTAGGATAATAATAAAGGCTCGTGTTAAGTCTTGAACAAGTATTACCCTACAGATTCTTCGTCGCCCAAGTGAACTTATGCCATGCAAGTACACTTGCGCGGCCAAGACTTGCGCGCCAAATGAATTATGAACCCTACACATGTGTGCCAACTTCTTTTGTGTGCCTCTCTCCCATGCACCTCTCCTCTTCAAGATATTATCCCTTGAACTCATTTTCAAAGCCATTTATGGAATGGTTTCTTTTTTGGCTTCCTTATCTGAAATGAATTCTGTGAGAACCTCTCCCAAAACATCATGACTTATAATCTTTATGTCATCATGGTTAGAGGTTTCCTCTATGTGACCTCATCCTTTACGATGAGAAGATATCTTAACATGGGCCTCCTTCTCAGGAGTAAGCCCCAGTCTTAAGTCCCCTTAACCTAGGCCTCCTTCTTAGGAGTAAGCCCCAGTCATAATTTCATTTAACCTGGGCCTCCTTCTTAGGAGTAAGCCCCAGTCTTAAGTGCCCTTAACCCGGGCCTCCTTCTCAGGAGTAATCCCCAGTCATAATTACGTTTAACCTGGGCCTCCTTATCAGGAGTAATCCCCAGTCTTAAGTCCCCTTAACCTAGGCCTCCTTCTTAGGAGTAAGCCCCAGTCATAATTTCCTTTAACTTGGGCCTCCTTCTCAGGAGTAATACCCCGTCATAATTTGCTTTAACTTGGTCCTCCTTCTTAGGAGTAAGCCCCCGTCATAATTTCCTTTAACCGGGGCCTCCTTCTCAGGAGTAAGCCCCAGTCATAATTTCCTTTAACCTGGGCCTGCTTCTCAAGAGTAATCCCCAGTCATAATTTCCTTTAACCTGGGCCTCCTTTTCAGGAGTAAGCCCTAAGTTATAAGTCCCCTTTAATTTGGGAATCCTCCTCAGGAGTAATCCCCAGATTAAAACTCCAAATCTCCATAAAGTAAAAATACCTTTATGGACCCTGCTCTTGGGCTTATTTCCTAAAGTAAGTCTTGGTATTCATCTACTTGGGCAGTCATACATATGTAAGCCCCATATCATTTCTTGTAACTGTATCTTTCATGGCACAGTCATCAGGCTTATGGATACCTCTTGTTTCTCACACCGAGCATGACTCACGTGAGCTTAAATTGTAAAAGTAATCACGAAATCTCTTTTCGGGACATTAACCATGCATAAACCCCATACTTCTTCACCCAAACTACGTGGAATTTGATCTCTGCCTTAAAAGTAGAGTATGTAGGAAGCCTTTCTATGGTTCAATCCCATATTTCATTAATTCTTTTCCTTCCCATATGACGTTAAACTATATCATTCTTATCGAACTATGTGGGTTCTGATTCCTTTTTAACAAGGATACGTAGGTAGCCCATTGGCGGGTATGATCCCAACTCTGAAATAATACCTATCTTTCTGAATGAAAATAAACTTCAAGTTCCCCACTGAGTGGGTTTAAAACTAGTATGGTCATCATAATGACCAAGATATTTCTATATAATGTATTAAAGGATACCATTGACTAAGAATCTCTAATACATACAGATGATTCTCTATCGATGAAGAACCTCAAATACATATAAAAGATTCTCTAAATCCCATACATATCAATCATCGACTGCTAAATCTAGAGGAAAACTCATTTTCATGCTTGGTGAATTAATAAGGATTCGTGAACATAACTTAAATCTATAAGAGAGTCCCGGAGTATGCAATAATTCTTCCCAAAAAGGTGTGATGAGCCTGACCTCCCATCCTCTCGACCAATGCAAATTCTTAAGCCTCATCGGTCCACAACTAATGAGAACCTACCTTTGGAAAGTAGGTCAAAATGGATATAGAATCATTGGATGTTTCCGGTTCTATGAATAAACCCATTAGAAACCGATTGGAAAGTTTAAACCTTAAACAAACATAGTCATCCCCAATTTCCAGACGAAGCAACATCAAATATTCTTTTATGAAGTTTACCAACGTTCATAGATATATTCTTCAATTTATATATAAATTTCCATCTTGATGCATCTCTATAATTCATATCAACACCACCATAGTTAGTACAAGAAAATATATTCAAGTAAGTATTATACCTTCTCAATTGTAGTTTGTAATAGGTATTTTTTGTATAATATTTATCATGTCCATGGTTAGTACAAATAAACCAATTCATGAAAGTCTTATACCAAATTTTTTTATTCTTTTTTCTTAAATACATAGCCATTTTTTCTTGTCTATATCTTGATGCATGTATTAGTAGGATAATTCAAATAATTTACTATTCATTCATTTAACTGATTTGGTTTATACATTTTTCTTTATACATTATACCCACACACTGACTATAATGAAATATGTCACGTGAGATTTTCATCATTCACTCAATGTAAGATAAATCCAAGGATGTGGTTAGATCACTACTACCACAACATTTTCAAAATGGTCTCACTGCTTTATACAAATTTAGGATGGGTACTCCATACGAGGTTACCCCCTATAATGAATGTAAGATTACAATCTATTTGGGGAACTCCCAATTCACAAGTGTATCTCACTATTACTCAAAGTATCATACAAATAAAAAATTGGTGTATAAAAATATCACCTTCAATATGGTTATCCATTAAAGATTCATGTTGACTCCTTCAATAGGATAGATTCATCCCTCTAATCCTTCACTGGTCGAGTAATTCGATCTTTAGTTTAGCTTCATCTGGGTCTTTCATATCAACATACAACAAATAATTGAATGGTTTGTTTAGCTTATTTTTATTCATTTTCTCACTCATAACGTGTAGGTCCACACTCTCTTCTATTCTTACACTTTTAGTGGATATTATTAAGATATCATTATGTGATCATCATCCTCTATTCAGAACTTTGTCTTCTTCCTTTTTATCTCTTTTTTCATACACCCAATCAAGACCCCTTATATTTGGATCTTTACACATTGTCAATATCTTCCATGGATTGATGTTACCCAATATCTTACCCCATTCCATAGTTGTGGCTCATGATCATCAAAACATTATCTATAATGGATCTCCATGCTATTATATTCTTTTAGGCTCACCCAATATCTTCTTAACCTCCTCTACATCAGGATCTTTGATTAGATTGGCCTATAAATAACCCTCATTCATCCAATGGGTCCCACCATGATCACAACACATACTATACAATCCTTTGTAGGCTTGTATGTATACCATGTGTCTAGATAACTACTAAGGGATCATTGTAATTTCTTCTTAAAAACATCAATAATAGGGAGACATCATTTAATATGTACGAAGCCATACATATTATTTATACAAATCACAATATCCTTTATGGTATATGAGTCCTTACAAAATATTCATGATTATCATAAGATTCTTATATTCTTCCATCACACCGTTAGATGTATCTTGATCATATATGGAATTTCAAAAACCTTCTAGAAGAGTCTTAGTTTCACTGTATGAATGTAAGCTTTAATTGGGATATATATATATATATATTATCAGTTTTGATATATAGGTTTCCATGTGAGATCCTTCAAATTCACCCTTGTTTCCACTTATTTTTGGAAGTGCACAAAAACTATACGCATATGATTCATATATCGTAAGGATATGTTAGCTTAAACTTATCTTTAAGCACTACGGGAAAATGGGTATTGGCGATGAGGTATTTGCGATGAGGAAGGGTCATGTCGCAAATAGTCCATCAGGAGAGACTTTTTACGACGGGACCCTCTTCCTGTCGCAAATAATTAGTTATTTGTGATGGGTAGACGGTACCTGTCACAAAAGGTTCGGCGCGAATTGCACGTCAAACCGTGGGAATGGTATTTTCGATGAGATTTATCACCCGTCGCAAAATAGTATGTCGACAGGTTGGTATTTGCGACGAAACTCGTCACAAATAATCATGTCGCAACTAATCGAACCTATATATACCCTCATCCGTTTTTCCTCTCATTTCACTCCTTTCTCTACTCCTCTCTCTGTCTCTACTAACATTTTCTCTCTCAAACTTTTTCTAAGTTAAAATTTTTTAATCGGAGTAATATTCGCTATTTAAATCCCCCGAAAGATTTGGTTTTAAGTTATTTATCTATTTCTTTTATTTTTTAGTTAATTCATTTTATTTGATATTAGTTATATTATTGTTAATTAGCTGTAATTAAATTTAATTAGAATTAGAGCATTTTATTTTGAATTTTTTTTACAAATATGTGTGATAAGTATTCATTAGTATTAATTAATATTTATATTAATTTGTAGTCATTAGTAATAATTAGCGATAATTAGTAAAAATTGGCGTTAATAAGTAATAAATTGAAATAAATATTTATAAATAATAATAAACAATAATAATTAGTCATAATTGGTAATAATTAGTGACAATTAAAAATAATTAGTAATAATTATTCATAATTAGTAATAATTAGGAATAATTAGTAACAATTAAGAATAATTAGGAATAATTAGTAATAAATAGTAATAAATAGTAATAAATAGTAACAATGAGAAATAATTAGTAATAATGAGGAATAATTAATCATAAATAGTAATAATTAGGAATAATTAGTAATAATTATGATTAATTAGGATTAATTAGTAATAATTTGGATTAATTACTAATAATTATGATTAATTAGTAATAATTAGTTTTAGTTAGTAAAAATTAGGATTAATTAGTGATAATTAGGACTAATTAGTAATAATTAGGATTAAATATGATTAATTAGTAATAATTAGGAATAATTAGTAATAATTAAGAATAATAAGTTATAATTGGCAATAATTAGGAATAATTAGCAATTATTAGTAACAGTTAGCAATAATTAGAAATAATTAGCTATAATTAGTAATAATTAGGATTAATTAGTAATAATTAGGATTAATTAGTAATAATTATGATTAATTAGTAATAACTAGGATTAATTAGTATTAATTAAGAATAATTAGTAATAATTAGTAATAATTAGTAATAATTAGTAAGAGTTAGGAATAATTAGTAATAATTAGTATTAATTAGTAATAATTAGTAATAATTAGTAATAATTAGAATTAATTAGTAATAATTGGCATTAATTAGAAATAATTAGGATTAATTAGTAATAAATAGAATAATTAGTATTAATTTGTAATAATTAGTAATAATTAGTAATAATTAGGATTAATTGGTAATAATTTAGATTAATTAGTAATAATTAGTAATAATTTGGAATAATTTGGAATAATTAGTAATAATTAGGAATAATTAGTGATAATTAGGAATAATTAGGAATAATTAGTAATAATTAGTAATAATTATGAATAATTACTAATAATTAGGATTAATTAGTAATAATTAGGATTAATTTGTAAAAATTTGTAAAAATTTGTAATAAATAGTAATATTTAGTAACAAATAGTAATAATTATTAATAATTAGGAATAATTAAGAATAATTAGTAAGAATTAGGATTAATTTGTAATAATTTAGAATAATTCGTAATAATTTGGATTTATTAGTAATAATTAGGATTGATTAGTAATAATTAGTAATAATTAGTAATAATTATAATAATTAGGATTAATTAGTAATAATTAGGATTAATTGGTAATAATTAGAATTAATTAGCAATAATTAGGATTAATTAGCAATAATTAGGATTAATTAGAAATAATTAGTCATAATTAGTAATAATTAGTAATAAATAGTATTAATTAGAAACAAATAGTAATAAATAGTAATAAATAATAATAAATAGTAATAAATAGTAATAATTAATAATAATTAGTAATAATTAGTAATTAATAGGAATAATTAGTATTAATTAGGATTAATTTGTAATAATTGGGATTAATTCCTAACAATTAGGATTAATTAGTAACAATTATGATTTATTAGTAATAATTAGTAATAAATAGTAATAAATAGTAATAAATAGTAATAAATAGTAATAAATAACAATAAATATCAGTAATTAGCAACAAATTGGATTAATTAGCAATAAATAAACATGATTAATTAACAATAAGTAAATTGGATTAATTAGTAATAAATAAGATTAATTAGGAATAATTAGTAATAAAAATGATTAATTAGTAACAATTAGGATTAATTAGAAACAATTAGGATTAATTAGTAAGAATTAAGAATAATTAGTAACAATTAGGATTAATTAGTAATAATTTGGAATAATTAGTAGTAATTATAATTAATTAGTAACAATTAGGAATAATTAGTAACAATTAGGAATAATTAGTAATAATTAGGAATACTTAGTAACAATTAGAAACAATTAATAATAGTTATGAACAATGAGTAACAATTAGGAACAATTAGTAACAATTAGGAATAATTAGTAAGAATTAGTAAGAATTGGTAATAATTAGAAATAATTAGTAATAATTAGGAATAAATAGAAATAATTAGTGGTAATTAGTAATAATTAGGAATAATTAGTAATAATTAGGAATAATTACTAATAGTTAGGAATAATTAGTAATAATTAGGAATAATTAGTAATAATTAGGAATAATTATGAATAATTAGAAATAATTAGGAATAATTAGGAATAATTAGTAATGATTATGATTAATTAGTAATAATTAGGATTAAATAGGAATAATTAGTTATAATTATCCATAATTAACAATAAATTGCAATAAATTGCAATAAATAGAAATAAATATCAATAAATAGTAATAATTAGACATAATTAGAAATAATTCACAATAATTTGCTATAACTCGCAGTAATTCATAATAAATTGGTACAATTTCTAGTGGATTGGCTGCATTCCTTTTTCTCGATGGATCATCTCCTTGCAAATTTATCTCACTAAAATTAATATGAAAAATCCGCTCCAACGTATCAATATCCATTTTCATAATCATGAAAATTGAAATTTGTATGTCAGAGAATATTTTTCATACTGATTTTAGTGAGAGAAAGTTGCAAGGAGATGAGAAGTTGGGAAAATAGGTTCTTTTTCCTAACAACTCGTCTTCTTGCAACTTTCTCTGACTAAAAATACTATGAAAAATTTTCTTTGACATACAAATATCTATTTTCATTTGCACAAGAATGGAGAGAAGTACAACGAGGCCCCCCTCCTCTCCATTCTCTTGTATAAAAAATGGATATTCGTACGTCGTTGTAGAGTTTTCATAGTGATTTCAGTCAGAGAAATTTTCAAGTAGATGAGATTTCAGGACAAAGAGTTTTCATCAATCTGCTAGAAATTGTGACACTCATAATTAGAGGTAATTAGTATAAATTAGCTGTAATTACTAATAATTAGCGGCAATTAGTATAAATTATTATAAATTATTGTATATTAGTATAAATTTAAAAAAAATACTATAAATAACTATGAAATAATAGAAATTATTATAAATTTCTAGAAAATTGAATTTAAATTTCTTCTCTTTTTTGGATAGTGTTTTTCTTACATCAAATTATTCAAAAAAACTAATTTTTTTGTTGAGAAATATGAAATAAGGAAGTTGACAACAGTCATTATTAGATGATCATACTTGGATAAATCAATGGAGGAATCCAAATGGTTCTTGATTAAATACTGTATATATTGAGGTTTTTGAAACTTTCTTATCATTTTCATCATCAAAACTATCATTTTTTTCAGAACGGACAATTATGTGTCCTTGTAAAAAATGTGCTCTGAGGACATTTGACACATTTAAAAATGTTGACGGTCTTCTATTGAGTTTTGGTTTTCAACCATATTATTTTATTTTGGTATCAAGATGGTGAAATTATTTCCAGAGAAGATATTAATAATTTAGTTTCGGATCCATCAGGATTTAAAAATTTAGTACATGATGTGGTAGGTCTATATTTTCAACAAAATGAAACTCAGGATGATATTGATTTAAATCCTGAGTTAGAACCATCTCAATTTTATGATTTTTTGAGGTCCTATGAGGAAGTCTTATATCCTGGATGCAAGATAATCAAATTTGAAGCAGCTGCAAAATTTATGAATGTTAAATCAGATAATAGAATGTAAAATAGCTATTTTGATCAGATATTATTTTTGGTTAAAACACTGTTACCTGAAAGAAATGTGTTGCCTAAAAATTTATATGAGAGTAAAAGGAGAGTTCAAAATCTGGGTCTTGTTTATCAGAAGATTCATGCATGTTCAATTGATTACATCTTATATTATGGTGAAAAAGATTCGTTGGATAGTTGTACCACATTTGGACAATTGAGGTATAAAGAGGATCAACTAGGGAAGTTTGGATTCCTATAAAAGAGTTGAGATATTGCCTACTTACACCTAGATTGCAGTGTTTATTTATGTCTCAGAACACAGGGACATTGAAGTCATGGAACAAAACCAATATTTCAACTAGTAAAAGATTAAATCATCCATTTGATAGTGATTACTGGAAACATTTTAACAAAGTGAATTCATATTTTTCTTTATAATCCTAAAACGTGTGATTGGGTCTTTCTGCTGACAGTTTCTATCCATTTGATTCTTATAGTAGTCAGTATTCATGTTGGCCTATCTTTATAATTCCATACAATTTACCTCCTTGGATGTTGATGAATAGTCCATATATTTTCTTAACCTTATTAATTCCATGAAATTCGAAAAAGAATAATGATGTTTATTTGAAACCATTTATTGATGAGTTAAATTCACTATGACGTAATGGTGCTAGTACATATGATGTTGCTGTGAAATAGAATTTCCTATTAAAAAATGCATTGATGTGGACAATTATTGAATTCCCAGCATATGACATGTTATCTAGATGGTGTATACATGGTCTAAAATCATGTATGTATTGTATGAGATGTAGAAAATCATTTATTCTCATTAATAGAAAAAAACCTTTTTTCGACTATCACCACAAATTCCTTCCAACCGATCATTTTTTCAGAGGAACAAATATCATTTCATAAAAGATAAAATTGAAAGTTATGAACCTCCAATAATGATCTCAAGTACAGAGGTAAAATCAATTGTCTCTTCATTACCTCCCACAACATTTGGACAAAAAATAAACCAATATAAAATTGATGGCTTTAGGAAAGAACACACTTGGATAAAACAGAGATTTTTTTGGAATCTTCCATATTGGTATGATTTGTTAGTTTGTCACGTGTTGGATGTCATGCATATTGAGAATAAATGTTTTGATTATTTATTTCATATAGTTTTGGATACACTAAGTAAGACCAAATATAATGTAAAGGCATGATTAGATCTTTTCCAAATTTGCAGGCGACCAAAACTTGAACTATCTGAAAATGTTAGATCATAGAAGTTAATGAATCCAATATCATATTAGACACTATCCAAAGAAAATAGATTACTATTTTGTTAGTGGATTTCATATTTCAGACTTAGAGAGGGTTATACTTCTAATTTGGGAAGATGTGTTAGAAATGGTCATATTACTAGATTAAAAAGTCATGACTGTCACGTTATAATGGAAAGACATATGCCAATTGGATTAAGAGGTTTGTTGAATTATATGATATGGGATGTGATAATAAACATATCATTTTTTTCTGAGACATTTTTGTGGTGAAAATAGACTACAATGAACTATGTAGACTGTAAGAAGATGATGTTTTAATTTTATGTAAACTGGAAAAAATCTTCCCACCAACTTTCTTTGACTCAATTGAACATTTGATATTACATTTTCTATATTAATAAAAATGTAGAGGTATAGTACAATTATGATGGATGTATCCATTCAAGAGATGCATTCATAAATTGAAGAAAATAGTACGTAATAAAGCATCAGTTGAAAGCTCAATTGTAGAAGATTATTTGCAAGAGGAAATTTCTTTTTTCTGCTTTCATTATTTTGAATCTGAATATACCTCAAAACACAACTACATGGTCCATAACTAGGGAAATGTTGATGATGAAATGAGAAATAAATTATTAATTTTTAATCAGCCTAAACTTGGCTTCGATGGAGTTCATGAATGATGGCTTTCAGATAACTAACATCACAGAGGTCATACATATGTTTTGCTCAACTATAAAGAAATGGAACCATTTTCACTATGAGTGATCCTATCAATTATTCTATAATATTTGTTACAATAAATAAATATTATTTTATTTATAGGTTATATGATAATCATATTAATAAATATCTTTCATAAATTACAGCAGTTGCTCTTGAAGAACGTTGGAAAAATAATTTTTCCTACTAGTTTCAAAAACTGTTAACATAATTTATTTATGGTGTAACATATAAAATCAATTTATTAATTTTTATATTGATAATTTTTTTTAAAAATATTCAGGTATTTCAATATGATGATAAAATTGATAATCGATCATGTGTCTTGAGTAACCCATCATCCAAAATGGTTAAATATTATAATATTTATGTCATGAATGGTTTTTGATTTCATACATGTGTGTATGGGGAATAAAAAAACAATTAATAGTGGTGTATTCTTGAGAGGATCTCATCGTAGAGAAACTAAATTTTACTTTTACGGCATGCTAGAATAAATTATTGAATTGTTTTATCCAGGAGAAAATTATATAATGGTGTTTAAATGTCATTGGTTGGATACTGGGAGAGGTTTTCATGTTCATCCAACCCATAGAATCATTGATATTAAATATAAAATTCTTGTTGTAGTAAATGAACCATTTTTATTGGCTCATCAGACAAAAAAAATTATTATGAAAATTACTATGTGATTTCAAAAGAGTTGGGTGATTTGTGGAGCATAATAAAAATTAAATCTCAGGAAAATCAGTTTACTCAAAGTGAATGTGGTTCCGCTGAAGAGTAAGGAATTGAAAATTTTCAAGAGACTACTCCAAATCTATATTTTTCATGAAGAGACATTAATATTGATGATTCCACCCCATAGTTAAGGTTTGATGGTGACGATGATGTTAATGATGTTAAAAATTAATTTGAAATGACAAGAGATAATGAAACTGAAACTCATATGGAAATTGATGATGCTGAGGAAGAATATGAATAAATTGACATCATTAGATATAAAGATGAGGATTAAGATGAACATTGACACGGTTAAATACTAATTATAATCATATTTAATATATATCTATATATAATAGGTGTTTTCAATTGTTTTCTAACAATGGTAATTTTATGTTTTAGATGGATTAGGATATGTTTCTTTAGTTATAGGAGGTTGATCTACCTTTGGATGAGTAGGATGTTGGATCATATGACCCTCAGACTACTGGCGGTCCAGGGAGTACTTAGAGGGGGCATGGTCTTGCATGACTGATGATTCCTGACCCTATTCCCATCTGACGTCCATGTCTTGGCTTCAATCCATGCATGCAGAGGTATGCATACCTGTGTATTTTATTTAACATTCATTAATTTATTTATATACTAATTTTTTGATTATTTTTTCTTTTTTTTCACATATTTTCATATATAGTTGCTGGATAGGGGAGCACTACATTGCGCAATTATTTTTTTGAAGCTTGGGTCACATGAGATGAGATTCCCTTTGATGTTTAACACCACATGTTCGATCATTGGATTGTATGCAAATAAATAATACTTATTTTGAAATTTATTTATTTAATAACTTGATATTATAAATTATTTGTAGGGTATATGGTATCTCATCGATGAGAGCATGTGTGACACCATCTGGAAGGCATGAGAGGGGTTTATGTGTGACCGTTACCGTCAGTTTTTTCACAATTTGAGAAGAAAATAAATTATGAAAGCAGGAGTGACAGAGTTTGATGAGTCCGATCACACCCACTGACCTAATTACATTTCATCTCAGATTTGGGATGAATTATGTGAACACTAGTTTGGTGGACATTTTCAGATTAGATCATCATTAGGTTGACAAAACCAAGGGAGACTGGAGGTGACACATTGAGTCGATAGTCTTACATTCAGTACACACATGGAAAATATGGTAAGTTATTTTTTAAATAATTTATATAACTTTAAATGTAATGGTTTATTTTATATTTAAATAGGCATTCAAACATCCCGATGTTACGACGTTCGACGTTTATAGGATGATGTACATTGATCCGATCACTGGAGAGATTATAGGTGATCGCCAACGTCACATTGTGCTAAGTATAATTTATTTTTTGAGTTTTTAAATTAGCTGAAAATAATATTTTAACTATTTTAATTTTAAATTTCAATTGATTGAGTTATATGAGGTTGTGATGTCTCAGACGCAGACTGAGAGTCAGGCCAAGACTGAGGATCATACTAGTGCCCACTGATTCGATGAGGCAACATGGATGCAGGATATCTAGTATACCTTTGTGAAAGGCCGAGTTGTTGATATCGACTCTCAATTGATTCTCGAGAGTTATTATGGTACCAATGCAATGTCGGCATTCAACTCAAGAGGAACTCATGGAGAGTCCTCATAATCTGTTGTACAGTATCAGGAGTAGATATGAGTTCAAAGTGAGCTTCTAGAGAGTATGTGTAGGGAGCAGGAGGAGATTTATCAATGACAGCAGTAAGAGATGCACCAACAACAGTAGTAGTAGCAGGAAGAGCTCTGATGACAACAACATCAGCAGGAGGAGGAGATGTGTTGATGGAAGAAACAACAACATGAGCAGATGGAGTACATGTGATGTCTGACTCATGGTTTAGGGATGAAGTTCCTTCCACCATCTCCTACAGATCCTCCAGAGGACCCCCCTTAGTGATATATTTGTTTTTTGTGAAAAAATATTTGAATGCAATTTTTTTGAAATATTAACTATTTATATTTCTATATAATGTTTTTTTATATTATTTCTAATATTGAATTTTTTATTATTTATTTAATTTTTTATTATTGTATTACTTTATTTAGTTTTTTTTATTTTTTTAATTTTTTTATTTATTGTTTTTTTTAAGTTTTTTATTTTTTTTAATTTTTTTTTAAATTTACAAATATTGAGGTTTTTATTATTTTATAATTTATTATTATTTTACAAATATTAATGTTATTATTTCATTAATATTAAGAATAATATTATCATTATATTATTAAAATTATTTTTTATTATTATTATATTAATATTATTATTAATAATATTATTTTATTATTTTATAATTTTTTATTTTACTAATATTAATATTAATATTTCATTAATATTAATAATATTAATAATATTTTTTTATTATTATATTAATATTATTTATATTATTCATATTATTATTATTATTATTTTCCAATATTATTTAATTATTATTTTCTAATAATATTTTATTCTTATTAACAATATTATATTATTCACAAAAAAATTAAGATATTTGTGATAGGACCTTTTATGATGGTCAGTAACAAATACTATTTTTTAAATAATCTTGGAGAAACTATTTGAGACAGGTCCACGTCTTGTTGTAAATAGTTTCTTTGCAAGGCTCTTTTCTGCAATAGTGAATTAGCAATGGGACCCCGTCGCAAATATTCCAAATTCAAGTAGTGAAGCATGATCCTGAAGTTATGTTGATACCAACATAGCCTGGTTGCATGTGATGCAAACTAAGGGCTCATGAGTTTTCCAACTTCCTCCCTCATGGTCTTCATCAAATGGATTAATGGTTTTTTATGCATTTATTAATAGATTTCTATACACTCATCAATGAGATGCAACTCAAGGGTTGAATTTGATGACACCCAATGTGCCCAATGTGCTCCTCATTCATGGAGGAGTGTCAAGCATCATCTATTAAGTGAGTTCTCTAATTGATACGGGTGTTTATCATGAGTGAATTAGAGGTGATAGTGATCATTAGTCTCATGTAATGATTTTTGAAAATACCTTCTTCTTATGACTTCATTCCTCCCATACAAAAAAGGCGCAAACACCCCTCTTGACACATGATAATCCTCATGATATGATCGAATATCCTTGAGTCAGTGGATCTTCTATAGAGGTAATAAGACTACATTTGTTGCTCTTGTGATCACTATAAAATCATACTCTATTAAAAAATAAGATATAGGTTGCTACATATGTGTTACATGTATAATCTATTTTTAATGTTTTTCATTTTTCATGCACGTCTAGATTATTTTAATGGTAGATCGGCATGTGTTTGGTTTTATTCCATTTCTTAGGATCATATAATGATCCCTTAAGTAACCATCAGTGGTATCAGAGCCATTATATTCGATAATTCAACATGATTATTTCACTATTAAATAAAGAACACATTATATGTATTATTGTTGGTTTGGATTCACGTTATGTGATAGTGTAGTTTCAGATACTCTTGCTCTATTGGGGGAATTACGTTAAGCTGTTAACATGATCAAGAGGATGAGTCATAGTAATGTTATTGGATAATGATGCTTGTGTTTCATGTTGTATAAAATAAATCATCCTTTTTCTCTTCCTAAAGTCTCAATGAGTGTCAATGTGAGGTCAGGATGGGATTGAGCATCAAGTATGGCTTGTAAATGGAATGTGAGTGTGTCAAGTGTGACATGTTCTTGCAACACTTGTTCAATGTGTGGCATGTGTATACTGTGTGTGTGGGGATGAGCAATGTCTTACTGCATCCCACACCAAACTTTTCTTTGGGAGGGTTCTTGTTTATTACCCTATATGAACTAAGGGTGGTTGTTGAAATCCTTTGATACCACCCTATGATAGAGCTTCATGGAGTCACCTCACCATGTGGTTTTACCCTCACCCAACCCCACACTCCTCATGCTTGCACCGAACCATGCAAGCTACACCTCACCCTAACGCTCATGGTTGGCCTACCTCTAAGATTGGTATTTATCCTTATGATGATTGGTTACTCGAGCAGGATAGTTAAGGATTGGCCCTATTTTTTAGAGAAATAAAATAAAATATTTATTTTTTAAAATATTAAAATATTTTATAAATTTGTTATAAATGATAAGTGTTGTGCTTAATTAAAAGTTTTTTTGTATGGATAACATTAATATGAAAATTTCATGTTTGTTTCTTATATTAAATAAAGTGTCTTTTAAATTTTTATTCCTTTATATTATTCATGTATATTAAATATGAATAATGATTATATTATATTTATATGATAAATTTCTTCTAGGAAATAGATCTTTGAATTTCTTTCTAAGTACAACTCTATAAGAATTAGTTTTTTATATACCTTGACCTCATTTTGTTTTATAGTTAGGAGATTGAGAATGGTAGTTGAATATAATTTGTGTATATTAGGTGTTAATGATATTATGAAATGAATTCTCACTTGAGTAAAGTCTCATTGGGGAAAAGGACTTGGGGTCAGAGTACCCACGATCTTGGAGGCTTATTCCATGATCTATAAAGTTGAGGGGTTGGTTATTTGTCACTTTGGGAATGCTCATGTGGATTTTTTTATTCTCATATAACTCTATGATTTTACCTAAAAAAATTTGTACCTTATTCATTCAGATATGTATGAATATACTTGGATTCTATTTTTGGGTGATTAATACAAACATATGGGTTGTTTAAATAGTTACACATTAATGTGGTGTGAATAGATTAATTTTGTGGATGGAATAGGGATTCAAAAACTAAATCATTATAAGCATACATACACAAAGGAATAGAATGTGAGAAGATAAATATTTCATAAGATACAGTATTTAGGAATCTAATATAAAAAAATTTATAATAAATTGGTGAGACTTTTAAAATCAAATATCACATAAATACTAGGTGTTAGATTCCTTTAAAGAAGCACTTTTTAATACACTGGTCATCCAAATGGGTAAATCATATTAAATTTGGGTTCCCATGGATTATCTCGTGTAAGTAAAGAACGTGATAGGTGATACTAGAATATCCTTGGGTATGCCATGCCAAAGCTGGGTTACCCTGTATTTTACTTTTTCAGCATGTTCTAATCATTTTATTTGGGTTACACTTAGCTTGAAAACCCTTAGGATAGATACCAAATTAATAGAGTTGGGTTTATCCATATAATGGATTGGGTAATAAGCTACCTACTTAATCACCCAAGACTCATAACTATTATTATTGGGATGATTCCCTACCTAAAAAACTAAATGGTGAGAGAAAAACTAAATAGGACTCATTGGTTAGTGAAATATGGTTCTTGGAACACTAGATAGAAATGATGTATGGGGTCATCATTTTTAGTATGAGTAATTTCATTAAAATTCACTGATAAAAAAATATAATACATGATACTCACCCAAATATATGTCTTTATTATAGGTTTTGGTTTAATTCATGATTATAATATTATGATCTTTTATAGATATAACCTATAGAATAGTTAAGTATTGGTATATAAGGTTAAGAAGTGTTCTCTTGGAGAAGCATTTTGAGAATCAAAATGTGAATGTTATAGAGATAAATTCCATAAACTATGGCTCATGAGTATTAGATATCAAGTATGCATCAAACATTTGTGACGATAAACAAAAACTTATAGATAGGAGGGAATTTATGAAGGGTGAAATATGTATTTATATCGGTAATGGAGAAAGAGTTTCTACAATAGAAGTCAACACTTATGATCTGATTTTACCAAGTGAATTGATACTATAATTTGAGAAATATTATTATGTTCTTTCCATAAATAGAAATTTAATTTATGTATCTTGTTTGAACAAAAAGGGATTCACATTCACTATGGAATAAAGAATATGGTAAATGGTTTATACATTATATATATATATATAATACTATTTATAACATTTAGAATAATAAGGTTAGAGTTGATTCTAATCCTACATACCTCTGGAATTGTCTCCTTGGATATATAAATGTTAAACACATCCAAAGACTTCATAAATATGGATTATTGGAACCATTGGATTATAAATCTCTTGAAAATTGTGAATCTTATTTATTATAAAATATGTCCAAATAACCTTTTATTAGAAATGGTGAAAGGTCTAATGAACTATTGGATATCATATATAGTAATATATGTAGACCCATGAGTACTCAAGAAAGTGGTGTTTTAAGGTACTTTGTTACCTTCACCAATGGATTTAGTTGGTATGAATATATGTTTTTAATGATACATAAGTACAAAACTTTTTAAAAATTCAATGATTTTCATAATGAAGTACAAAATTAACTAGGAAAAGTATTAAGATTATTTGATTAGATTGGGGTAGTGAATACTTAATCCAAAAATTCATTGATCATATGGGGAATTGTGGAATTTTTTTACACCTCATTACTCCTAGAAAAAAATAATGGAATGGTTCCTCTGAGTGAAGGAATCATATCTTATTGGACATGGTTTAATCAATGATGAGTTAGTTTGAGATTACAAATTCATTCTAGGGTTATTCTCTTGAATCTGCTACATTTTTACTAAAATTTGTTCCATATAAAGAATTTATAAATATTCCATATGATTAATATGTACGGAAATGTCCCATTATTTATTTTATTAAGATTTTTGTATGTGAAACATTCATATTCTGATTGGATTCTGATAAGATTGACTATAAATTTGAAAAAGTCTTATTTTTTGGTTATCCTAAATAAACTAAGTGATATTATTTATAAATCCTACTAAAAAATGTTTGTGGCTCGAACTGGTGTATTCATTGAAAAGGAATATATAAATATAGGTTTAAGTGGGAGGAATTTTAAACTTAGAGAGGTTCAAGATCAAAAAACAAGAAGTGTTCTTAAGTTTTAGGTTGAGCTGGTTCTACAAAGAGTTATACAAGAAGAACTACCTCAAGTTACACAATAACCTTGAAGGTATGGTAAGATCAGTCAAGTGATCATGAGATATGGATTTATCTTAGAAAATGATTATGAGGTAATATTAAAAGGAGATGAACCTACCAACTTTCAAGAAGATATTGAGAGTTCTGATTTAGAGAAATGGATAAAATCTATGGAATGTAAAATAGACTCCATGTACACTAACCAAGTTTGGAACTTAGTGTATTCACCTAAAGGTGTGATACCCATACAATGCAAGTGTATTTTCCATAAAAAATGACATGTATGGTAGAGTTTCTATCAATCAATCACACATGGTTGTAAATGGTTACAAGTAAATTTGTGGTATTGACTATGAGTAATATTGAGATGATAAATTCCATTTAGATATTTTCTACCATAGATGCTCACTTTTAATATGAGATATATCAAATGGATGTCAAAATAATTTTCCTTAATGGGAATTTTTTCAAGGACATGTATATGATACAACTCGAAGGTTTTGAAATACCAAGTGAGACTACTAAGGTATGTAAGCTACAATGATCCATTTATGGATTGAATCATGATTTCGGGACTTGGAATATCTGTTTTGATGATGCAATCAAAGATTTTAGTTTCATCAAGAATTCATATGATTATTTTATATATAAATGGATGGGGGTAATATAGTAGTATTTATGATATTTTATGTAGTTAACATACTATTTATCAAAAATAGAATCTTGAAACTTTACTCTATAAAGATGTGGCTGAGAAAGTGCTTCTCGATGAAAGACATTGGTGAATCTACTAACATATTGGGTATGAAAATATATAGATATTGATCTAAGAGGTTTCATGGGATCAGTCATGAAACTTACATTGTTAAATTTCTAAAGAAATTCAGTATGGAGAACTCCAAGAAGTGGTCTTTACAAGTGTTACATATAAAAAATATTTGTAATATCAAAAATCCTTATAAAGAGTTAAAAATTATGATACATAAGTATGAAACTTTTGAGAAATTCAATGATTTTCATAATGAAGTACAAAATTAACTGGGAAAATTATTAAGATTATTTGATTAGATTTGGGTGGTGAATACTTGAGAAAAAAATTCATTGACCATATGGGGAATTTTGGAATTTCTTTATATCTCATTCCTATGAGAAAAAAATAATGTAATGGTTCCTCTGAGAGGAGGAATCATATATTATTGGATATGGTTCAATCAATGATGAGTTAGTGTGAGATTCTAAATTCATTTTAGGGTTATTCTCTTAAATCTGCAACATTTTTACTAAAATTTGTTCCATATGAAGTATTTATAAATATTCCATATGATTAATAGATTTATAAATGTCCCATTATTTCATTTATTAAGATTTTGGGTTTTGAAGAATTCATATGCTGATTGGATTCTGATAATCTTGACTCCAAATTTGAAAAATTCTTATTCGTTGGTTATCCTAAGGAAAATAAGTGATGTTATTTCTAAATCCTACTAAACAAAAAATGTTTGTGGCTCGAACTGGTGTATTCATTGAAGAGGAATATATAAATATAGGAGTTAGTGGGAGGGATTTTAAACTTAGAGAGGTTCAATATCAACAAACAGGAAGTGTTCTTAAGGTGTAGGTTGAGCTGGTTCTACAAAGAGTTGTACAAGAATAACTACCTCAAGTTACACAATAACCTTGAAGGTTTGGTAGGATCTATCAAGTGGTCATGAGATATGGATTTCTCTTAGAAAATGATGATGAGGTAATATTAAAAGGAGATGAACCTACCAACTTTCAGGAAGACATTGAGAGTTTTGATTTAGAGAAAAGGTTAAAATCCATGGAATCTAAAATAGACTCCATGTATAATAACCATGTTTGGGACTTGGTGGATGCACCTAAAGGGGAGATACCCATAGGGTTCAAGTGGATTTTCCCTAAACAATGACATGGATGGTAGAGTTTCTAATTATCAACCACACCTGGTTGTAAAAGGTTACAAGTAAATTCATGGTATTCACTATGAATAATATTGCGATGATAAATTCCATTTAGATATTTCCTACCATAGCTGCTCACTTTGATTATGAGATATATCAAATGGATGTCAAAAAAATTTCCATAATGGCAATTTTGTAAAGGACATGTATATGATACAACTCAAAGGTTTTGAAATACCAAGTGAGACTATTAAGGCATGTATCCTACAATGATCTGTTTATGGATTGAATCATGCTTTTAGGACTTGGAATATCTGGTTTGATGATGCAATCAACACTACTGGAAATATGATATATACCAACGGTTTTGGCCAAACTGTTGGTATAGTTCACTAATTTGGACCTATACCAACGGTTTGGCCAAAACTGTTGGTATAGGTCACATATATGGACCTATACCAATGGTTTTCCCAAAACCATTGGTATAAGTCACTAATTTGGAGCTATACCAATGGTTTTGGGAAAACCGTTGGTATAGTTCACTAATTTCGACCAATACCAGTAGTTTTGGGAAAACCATTGGTATAGGTCCATTATAGAGACCCTATACCAACGTCCCCTATACTAACGGTTTGTCCAAAACCATTGGTATAGATCCCAAAATCAAAGAACCTATACCAATGGTTCTCAAAACCGTTGGTATAGGTCTATACCAACAGTTTTGAGAACCGTTGGTATAGGTACATGTATTTTTAATGGAATCTTCTTACAGAGGAAATTAAATAAATCAAATTTTAAAATAATTATGATAATACATATATATATTTATGAAATTATGCTCAAAAAGTAAGTTAGGTTAGTGGTTAGGTTGTTCAATCACAAACGGGAGGTGCTGGGATCCAAAACCACTGAATGATTGTTTTTTGAATTACATATAGCAATGGTTTTATGGAACAGTTGGTATAGATTTTCATATTACTTATACCAACAGTTTTGAAAACCGTTGTTATAGGTCTATACCAATGGTTTTCCCAAAACCATTGGTATAGACCTATCCCCATGACTTACTTGCCCACGGTTCTCCAAACCATTGGTATAGGCTATTCCAACGGTTTGGAGGCCTATACCAACGGTTCCAAACCATTGGTATAGGGTGTTTTTTCAGTAGTGCAAATAGTATAGTTTCATAAAGAATTCATATGATTCTTGTATATATAAATGGATTAGGGGTAATATACTAGTATTTATGATATTTTATGTAGTTAACATACTATTTATCAGAAATAGAATCCTGAAATTTTACTCCATGAAGATGTGGCTAAGAAAGTGCTTCTCGATGAAAGACATGGGTGATTCTATTAACATATATATTGGTTATGAAGATCTATAGAGATTGATCTAAGAGGTTTCTTGGTATCTATCATGACACTAACATTGTTAAAGTGCTAAAACTTTTTAGTATGGAGAACTCCATGAAGTGGTCTTTACAAGTGTTACGTAGAAAAAATAATTGGAATATTCAAAATCCTTCTAAAGAGTTAACAACGATGGATAAAATTACCCATGAATCTTACATAGGATCTATCATGTATATTATGTTTTGTACCCATCCTGAAGTCACCTATACTCTAATAATAACTAGTATATACCAATCTAGTCCTGGTAAGAGTCACTAAATTACTAAAATGAACATTCTTAAGTACTTGAATAGGATTAAGGATATATTTTAATTATTTGGAAGAGATGATGAGATCTATGTAAAGGGATACATGGATGCTAGTTTCCAATCCAATGAAGATGATATAAAATATCAATGTAGTTTCATGTTTTGCTTAAATGGTGGAGCTATTAGTTGGAAGAGTTCCAAGAAATCCACCACAGTAGACTTGATAATAGAGGAAGAGTGCATTGCTACATCAGATATTGTGAATAATTTTTTTTGGATCAGGAAGTTCATTTCTAAACTTGTGGTGATTCCTAGAATTGAGGGAGAAATCAATATTTATTATGATAACAATGGAGCCATTTCTATGGTTTTGGAACCACAGTATCACTAAAGGACCAAACAGATTCTTTTAAAATACCATCATATATGTGAGATCATTGAGAGGAGTGATATAAAGATTTATAAGGTAGTTAAAAATGATAATGTAACAGATCTATTGATGAAACCATTATCACAGAAGAAGCATGAGGTACATGTAGAGTCTCTTTTTATATTATACTTGAGAGATTTATGTGATGGTTTAATAATTTATCATATTATTATAATAAAGGTATGAAACATAGGCTTTAGGCTTGGGGATAAAAAATGTGGGGTGTCCTATCAAGAGACTCGACAAAATCCTATCTTGGAAACCCTAGATCTTGATTTTTCAGAGATGATAATTCCTCTCCTCACTAGATCGGGTGATTAATGGAATCCTTTGACCCTGAATAGGAGCGTACTTTTGATCCTAAGCCTCCAGAAATGAAGGAGGAAAAACCCAATGAGGAAGATACTGCTACGCATGCTACGACTGATAAATCCAAAGGAATATCTTTCCTTTAGGCACTAAAAGGTGTAGATCTTCTCAAGGTATCATCTTTGAAACCACCTTTGTGCAAAAAGCTAGATGATAGAGGATTTTCAGTCGAGGCCGATCCGGAAGCACTCCAGTAAAGAGCCCAAATGTGTAAGTTCTCAGTTATGGGACATATCTCTTACATAAAAAGTGATAAACCTTGGGCTTAATCTGATCTTAAACTTTTCATTTCTCATTTTTAGGGTTTTTCAAACTAGAAGCTCGTACCCTTAGGGAAGGTCTATTTTCACATACTATTTACCTCCTAGGATGAATTAGATCGAGTCTGGTGAGTATGGAACATTCAACTCAAACCTGGTCTTCTTTGTGTCTATGATTGGGATTGTAGTTTCAATCCTCACACTCATAGGAACACTAATGCCCAGATATGGGTTAGATTTCATTGTATAAATTGGTATTTTTGGCACACAAAAATTTTAAATGACATATACTCTTACATAGGCACACCCCTTAAGATAGATCTGCAAACACTAAATGGTGAGTTATGCCTCTTTGCTAGAGTGATGATAGAAGTGAATTTAGAATCTATACTCCCACAGAGTATCACCTTCAATGTGAATGACTATATAACAGAAGTTATAATTGATTATGAGTGTAAGCCCCCATTTTGTGACCTTTGTAAGATCATAGGACACTCTTTTTTAAACTGTAGTGTGGTGAAGAAACAAGTCACCCAACCAATTGAATCTGAACGGACTGAAATTAGAAAACAAAATAAGAAAAAAGGTCCAACCCTTGATAAAGTAGAGCCCTCTATGAGTAAAACTGAATAATGGGTGAAAAAGTCAAAGACTTTGAATACAAATGGTAATAATGGGGGAAAATATTGGGAAGAATTAGTCGAAGAAGATGATAAAGTAGCTGAAGAACACTGCATTGTTGAGGAATTAGAATCTGTCATTATAGAGATCATTAAACAGTCTCAACTTGATCTAGAAACTATGCTGACTGAGTCACACATGAAGGCTACTAACTCCACCAAGCAGTCCCCTGACTCCTCATACACACCTAATGATCTTAAGGACAAAGCTGCACCTCCTGTTATCTCTACTGGTTTGGGTGACTAGTGTGATGGTATCCCACTGCACATAGCTAATGGGGGAGGGGGGGCCCTTGTCTTTCTTAGGTCTATTTCAACCATATAGCTTTATAGGCTAGGGATAACACTAGTTCTGCTACTATTTTGGAGATACAACCCACTATTAAACAGGATAGTGTTCCTGTTTCTCCTGAGGTCACATGCAACACACTCATTTCAGTTTTAGGAGCATATAGTGACACACAATCCACTGAACTTTATGAATTAACCCACTACAATTTAATTTCAGACACTCTTCCTTGCAAGGAATCGACTACAGTTCAGGTTTCTACATGTAATGACCTAAAAATTTATTAATGAAAATTCCTCTAGGTCTATTTAAATGTATTATTATGGTTATGTAAAACGTATAAACTTATTTGGTTATATGTTTTGGATTTTAAAATACTATTAATAATTTTGACTGTTGCTAATATAGACATTGAACAGTGATCACATGATTAGTATAAATATAGAGATTTAATAAATACAATTTAATCAGACAAAGGAAGTGATGGCCTCATCCAGTAGACTTTCCCCATACGAAGCCCATTTGTCAGGGCTCATAAAGGAGGTGGAGTCATTGGGATTCACTCTTGACCAAGCCTAATCCAAGCTTGAATACATTAAGCTCGATCAGAACCACCTATGAGATAAGTGGAAGTTGATAGAGATTACCACTCGAGTAACGTTATCTGAGCCACCCCAAGAGTTTATCACCATCGCACACCTTACCCTTCGGTCTTATGTGGGTGTTTTAAGGGGTTATGTAACAATACCCTAGTACTATGATTATGTACATTATTCTTGTATAGATAATATACATTCATTTTATTATTGTTACTTTGTAAATAGTTTTTAAAGCACAAATAATATTTTTAGTTAATATTCAAATAAAAAGTATATTTTGATGAATTAATGGATTTTTGAATAAAATAATATTTTATTAAAATATTATAATTATTATTAAATTAATTTTTATTAAATATAAATTATCTTATGATTTTATGAATGCAATTGTAATTTTTATTAAGGTTTAAAAGCTATTTTTGTCAAAACCCATGAATTTTTGATAAATGTCAATTTTTATTTTAAAATTGAAAATTCACATATTTAGAAAATTATTTAGATAAAATAAAAAATATTTTTGGAATTATTACATCGAAATTATCCAATGTTTAATTTTTCATAATTTTTTGAAACAGTTGAATTATTGGGTAAAAATTAAATACCGTTTAAATATATAATGTGTTTTATGACATCATAATGACCCAATATTGATGTAATAAAATAATATAAACATTATGTTTGTCCAATATATGTTTTAACATTAAAATAATGTGATTTTGGGTTTGTTTGATTTGTTTTACAAAGCTTTAGTGGACCCTTCAAGACTTATAAAACATTTTGTCTTTTTAAATTGTTTTTCTTGAGAGTGTAACTCACCTCCACATAATAAACCCTATTATTTTAAGAAGTTCAGACATTGGAATTATAAAATATTTTTTTCCACTCCCCTTTTTCAAAAACTATGGGCAAAAACCATGGTCTGGTTTGTGGTTTTGATTATTTTAATGTGAGGTGTCCCAAACCTAAATAATAAAGAATTCATTCTCCTTTCCTATATAAACCCACCAAATCTCCCACTTCCTCTTCCCTTAAATCATTTTGAGTTCGACCAACCCCTGACCTACTCTCTCTATAATCCTCCCAAGGTGCCCCAAGCTCTCAATAAGCCACTCTCAAGCCTCTCCCAAGATTTTGGGATCACACTTCCAAGTAAGGGATTCTCACTTTCCTTATTTATGTCCACGTTTCCTTATATTGTTATGACATTTTATTTTCAATTATAAATGTTGGGGTATGATTTAGCACCTCCCCCATACTTCCCTCTTCATTTTTTAATAACGATATATCCCTTTTCTCTCCCATTAATGTCTTCCATGTATACACGTTACCATGTCGAAATTCCGTAAGGAATTTCTCTCTCCTCATTTACATTCAAGTGATTCTTTTGTATCATAAATCTAAATTACATTAAAATTGTTGGTACATGTATCTATGTGACCTCGTACTTTCTATTTAATGTACATATGATGAGACACACCTTTCTCTCTCATCAACCATTTTTATGAGTTCTTATGTCACGTCGTTACGCTGCCAAAATTACACCGTGATTTTCCAAGCCAAAGTCATTGTGCAGTGAATACCATGTCCACTTCTCTATCAAGGGTATTCACCTTTATGCACATTTAATTATTGTTTAAAGAGTTTAATATATGAATTCCACACTCCTTTATTATTTAATAAATCATGATATTTAATAAATCCATGTTTTATGATCCATGTGGCACACTTACGCATAAAATGAAATGTTTAAGAAGGGTGCTCCCTAATAGCACTCCAATGCATTGGGTAAAGTATAGTATCATGATATGTCATGTGCAATGTATGTTGACTCATTCTAATTAAATTTCAATGAGGGTTTACTGATGCTTTATGTTCAATGAGGATTTACTCATGCTCCATGTGCAATGAGCCTTGGATCATGTTAATTCCATGATAATTGTTGTTGCCACATTTCCATGTTATGATTATCATGATTTATCATGCCTTTATGTTCATGTTTCTCTTGTGATCCATTGATATTCCTATTGTATAAAATGTATTGTATTCCTCATATTATTCCATTTTTATTCCCTTACTGGGCTTTATAGCTCACCCTTTTTTATTCATGTCCTCAGGTTATCCTATGCAATGCTAAGTACGAGGGAATGTAGTGGTCATGTAAAGGAATTTTTCAATAAGATGTTGTGTTCTATACTTTAAGTTGTTATGTAATGTTCCTAATTCCCAAATACACTATACCTCTCAATTTTCTATGTTTTATCAAGTGAAATATTTATATAATAAATCATTTTTAAGTATATAATAAAGAGCAGGGTTGTTATAGTTGGTATCCGAGGATAGGTTTAGTTATTTTGGGGATTAGGATTAGAAAACCCTAGTGAAGCCTTATATACTAGACTATGTAAAAAAACATCCCTAAGTTTTGGTGAGTATTGAGTTAGTGGTTTATCAAGAAAATACAACCTTGCCTGGATACGAGCAGGTAGAGGCGGCTCTGGCACAGATGTTCCTAGGGGTGAAAACTACGATAAGGAGTTTCAGGATTGACCTGGGGTATCTTGGTACATGAAAACGGGCCTTTCTGCACTCTTGGTTATGACACTCATAGGGGATATGCTTTGGTAAATTAACAATCCTAGTATGAACCTTTATTAAGTTAATAAAAAAATTCCCCTAAGAATACATGTTAGAAAGTAGATCATGGATAACATATATTGAAGCCTATAGATTCATATGTTAAGGAAATAAAAGATATTTATAAGTCATCTGTTTTGTCCTTGGATTACCCTTTATGTGTTACCTCTAAATTTCCTTTTATTCCAGCCAATGTATGGTAATAGGACACGGGCTAACAATTGATGTAGATATCAATGTGATGACTGTGCTAATTAGATGGCCAATCTGATGGGAGCGGAAATCGCAAACTTTTCCAAGATTATCTATCAGTTAACTTAATAATTGAATAGAAACATGGGTCAAGAGGAATGTTCAACCCCCCTAAGAAAGAACAAGTCACTCTCGAGAGCTTTATGAGACAAATTCCTCTTACTTTAAATGGATCATATGATCCCTCAATCGCCGAATAGTGGATCAACTCAATTGAAAAGATCTTCTCCATCCTTAAATGTTCTGAACAATAGAAGGTTCTCCTAGATGCTTATCATATGGAGGGTGAAGCTAATAAATGGTGGATATTGATCAAAAATATGAAGCCTGAGGAGGATATTGAGGCGTTAGAATTGGAGGATTTCCGGAAAAAAAATTTCGATAAATATTTTTCCCGCACCCTCCAACTTAATATGGAAAGGGAATTCCTTTCCCTCAAGAAAAAATACGATGAATCTATTAGAGTGTATGAGGAAAACTTCATAAGGCTTTCATGATATGCTTCGGGCTTTGTCGTTAACCCTGAATGCAAGGTTGACCGCTTCTTTGGTGGGCTAAAACCTAGCCTGCGGAAAGCCCTGATGATCCGTGACTTCGACATCTATGAGGAAATTGTCCGATGTTCCCTCAAGGTCAAAATAGAGATCTGATAATCTCAGGGGTATCATGGGGATAAGAAGTGTAAGGTGGACTTCAATTTTGGCGGTCTTATGGATAAATCCAACGGTGCTAAGAAAATCCATCACCCGACATTCCAAAGGTGTGTAAAGAAGAATCCTGGAAATTTCTTGAAGGGAATGAGAAAATGATTTAGGTGTGGAACAGAAGGGCACCTGGCTATTAAATTTCTACAAGAAAAACCCGCAACTGCAATATAGGATAGGAACACTCCGTTCGACTCTCAACATGTTGTTCATTGATTTAACTGCAAATAACCAGGGAACCTTGCAAATCAGTGCCCTAAGACAAGGGTTTTTAGAGGCAACCAATAACCTCCAAGATAGAAAGGGTGATATTTTTACATCACTACCATTGAAGTGAACCCCGACAATGAAGTGGTGATAGGTACGCTAGTTATTCATTCAATAATTGCGAACGTACTTTTTGATTCAGGTTCTATCCATTATTTTATATCCCGAAGGTTTAGTAGAACAATCCCAACAACACAAAAAATCATGGAAGTAAAGATGTCAGTGAGTACAGAAAATGGGGAAATCATTTCATCCCATGAATATAACTCCTCCCCTATCATAATTGGTGGATTGAACATCCTGGAGAACCTCATCATACTCCCTCTGGTGTAATTTGATGCAATTCTCAGCATGGATTGTCTTTCCTTATATAGATCCAACATAAATTTCCATGAGAGGGAAATCACTATCCATGTGGAGAATCAACCCCCGATTATGTACAAGTGCAAGGAGGAAGATTAATCTTCTTTAGCTCCATCATCTCAAGCATGGATATTACTGCCCTATGAGCACGCGTATCTAGCTCATATGATTGAGTCTGAGGCAACCATCCTTGAAGACATGCCTATTGTGAGGGAATTCACTGAAGTGTTTCCCAAGGAATTGTCTGGTCTTCCTCCAAGAAGAGATGTTGAATTCTCAATTTATCTTATACCTAGGGCATTTAGAATATCCAAGACTCCGTATAGAATGGATGTTATGGAGCTTGAGGAGATGAAGAAACAACTACAAGAGAATCTGGATAAAGGGTTTATACGCCCAAGTGCTTCACCATGGGGTGCACCAGTCCTCTTCGTCAAGAAGAACGATGGTTCAATGCGTCTTTTCATCGATTATCATGAGATTAACAAAATCACGATAAAGAACAAGTATCCTATCCCACGAATTGATGACTTGTTCGATCAACTGCATGGAGCACAATACTTCTCCAAGGTAGATTTGCGGTCGGTATATTATCAAGTAAGGTTGAAGAAAGAAGATATCCCCAATACTTCTTTTTGTACAATATATGGGCACTATGAATTCATAGTAATGCCTTTTGGACTCACTAATTCACCAGAAATATTCATGGACTTGATGAATAGAGTCTTTAGATATTATCTTGACAAATTTGTGGTAGTATTTATAGATTATATTATAATATACTCCAAAACCATGGATGATCATGAGGAGCATCTAAGAACTGTACTAGAGACTTTACAAAAGGAGAATCTCTAGGAAAAGTACAACAAGTGTGAGTTCTGGTTGAAGGAGGTCCCATTATTGGGCCATATCATCACAAGAAATGGGATATCTGTAGATCCCTCCAAGACAAATACAATAGAGGGAGGTCGAGGCCAACATCGGTAATGGATATCCATAGCTTTTTTTGGGTTAGCTGGATATTATCAATGATTTGTGAGAAATTTCTCATGATTGTCCAACCCTCTTACCAAGCTGACTCGGAAGGGATTAAAGTTTTCTTAGAGTGATGAATGCAAATAAATCTCTAAGGAGTTGAAAAGGAGTCTTATCACTGCACCCATGCTCACTTTACCCATAAGTGGATAAATTTTTTGTGGTATTCAGTGATGCTTCGAAGAAGGGCATGGGTTGTGTGTTGATGAAAAATTAAAAAGTCATTACCTATTATTCATGGAAATTGAATGTTCATGAGCATAATTATCTAACACATGATCTAGAGTTGGTTGTGGTGATCTTCTCTTTAAAAATTAGGTGGAATTATCTCTTTGGGGAGAAGTGTGAAATATATACGGACCAAAAAATCCTAAATTATATATTCACACATAAAGAGTTGAACATGTACCATCAAAGATGGTTAGAGCTGATCAAATACTATGATTTCTCAATCCATTACCACCCTGGGAAATTTAACAAGGTGTAAGATGCTCTAAGTAGAAAGAACCCAATTATTCTATCATTGATGAGAATTAAAAAGGATCCAATCTTATTAGATTTGATGAAGATGGATATGAGAATCATAAGGAAGGGAACATCATCAATCCTTTCACAAATTATTGCTCAACCATCTCTTTTCAAAAGGTTAAATGATGATCAAAAGGATGATGTGGGAATTTAGAAGAAAGTGGAAGCTATCAGAAAAGGGAAATCCTTAGAGTTCAATGTTAATGAAGAAGTAATTGTGAGATTTGGGAAAAGACTATGTGTTCCATCAAGTCCGGAGCTGATGAAGGGACTTTTGGATGATGCACATAGTTTAAATTTCTCTATTCACCCAGGAAACACAAATATGTATCGAGATCTCCAAGAGAATTATTGGTGGGATAATAGGAATAAGGAGATCACTGAGTATACATGAAAGTGCCTGGTGTGTCAGCAAGTGAAGGAAGAGAGACAAAAGTCTAAGGGGATGATGCAACCATTGCCCATACTAGCATGAAAATGGGAGAACATCACCATGGAATTTGTCACCAGAATTCTGAAGACATCCAAAGGTAACAATGAAATATGGGTTTTTTGGATCATCTTACAAAGTCTGCACAGTTCATTGAAATTCGGGGGGATTTCTCATTGGATCCACTAGCACAGATATACATCAAGGAAGTGGTAAGGCTGCATGGAGTACCACTACCTATTGTATCCGATCGAGATCCAAGATTCACCTCTATGTTTTGGAAGATTCTTCAACATGCTCTGGATACTAAACTAAACTTCAG
This sequence comes from Viscum album, assembly GCA_963277665.1. Lineage (NCBI taxonomy): Eukaryota > Viridiplantae > Streptophyta > Magnoliopsida > Santalales > Viscaceae > Viscum > Viscum album. The sequence goes on from OY728120.1 coordinate 1,249,894,423, forward strand.
TACGGCCTATCATCCTCAAACTGATGGCCAATCTGAGCGAGCTATTCAGAAACTGGAAGATATGTTAAGATCATGTTGAATGGACTTTAAAGGAGGTTGGGATCAACATCTTCCTCTGGTTGAATTCTACTATAATAATAGTTTCCACTTGAGCATACTAATGAAACCCTATGAAGACATATATGGGAAGAGTTGCAGAACACCAGCATGTTGGGATGAAGTTAGTGAGCGTAAGATGCTAGGACTAGAAATGGTCAAAGAAATGATGGAGAAGGTGAAAACCATTCATCAGCATATCAAGGCAACCAAAAGTTGACAGAAGAGTTATGAAGATAACCATCGATGAGACCTTGAATTCAAAGTTGGAGACATGGTGTTTCTACACATATCTCCATGGAAGAAGGTCATGATGTTTTGAAAGAAAGGGAAATTAAGTCCTAGGTATATCAGCCCCTTCAATATTCTTGATCGTGTTGGGGTTGTGGCCTATCGACTAGAACTTACACCTACTATGGCCAAAGTACATGATGTATTTTATGTATCCCTCTTAAATAAGTACATACCATACCCTTCACATGTACTCTCTTCAGAGGTAGTACAGTTATAGGATGATCTTTCTTATGAGGAGAAACCAGTGAAGATCTTAGATCATAGAGAAAAAGTTATACGAAATAAGACAATGATCATCATCAAGGTATTGTGGAGAAACCACAAGTTTGAAGAAGTGGTGTGGGAATTGGAGGAAGTGATAAAGTAAAGTTACCCGCATCTATTTTAGTGTGGGAAAATGAAAATTTGAGGGTGAAATTTCTTAAGGGGCGAAGATTGTAACGACCCAAAAAATTATTAATGAAAATTCCTCTTAGTATATTTAAATGTCTTCTTATGGTTATGTAAAATGTATGCACTTATTTGGTTCTATGTTTTGGATTTTAAAATACCATTAATAATTTTGACCGTTGCTAATATATCCTTTTAACAGTGATCACATGATTAGTATAAATATAGGGCTTTAACAAATCCAATTTACTCAGACAAAGGTAGCGATGACCTCATCCAGTAGACTTGCCCCATACGAAGCCCATTTGTCGAAGCTCGGAAATTAGGTGGCGTCATTGGGCTTTGATCTTGACCAAGCCCAAGCCGATCTTGAATACGTTAAGCTCGAGCGGAACCGCCTATGAGAGAAGTGGAAGTTGATAGAGATTACTACTCGAGCAATGTTATCCGCACCACCCCAAGAGTCTATCACCATCGCACACCTTACCCTTTGGTCTTATGCGGGTGTTTTAAGGGGTTATAAAACAATACCCTAGTACTATTATTATGTTCATTATTCTTGTATAGAGAATATACATTCTTTTTATTATTGTTACTTTGTAAATAGTTTATAAAGCACAAATAGTATTTTTAGTTAATATTCAACTAAGAAATCTATTTTAGTGAATTAATGGATTTTTGAATTAAATAATATTTAAATAAAATATTATTATTATTATTAAATAACTTTTTATTAAATATAAATTATCATATAATTTTATGAACGCAATTGTAATTTTTATTAAGGTTTGAAAGCTGTTTTTGTCAAGGCGCATGAATTTTCGATAAATGTGGGTTTTTATTTTAAAAGTAAAAATTCACATATTTAGAAAATTATTAAGATAAAATGAATATTATTTTTTGAATCAGTACGTCTAAATTATCCATCAGTGAATTTTTCATAATTTTCTGAGACAGTCCAATTTTTGGGTAAAAATTATATATCGTTTAAATATATAATGTGTTTTATGACACCATAATGACCCAATAGTGATGTAATAAAATACTATAAACATTATTTTATTCCAATATATGTTTTTACATTAAAATAATATGATTTTGTGTTTGTTTGATTTATTTTACAAATCTTTAGTGGACTCTTCAAGACTTATAAAACATTTTATCTTTTTAAATTGTTTTCCTTGAGAGTATGACTCACCTCCACATAAGCAACCATATTATTTTAAGAATTTTGGCCATTTTCATTATAAAATATTTTTTTCCACTCCCCTTTGGAAAAAACCATGGGCAAAAACCATGGTCTGATTTGTGGTTTTGATTAGTTTAATGTGAGGTGTCCCAAACCAAAATAATAAAGAATTCCTTCTCCTTTCCTATATAAACCCACCCAAGATCCCACTTCATCTTCACTCAAAGACATTTGAGATTGACCAATCCCTGGCCTCATATCTCTATAATCCTCCCAAGGTGCCCCAAGCTCCCAAGAATCCTCTCTCAAGCCTCTCCCAAGCTTTTGGGATCACACTTCTAAGTAAGGGATCCTCACTTTCCTTATTTATGTCCAAGTTTCTTTATATTGTTATGCCCTTTTATTCTGAATTAAAAATGTTGGAGTATGATTTATCACCTCCCCCATACTTCCCTCTTCATGTTTTAATAATGATAAATCCTCTTTGAATCTCATTAACTCCTTCCATGTATACCTGTTACCATGCCAAAATTCTGTAAGGAATTTCTCTCTCCTCATTTACATTCAAGTAATTCTTTTGTATCATGAATCTAAATTCCATTACAATTTTTGGGACATTATCTATATAACCCCCATTACTATCCATTTCATGTAAATATAATAAGACACCTCTTTCTCTCTCATCAACCATTTTTATGAGTTCTTATGTCACGTCGTTACGCTGCCAAAATTGCACTGCGATTTTCCAAGCCAAAATCATTGTGTAGTGAATACCATGCCCAATTCTCTATCAAGGGTATTCACCTTTATACACATTTAATTATTGTTTAAAGAGTTTCATGTATTAATTCAAGACTCCTTTATCATGGAATAAATGATGATTTTTAATGAATCCATGTTTTATGGTCCATACGACACACTTATGCATTAAATGAAATGTTTAAGAAGGGTGCGCCCTAATAGCGCTCCAATGCATTGGGTAAAGTATAGTATCATGATAAGTCATGTGAAATGGGTGTTAACTCATTCTAATTCAAGTGCAACTAGGTTTTACTCTTTCTTCATGTGCAATTAGGGTTTACTCATGCTCCATGTGCAATGAGCCTTGGCTCATGCTAATTCCATGAGAAGTGTTGTTGCCACATTTCCATGTTATGATTATCATGCTTTATCATGCCTTTATGTTAATGTTTCTCTTTTTCTCCATTGATATTTCTATAGTATAACATGTATTGTATTCCTCATTTTATTCCATTCTTATTCCCTTACTGGGCTTTATAGCTCACCCTTTTTATGCATGTCCTGAGGTTATCATATGAAATGCTAAGTACGAGGGAATGTAGTGGTCATGTAAAGGAAGTTTTCAATAAGATGTTGTGTTCTATGCTTTAAGTTGTTATGTAATTTTCCTAAGCCCCAAATACACTAGACCTCTTTATCTTCTATGTTGTATCAAGTAAAGTTTTTATCTAATAAATCATGTTTAAGTATGTAATAAATAGCAGGGTTGTTATACTACAAATGTTGAGGTTAATGGGGATTCTGCTATCATTTCTCCTAACATTTCTCTTGTTTTTACTAGGAGTAAGCTGGGAAACATATCCCATAAAATCTTGACAAAATACCCTAGAATATCTTCCAAGAGGAAGGGTTCAAGAAATAAGAGAAAGGGGGTTCCAACCCCAAAAAGAGGTTCTAATGAATATTTGGTTTTGGAATTGTCAGGGAATTGCGAACCCTGAAAATTTTATTGTTTTAAAAAAGATTTATTAATACTCATTATCCTTAAGTTTTTTCAATTTCTGAACCTAAGATCTATTTATCCTTTCATTTTTCTCACCTTTGTCAGTCTAGTTATAACTTCTTAGGTGCTTTTAAAAACTATTCTTCCATTAAAACCATTTGGATATTTACTCACTATTCTCTTCAAAATGTCAATACTTTCCATATATCAGAGCAGGGGTTCACTTGTAATTTTACTATTGAACACTCACACATTTTTTTTTCTTTCATATATGATAAGAATAGATACCAAGACATAAGAAAACTTTGGAATGACCTATCTTACTTAGGCAATTGTATTCATAACCCTTGGTTTGTGGTTGGTGACTTTAATGCTATCCATGCTCCAAGTGAGAAAATGGGACCAACTCACTCCACTTTATCTTCAAGGGAGTTTAAATGTTCTATTTAGGATAACAACCTTGTTGAAATTAATCTTACCAGTTCCAAGTATATGTGGTATAGAAGGCATTATAACAAGGTGGCGGCTAGCAAATTAGACAAAGCTTTCACAAATGATATAGCTCTGGATAAGTGGAACACCATCTCTAGAACAAACCTCAAAATACTAAACTCTTACCACCATCCAATCCTAATCAATATCTCTATCAATCACTAGAAGCTTATTTTTCCCTTCAGATTCAACAACACTTGGTCTTCAGACCCTGATTGTGTTAACATTATTAATCATTCTTGGGCTTCCATGCATCATTACAATGATGCTTTTTCTTGTACCACTAAATTAAAAAATCTCAAACAGATCCTTAAAGGCTGTTGCAGTACCAAATCCATTAAAATTGATAAAGAAATTCTTCATTTGGTAGAAGAACTTACCCAACTACTGTAAGAACCCGATTTTTTAGAAACGGGTCAAAACCCAACCCGGTTTAAACTTTGGACTGGTTTTTGGGAAGTCTGGAAAATCTGAGCAGATTCGGGAAATTTCAAGACTACACGCTGTGTACTTTAAGTACACGCCATGTATGAGTTACCCGAGTGACCGGCCGTGTGCTCGTCGAGTACATGTCGTGTGAAGACCGTGTAGAGCTTTCCTACTACACGACGTGTATTTATAGACACATCGTGTATCCCTTACCCGTGCGAGGCCAGGTACATGTCGTGTGGTGCCCAGGTGTAAATTTCCATCTACACAGCATGTAGCCTTCCTTGATATGATGTGTACCCTTGCCCCATGTAGCGGCCGAGACCCTGGCCGTGTCTTGACCGTGTACACGGTCCAGGCCGTGTGCTGGACTCCTCTTAAGTTGGAGTACAGAAACACATATACACGGCGTGTACTTTGGAAATACATGCCGTGTAATTTTATTTTTATTTGAGCGATCGAGACGCCGTCATGTATCATTCCTAGTTTTCTCTTCTTCTTTCCCTTTGGACGAACTGTCCATCCGAGAACTCCCGAAAAACTCAAACCCTTCCAGAATCTCCGTACGATCTCCGTTCTTTGATCCGTCAGTGGTAGAGGGACCGCATCGGAAAGGATAACCCCACCCACCCTTCTTCGTCCTTGATTCCTCACTTGTTTCTCTACAGATTCCATCCAAACAGAATTTCCAGATTTGACGAAAATGCAGATCTACCGCGATTCAGTCCGATTCAGAGGCTGAAATCAAAGGAGTGACATCGTACGAGTACGAGGTTGGTGGTGCATACCTTCTTTCATGTTTTTGTAGACAATTTGGGGTTGCAACCTTCGGGAACGACGTCGGGTGTTGAGCGAGACCCTGTTTATTTGATTTTATTTAATAATCTGCATTGTGGAATGCCTCTGGGTATTCCCTAACCTTGTTACTATTGAGAGAGACCGGGTTACAGGTCGTTGCTCAATTGGGGAAATTCTGTCAGGGGTGCCGAAATGCGTGTGAATTGGACCATTGTTTAAACTGTCGTGTTTATACTGCTTATTGAATGTCTCGAGTTAAACTGTTTAGTTTAATTGTTAAATCGTGAATGAGTTAGGTGCTGGTATGGGATAGCACAGGTTAGTGCAATTTGACTGTTTAGTAATTGCCTGTTTAAAGTGATGCTTCCAAGTATGAATATGCAATGTGTGATATTTCCTGTGTTGAATTGCTTGATGTGTTGGGCATGGCCCGAATATGTTGTTGAGTGATGAGGTTCACAGATTGGGGCTTTGGATCGGGATACTTTGGGTGGTTTCTACCACGGGATTGGGCGTCATGGACGTCGGTTGAGGTAGTTGGACTGTCAGGTTGGGCTTTGGCCCAGGTTACTTGGATGGAGAGACCATCAGACTTGAGCAATGGGTTTGCAGGGACACGAGGTGTCAGAGGTGTTGTGGCTTGGGACATACTGAGGTGATTACCGCTCACTGGGTACTTTTGAGTAGTGTGCACACAGATAGACTCCGAGATGAGGTGGTACGGCCACTCTATGGGTAGAGGCCCCTGATAGAAGAGGTTAGGTATATTTGGTTTGGGGGTGCTTTCCATGGGAAGCCACGCGGAAGGTGATGAGTCTTCAGAAGATAGCTTTGAGGTGGTCATGTTGGGGGTAGAGGCTCGCCGTGATTTGAGGGCAGAAATCGCTATCCCTCCGGTTATCTTTTGAAGACAGGTATCGTTGTTCCTCCGTATGTTGTGCCCTGGGAAGGTTGAGATTTCGAGCTGGGTTACGACGGTTGGGTGTGCCATCGGGATGTCGATACTTGAGACACATGGTGTCAGGTGGCACGAGGTGTCGGGCTGCAGATCAGACTTTCTGACGTTGGCCAAAGTAGGTAACACTTCCTGGTGGCTGCTGAGCTCGAGTGAAGTCTTTGTTTACTTTTGGGCATTTCACTGTTTACTGTTTTTCTTGTATAAGCATGTCTGCCTAAAACACTTATATTAGGTATGCACCTCTAGGTGGTATCCTACTGAGACTTGTCTCACACCCTACATGGGCCCTTCGGGATGCGTGTAGACTTTATGAAATTGCGTGCAGGTAGAGGGTCAGCCTCAGGAGCAGGAATGTAGTGCTGTTGACTTGGAGACTGGCATGGACCTTGAGGTCGTGCCGTACTTGAGTTACATGTTCAGTATTCTTTTTCTTGCATCAGCATGTTTACTTTATATTGTAGCTACTACTGGTTAGCCGTTGGCTCCATTATATATGTATTGATTTTTATGACTTGCTTGGATGCATGCTTGGTTGTTTTAGTAGTTATTGCAGTTGATTCCTGGCATTATTTTTTGTTTACTCTCCACTGCTGTTGTTTCTATATTGCTTCTGCTATTTATTGTTATTGAATGTTCTTCCGCTCTGCAGGTCTGGTTCGAGTCTGCTGAGTCATTTATTTCCGCTGCATATTTTAGTTTATTACTTGGACCAGCACCTTTAATTCCTCCGAGAGGGTATATCCTCCCCACTATACCTATTCAGACCCTTGCTGCTAGTTGGAAGCCTTTGACTTTCAGGGGAGGTGTGCCTAAGGTAGTAACACCCGACCTGTTCGGCACTGTTCGGGTGGCTGGCTGGGTCCGGGTCGTTACAAAGTGGTATCAGAGGGAGTCTTCATGACAAGGATTTAGTAGCGTTGCTTTGCTGGCTACTAATGAGTTTGAGACTTCTCTTTTTATTTTCTACTGGTTTTACTAATTGGGATATGGTATACTGGAGGTAGTTTGTTGTTGGAACTGGATTGTTGAACTTGTGCTTGGGTGCCTGCAGCCCCATGTACGAGGGATGGATTGAGTTGTCGGGGGTGGGAATTACTGTTTGCTTTTTTCTCGGATTACATTTGATATGATTTCCACCTCGGTGGCTCACTTGTTGTGCGATTTTATTGATTATGATATGTAAACCTTGGCCGATATGGCAAGGGTTTCTTGCTTGGCTTTTGATAGGCACATTTTAGGGTATTTCACTTTCATAACTACACGTATGCTTTGTGAAGTGATAATACCATGCGAATAAAATCAATTGCCATGCTATGTATGCTCTGAAATGTGGATAGGTAAAACTACTGATAGAATTGATTATTTATGGAAATGTATATGCCATGCTTTCTATTTTTTTTAGAATTGTATGTTGCAGGATATTTGGGCCTGGCTCTTATGAGAGCAGACATGTACTATGGTTGAGGTAGTGTAACTGTCAGGATTGGGTGACTCGGTCGTCGGGATTGAGGCAACGTTGGTTGTCAGGACGGGCATGGCCCGAGGTACTAATGATACTTGGCTCTGTTGAGGGCAGGTAAGGAGGCCATGAGGTCGGGATGCCATGGGGCATGGGTTGCGGTGAGGGGGAGTAAGGGTAGTTGTTATGCACTGCCTTTTACTAATTTCTTTATTTGTGTTTAATATATTGTTATATAGATTTATGTGGGTTGTCTGACCATTTATGGTATTCAACGGGTTACTTTTTCATGACCTGATGGAGCGACAGGCAGGAGAGGATATGGTACTGCAGGATCAGGTTCAGAATCCGGTGCAGGCAGAGCATGAGCCGCAGGTACAGGCTCAGGGACAGGATCAGGTTTAGGATCCAGTGCAGGCAGGGCAGCAGTCGGGTTTGGCAGCGTTCGGACCGTGGCCTGACGAGCAGCTCCGAGCTAGCCTAGTACGCGTCTTGCAGGGGATTGACAGAGGAACGCAGGGTACAGAGCCTTCTATGGCGTATTTGACACATGAGTTCCAGTCGCATCACCCGCCGCTTTTTTAGAGTGAGGGTGGTCCACAGGTGGCAGAAAACTGGATAGAGATTATGCACATGATCTTTGAGTAGCTCGAGATGCCTCCAGGGAGGAGGGTCAAACTGGCGACGTAAATGCTGAGAGGACTGGAAAAACGTTGGTGGGATGTGCAGGTCCAGGCTCGTAGGCACGAGGGACTGGCGTGGAAGGACTTTGAGGACAGGTTCTTTGAGCACTTTTATCTGGAGACACTGAGGGCAGAGAGAGCTCGGGAGTTCTTGAGTCTTCAGTAGGGAGACATGTCTGTCATGGATTACGCAGCTACATTCACAGAGTTGTCCTGTTTTTTCACCTGGTATGGTGAGCGATGATGCAGCTAGGGTGAGGCGCTTCGAGGACGACTTACGACACGCCATTCGGGTTCAGGTAAACATCTTCAGGCTGGGTTCCTTCTCCAAGGCGGTGAACCAGGCGCTCATAGCTGAGGGCAATGAGAAAGAAAAATCTCTTTTTGGCAGGGTGACAGCTTCAGGTGACGATTCGGACAGTAGGAAGCGGGGGAGATATGAGTTCCAGCAGGGCGGGCAGGCCAAGGACTCAGCTAGACCACCTCATGGTAGTTAAACGGTGGTTTTCTTTCAATGTGGACAGCCAGGACATGTTCAGTCTCAGTGCGATAGGCCCCCTAAGGAGTGTCGGGCGTGTAGACAGGTCGGGCATCCAGAGAGGTTTTGCAGGCAGCCTTCTCAGACAGTCGGCAGGCAGGGAACAGGACAAACTGTAGCGTCAGGAGCTGGTTTAGGTTTGGTACAAGCAGAGGGTATTCGAGGTTCAGCTGCACACAGAGGACGTGACCAGGATAGCAGGATTCAGCTAAGGGGCTAGTGGCCGGTGACTGTAGTAGCACCGCAGGGAGGTTAGGCATCAGGCAGTCGGGCTTCATGCCAGGTGCACATTGTGGAGCTGCCGGGGATTGAGCAGGCTAGAGAGCCGACGACGGTGGTAGGTACACCGTGGGTGTGGCCGTGAGTTTCTTTAATTTCTTTTGGCATGGCCTCTTGAGGCATGTCTGGTTGAGTGCCCAGGTTTCACAGGATACTTGTGGACTGACTAGATTCTAGTTAGTGGGATTGTATCATATCAGATGCATTTTATGTTTTATTTATATATTTGAGATGCATGGCATCAGGAGCATCAAGGATGCAGGTTACTTGAGGTGTCGTGGGTATCGGGGCATCGTGGATGCAGGTTACTTTAGGTGCATGGTACTAGGTTTGAATTAAGCATCTATTAGATACAGGACCTCAGGGAGGTGGATGTCGATGCGGTGAGAGTTGTGTTGGGTGTTGGAAGTGACACGTGAGCACCGAGGAGGTTTAGGGGTGACGATGCGTCACAGGAGGACCATGGGTCCGGGAAATAGGTCTTGGGCCTTGTTTTTTTATTTGTTTTCTTTGATCTTTGTTCGGGTTGAGACCGAGTAGGCGATTCCTAAGGTGGGGAGCCCTTTTTAGGAATTTAGCCAGAACCTTGAGACCAGGGTAGTCTGGGTTGTTTAACCGGGATGGGCGTGTTCGGTGCCATCTCCTGGTTTCGTTTGGTAGCTTGGGGATGAGCTACGTTAAGGTGGGGAGTTTGTAAGAACCTGAGTTTTTAGAAACCGGTCAAAACCCGGCCCTGTTTAAACTTTTGACTGGTTTTTGAGAAGTCTAGAAAATCTGGGCAGTTTCTGGAAATTTCCAGACTACACGCCGTGTACTTTAAGTACACGCCATGTATGAGTTACCCGAGTGACCGACCATGTGCTCGCCGAGGACATGCCGTGTGAAAACCGTGTAGAACTTTCCTACTACACGGCGTATATTTATAGACACATTGTGTATCCCTTACCCGTGCGAGGCCAGGTACATGTCGTGTGGTTCCCAGGTGTAAATTTCCATCTACACGGCGTGTAGCCTTCCTTGACACACCATGTACCCTTGCCCCATGTAGCGGCCGAGACCCTGGCCGTGTGTTGACCGTGTACACGGTCCAGGCCGTGGGCTGGACTCCGCTTAAGTCGGAGTATGGAAACACATATACACGGCGTGTACTTTGGAAATACACGCCATGTAATTTTATTTTTATTTGAGAGACCGAGACGTTGTCACGTCTCATTACCAGGTTTCTCTTCTTCTTTCCCTTTGGAAGAACTGTCCGTCCGAGAACTCCCGAAAAACTCAAACCCTTCTAGAATCTCCGTACGACCTTCGTTCTTCGATCTGTCAGTGACAGCGGAACCGCATCGAAAAGGCAAACCCCGCGCACCCTTCTTAGTCCTTGATTCCTCACCTGTTTCTCTACACATTCCATCCTAACGGAATTTCCGGATTTGACAGAAACGCAGATCTACCGCGATTCAGTCTGATTCAGAGGCTGAAATCAAAGGAGTTTCATCGTACGAGTACGAGGTGGGTGGTGCATACCTTCTTTCATGTTTTCGTAGACAATTTGGGGTTGCAACCTTTGGGCGCGACATCGGGTGTTGAGCGATACCCTGTTTATTTTTTTTATTTAATTATCTGCATTGTGGAATGCCTCTGGGTATTCCCTAACCCTGTTGCGATTGAGTGAGACCGGGTTAGAGGTCGTTTCTCGTTTGGGGAAATTCGGACGGGGGTGCCGAAATGCATGTGAATTGGACCATTTTTTAAACTGTTGTGTTTATAATACTTATTGAATGTCTCGAGTTAAACTGTTTAGTTGAATTGTTAAATCGTGAATGAGTTAGGTGCTGGTATGGGATAGCACAGGTTAGTGCAATTTGACTGTTTAGTAATTGCCTGTTTAAAGTGATGCTTCCAAGTATGAATATGCAATGTGTGATATTTTCTGTGTTGAACTTCTTGATGTGTTGGACATGACCCGGATATATTGTTGAGTGATGACGTTCACAGGTTGGGGCTTTGGCTCGGGATACTTTGGGTGGTTTCTACCACGGGATTGGGAGTCATGGACGTCGGTTGAGGCGGTTGGACTGTCCGGTTGGGCTTTGGCCCGGGTTACTTGGATGGAGAGACCATCATATTTGAGTGATAGTTTCGCATGGACACGAGGTGTCAGAGGTGTTGTGGCTTGGGACATACTGAGGTGATTACCGCTCACCGGGTACTTTTGAGTAGTCTGCGCACAGATAGACTCCGAGATAAGGTGGTACGACCACTTGCTGGGTACAGGGCCCTGATAGAAGTGGTTAGGTATATTTGGTTTGGGGGTGCTTGCCATGGGAAGCCATGTGGAAGGTGAGGAGCCTTCAGGAGACATCTTTGAGGCGGTCAGGTTGGGGGCAGAGGCTCACCTTGATTTGAGGGCAGACATCACTGTCCCTCCGGTTATCTTTTGAGGACAGGTATCGTTGTTCCTCCGGATGTTGTGCCCTAGGCAGGTTGAGCTTTCGAGATGGGTTACGACGGTTGGGCGTGCCATCGGGACGTCGGTACTTGAGACACATGGTGTCAGGTGGCACAAGGTGCCAGGCTGCAGATCAGACTTTCCGGCGTTGGCTGAAGCAGGTGACACTTCCTGGTGGCTACTGAGCACCAGTGAAGTCTTTGTTTACTTTTGGGCATTGCACTGTTTACTATTTTTCTTGTATAAGCATGTCTTCCTAAAACACTTATATTAGGTACGCACCTCTGGGTGGTATCCTACTGAGACTTGTCTCACACCCTACACGGGCCCTTCGGGATGCGTGTAGACTTTATGAAATTGCGTGCAGGTAGAGGGCCAGCCTTAGGAGCTGGACTTTAGTGCTGTTGACTTGGAGACTGGCATGGACCTTGAGGTCGTGTCGTACTGGAGTTACTTGTTCAGTATTCTTTTTCTTTCATCAGCATGTTTACTTTATATTTTAGCTACTACTGGTTAGCCATTGGCGCCATTATATATGTATTGATTTTTATGACTTGCTTGGATGCATTCTTGGTTGTTTTAGCAGTTATTGCAGTTGATTCCTAGAATGATGTTTTGTTTACTCTCCGCTACTTTTGTTTCTATATTGCTTCTGCTGTTTATTGTTATTGAATGTGCTTCCGCTCTGCGGGTCTGGTTTGAGTCTGCTGAGTCATTTATTTCCGCTTCATATTTTAGTTCATTACTTGGACCAGCACCTTTAATTCCTCTGAGAGGGTATATCCTCCCCACTATACCTATTCAGACCCTCGCTGTTAGTCGGCAGCCTTTGGCGTTCAGGGGAGGTGCGCCTAAGGTAGTAACACCTGACCCGTTCAGCACTGTTCGGGTTGTTGGCCGGGTTCGGGTCGTTACAACTTCAATGCATCACTACTGACACCAATTTTGTCACTGATTTGCAACATGAAATCAATATTACTACAAAACATTCTTCCTTTCTCAACATTAAAGATAACATGAGAAAACAAATTTTCAAAACCAAATGTCTCTTATTTTGAATATATCTTCAATGGACATCCTGAGAGAGGGGGGAAACCTCTTTGATAATGAGAATATAATTTCCAATCATGTAGTCTCTTATTTTGAATATATCTTCAATGGTCCTGCCACTGTCAAGGAGCTTCTTCCTGATGTCATCCCAGTTGTGGTCAATGATATGGATAACTCTTTTCTTAATAGCAACCCGCTTGATCATGAGATCAGAGACACTGTCTTTAGCTTAAATTATGATAGTGCTTTGGGCCCTGATGGTTTTAATAATGGTTTTTGTTAGCAGTTTGGGGATTTCATTCAAACTAACATTTGTAGGATTGTTAGGAATTTCTTTTCTAATGGTCTTCTCCCTCATGGGTTGAACGCCCGGTTTCTCTCCTTGATTCCCAAAGTGGATAATTCCGTAGAAATCCATCAATTCAGACCCATTTCTTTAATCAATATCCTTTATAAAATTATCACCAAACATCTTGCCAATATAATTTCTTCTATTATTAATAAAATTGTTTCGTGGAATCAATTTGGCTTTGTTAAGGGCAGGTCCATTCAATATTGTATTGTCTTGCCTCTGAATGCACTAACCTTTTAAATAAAACCAATAGGGGAGGCAATATTTCCATTAATCTTGATATCCAGAAGGCCTTTGATACTATGGATTGGGGTTTTATTTTCACATTTCTTCAGAACTTTGGGTTTAATGGTTCATTTATTAGTAGAATTAAAAGTCTTTTAAACTCGGCCAACATATCTATTCTTGTTAATGGATCTCCTAAGGGTTATTTTAAAGGCACCAAAGGTGTCATACAAGGTGACCCTCTCTCTTCCATGCTTTTTTCAATTTCTGAAGATTACTTAAGTAGATTGATCACTCACCTTGTCGAGCAAATCAAGATTAAGCCGATTAAGGCTTCTAGGAATTTGAATGTTCCCACACACCGTTTATATACAGATGATATTATTCTTTTTTTACAAGGGGTAAATGGAATATTCAAAATCTAAAATGTACCCTCTCACACTATGATGAGATTTCTGGTCAAATTATTAATTGGAACAAATCCTTAACCTTTTTTGGGAAAAAGTTTACTGCTAATAGAAAATACAATATTATTTCTGATTTAGGTATTAAAGAAGGTTCCCTTCCCTTCACCTATCTTGGTGTTCCCATATTCTGGGGCAGACCAAAAACTTATTACTTTTCTACTACTATTGACCAAATCCTACACCAACTGTCATCTTGGAAAGGCAAATCTCTCCCTATGCCCGGTAGGTTTTGTCTTGTAAAATCCACGATTGTTTCTAAAATGGTATACTCTTTGTTGATTTATAAATGTCCTTCTAGTCTTCTTAAAAAAATTAACGTTTCCATCAAAAACTTTGTTTAGAGTGGAAGCGCACTTGAAGTGAAACTGGTGGCTGTTCCTTGGTCTACTTGTTGCAAAACTCTAAAGAAGGGTGGCCTCGGTATAAAAAATCTCAAACTCTTAAATAATTCCTTACAAGCCAGACTAACCTGGAATCTTTTTCCTAACAACTATGACTCCATTGCTTTCCTTAAAAATAGATTTATTGACAAACTGAAGAATGGAAATTTGAATTACATGAGCTCTTCCATTTGGACTTCCATTAAGAATTCTTTTTCCAATATCATGTCTAACTCTAGGTGGATTGTACGCAGAGACCCTTCCATGAATTTTTGTCTTGACAAATGGGCTGGTGCTCCTCTCATTTCTATGATTCCTCCTAACCAAACTTCTGATCGCACTAACCATACTATCAAGGAGGTCGTTAGCTCTAACAGCCTTAATTTTCTTGACAGTACCAATCATGCCATTGAAAACTACCCTTTTGCCAACACTGATGATTTTTTAGTATGGGAACCTTCTCATAATGGAATTCTCGACTCAAAAACTTTTTACAATCATATTCTTATTAATTCTGAAGACACTATTAGTTGGATAAAATTTCTGATAAATTATGGTTAAAACCTTTGAGACTCTCTTTGATTTGGCGTATTTCTCACAAGAGGATTCCCACTGACATTTTCCTTCAGTCTTTTGGGATCCATATTTTTTTTCTAAATGTCATCTTTGTAACCAGCATCGTGAAGAAATTAACCCTCTTTTTATCCCTTGTGTTACTTATACTACCTTGTGGAATTAAGTTCTTGATCTTTTTGAGTGAAGATGGTTACTTAATGATTCAATCAACTCTCGTCTATAAAGTTGTGTGGATCTTGAAGCCTCTCATCAAATAAAGAACCTTTTTCTAAATATTGTTTCTGAACTCCTTCATGTACTCTGGTATGACAGAAATGTTATTGTTCATAACAAATACTCACTTAGCTTACATGCAGGTCGGATGTGGATCCTCGTTGGTATTTGGGAAGTTTCTTCGATACAAAATGGATTTTGCAACAACACAGTTACGGACTTCGAGATTATGCATCGTCTTGGGGTTAATGGTATTTATCCTCAACCTAGATGAACTTTTGAAGTGTTCTGGAAAGCTCTGCTCCCAGGATAGATCAAAGTTAAGGTTGATAGTGCTTCTAAAGGCAACCTGGGCCCTTCGGGTTGCGCCGCCATTTTTAGAAATCACTTAGGGCAGATTATTGGATGATTTTATGGATCTTGTGGAATCTCCTCGGCTCTGAACGCCGAAATGATGAGCGTGATCTATGTTATATCCTTCTCCAAGAAACATGGTTGGAACAACATCTGGATTTAAAGTGACTCAATTGCTATCGTCCAGGCCATTTGGAATGGTGTGATGCACCTCGCGTGGCCTCTTACAACACGCTGGATGGACTATCTTCATTCACTCATGGACTTCAACTACATTATTACGCATGCCTTTCATGAAGCGAACAAGGTGGAAGATGGTCTTGCAAACATGGGAGTCAACCATGTCACCACGTGGTTGGAGGAACTTCCAGTTGAATTACTACCCCTTTATGATAGAGATTGTAAAATAATCTCGTCTTTTAGACTCATGTAATTCCTTTTTTTAATAATAAATTTTGTGCTTTAGTTTTTGTCCAAGGCTCCACCTTTTAAAAATAATAATAATA
This sequence comes from Viscum album, assembly GCA_963277665.1. Taxonomy (NCBI): domain Eukaryota; kingdom Viridiplantae; phylum Streptophyta; class Magnoliopsida; order Santalales; family Viscaceae; genus Viscum; species Viscum album. The sequence continues at coordinate 1,249,910,341 of OY728120.1, forward strand.
AAGGTAACCTCCATTTAGCATTCATTCATGTGTGTTACAATTTACTTTACATGAATGGTGGAATAATAATATCCAATTGATGTATGAATTTGAGTTATTCTTAATCAACAATTATTATGAAGTATTATGGGTTGTGGTGTTATGTTAAGATTATCTTGAATCGAATCATGTACTCATTATAAAGGGTTGTTTATGAGATACGAATAATGGAATCTTGAGGTAATAAGTGGAGGATTATTACTTGGATTAACCTACTAATTTATATCTCAGGGAATGTCATACAGTCATCAATATACTTAAGGGTTTATGCTTATTATCGATCATTCATACCTGATGTTGGTGAGATACCTAGCATGAGAACCTTCATACTTTCATACCTTTCTTATGAACGTCATTATGAATTATCTAATCAGGGGTGGTCAGGTATGTTATTGATCATGTCATCGGATAGATTATAACAAAATATGATTTATCCACTTGTATGACTGGTAAAGATATTCGACCATTGATTGAATTAGACTGAGGAAATATATGACCATGATTAATTGATCCACATATTATGTGTTAAACTTCTTGGATGAAGGACATGTAATGCATGGATATTTTATATGAATGGCTTGTGTTGTATTTATCGACCTGGTGAGTATTTTTCATAGAATCAAGAAAAGATGATATTACCTATACTAGATTGACATTATTTCATGTCAAGTGGTCACTCGATGTCAAGGAAAAAGGTATTATATAGGTATACATATGATTTATATGACACATCTTATGATTGGCATGTTATGTAGAAAGATATGAGTATATTTGATGGAGGTCACACTAGACCCCTTAGTAGCTTGAGTAGCACTAGAGGCTTCTCCTTACTTACATATATGAAAGATGGATTTTATATTTGTTTTCAATGCTACTAAGACCCGCAAGGTCACACAGTTAGGCCTTTGGATAAGGATTAATGTTTTTGGAAAAATGTTTGTTCCAAAATAAAGAGAGTTTGATGAAACCATATCCTGAAAGAGTTTTGGATAGATTCAACAAGAGTTGTGAAGTTTGGCATGAAGACTTTATGAGATTTTAGTGCAAGTGAGAGATTGTTGGAAGTGCACCAAATCTATATGCATATGATATATATATATAGCTTAAGGATACGTTGAATCCAATGTATCCTAAAACATGAGCCTGAGGTTATGTTCATACCAACATAGCCTAGTTACATGTGATGCCACCTGAGGGCGCATGCAAATTCTACCTCCCTCCCGCACATTCTTTATCAAATGGGATAATTGCATTTCATATGTTCATTGAGCGAGTTCAATGCACTCATCAATGAGACGTGACTCAAGGGTGCATTTGATGACACCTCACGCGCTTGATGAGCTCTTCAGTCATAGAGGAGCGTTAGGCATCACCTGTAAAGGGAGTTCTTTCATTGGTATGGGCGTTGATCGTGAGTGCATTAAAGGTGATAGTGATCATCAATGTCATGTAAACATTTGTGGAAATCCTTTCTTCCCATAGCTTTATTCATCGCATACAGTGAAGGTGTTAGCACCCCTCTCGGCGCATGAGAATCCTCATGATACAATCATGGATCCTTTGATCGGTGGATCACTTATGGAGGAAGAGAACCTATGTTTTTCAATGTTTTTATCACCATAAATCTATAATCCATCATATAAGAAGATGTAGACCGCTAAACATGTGTTACAAGTATGCTCTGTTTTAATTATTTTTCATTTTTCATGCTTGTTTCGATTTGGCCGAGGGTAGATCGGCATGAGTTAAGGTTGCTTTCGCTGCCTAGTGTAACACCCCAGGTAAATAAAGAATATGAAATTTTCTTATTTATCCATATTTGTGAATAAAATATTAATATGACTTTAAAGGGGACGCTATGCTCGATGGCGTACCCAACACACAACAACGAGTTTCTTGGGAATCTTACGTTGCACTCTAATAATAAAATAATATTATTTTAAATGGTAGTTAACATGTAGCCGTTGTATTGGCAGGAATGGATAGAAATAACTAAAATATGATTATATATTTTTTTAATTGTTTTTACATTTATCCAATAAAAGTTAAAGGCATAAAATATGGAAAGAATTCAATTTTAGGTGTATATGCCCTAGTTTTCACTAAAGGTTCACTTATCGCCTTTTGATGGCGAACCGTCATTAAATATAGTTATTTTCACTCTTATACATTCTATTGGACCAAATAAAACTCTTCTTAAGAATTGGGACATCAAAATTTACTTTTTGTAAATTTTTGGTATCTTTCCGATAAAGTTCATGTTTTAATGAATAGTGTGAAATGTTGTATTTTAATTCAAAACCTCTTTTTAATCTAATTAATTTATATGATTAGATTATATTTTTAATTGGGTTTAAAGTGAAATTAGAATATATTTTTACCATTAAATCCAATAGTGGTCGTTGGAATTAATTTCACTTTGAAATCAGACTTAAACTAGTATCAATCTTTTGATACTTATTGTTTCATAAAAACACGCTATTTTCTCTGACAGTGGGAATTAATTATTAAATTAATTAATGTGACTTATATGTTTTGAATTTTGTAAAATAGACTTCATTTTTGAATTCAGAATATCAAATATAGCTTAGGGTTAATTTTTGGTAATTTTCTGAAAAACTCCAATTTTTGATGAATAGTGAAACCACTAAGTGGTAATCAAGCAAACTGATTTTTCAGTTAAATGAAAGTTTACCACTAATGTGTATTGAATTTTGAAAATCCGGCATACATGGTTGTCATTAGTATGTAAAATGTGGTTCAATGGGATGAAAATAATTGTTTGGTGAATAGTAACTTTTTTTCATTAATCGCGATTAGAGGTAATTAGTGTAATTTAAGGTAAAAATGATATTATAAAAATATGGAAACACCATGACACTTGTCCTACCCCTATTAGATGAGTCATGGTCGACCAAGACAACCCATGGGTCGATTTAGGGGACCCTATGGAGCCTCTTGGGTGAGATAATGACTTTAATGCCTTTTTTTAAATATAGGTGAAAATGACACTAACATAAATTGTTTTACTAAAAAAAATTAGAAGGGGTTATAATAATCATATATTTGTCTATAAATACTCTTTGGAAAGATAAAAAGATTTCCTACATCAGGATATTTTTGTTATAATTTTTAGACATTAAATAAATTAATTTAATTATGACATCATGATGATGCAATGATGACCTCATTAATGAACAGTTTAAATAAAATGAAACGTTAATATAAAATCTAAGACCTACACATGTACAAAAACTATTGGATGGGAATATTTCGAAGCCTTATCATCTTATCTTCGAAATAAATCAATGTGGGATCTTAGAAATTCGAAACACTTTTGAAAATAAAATAATAGTTTCATGATTTCCAAAAGTGCCCCTCCTCTCCTCTTATAAAAGGCCCCCACCTCTACCTCATTTCACACACTCCTCAAGCCTTTGGCTCGGCCATCCTCTGCCCATTTAATCTCTCCACATCACTATCCTAATCCTAGAGGATTCCCTTTGGGCAGAATCCTTTCAAAGGAAGCCTTTAGGCTCAAATCAAAAGGAGTTACACTTTTAAAGGTAATTCATTCTCTCATGTTCATTTGTTTTATTTTGCTTCTCCAACCCCCTAAACTCTTTTTATTTACTTATTTTGTAACAAAACCAGTATCTTCAATATACTAGGATGTTTTTATAAGATTTATTCTAGCTACACTCTCACACAACTACATCAAATGGTTAAAGAACATACGGTTTCCGTGGATTGCGAAATTCTGCCTCCCGAAACGATGATTGTTCAATACTCATTTAACACCTTCAAAGGTGTCCATTATGATGTCACTATTTTTATATATGATATATAATATGTTTACTATTTCCTTAATCTTCTGTATTTTTTCATTTATGGTATACCATTATTGTTTCCATTATGGGTAAACACGATATCTTCATTTTAGGAAGTGCGGACTACCGCCCCCTGAAAGTGATTTGATTCATTAATACCATATGTGGGATGTGTAAAGTATAAAGTTAATGATATTATATATGTTATTATAGTAGAATTATAATATACTCTTATATCATTATGATTCCATTCCAGAAAATACGAAATAGAAATGGAAGTAGCGTTCATGCGTACGTACGGCTTACCGTCTCCATGAACGGTGCATTTCATTTCTTTCCTCTAAATGATTATGTGATATTATAAATACATGTATATGATGGATATATATGATATATATGATATCTAAATCAGTAATGTCATTCTGGATATAAATAACCTTTGACCACACGAACAACATGTAATTGTAAGAAGTCCACTTTCGACTTAAGAACCAAATATCGACAAAACAATCATTATTAACTTAATGATTACATAATGTTTATAACATGGAAATAAGTGATATAAAAGGAATAATAAGCTTTAAAAAGGTTCTTAATCAAGTAGAAATTAACTCAAGTTTATTATTCAGGAGATTAAAGAACGATCGAGTCAAGTCGGACCCGAGGTAAGGGATCCTACTCCACTCTTTCTTTTTAAGTACACTCTTTTATGTTATTCCTTTTAAGATCATATTTCTTGTGATTGGGATGTTCTTTTATATTAATATTACTATAAGTTTTATGTACATATGATCAGAGACCCTATTCTCTCTCATCAATCCATTTTGGAAGTTTTGAGTGGCGCCGTTAGGCTGCCGAATTTTCGTAAGAGATCTAACCTCTCTCTTTCTTTTTAAGTACACTCCTTTATGTCACTTATTTTAAGCTCCTATTTGTAATGATGGGGGATGTTATTTTATATTCCTTTTGCTGTACATTTTATTGTAATCTGATAAGATACCTTATTTGATCTCATCAATCCATTTTTGGAAGTTTTAAGTGGCGCCGTTAGGCTGCCAAGTTTTCGTAAGGGATTTTTCATCTCACTTTTATACCCGTGAGATTTATGCTACATTTTCCACAATTTCCTTTGAGTGGTGTATGTACAGCCCATTATTTTACTCATTGTGTAATATACTTTCTTTTATGAGTATTTACATCAATGTTGTATTGTCCTTCTTTCACGAGGTGTATGTTTCGAAAGATACCCATGTCGGTAAGGGAACCTTTCACCCTCCTCTTTTTAAAAGACTTCTTTTGTTGGGTCTTTTAATTTACATATTGTTATGTTGGGATATGTTCTCATATATCCTTATTGATGTAAATTTTATGTCCAAGTGATGAGATACCCTTTTTTTATCTCTCATCAACTCATTTTGATGTGACGCCGTTAGGCTGTCAAGGGAACTTCTTATCCCAATTTCGATTTCTTTGGGTTCAACATGTAGTTATTGAATATGTCATATTTTGAATATGTGTGAATGACCTTTGATTATTTTACTCTTAATATCCACTTATATTTGGTGTATTCGTTTGTCACACATAATTATTTAATTGATTTATCCTTAAACCAAGGATACCGTCTATGTATGGGACTTCATCTCAATATCCTTTCATTGAGGCATATTTTATTTTATACACAACCATCTTTTATACAGTGTATAAACCCCTTTGAATTTTATGATTATTCAAAAGGAATCTTTTTTATACGAAGTCTTTTACTAAACGACAAAAAGGAATGTTTTTGTCGTACGTATGCGGCGACAACGACTTCTCCGCCACCGTGACCATTATTTGAGTTTCAGCTTCCTCTACAAGCCATACCCTTTTTTTTAAATGAAAAATAAATACCATGTTTTACTTTTGTATTGAAAATTGTTTTCATAATGTTTTTATTATATCAATGTGTTGTATTGATATCTCGTGATTGAAATGTGGAAATGTTATGTTTCCTTTATGCATGTTTTATGTGATACGATTATGTTGAGGTTCTTGGGAATTATTATGAAGACGGGCGGTTCCGTGATAAACTAAGGGCAGGTGAGCCCGATATAGCTCTCCAATGCATTGGGTAACGCAAAGGAGTGAAACGTTAAGGTTTCTCCGAAGAGATTTAGGGAATATACTGTGATGGGTATTCCAAACGTAACCAAGAGGGTTACTCCCTACGTAAGGATGTTATGAATGCCTCAAGTTACCTTTATGTCATATGATTTCTATGATTTTATGAGGTATGTTAAAGTACTTATGTTTTATGGGTAAAGTATGATTTCATTCTTATGTATACATGTACTCATGATTCCTTTCCATATTTTTATATCCCTTACTGAGCTTTTTATGCTCATCCCAAGTTTTTGAAATGTTTTCACAGGTCAAGGGAAGGGTACATGATGTGATGACAGTGTCAAGGATGTGTCAAGAAAGAATCCATGTTTTATTTTAAATATGATTCCTTTGATGGGAAGAATGAATACTGTCTTTTATGTAACCACTTTGTCTAAATGTGGAATGTAATGCAAGTTTCATGATCTAATTCTCTAAAACTCCAAACCTGAAAAGATCTTCAATGAGTAATCTTGTAATAACTCAAGATTAAGTAATGTTTAAGGTTGGGGCCTTATAGTTGGTATCAAAGGTCGGTTTAGATAACTTTAGAGGTTAGGGTATTCTTTAAGCATAAGTGACATTACCATAATGGTTAGGATTTCAGAAAGAGTCCTAGTTTTAGATAAAGTGAATGAGTAAGTATATCTTAGTGTTTACCTTCCTCATTAGTACATGATGGTTTTGTTTATATACTCACACTGGCATTTCTGTTTTTAGTGAATGGATGGATCTAGCAGGCACCAAAGAGACAACAGTTTTGAAGGAAACTGCGGTGGTTCTCTGATTAAGATACTAGATAAAATGGAGGATTCAATGAGGAAACTCATGGTTGTTCTAAACCAAATATCAAGGAGTCATGATCAACCACTTGAACCTTGGTATGTTCTTTAATGCATCATGTACGAGATGACCAATCGATGTGGAAGTTCAGGTAATAATTATAAAGGTAACCATTAGAGTTTATATGATCCTTACTTTTGAGGTAATTATGGGTTATTATATGATATGCTGGAAAATGAACGACATGAGATAAACTTATGGTTAAAATATGTTATGATCATTTTTGATGATTTTATCTCTTTTTGGGGAATGATTTAAGAATTATATAGTTTTGGAAAAAGGACAACACACAGACCGTGTGACAACCCGTCGCGTCGGACAAAGCTGCGGGAATCAAACCCACAACCAAAGTGCGACTGGTATTTATCGCCTACCACTGGACTATGTGAAGTCCCTCGTTATTTTGACTGATTCTTTTTAGTTATATGATTTTATGAATTAAGAGTAAGTTGATTTTGGGTTATTTATGAAAATGATTAGCCTATCATGAAGGATATGTGATTAGGTTAATTACTTTTCAATACGAGACTTTAGGAGCAACTGATGTTGTTTGGAGATAAATGTTACGATTTAACTTGGAAGACTATGTGACTAAATCCTTCAAATACTTGGGTTTCAGCCTTAGTTTGGTTTACGTTAAAGAATTTTATGGACAAATTGTTTATCTAATGGTCCTCGTTGAACTTTGGGTTTTGTTGGACAAATTTTGGAGGTTAAGAATATATTTTCTTTTTATAAAGGGTTATCCTTTTCTGGATTATCTGACCTTGTACTAACCTTTTTGGTTTTGGTTTTGGTTAAAGCCTAAATACATGGGATGTATATAGTTCTCTTTGGTGTATTAGGTGATTCTCTAGAAGTTGATTATAGTACTCTTAATGCGAACAAGTCTCCCTAAATACTCGTCTTTTGGAAAAAAATATGAGTTTGATTAAGGAATCTAGTAAAAGTTAAAAGTCAACATGATAAGTGATTATGTTTCCTTATGAATAAATTCCTCAATAAAAAGTAACTTAAAACAAAAATGTTTTCTATTAACTTTTCCTACTGGGGAATCGAATACCGTTTAACCCATCACAAGTTTGTGATTTTCTTATGCTTAACTTTCTCCTAGACATGTTTTCTATCACTCTCCCTCAAGAACATGACCCTTTGCTTTTTCTTCCATGTCCATGTTTTCCTACACGGAATCCTATTATGGGTTAACTCGGGTGACATTTGAACTTATCTTTCTTTATTTTAAAGTGATTGTTTTATCGACTCTTGTTCCGATGTGGGACTTTCAATGATGTTTCCAAGCGCAATTTTAAAATTGCGAGGACGCAATTCCCAAAAGGGGGAAGGATTTAACACCCCAGGTAAATAAAGAATATGACATTTTCTTATTTATCCATATTTGTGAATAAAATATTAATATGAATTTAAAGGGGACGCTATGCTCGATGGCGTACCCAACACGCAACAACGAGTTTCTTGGGAATCTTACGTTGCACTCTAATAATAAAATAATATTATTTTAAATGGTAGTTAACATGTAGCCGTTGTATTGGCGGGAATGGATAGAAATAACTAAAATATGATTATATATGTTTTTAATTGTTTTTACATTTATCCAATAAAAGATAAAGGCATAAAATATGGAAAGAATTCAATTTTAGGCGTATATGCCCTAGTTTTCACTAAAGGTTCACTTATCGCCTTTTGATGGCGAACCGTCATTAAATATAGTTTTTTTCACTCTTATACATTCTATTGGACCAAATAAAACTCTTCTTAAGAATTGGGACATCAAAATTTACTTTGTATAAATTTTTGGTATCTTTCCGATAAAGTTCATTTTTTAATGAATAGTGTAAAATATTGTATTTTAATTCAAAACCTCTTTTTAATCTAATTAATTTATATGATTAGATTATCTTTTGAATTGGTTTTAAAGTGAAATTAGAATATATTTTTACCATTAAATCCAATAGTGGTCGTTGGAATTAATTTCACTTTGAAATCAGACTTAAACTAGTGTCAATCTTTTGATACTTATTGTTTCATAAAAACACGCTATTTGCTCTGACAGCGGGAATTAATTATTAAATTAATTAATGTGACTTATATGTTTTGAATTTTGTAAAATATACTTCATTTTTGAATTCATAATATCAAATATAGCTTAGGGTGATTTTTTTGTAATTTTCTGAAAAACTCCAATTTTTAATGAATAGTGAAACCACTAAGTGGTAATCAAGCAAACTGATTTTTCAGTTAAATGAAAGTTTACCACTAATGTGTATTGAATTTTGAAAATCCGACATACATGGTTGTTATTAGTACGTAAAATATGGTTCAATGGGATGAAAATAATTTTTTGGTGAATAGTAACTTTTTTTCATTAATCGCGATTAGAGGTAATTAGTATAATTTAAGGTAAAATGATATTATAAAAATATGGAAACACCATGAAACTTGTCCTACCCCTATTGGATGAGTCATGGCCGACCAAGACAACCCATGGGTCGATTTAGGGGACCCTATGGAGCCTCTTGGGTGAGATAATGACTTTAATGCCTTTTTTTAAATAAAGGTGAAAATGAAACTAACATAAATTGTTTTACTAAAACAATTTTTAGAAGGGTTTATACTAATCATATATTTGTCTATAAATACTCTTTGGAAAGATAAAACGATTTCCTACATCAGGATTTTTTTGTTAAAATTTTTAGACATTAAATATATTAATTTAATTATGACATCATGATGATGCAACAATGACCTCATTAATGAACAGTTTAAATAAAATGAAACGATAATATAAAATCTAAGACCTACACATGTCCAAAAACTATTGTATGGGAATATTTTGAAGCCTTATCATCTTATCTTCGAAATAAATCAATGTGGGACCTTATAAATTCGAAACGCTTTTGAAAATAAAATAATAGTTTCATGATTTCCAAAAGTGCCCCTCCTCTCCTCTTATAAAAGGCCCCCACCTCTACCTCATTTCACACACTCCTCAAGCCTTTGGCTCAGCCATCCCCTGCCCATTTACTCTCTCCACATCCCTCTACTCATCCTAGAGGATTCCCTTTGGGCAGAATCCTTTCAAAGGAAGCCTTTAGGCTCAAATCAAAAGGAGTTACACTTTTAAAGGTAATTCATTCTCTCATGTTCATTTGTTTTATTTTTCTTCTCCAACCCCCTAAACTCTTTTTATTTACTTATTTTGTAACAACACAAGTATCTTCAATATAATAGGATGTTGTTATAAGATTTATTCTAGCTACACTCTCACACAACTACATCAAATGGTTAAAGAACATACGGTTTCCGTGGATGGAGAAATTCTGCCTCCCGAAACGATGATTGTTCAATACTCATTTAACACCTTCAAAGGTGGCCATTATGATGTCACTATTTTTATATATGATATATAATATGTTTACTCTTTCATTAAGCTTCTGTATTTTTTCATTTATGGTATACCATAATTGTTTCCATTATAGGTAAACACGATATCTTCATTTTAGGAAGTGCAGACTACCGCCCCCTGAAAGTGATTTGATTCGTTAATACCATATGTGGGATGTGTAAAGGATAAAGTTAATGATATTATATATGTTATTATACTGGAATTATAATATACTCTTATATCATTATGATTCCATTCCAGAAAATACGAAATAGAAATGGAAGTAGCGTTCATGCGTACGTACGGCTTACCGTCTCCATGAACGGTGCATTTCATTTCTTTCCTCTAAATGATTATGTGATATTATAAATACATGTATATGCTGGATATATATTATATATATGATATCCAAATCAGGAATTTCATTTTGGATATAAAGAACCTTTGACCACACGAACAACATGTAATTGTAAGAAGTCCACTTTCGACTTAAGAACCAAATATCGACAAAACAATCATTATTAACTTAATGATTACATAATGTTTATAACATGGAAATAAGTGATATAAAAGGAATAATAAGCTTGAAAAAGGTTCTTAATCAAGTAGAAATTAACTCAAGTTTATTATTCAGGAGATTAAAGAACGATCGAGTCAAGTCGGACCCGAGGTAAGGGATCCTACTCCACTCTTTCTTTTTAAGTACACTCTTTTATGTCATTCCTTTTAAGCTCATATTTCTTGCGATTGGGATGTTCTTTTATATTAATCTTACTGTAATTTTTATGTACATATGATGAGAGACCCTATTCTCTCTCATCAATCCATTTTGGAAGTTTTGAGTGGCGCCGTTATGCTGCCGAATTTTCGTAAGAGATCTAACCTCTCTCTTTCTTTTTAAGTACTCTCCTTTATGTCACTTCTTTTAAGCTCCTCTTTGTTATGATGGGGGATTTTATTTTATATTCCTCTTGCTGTACATTTTATTGTAATCTGATGAGATACCCTATTCGATCTCATCAATCCATTTTTGGAAGTTTTAAGTGGCGTCGTTAGGCTGCCGAGTTTTCGTAAGGGATTTTTCATCTCACTTTTATACCCGTGAGATTTATGCTACATTTGCCACAATTTCCTTTGAGTGGTGTATGTACTGCCCATTATTTTACTCATTGTGTAATATACTTTATTTTATGAGTATTTACATCAATGTTGTATTGTCCTTCTTTCACGAGGTGTATGTTTCAAAAGATACCCATGTCGGTAAGGGAACCTTTCACCCTCCTCTTTTTAAAAGACTTCTTTTGTTGGGTCTTTTAATTTACATATTTTTATGTTGGGATATGTTCTCATATATCCTTATTGATGTAAATTTTTTGTCCAAGTGATGAGATACCCTTTTTTTATCTCTCATCAACTCATTTTGATGTGACGCTGTTAGGCTGTCAAGGGAACTTCTTATCCCAATTTCGATTTCTTTGGGTTCAACTTGTAGTTATTGAATATGTCATCTTTTGAATATGTGTGAATGACCTTTGATTATTTTACACTTAATATCCACTTATATTTGGTGTATTCGTTTGTCACACATAATTATTTAATTGATTTATCCTTAAACCAAGGATATCGTCTATGTATGGGACTTCGTCTCAATCTCCTTTCATTGAGGCATATTTTATTTTATACACAACCTTCTTTTATACGGTGTATAAACCCCTTTGACTTTTATGCTTATTCAAAAGGAATCTTTTTTATACGAAGCGTTTTACTAAACGACAAAAAGGAATGTTTTTGTCGTACGTATGCGACGACAACGACTTCTCCGCCACCATGACCATTATTTGAGTTTCGGCTTCCTCTACAAGCCATACCCTTTTTTTAAATGAAAAATAAATACCATGTTTTACTTTGGTATTGAAAATGGTTTTCATAATGTTTTTATTATATCAATGTGTTGTATTGATATCTCGTGATTGAAATGTGGAAATGTTATGTTTCCTTTATGCATGTTTTATGTGATATGATTATGTTGAGGTTCTTGGGAATTATTATGAAGACGGGTGGTTCCGTGATAAACTAAGGGCGGGTGAGCCCGATATAGCTCTCCAATGCATTGGGTAACGCGAAGGAGTGAAACGTTAAGGTTTCTCCGAAGAGATTTAGGGAATATACTGTGATGGGTATTCCAAACGTAACCAAGAGGGTTACTCCCTACGTAAGGATGTTATGAATGCCTCAAGTTACCTTTATGTCATATGATTTCTATGATTTTATGAGGTATGTTAAAGTGCTTATGTTTTATGGGTAAAGTATGATTTCATTCTTATGTATACATGTACTCATGATTCCTTTCTATATTTTTATATCCCTTACTGAGCTTTTTATGCTAATCCCAAGTTTTTGAAATGTTTTTCACAGGTCAAGGGAATGGTACATGATGTGATGACAGTGTCAAGGATGTGTCAAGAAAGAATCCATGTTTTATTTTAAATATGTTTCCGTTGATGGGAAGAATGAATACTGTCTTTTATGTAACCACTTTGTCTAAATGTGGAATGTAATGCAAGTTTCATGATCTAATTCTCTAAAACTCTAAACCTGAAAAGATCCTCAATGTGTAATCTTGTAATAACTCAAGATTAAATAAGGTTTAAGGCTGGGGCCTTATACCTAGGATCGTAGGATGACCCCCTAATTAACCATCACTTACGGTAAGCCATATCAATGTCAACAGTATCTATCAGTTCTGACAACATCCCTAGCTATCGTCACATGCATTTGGTCATCACCCCTGTAGCCACGACTTCGCTTTTGCTGTAATTTTCATTGATGAATAATATTACAAAAGGTGACATTGTCCTCTGTCGTTGATGATATGTGATTCTTCCATATCATATTGCCAATGATATTTTTTAAAATCCATGTACACTGTATTGTCTTCAATGATATATTGTATCCCATCCCATGACTTGACTATGAGCAATGGTATGTTATGTCGCTGTTGTGGCATCATTTTATACAATTACCACATGTATGTTTATAATAAATCCTGTATGTTTTTTAGATATCATGCTCTTTAAAGACCGATTTTAGGTGTTTTGTGTTTTTAGTGTGAAAATTGATGATCATTGAAAATATGCCTATAAAACAAGATTTTTGGTGCTTAATTGATGAGTGTTCTGGAACTTTTAAGTTGTATATACTTTGGAACATATTTTTTATGTGTGGCTTTGGCGCTTCAATAATAATCTTTTGATGTTTGGTGAATCTTTTCTGTCACCAAATGCAAATGTATTTTTTGTGTTTTAAAATTGGATGTGTTTTGATTTGGGAATGTTTTGATATATTCTTTTGGGCCTGGTTTTCTCTGTTTGGCATTGATAAACATTAGACTTGATTTTTTTTAAAATGATAAAAAATTCTGGAAATGCATGCTTTTTTCTGGAAAATATATTTTTAAATATATTGACAGATCATTTTTTAAATTATATTTTAATGGTTATGAATGTTATATTGTTTTGCTTGCTGGCCGAATTTATTTGTTTGATGGAAAATTTGGGCTGAATTTTTATTTCAATGGTTATATTTCTAGATGTATTTGTTGCTGCCCTTAAATGTATTTCATGTGATATTTTCCTTTTAGGAAATGTTGGAATTGTCTGTTGCTGGGCCAAGGAGGCTTTGGGCTGGACATACATGTTTGGGCCAGAATGCAGAAACTCAGTTTCGGAAGGAGGGGATTCGGCGTGTTGCATTTCCAGCCACATCTTTTGAAGGCTACTGTCCATTGATTTTGATTGCAAAGAGAGAGATTCAGGCAGCTGTCCGAGTGGATTTAAACATCGAAGCACGCCCAAACCGAGCAGGATCATCCATTACAGCTTCGACGGGGTCCAAATTCACTATTGATGGAGGGTTACCTGAAGATGTATCACGGGTTCAGAAGCTCTGGTTGGTCGGTCGCCGTTGCAAATGCAAGATGGAGGCAGGAGGAATCGAGTAGGCTCACCAATCTGTGTACTTCTTTTGTTCATGCGAAGGATGCCTTCAAGCTGGGATGCTGGTGAAAAATGAAAAGGGTGGCTCGAAGGAGACGAGTTCAAACCTGCCGAATGAGTTGTTAATGTTTTTCTTTTTTTAACTCCTGGTGTCCTCATGAATTGCTGCGGCCCATTCTATATTAATTTGTTTATGAACATGTCACTTGGCTAAACTTCTCTAGGGAGCATTGGTTATGATGAGTTGTTCATTTTTAGTACTAGCATTGTGTCTTCAACTTAGGATTGCCCATTTGATTTGGTGGTTTTTTTTCCAGCATTTTAACTTTTGATCACAGCCCATACTGTAATGACTCTGCCTGGATTTCGGAACAGACCGTGTCGAACCGTCATAAGACCTCAAGTGCATCTCTCTCCGGATCGCCAGAGGCTGACATGGCCACAGGGTTTGTTGGACCTGGGTGACCCAAACACAAGTAAACCACCCATGGGACACCCATTCAACAGGCTGTCTCTGCAATAAAGGATGCAATATCTATATAAACATGCATACATAACAAACCATAGACCAAAACATCCATGAAGTCTACAAAAGTGGGAAACTTAGATAAAAACCACTTTAAAAAAATATGATGAGCCAAACATGCCCCCAAAGGGCAAAAACAAGAGTTCGAAGTTTGTGGCTCTCATAGAGAACACCAGGGACATCCCCATGGCACCCTCTCCACAAGTCCACCAAAAACTCCAAAAGGGTTCATCTTGACTCCTTGCACCACATGTGGTGTCCATCTATGCTCCAGAACCCTCAACACTTGTATGTAGGTGTCTTTCCAAACACCATGCTTGGGATCATGAAGGAACACTTCTAATTACTTCGGACGAGGGAATCTCTAAACATAGCATAGTATGCATGGATTTTACTTAAAAGCCTATGAATGAGTCTATATCATGTGATACCTATGGGGTACGTACCCCTAATCATGGATGGATCATTCTCAACATGTATGTCAATTACAAACATGGTCCTATTATCATAATTAAGAAGGCATGCCAAGAACTAAAGGGACATGTTTGAGTGCAACCAAGCCAAAGTCATACTTGTGTGAAGTTCACTACTGCATATCTGGGCATGGAATGTGTCAGGTTTTATCAGTGCTAAACAGAAATCGCTGATAAAAAGAGGGTTTTTATCAGTGTTAGAGAAAAACGCTGATAAGGCTATCATTTATTAGCATTAAAAAAACTACTGATAAAGGTGCACTCTTTATCAGCGTCTTTTTAGCATTGATAAATTGTATATTTATCAACGCTATATTTAGCGCTGATAAAAGTTTTAAAAAAAAAATATTTTTAATTTATATAAAATTTTTATATTTATATTCAAAAATAATGTTTATTTGTATACATTAAATAAAAAATGCATGTTTATAATTAATATATATTTTTTAATAATTCAAATATATATATATATAATAAATTTCGTTAAATAATAAATATATTTATTATATTTACTATATTTATATATTTATATGTTTATAATTATATATAAATAACTTTTAAATATATATATAATTTTTTATATATGTTTATTTATAATTATAATTATAATATATATATATTTATTTATTTATTTAAATAAATATATGTTTCCAATGAATTTAATCAATTGATGCGTGAATATAATTAACGTTCATTTATATGTTATGTATTCATCATGAATGTTCATTTATACATTATATCCTCATTACTATTTATGTTGACCATATATATGATGACTCGTTTTTTATGATATATACTTTACTTGGTGTATATGATTCATTCATGTTCCAATGGAGCCATTGTGTTCTCATAAATACTTAAAATCGGGATAAATATATTTAAATAATCAATGTATTTATTTTATTTATAATTATAAATATTTAGTTATATATAAATACTTTTTAAAATATATTTATAATTATAATTATATATAACTATATATATATATATATATTTAAATGATTATAAAATTACAACAATTTTTTTAAAGGATAATTATATTTATCATATTTATAATTATATATGAATTCCTTTTAAAAATATTAATTTATAATTATAATTATAAATATATATATATACATTTAAATAAATATATGACTTTAATGAATTAATATATATATATATATATAGATATATATGTATATACATATATACAAATATTTATACATATATACAAATATTTATATTTATAAGTATAAATAATACATATATATGTAAATAATTATAACATTAAAATAAATATATTTATAAGTATAATTATAAATAAATATTTATTTATTTATAGTCGTAAATATAAATATAAATATATTTATTTATTTAAATACTTATGAAATTAAAATTAATATATATTTATTATATTTTTTTATATTTTCATAATTATTTAAATAAATATGTATTTATATTTAAATAATTCTAAAATTATAATTAATATATTTATTTTAGTTTCATTATATATATATATATATATAACTATAAATAAATAAATATTTATTTATAATTATTATAATTTTATAATTATTTAAATATAAATATATATTTATTTAAATAATCATGAAATTATAAAAAATATATATAATTAATATATTTATTTTAATTTCATATTATTTAAATATATATATATATATATATATTTATGATTATATATAATTAATATATTTATTTATAAATATTTATATATATTTATAAATATATTCATTTAATTGTATATATTTATTTAATATATATATTTATTATAATTTTATCATTATTTAAATATAAATATATATTTATTAAAATAATTCTGAAATACTTATGAAATAAATAATTATTTATTAAATATATATTTTAATTTTAATCATAAATATAAATAAATTTATATATATATTTAAATAATTATAAAATTATAATAAATATATACAAATGTTTAAAATTATAACTCTAAATAAATAAATAAATATATATATATATATATATATTTAAATAATTATAAAATTATAATAAAGATATTAATTATATGTAATTATAAATATAATAAATATATTTATTATAAATTTATAATTATAAATAAATATATAATTATAATGAAATATGTATTTATTATATATATAAATATTAAGAAATATATATTTATTTATACTTATTATTATAAATAAATAAATAAATATATTTATTATATATATAATTTTATAGATATATATAAAAATATAAATAATTTATTATCATTATAGTTTTATCAGCGCTTTCTAATTTAGCGCTAATAAAACATACATTTATCAGTTCTTTTTAACTAGCATTGATAAATGTTTCCCTCAGTTTTATAAACTAACCCTAACAGTCTCACCCTTCCTTCACACGTCTCAAACTCTAACAGATGCCTTACCCCCCACCGCCTCCTCCTCCTTCTCCTCCTCCATTGCTGCCGCGAATCATCCTCTGCTACCATCAACTTCTCCACTTACTTCAACATCATGAAACCATCGTCCGCTGCCACTGTGAAGCCCTGCTCTGCCGCCATGTGAGCCCTCCTCTTCCCTGCAGTTGCACGAGCCCTCCTCCACCCTACCACCAAGAATATCTCATCTATCGCTGCGTGAGGCTTGAGAACTTTTTAAAATCTCCCTACGTACATCTTTTTTGGTCTCCATGTGGTATAGTTGTATGACTTGGATCTGGAGTGCTAAAAATTTTAGATGTGATCCATTTGTTCCGCATGGTGGGTCTATCTACTGCTAAAAGATTTGGATGGGAGGTATTACAGTTTGTCTTGGGAACTTTTATTGTGATTGTGTTTTTTATGGGGGATTCATCCCCATTCTCTTGTAGGTAGATGAGATATTGTAGGTTGGTTTAAAAATTAGGACGATTTTTGAATTGAAACATGAATTGTCCGGTGAAAGAACACTAGAAAGACAAGATTTGTTTTATCTAGTATCATAATGGTTTTAAAGATATTAATCTTTACTTTAGGATGCATGATTTTGTGAAATGTAACTTTGATAATGAATTTTTTGAAGACTTGGACACCCCAAAGAGTACCATAGGTTCTTTCTTCACCTATAGGGTAATAACAGTTAAATATATATTATGTTTCTAACTAGTTGTTACAACATTTTCCATGAACATTGAGTACATGGATACAATGCATGATAGAAAATAATCGGTTGGATGATGTCTAGTTTGAAAGAGATTAAATTGATTCAAGGGGGAGGAGTGATGTTTTGTGATAATTATAATGCAATCCCTTTGCATTAGAAAATTATGATTCCCCCATGGATATAGAATGTCATCCTATAATAAAATGTCATCTAGAAATTGTTTGAGGACTTAGTACATGAGTTCTAAAAGATAGTTGGAAAACACAATGGTTGTATGGATTGGTTTTTTATCTTATGTTGAAGAGTTATATGATACTTTAGTCTCCATGAAGTAGTCTTCAAGCATGAAAAATATTTGGAATGTGAATCGTTACTCATTTTTTGATTAATTCAACCAAAAGGAGAGGCTCCAAAACATAGCCTGAATTTTTTATTTAGGAAGTAGTTACGGAAATATCATATAGATGTGGTAATTTTGAAAGAAATGATTTTTAGAAGTGGATGGTGTAATGGTAATTAGTCCATAATTTATGAATATAAGTTGTGGTTTTTAAATATGGGATTTTAATGGTCATATGTTAAGGTCTTCTTCTTATTATATTGAGAAAATGTTTTTTGAATGTAGGATTCATTAATTTAAAAGTAAGAGTGACATTAACTATTCATAAAAAGTGAAATGTTTTATCTGGACATGACACAAGTGTTAGAAAGTCCACATGTTCAATGGGGAGACCTCTATGAAATTTTGGAAGTCGGTGAAACTGGATGAATAGATGATACTTACTGTAAGAAAGTGGGACAACATGCACAAGAAACATGTGATAGGGGTGTTTTTGGAATACTCATTGAGAAGAAAAAGAATTTCACAATAATCTTTGGAACATGAAATGATAATTTTATTATGGTGATTTTGTTAGGGGTTCACTTTTATTACTAGTGGGTCAACCGGGATTCTTCCTGACTGGAAGCGCTAAGAAGGCCTTAACCAAGAATGTGGTATGGTTATTTTTCTTATATGTTCATGAGACATCCTTCTAAGATCTTAATGGGAGATTTATGAAAACACCAATCTTAACCATAAATGAGATGGGTAATGAGTCTGGATTATATTGTGACATATTAGGAGTCAGGATTTGAATAGTTCTAGTCCATGATGGTCATGTGGTTTCTTATGGGTCCAGACAGTTAAGAAAACATAAGAGAAACTTCCCAAATCCTTTCCTAGATTTGGAAATAGTGGTACTTTACATGAGGTGTTATTGGAATACAATAAAAGAAGTGTTTAAAATATATTTAACCACAAAGTGAAATGAACCATTGATAGCAGAGAAAGTATGACTACCTATAGTCCTTTAACATTAACAGAATGTATACCCTCATGAAGGGGAACACAGTTTCTAATGTACCGTATTGGAAGGATCAAGCTTAGGTAGTACATTATTCAAGAATCAAGTGGAATATGGTTTCCCACATTGAAGAGATATGACTTTATGTTCAAAAGTATCATTGCCAAGTGACACTTATGTCTTTATCTATCACTTATTCACTTCTCAATATTATTACAGGAGTAAACTATAGGATTCATACTATTTATTCATTAGAGACATGATGAACCTTTTATATCTTTATATTTTATAAAATTTTGGTTATTTTTATTCATATATCCTTTGTAAAGTGCATCTCTTGGGATATATTTCTTTTTAAAAATTCATAAGTGGCTCTTTTAAACTGATTCATGTGTTTTGAAATGTTTCTTAAAAAATTATATGCATTTAAAATACATATTTTTTGGTTTTAAATAGATTTAAAATGATTTAAACACTTGGCAAGGACTTAGGTTGCATGCCAAGTGTTTTTCAACTCACCTGATTGGATTTTAAAAATGGATGTAAATGTTTTGATAGCCTATGTAATAATGGTTTCATTTTAACAAGGGGTGTGTGAAGTTTTAAATAAAATTTTATAAAATACAAAGGGTTGTAATTCATTTAAAATGATTAACATTGTTGGGTCACGAAGTTTCCTTAAAGGCTTTAAAAAAGGAATTGGGGTTTTTATAAGGAGTGTTTGAAACTGATCGGTTTATTTTAAAAAGGGTGTGTTATTTTAAAGATGAATTTGTGTAAATAGTTGGTTTTTTTAATGGGATTTCAAATGTGATTTGATAAATAGTTTTCAAAGGATACTTAAAGTCTATAGTTTTTTTAGCCATGGTTAATTTTTATATCAATGTTTTGTGTATTTATTTTGTTAAATATTAATATCACTGAATCAAATAGGATGGATATGAATAAAGAATGGATGGATGCTGGTCATTTTACAAAAATAGTATAAAGATGGAGTGAAAGAGTTCATCAAGTTTACGAAAGACCATGTATATGGACCTTCTCAAATCCTTTTTTCATGTTTATGTTGCTGTTATTCAAGAAAAATTAGTCTAGAGGAGTTGGAAGAACACTTGATCTGTCATGGAATAGATCGAAGTTATACAAGTTGAAATAAACATGGGGAAAAGGCGAATGTAGCCAATGGGTGGGATAGCGCTGTGTTTTATGGATCATCAGATATGATTACAAGTGTGGACAATGAATAAGACCATACCGAGGATGTGATTATAGGTGGGAATGATGATAAAGATTGTATTGAAGAAATGACAAGAACAATTGAAGATAAACTTCATGAATTCCCAAAATTGTTTGAGCAGTTAAAGAGTTGTGAAAATATGTCATTGTATGGTGGTTTCACTAAATATATAGAGTTTTCGGCCATACTGAAGCTGTATAATTTGAAAGCAGGAAACATATGGAGTGACACCAGCTTATGGAATTACTTTCTATCTTGAATGACATGCTCCCAGATGGTAATGAGCTCCTGATCCGAATATACAACACCAAAAAAATACAGCACTCGATGGGTATGATATCTGAAAGAATACATGCCTTCCTAAATGACTGTATAATGTTTATCAAGAAACAAAAATCACTTATATAATTCCCAAAGAGTGGTGATTCTCGATATAAGAAAGATGAATCGAGTCCTACAAAAGTTTTATGATACTTTCCAATCATTCCAAGGTTTAGGTTCCTATATGGAAGTGAGAAGACTACAGGGAAATTGATGTAGCACATAGAAAGAAGAAATAAATATGGGAAACTACGCCCCTCAGTAGACTCTCCTCAGTAGAAGAGAACTGATCATGAGTATCCAAAATTTGGAAACTAGTTGAGAAACCTTCATCTTGCATTATCTACAAATGGACTGAATCCTTTTTGGTTTTCAAAGAAGCACTCATAGTACATGGCCGATTATGTTGGTAAATTAAAACCTGTCACCGTAGTTATGCATGAAAAGAAAACACATCATGTTATCTATGCTTATATCAGGACCAAAACAACCAAGTACAGATATTTATGTTTATTTGGCTTCATTGATCGGGGATTTGAAATTATTGTGAGATTCATGTGTTACATTGTATTATTCTTACAGAAATGAATATTTCATATTGAGAGCCATGTTTTATGGGATGATAAATGATTTTCCTTCTTATATAAATTTTTCTAGATATAACATATAAGGAAATCATGGGTGTCCCATTTGCAAACAAGGTAAATAGTAAATTAGGTTGAAACATTCATCGAAAACTATGTTTCTAGAACATCATATATTTTTACCCCGACGACATAAAAACTGATCTTGGATGACATCATTCGATGGAAGTTCATAATAACGTACAACACTATCACCACTAAAAGGTGATCAACTATTTGAGAAATTAAAATATGTGGACACTGTTTTTGGTAAATAATTTTTGAAAAACCTTACGAAAATCAGTTAATAAAAGAGATCTATTTTTTTAAATTACTATACTAAATTTTATGTACATCAAACACTTTCTTGATGTTATGAATGTTGAAAAAAATGTATGTGATAGTGTCATAAACATGTTTCTAAATGCACCTAGCAAAACAAATGATGGAATTTAGGCTAGGTTGGACATCATTGACATGGGAATATGAGAAGAGCTGGCATCAATGAAGGGTGAAAAATGAAATTTTCTTCCTCTAGCTACTTACACTCTTTACAGGTAGGAGATATATCAATTTTTCAACTTCTTGAACAACATAATGGTTCTATAGGTATATTCATTGAATATCAAGAACATCATGTCAATGAATGATTTAAAGTTAAAGGGTCTAAAATCACATGACTACTATGTTTACATGCAAGATCTAATTCCTATAGCTTTACATTTCATTTTTCCCAAGAATGTCTGTCATACATTAACCTAACTTTGTTTCTTCTTCAAATCTATATGCAGCAAAGTTATAAACCATGCGAAATTGCTGAGTATGGAAAGAGAAATTTCTACAATATTATGTGAATTAGAAATATTGTAACGACCCAATGTTTTTCAATGGAAATTCCCTTCTCATAAGTATGTCATAAAATCACATGAAAACACAACATAATGAACTACTAAGTGCTAATTGACCTTTAAAAATAAGTTTGTCACTTCTGTGTTTGGAATTTTGAAAATATGACATTCACGGTTGTGTTCAAGATGTATTTTGAAGTCTAATAAAACAAAAATAATTTTTGGGGAATAGTAACCTACCCTTATGAATAGTAACATACCATTATGATTAGTGATATACCCTAATGAATAGTAACCTCACCTATGGTGGTAAAAAAATAATATTCAATTTGGAAGTACGATATACCTATATTTTAGAATAAGTTAATGAATATTTTAAAACTTGTTTTGATAATAAATTTTAATTTTAATTAAATATTAATATAATCATATTTAGAAAATCATTTTTGAAAAATGGACTTCATTTTGGGATTCTACGTGTCGAAAAATGGATAGGGTGAATTTTTGGGATTTTTCTGAAATACTTGATTTTTTGATGAATAGTAAAATACGGTAATTTACCGTTTATATACATTATAAGCTAAATAGACCATTCCTAGAATTGTGGCTGATGTCACCACCCATGGTTCTAATTCACATGACTCATTTACTATTCTTGGTCATGGAATACTTACTATTCCTTTTCTTCTGAAGAAATAATAAATTAATGATTATTATATTATGAAATCCCTCCTCTCCTCCACTATAAAACCCCCTTCAGTCCCTCTTATCTCCACTCCTCTCAAGCCTTTTGTCTTGCCATTATTCTACCCAAATCTATCCCCAATGTCCTCCCACACTTCCAAAATCTATCAACCTCCTCAAAATACCAAAACCTCTCCCCTTAAGAGGTTCTCAAAGGAGGAAGTCTCAAGAGGTAAATTCCTCTTCCCAATTTCTTCTTTTCTTTTAAGTTCGTTTCTTTTTTATTTCTTTCCTCACCTCCCTTAACCATAATAGTATGATAAATCCAATAACATAAATGTACTGTAATTTCTTCATGCTAGTGGTATATTTCATTATCTTCTCTCCTTTCCCTACCCTTTTATTTGAAAGAAATGAAAGCACCGTTTGAGATGTGCAAATTTAGCACATTCAAGGACAATGATTTATCAATTTCTATTATTATATTTAATTCTGGTCATGAAAACATTTGTGTTATGGTTGAACCAGATTATTATATATGTAATATATACTATTTTTGGTTCCGTAATCCTTTGGTACAAATGGAATTAAGTTATAAATCAAAACACATTCTCTGTAATCAAACCCACCGATTAACAAAAACGGTTATCACTATGGTTATATATACAATAATTCAACTTCAATATAAGTAACCTAATTAAAATTAAAACCATGTAATCTCCTGGATATGAACTAAAGAATATAACTTTAAATCTTGACAACCAATTTCATCTTGCATATAATCCAAACTTGAATATAAGTGAACCAATCTTTTAAAACCGGGTAAACAAACGAGCCCGAACAATGAAATTGAACCTTGAAACTAATCAAAAATGCTTTGAATGAACTAAAAAGGGTTATAATAAATAAATTGAATATAGAAGAGGTTTTGTAATTATTAATTAATAATCCAAATTTTTTTATTCAGGTCTTTAATAATGAGTGGAGAACACCAACGGATTTAAGGTAAGGGATCCTCCCCTTTTTACTCTTAATCAAGATTGTTCTCTATACTATGACTTTTTGTGTAAAACCAAGTGATGGGATTTGTTTATACACCTTCCCCATAATTCCCTAATGTTGTATAAGTGATGTAAAACCCCTTATCTCTCTCATCAATCCCTCTTAGTTACACCCGATACCATGCCAATAAACCATGATGGATTCTACCCGAACTTCCTTTATTCCTTCGGGTTTCTCTATCATTCTTTTTATCAAAATGTTATTGTCTTTTTTTATTTATAACTTCAAAATTCTGTTATTATTCTCAAAAATCATGTTCCAAGATCCATCTTTCATTCTCTTCCAGGGATATAAATTCTTTTAAGTGAATCTCTCTTCGATACTTCCCAATAAGTACACTCGTTTTAAAGGAACTTCCCGAACTTTTACCCAATTTCAAGTGCACTCTATATTCTGTTTTAAGACACCATTATCTTTGTAAGTTCTGTATTTTTATTATTAAAAACTTCTTGGTTCAATTATTGTTTTATATAAAATAATTTATTCTTTACTATTTTCAAAGCTCTATAGTATTTTCCTTAAAACTGCACAAAAATGTTTTAATGCTAATGTTTCTAAAATACATTTTTCAGATGTTGTCACTTATGTTTGACACCACTTACCATGTTATATGCCTATTTTACCCTATGAACTTCCATGTATTTTCTAATTCTTTCCTTACATGGACACTTTCATGATACTCCCATTGGTTATGATTTATGTCATCATCGTGGTACCCAACTCTTTCCATGGGTACCCTTGTGTTTGTGTATGGTTGATTATGTATGATTGTATATGTGGTAAGAATATTTATGTGGCAGGAATATTCATGAAAATTTTGAGATGGCTATGCCCATATAGTTCTCCAATGTATTGGGTAAGGTTAAGTCTCAGGATATGCGATGTGAAACGGGATTGGCGGTTAGCCTTGACCCGTACTGAAATGGGAAACGGGATTGGCGGTTAGCCTTGACCCATACTAAAGATTTTTTTTTGATTCTGTCACATTTATATGATTCCACGTTTATATGATCACATTATTATATTAAATTATTTTATAAGTTTCATGCTTTGGATATCATTATGTCATGCTTCTTAACTCATGTGCTTGAGATGTATCCTTATGTTCTTTCCCTTACTGGGTTTTTTAGCTCATCCCTTTGTTCATGTGTTCCATAGGGTACCTTATGCAGATGTAAAAGCTCAAAGGAAGATATAAGATCTTTATGGAGATTAAATAAAGAAGATTTTTTATCCCCATGTTTTAAATTTATATGTACCTAGTCTTCCAAGACACTAGACTTATCGATCCTTGGCTTGTACTCTGATGATTAACTATGATTAAAATCATGAAATGTTTTATGTAAAAGGATCAGGTCGCTATAGTTGGTATCAAAGGAATGGTCTAGTTATTTTTGGATATTAGGAATATATCGCCTTATTTAGAACCATATGGATTAGACTAAGTATAAGAAAACAGTCCAAAATTTTGGTGAGTATAGAGTAAGTGGTTTATCAAGCAAATACATCCCTATCTGGATACGAGTAGGTAGATGTGGCTCTGGAACACATGTATTTAGGGGTAAAACCCGAAAACACCACTTTGAGTTAGACTTGAATGAGAACTGGTGCACGATAACAGGCCTTGCTCCACTCTTGGTTACGACACTCTCAGGGGATATGTTTTGGTAGATTCAAGAGCTTAGTACAAACCATTATTAAGGGACAAAAATAAGCCCACAAGAATATAAGTTAAGAAATTGATCGAGGATAACCTAGATATAAAACTAAGGAATCACAAATCAGAATATACTTCTTCTTTATAAGTTCATACTTTTATATTCAAAGTTTCTTTTTATTCTAAATAGCTAAGTATTCAAGACCTCTAATTATACGTTATTTTTCTTAGTTAATGGCGAGAAATAGAAGAAAACGTTCAAACAACTAATGTGATTGGAAATGTGATGATTTCCATATGGACATGCCTAATGTGACGGAAGCAGGTGCTCAAAACTTCATGGCAGTACTTGCTCAGCTGGCTCGAGTTATGAATAATAAATTGAATCAGATGGAACATCCTCTTCCTCCATGGAAAGAGCAAGTTGTCGTAGAATCCTTCATGCAGCAAAGGCCCCCCATGTTTAGTGGGTATTTTGATCCCCTCCTAGTAGGACAATGGATCCACTCTATTGAAAATATTTTCTCCATCCTCCAGTGCTCGGAAGAAGAGATAGTTGTACTAACAGTCTATCGTTTTGATGGGGAAGCGGATCAGTGGTTGACACTGATCAAGAATACAAAGTCCCAAGAGGAATGTCACAAACTGAATCTGATCTTCATCGAAACCAGCACCAAACCTGGCTTGTGACAATGATCGAAGGGCGTTCCCAATCCCCACGGGCTGTAACAAGCGCCCGAGTATCATAAAATGAGAATTGGGAATGATTTACCCAAGTTTATAAACATAAAACAACAAATGAACCCAATAAAACGAATCTAGATTTTTCAAACCAAACAATGTTTTAAAAAAAATCAGAACTAAATTACATAGTCTAAAACAACTCACCAAGACTATAACAAAGGTAAAAAACCAAAAATGAACATCCCAAGAACCTCAACATGGCAAGAGGCATCATTCTCAAGCCATATCCACAACACCACATCATGAATGACCGGTGAAAACCCGAACTGTTGGCACAAAAGTTGTACCCAAACCTGTGACAACAAAAATAACCAAGTCTACTTACACCCAAGGGTGTAAGTAGGGTGTGATCCAAATCACAGTATGATACCACCACTAATATATTTCATGTGATAAACATTCAAAGATTAAAATCATGCAAATTTTCAAAAACATGTAATTTCTAGTTAAAATTTCTAAAAGATGCAACTTAAAAAAAAAATCAGGTTTCAAGTGGGCTAATTTAAAGAATAAACACTTTCAAAATAAATTCAAAAGCTATTTAATTTTTTTCCATCCAAATATACCGTATTCCAACGGTATTATAAATGATCTATTGAGCACAAGAAATAGGAAATAACCCCTAGGCACTAGCTAGCTGTGGGTCCCTGGTACCTCATATCTCGGTGAGAGTAACCACAATAAAAATATCCATTCTCATGCACGAGCCACTAGTAGGGAACATACCCATAACCTAGTGGTCCCCAATCATTATCATCATAGTTTTGTTATAGTTGTAAGTGTCAATCTTGCTAAGTGAAACTGAGGCCAAACCCCACGGATTCACTAGTATACTTGTACATGTCCACCCACCTAGATAAATGGGCTTTCCCTTTGTGATCAAACAAGTTCAATAAGACAAGAAATATATTTTTCACATGAAAATATCACTTACACATCACACATTAACCAAACAGCCCCATGTACATCACACAAGTCACAAATTCCACTTTTCATTCAAATGCATTTTGAAATCAAACTCACACCAAAATAGCCAACAACACGTTTTGCATAATTTTTACAATCCAACACATACTTTAACAATTTTATAAAGTCCCTAAAAATATTATAAACATCACATAACATCCCACTCACATGTTTAATAACACCCTTTTTATAAACAAAATCCATTTTTCTCATCGCACTCACACAAACAGACCACATCATGTTCACACCTCTTTCACATTTCAGTAAATCCATTAACCATTTTTATAAAACATTTCCAAGAGGATAAACATCACATGAAAGAACTATTCACATTTAAAATGGTCCATTTGAAAGTATAAACAATCCAAAAATAGTTTTCCAATATGGTTTCACCTCTTACATAAATCATTAAACCATTCAAAACTTTCACAAAACAATTCTAAAGAGTGTACCAAAGCTATTCACATAAAACCCATTTCAAAACCGTATTTCAAGGAAAGAATCACACCAATAAAAATTAAAAACATAATTGGAAGCCCCAAAAACATTTATTAAACTACCCCCAAGTGTTATACAAACACCTAAAACAATACCACAAAAGATCCACATGAAAAGCACATGTTTTCAAAATCACTTTCAAGAAGTACAAAAAGGTTTTACACCTTAAACCCATAAAAAACCTCTTTAAAAAACTAATGGCACACCAATAACCTACCAAATCAGAATTTTCAGCCCAAACAAGATTTATTAAACCAATTTCATATGTTATAAAACAAACCTAAACAATACCCAATGGGTTACACATGAAAAACACCCAATTTTAAGCTAAAATGAAACTATAAAAATAAATGCTTAAACAAATCCAAAATGAACAATTTTTGCACCACACAAAACATATTAGGAACATGAATAATAAGTAAATAAAGCAAACTAACTCATCTAGAAATGATTACACATTTAATCACCTACCTTTTATGTCTAAACCCTCAAAACATGGTGCGAAACATCAACCGCACCACCGTCGCACCTCAAGGAAGATAAATCCAGCCATAGACCACAATATTTGACCAAAATGACACCAAATCAAACCCTAGGTTCAAACCACAACTTCTGGACATGGGGAACTTCAAGAAAGGGTGAAAGAAACCCTCAGGGGAAGAAATAAAGGAAAGAAACACTTAATTGAAATATCTTGAATCAAATGAACCAAATACACCAAAATTTGAATCTCCAAGAAACCAAACCTGATATGGAGGCTCTAATGAGGATGAGAAGGTCATGTGGGGACTGAAATGGTGGAAATAGAGTGAAAATTAAAAGATTTATTAAATAATCAACTTACCTTATAAAATATGTATGATTTGAGGAACCTTAAGAAGTTGTTCCATACTCCGCGAGGTAAATGATGTCCAAAGTGGAAAAAAGGAATAAGGGGGGCGAGGCTCGGGATTTTGGCTTCTGGTGGGAGGTGGAATAACAAGAATACAGTAAAAAATGATTAAGTTATTAAAGACTTAAAAAAATAATTTAAAACTAGAAATGGCTCACGGGTTGGCCCAATTCCAAATTAATTCACTCAAACCCAAATTTCTAATGGGTTCAAAAAGGGTCAAAATGGACATGGTGATTTGGATAGGTCGTAGGAGGAAAAGTGGGAAGTGGAATGGATGAAAAATGTTAACAAATGAAGGAGTAATAAATGAAATAGAAGTTAATTTTAAATCTGGAATTGGGCTCACGGTTTGGGCCAAATTTTGAAAACCCTCTATTTCCACCAAAATGAATATAAAACCCCCAAAACAAAGAAAGAATGGAAATTAAATGAAAAATACATTGAAAAGAAGTCATGGATGTGACAGTTATCCCCAACATAAAACTTTTCATCCCCATAAAGCCACAACAAGTCCAAATACAAAAGCCAAACCCAACCGATAAACCAAGAAGTAATTCTTTGCCAAGATTCGCCCCCAAAGGCCAAAAAACCTCCAGTGATCATTTAAGGAAGGATTACTATCACAACCAAAACTTACACCACTTTCCTGAAACAATCTAGCAAATTCAGGTTTTATCCCAAATGAAAACTCCTTAAACACAATCTGAACAATACTCAGTCAATTTACCTAAACAAACAACAACATCGAACAAAGTTACACTTACCTTACTATAACTAAACCATTGGGCACTCTCCAATCTCAATGTTTACCCAAGTAAGAAATAGGTAGTTATATATCTCTGAATTACAATACCTACTTCCAAGACAAGACCAAGGAAAAAAATCTGAGTTACTCGTATGAAGAGACACAAATGGGCTCCACACTATAAGAGACAACTAATTTTTTTTCCCAAGACAGAACTAGGACACTAATAGGGGGAGGCCTGGACAAACTCCCTAGTACAAGGAGTATACATCCATTATAAATTTCCAAAAGAATATGCACGATACCCCTGGTGGGTCTCACCACCACAAGAACCAACCATCTTAACCGACCGGTGTGGGCCGACACGAAAAGACCCCAAAAATTTAATGATTTGGGAAGGCTTCACAGTTAATCCACACAGTTTGGGAAACTGTGCACTAACTGTGCAGATCATTCTTTCCACATGTCTTCCTGGCACATGGTCACTACTAATCGTGCACAAACCGCATGCTCAGCCTGTCTAGCCGAATTTCAATCCATTATCCAAAGACTCAATGGAAACCAAGTGGGGGGAGATATTGGGTGATGACATGGGTACAAGGCCCTCCACATATTTCCACCGAACAAGAACAACATAATAAATATGATGACACCATAGGTTTAAACTCTTCCTATCTTTCATACAGAGGATAGGGATTTGTACATGGGTTTAAATGACACTGGGGTTTCCCCTGACTACGCGCCAGCTTCTCTCCGGGACCTATGGCTGGAGATCAAAATATTGAAGCATCTTCGACCTCGCAGTTAGGCTGTGGAAACCCCTGTGTGGAACTTATTCTTTCTATTCCACAAACAACTACACCACATACCCCGATGGGTTCACCAAGACATAACACACTCCATAACTCACTTTACTGATACCTGAAATTTCACTGAAATAAGGGATCAGAAGATGCACACACATCGCACCTTGTTTCTTTGGGTGAGAAACATTAGAAGGGCAGGACACGTATAAAAACCTTCTTCTATGATAGAGGATTGATGTTTTTCCCAAGGGAGACATACACCCAACATAATAGAGAACCTCAGAGGATTGCGCAACCTTCACCTTTACAGTCAAATGAGCACACAACATCACAATGCATCACCAAACATGACCTTTGTGATTGATAGAAACAATACATGGAGAAAAACCTTATTCCAAGTCCCTAAACAACAGACAAGTCCAAAAAGTGGACACAATAGCCTCTCATGACCAAAATCCCAAAACCTGTGGTTTAACAAGAAATCTTACTTCAAAGAAACTATGAAGAACCCAGAGGCCCTCTTAGACACCATCGAGACACTCATCCACACTAACAACCCCAGAACACTTCCACCTTCAATGAATCAGGAAACTTAAGAAACTAAGGTCTCTTTCAACCTTCCACAAGCACTATCCCACTACAAGAGGATCTAAAAATCAACGAAATAAATGGGTGTATACTCAATCAACAAAGATCTATAAAATAGTCCTTTTATTGATCAACTGGAGGATTTTCCAATGGCGAAACAATACGGGTTGCACTTCAATTGTGCATTAACCCTTAATGGGGGCATACCTTATCCAATGAGAGAACCCAAGGAACCAACCAAGCTGGTCCATTGGTCAAAACATGACACAAAACTGATCAAAACAAATTAAGGGAACCACCGTAAAGGTGTCCCAAAACATATCTTAGAAGATAATACTAACCGGTCCTTCTACCCAACTTGTCGTCCAAACACAAACCCAAAACATGGTTTGAACAAGAGGGTTTCATGGGCTCAAAACATCCCCCAACATAAACATTTTCCAAAAACACATAATATACACCATCCCAAACAATTCAGCAAGACATCATGTTTTTCTTTAAAAACATCTCTTCGAAAACAAACGGTTCAGCAGTTTGCTTATCCACCAATGGTACCCCATGGGCCTCACACATGCATGTTTCTATGCCACACCGAGCACCCTCCTCATATCCATCCTGGAACTCATCCAGTCATCCCATCAACCATCCATCATCCCATTAAAACACCCTTTGATTGTTTAGAAAACTCTATTGGAAACACTTTTTCAAAACCAACTTCAATATAGTTCTTGATTTTAAAAGCGGTATAAGAACACCATTTTTCATTTCAAAATAATTCTGAAAATTCATTTCCACCATTTCATAAATCAAACCATTCCCTATTTATTAGAAAATCATTTCAAAAAAACGTTACGCTTCTTAAAACCAAGTCACTTTAAAACCATATTTCAAAGATTTCAAAACTAAAGAACAGAAGACAATACGATAGGAAACTAGTTTCAGTGGGTGACTTGGAAATATGGTTGGTGGACATATTCCAATAACTTCACTATCATAGAGAGTGTTCTAGATAATATCCCTGGATCCACATGTCTTGTCAGGCCCTGCGAGCTCACGGAGACCATTAACCCAACTCTCTTTTAATTTCCCCTAATCATCATTAAACCAAGAAAACCAAAGGACACCGAAAGGTCCTGACTTCCCTTAGAGACATAAATCCCATAAAGAGGTGTGGTGATTAGCCACACTACTCATAACCAAAATTCCAAGTCCCGAAAATCCTAACTCTAGACTATCCTAACTATCCCCCAAATAACATGACCCAAAGACAATGAATCTACTCTGATACCATTTTGTCACGAACTGAATCTGATCGCCACCAAAACCGGCACCAAACCTAGCCCGTGACAAGGATAGAAGGGCGTTATCAATCCCCATGGGCTAGCACAAGTTCCTAGGTATCATAAAATGATAATTGGTAATGATTTACCCAAGTTTATAAACATAAAACAACAAATGAACCCAATAAAATGGATCTGGATTTTTCAAACCAAACAATGTTTTACAAAAATTCAGAACTGAATTGCATAGTATAAAACAACTCACCAGGACTATAACAAAGGTACAAAACAAAAAATGAACAGCCCAAGAACCTCAACATGGCAAGAGGCATCACCCTCAAGCCATCTCCACAACACCACATCATGAATGACCGGTGAAAACCCGAACTGTTGGCACAAAAGCTGTACCCAAACCTGCGACAAAAAAAATAAACAAGTCTACTTACACCCAAGGGTGTAAGTAGGGTGTGAGAAAAATCCCAGTAGGATACAACCACTAAGATATTCCATTTTATAAACATTCAAATACGAAAAGCATGCAAATTTTCAAAAACATGTAATTTCTAGTTACAATTTCTAAAAGATGCAACTTAAAAAAATCAGTTTTCAAGTGGGCTAATTTAAAGAATCAACACTTTTAAAATAAATTCAAAAGATACTTAATTTTTTTCCATCCAAATATACTGTATGCCAATGGTAATTATAAAGGATCTAATGAGCACAAGCAATAGGAAATAACCCCTACACACTAGCTAGTTGTGGGCCCCAGGTACTTCATATCTCGGTGAGAGTAACCACACAAAAAAATATTCGTTCTCGTGCATGAGCCACTAGTAGGGAACATACGCATAACCTAGTGTTCCCCAATCATCATCATCATAGTTTAGTTAGAGTTTTAAGTGTCAATCTTGCTATGTGAAACTGAGTCCAAACCCCACAGATTCACTAGCATACTAGTACACGTCCACCCACCTAGATACCCAGGCTTTCCCTTTGTGCTAAAACAAGTTCAACAAGACAAGAAATATAGTTTTCACATGAAAATATCACTTCCACATCACAAATTAACCAAACAGCCCCATGTACATCACGCAAGTCACAAATTCCACTTTTCATTCAAATGCATTTTGAAATCAAACTCACACCAAAATAGCCCACAATACTTTTGCATAAATTTTACAATCTAAAACATCCTTTAAAAATTTTATAAAGTCCCTCAAAATATGCTAAACATCACATAACATCCCGATCACATGTTTCATAAAACCCTTTTTATAAACAAAATCCATTTTTCACATCACACTCACACAAACAGCCCACATCACGTTCACAACTCTTTCACATTTCAGTAAATCCATTAAAAAATTTTATAAAACATTTCCAAGAGGATAAACATCACATGATAGACCTCTTCAAATTTAAAATTGTCCATTTTAAAGTATAAAAAATCCAAAATATTTTTCTAATATGGTTTCACCTCTTACATAAATCATTAAACCAATCAAAACTTTCAGAAAACAATTCTAAAGAGTGTACCAAAGATATTCTCATAAAACCCATTTCAAAACCGTATTTCAAGGACAAAATCACACCAATACAAATTCAGAAAATAATTGGAAGCCCCAAAAACATTTATTAAACTACCCCCAAGTGTTATACAAACACCTCAAACAATACCACAAAAGATCCACATGAAAAGCACACTTTTTCAAAATCACTTTCAAGAAGTACAATAAGGTTTTACACCTTAAACCCATAAACAACCCTCTTTAAAACCTAATGGAACACCAATACCCGACCAAATAATAATTTTTAGCCCAAAAAAGATTTATTAAACCAATTTCATATGTTATAAAACATACCCAAACAAAAACCAAAGGGTTAGACATGAAAAACACCCAATTTTAAGCTAAAATGAAACTATAAAAATAAATGCTTAACCAAATCCAACATAAAAAAATTTCACACCACACACAGCATATTAAGAACATGAATAATAAGTAAATAAATCAAAATAACTCATCTAGAAATGATTACACATGGAATCACCTACCTTTTATGTCAAAACCCTCAAAACATTGTGCAAAACATCAACCGCACCACCGCCGCACCTCAAGGAAGATAAATCCAGCCCTAGACCACAATATTTGACCAAAAAGACACCAAATAAAACCCTAGGTTCGAACCACAACTTATGGACATGAGGAACTTCAAGAAAGTGTGAAAGAAACCCTAAGGGGAAGAAATCAAGGAAAGAAACACTTACTTGAAACATCTTGAATAAAACGAACCAAATACACTAAAATTTGAATCTCCAAGCAACCAAACCTAATATGGAGGCTCTAATGGGGATGAGAAGGTCATGTGGGGACTGAAATGGGGGAAAAGAGTGAAAATTAAATGATTTAAGAAAGAATCAACTTACCTTCTCAAATCTGGATGATTTGAGGAATCCTAAGAAGGTTTTCCATACCCCGAGAGGCAAATGAGGTCCAAAGTGGAAAAATGAATAATGGGGGTGAGGCTAGAGATTTTAGATTATGGTGGGAGGTGGAATCATGGGAATAAAGTAAACAATGTGTAAGTTATTAAAGACTTAAAAAACAATTTAAAACTGGAAATGGCTCACGGGTTGGCCCAATTCCAAATTAATTCACTCAAACCCAAAATGCTAATGGGTTCAAAAAAGGGTCCAAATGGACATGGTGATTTGGATAGGTCGTAAGAGGAAAAGTGGGAAGTGTAATGGATGAAAAATGTTAACAAATGAAGGATTAATAAAATAAATAAAATTTATTTTTAAATCTAGAATTGGGCTAACTGTTTGGCCCAAATTTTGAAAACCCTCCATTTCCACCAAAATGAATGAAAAAACCCCAAAACAAAGAAAGAATGGAAATTAAATGAAAAATGAATTTAAAAGAAGTCATGGATGTGACAAGGAAATTGATTCCATAGATTTGGAGGAATTCAAGAGGATGTTTTTCAACAAATATTTTTCTCGAACCCTCCGTCTCAAGATGGAAAGAGAGTTCCTTGGACTCAAGTAGAAGGAATATGAGTCCATCGGGGCGTATGAAGAAAAATTTACAAGTCTTGCAAGGTATTTTTCTAGATTTTTCATGAACACCGAAAGCAAGGTGGATCGCTTCTTTAGAAGACTAAAGATGAGTCTACGAAAAGTGTTGGCGATTCAAGACTTCGACAGCTATGAAGAGATTGTCCGTTGTGCCCTCAAGGTTGAAATTGAGATTGAAGACTCTCAGTGTTCTCATGGGCCTAGTGAAAAGAAGCGGAAAATGGAGAAAAACATTGGTGGTTCATCAAAAAAATCCCATGATGTAAAGAAGCCTCACTTTCCCCTTTGAAAAAATTATGGGAAGAAGCATCTTGGTGACTATCTCAAGGGAACCAAGAATTGCTTCAAATGCGGAATGTTTGGTCATCTGGACAAGAAATACCAAAAGGATATGAAAAATCCTGCTAATTTTGAAGAAGAAAGGAAGGTTCAGATCAACACTCAGCCTATAGTGCAGTGTTATAACTGCAAGGATCTTGGGCATTATGCGAACAATTACCCTAAGCCAAGGGTTATCGGAGGCAATCAACAACAACGTCCAAGGCAATAAGGAAGGGCTTATGTTATCACTACTACTAAGTTGGAGCCAGAAAACGATGTGGTGACAGGTACACTTGTTATTCATTCAAGAATAGAGAATGTACTACTTGATTCTGGTTCTACACATTCTTCCATATCTTGAATTTTTAGTAGAACTATTCAAACACCACCTCAAAAATTAGAGGAAAAGTTATCCATGAGAACAGAGAATGGGGAAATTATTGCATCCATGGTTTATAACTCCTCCTAGGTTAATGTTTGTGGACTGAACCTCCCAGAAAATCTTGTCATACTTCCTTTAGTGGAGTTCGACGTTATCTTGGTCATGGATTGGCTATCTTTGTACAAGGACAACATCAATTTTTAGGAAAGTTAGATCACTTATCATATCCCGAAGCATCCTATAATTCTTTACAAGTGTAAGGAGGATGATGAGTCTCCTTTAGAATCTTCGTCTCAAGATTGGATACTACTTCCTTGTGAGAAAGCATATCTAGCTCAAATGATTGGGACAAAGGATAGAATCATTCTTGAAGACATGCCCATCGTGAGGGATTACACTGATGTATTCCCCAAAGAGTTGTCTGGTCTTCCTCCTCACCAAAAGGTTGAGTTCTCAATTGAACTTATCCCTAGATCTCTGCCAATATTAAAGTCACCTTACAGAATGGCCACCGTAGAGCTAGAAGAGATGAAGAATCAGTTACAAGAGAATATGGAGAAGGGTTTTATTCGCCTGAGTGCTTCACCATGGGGTGTTTCAGTTATCTTCATCAAGAAGAAGGATGGATCAATGTGCCTCTCCATTGATTATTGTGATCTCAATAAAACCACTATAAAGAACAAGTATCCCCTTCCACTGATAGATGACTTGTTCGATCAGCTTCATGGGGACAGTTATTTCTCTAAGGTGGACCTTCGGTCAGGATATCACCAACTAAAGGTGAGGAAGGAAGATATTCCCAAGACTGCCTTTCGAATGAGGTATGGACACTATGAGTTCATAGTGATTCCCTTCGGACTCACAAATGATCCATCAATTTTTATGGATTTAATGAATAAAGACTTAAGATATTACCTCGAAAAAATTGTGGTGGTCTTTATTGATGATATTATGATATACTCCAAGAGAAATGAGGAACATGAGGAGCATTTGGAAACTGTGTTAAAGACATTGCGAAGGGAGAAGTTGTATGCAAAGTACAGTAAATGTGAGTTCTAGATGGAGGAAGTATCATTCTTGGGGCATGTTATCACCAGGAAAGGGATATCTTTGGACCCTTCCAGGATGAAAGAAATTGAAGAGTGGCCGAGGCCAACTTCTGTAATGGAGATCCGTAGATTTTTAGGTCTAGATGGGTATTATCGACGATTCGTGAAGAACTTTTCATGATTATCAAACTCAATGACCAAGATGACACGGAAGGGAGTAAAGTTCTTATGGACACAGGAATGTGAAGACTGTTTCAAGGAGTTGAAAAAGAGGCTTAACACTGCGTCGGTGCTCACACTTCCTTCAAGTGGAGAACTCTTTGTGGTGTATAGTGATGCTTCTAAGAAAGGATTAGGCTATGTGATAACGAAAAATGATAAAGTGATAGCCTATTCCTCAAGGCATCTAAAAATCCATGAGAAAAACTATCCCACGCATGATCTGGAGTTGGCGGCTATGATCTTTGTGTTGAAAATCTGGCGGCATTATCTCTAAGGGAAAAATGTGATATATATACTGACCAAAAGTGTCTCAAATATATATTCACACTAAAATAGCTTAATATGCACCAACGAAGATGGATAGAGCAGGATTATGACTGCTCAATCTACTACCATCCTAGTAAGGTAAACAAGGTGGCGAATGCTCTAAATAGAAAGGATCCTGCATCTTTATCAATGATGAGAATTGAAAAGGATATGATCTTCTTATATTTGAAAAGGATGGACATGGGAATCATTAAGGGAGGAACATCATCAACCCTTTCTCAAATGATTGCTCAACCATCCCTCTTAGAGAATGTAACAGCCTGAGATTTTATGAAAAATATTCTTTTTATTTCACTAATGTCTTGTGTTGTACGCTACACCAAAAGTATCTTGCACAACACGCATCCTTGACTTGCCTTGCATTACACGCAATCGCGACCTTCCTCGATAGCGTGTGTAGTACGCAATAACGAGTTTCACTAAACAGTGATATGCTATTAAAATGTTATTAAAACTAGCCGTTATGAATAGTAATAACCATTTTTTGAAATTTTGTAATTTTTATTTTTCAAAATGGATTTCATTTTTGGATTCGGAGTATCGAATTTAGCCTAAGGTGAAATTTTGGTACATTTCGGATAACTTTCATATTCTGATGAATAGTGAAAATTACTAAATTTTAATTAAAAACAACCTTTTTAATCGAAATAATTAATAGTGATAAATTATTAATTTGAGTGGTTTTAAAGTATATTTAGAATATATTTTTACAATTTAATACAATGTTGGTCATTGGTTGTAATTTCACATTTAAACCAGACATAATCAAGTGTCAATCTTTTGATAGATATTGTTTCTTAAAAAAACACGCTATTTGTTTTAATAGCGGGATTTAATTATAAAAATAATTAATGAAACTTCTATGTTATGAATTTGGTAAAATAGACTTTATTTTTGAATTCGCAATATAAAATATAGCTTAGGATGAAATTTTGGCATTGTTCTGAAAAACATCAATTTTTGATTAATAGTGAAACTACTAAGTGGTAGGTTAAAAAACTGAATTTTGCATAAAACTTAATTTTACCGCTTCTGTGAATGGAATTTCGAAAATCCGAGAGACATGGTTAATATCAAGGACTAAAATGTGGTTCAATGAGATGAAAATAATTTTTGGTGAATAGTAACTTTTTACTTTTTTTACCACGGTTAATAGTAAATAGGGTAACTAAGGGTAAATATGATATTACTATTACCCTAAAACATGTCCTAATTCTATTGGATAAGTTTAATTCGGCCAAAAACAACCTTATGAATATAATATGACCATTTAGGCCCACTTGGATTAGATTAGGACATTTATTATTATTTAATTCAAAGAAGAGTTAAAAGAGTTAAAATCAAAGTTTATTTACTAAAACATTTTTAATATAAGGTTATACATAAGATAAATTCGACTATAAATATTCATTAGAAAGCTAAAAAGATTTTATACATAATGATATTTTATTTATAATTTTTAGACTTTACATAAATTAATTTATTTTTGACACAACGATGATGCAGTAATTTCCCTTTTAAGGAAATATTAACATAATTGATGTTATAAATGCTCAAATGAATGTAATTTAAGACTTTTTATGAACTAAACTAATTTTCTAGGTTACTATGATGTATTAGTGTTGATTTAATCAACTTGGTTCGAACATATAATTCTGTTATGACTTTCAAAAAAATCATATATCAAATAGTGTCAAAATTGACACAAAATAGTTTTTAAATCAAATATTATATTATTAATTGTTATTTTATTCCTAAAAATCTAAGGTTCGGCCAAATGACTTAGATAAGGATATATATATTAATAATAAACAATTTGGGGTTCGTTTGGCATGTTATAGTAAGTGTATTAACCATATAGTGAAAGAAAACAAAAAGACACGGTAAAAGTTAAATTATTTAACTTAGAGTTAAATCTAATTGATAAGGTTAAAATAATAACCTAAACTTGTCTAAATACTATTGGTTGATAGGATTTAGACCCATCCCCACTTTAGCTTCGAAATAAGACCATTTGGAACCATTATAAACCGATTTTGACATTAATATAAAATAATATTTTGAGGTATTCCTAAGGTGCCCCTCTCCTCCCTTATAAAAGGACACCTCCTCCCCCACCTCCTCACACCAATTTGAGCACTCAAGCTCGGCCAACCCCTGCCCAAATCTCTTCTCCACTTCCCTAGAAACATCCTAGAGGTTCTGGTCTTCCTCAAAGACCTATTTTAGTTCCCTAAGAGGAGGTCTCAAAGAGGCGCTTTAAAGAAGAGGTAATTACCGTTACCAATTCTTTCATCTTTATTTCTTCTTCCACTTCTTCTTATTAGGTTGTTTCATTATGAAGTAATAACATCAGTATCACTCATATACTGATATGTTATTATAAGTATGAAACAACCCTATTTCACCATCTATCCATCCTACGGAAAAAGAAATCACCGCGCGTGCGTACGTACGGAATACCGTCTCCACGCCGTGGTGTAATCTATTTTCCACCACCACCTTACATGGATGGGTATAATGGTGTAAAGAATAAATATAAATTGTTATTACCACATCATGTTGATTCTGATATATTGTATAATCCACTCCAATTCAGTTCAATATTTATGGAAATGATATCATCGCTCGTGCGTACGTACGGACTACCGTCTCCACGACGCGATGAGATTCATTCTCCATGTTAACCATTTATGATGATTATAAAGTATATATAAGAAATAATAATGAAATATATGACATTATAAAGCTACTGGATTTATGTATATATATATATATGTATGTCATCTACTTACTTCCATTTCAAGACAATAAGGAAAGTAAAACAGCGTTCATGCGTACGTACGGACTACCGTCTCCATGAATGATGTTTTTCATTTTATTTATCTATCTATTATATATATATATACTGAATATATATGATATATAAATCATATTTTATATTCTGGAAGTAATTAAATCATGATATAAGTAATAATGATGTCAAGAACAACAAGTCAAAACACCTACGATAAATGAAACGATTTTACCCAAAATGCTTCTTTAACATGGAATTTACAAAAGAACGGGTAATATAATGTCATAAGTGAACCATATATGATATCATAACAATGAATATGATTCTGGAATAAGTCAATAACATGATTTAAATCATTATACAGGAGGTTCGGACACTTACAAAGCAAGTCGGACATAAGGTAAGGGAAATATCACAATCTCATTTTTATCCGGGATTGTTTATTCGTAAGTATTTACTGGGGTGTATTTTATCATCCACATACATGTTTCATCAATATGTAATATTATTTCCATCCACCTACAATTGTTTAAATCCATTTTTACCCTTCGGTGAGTTTTTAGTAATATCTATGAAAGGAATCTTTTGTCGTACGAGGTACTTTTTGACTTTTCCGACAAAAGTACGAAGAATGTTTTTTTAACTTATACGGCATGAATGGATTTTTAAAACATTATTTCCAAGAAGCTTCCTTTACAAGTTTTCAAGTTTATTTTTAATCAACTTCTTTTATTTTAAAGTCGTATGACATGTTATGAAAGGAAAAATGTTTTTAAAGTAGAAAGGATATTTTCCTCAAGAATGGAGTTCAAGTATTTTATCAAAATTATTTTCCATCTAAGATAATAAAAGGGTTCTGTTTTTATCCCTATTATTACATGGATTTGATTATGTTGTGATGGAAACATTTTTATGAATTCCTTTATCTTATATGAATTGTTTTATGATGTCATGTTGTTTAAGAATCCCATTTTTATTACATGGGTTACGCTATGATGTATGGTTTATGATTATGTGGCACACATAAGAAAGGATTCATTATAAGATGGGTGGGAACTATATATCCCTCCAATTCATTGGGTAAAGATTTTATATCTCATGAGATAGACAGGGCTGGAACGGTAGGTTATACCGGTTCAGTGAAACAGGACTGAAACGAGGGTTACTCGATTCAGAAAGGGACTTTGTCCACTAAGATAGTCTTGGCAATGAGTCATGACTAACAAGAAATGATTTTCCATGATTATGTGTGCATGCCACAAAGTTTCAAGTTTCATGTTATGATTATGGGGATCTCATTTTCACTTCTATGATTTGTTCCATGTTAAGATATTATGATCTCTTTTGCAGGTTATGATTTTCAAAAAGATATGATATGATTTTTATTTCTTTTGTATACCCTTACTGAGCATTTGAGCTCACCCTTTTATGTTTTCTTTTCCCCAGGATATAAAGAAAGGTTTTAGGTAAAAAAAAAGAAGATCTTTATGGGAGATTTTGAAGATCTTTCACCACGATTAGAAGATTATATTCCGAGTTTCCAAAGACACTAAACTATTACGATCCTTGTGTGTGTGTTTTTGTTATGTACTAAGTATTCCGCAAAAGCAATGTAATGTCCATGTACGATAAGCTTCGGGTCTCTACAGTTGGTATCAGAGGAAAGGTTTAGTCAACCTTTGGAAACTAGGATGCGAAAACGTTAGATCCCTAGAGATATTTCTAAGGTATGTCTAGGGATGTCTCTAAGGTTAAGTATACGTATAGGTTATAGTCCTACAATTTCTCTAACGATCTTAGAATTAAACCTAAGAAGTTAGATATTGAGGATACTCCACCTTTATTATGTTGTTTTCCCTAGCATGATTTTTGCCTCTCACACTATTCTTTTTGGGTTTTAGAAAATGGCTGGAAACAAGATGATTCACAATAATGGAGGATATGATGGACAACGGAATGATATTCTTCATAATGAAATGGGATTTGGAAGTCCAAACATCATTATTATGCCGAATCAGAAATCTCATAATATGATCAATAAAGTAAAATTTGGTAAGTTTCCTGACTCGGCTAATAAGAGAAAGATGGAGTTTCATGATGATCAAAGAGGAAAGAAAGTTCAATTTCCCCTATGTAATTCATGTGGGAAGAGGCATCAA
This sequence comes from Viscum album, assembly GCA_963277665.1. NCBI lineage: Eukaryota > Viridiplantae > Streptophyta > Magnoliopsida > Santalales > Viscaceae > Viscum > Viscum album. Next base: position 1,249,953,341 of record OY728120.1, read on the forward strand.
GGAGAATGTTTCAAAGGAACTGGAAGATGCTTTGGGTGTGGAAAAGAAGGACACAAAGCAAGTAAGTGAAAAGGAAAAGGTTCAGTTAACACCATGGATGAGGATAATGGTATTGCTACGACATCAACAATGGTTAAATGCTTTAAATGTGGAATGTACGGGCATTATGCAAACCAATGCCCTAAGGGAAAGTCTCATGAAGAGAATCAGTATGGTCGTATGGGAAGTATTTATGTTGATGATGATGAAGAAACTACAAATGATATGTGAGATGAAAGAAATGTTGAAGCTCGATCAATGGTCTAAGAATGTAGTGGAATGATTACATGTTTATCATGTGTAATGTTGTATAAGTAATCTCATGGAATAAGGAGACATCTGAGGATTGTTACACTGTTGTCTTTCCTTAAGTTTTGAAAGTGTATGATGAATGGTACCAGTAACCATGAAAGGTTATTCAGATACTTTTGGAAAGTAGATGATAAGTGCATAATGAAAGGATAAGAAGATAATGAGATGTTTGATTGTATTCATGAGCTCATGATTGATATAAGGACTAAGTGATATCATGGTTTGAGTATATAAATTTTTTGGATTTTGGTATGTGGAAAGAGTTAACTTTTAACTGCATTCATGTTTTCACTAAGGTATTCAAGAGAATACATGATTAAGGCCTTTGAATGTTTGGAATGTAACCAACAAGACATATCTTATGATATATGGGGATCAACGACGGTATTAAATCTCTGGTAATCGTTTTCACTATATTATGAGAGTGGACTGCAGTATTATGGATAAGCCTAAAGATTAGAATGGATTATGTTGGACATAAGTTAGTATTGTTAAGGATAGAATATTTTCGATATTATTGATGGGATGTTATAGTAAAATAGCTTTAGAAAAAGGACAACCTGCAGGACGGGCGACAACCCATCGCTTCGGACAAGGCTGTGGGAATCGAACCCACAACCGAAGTGCGACTGGCCTTTATCACCTACCACTGGCCTACAGGAAGTCCCTGTTTAGTAGAAACTAGTTTTATTATATTAATTTGTATGACATATGATATATAAGTCGATTTTAGGAACCATATATGATTAATCTCACTATAGATCGACTTATGTATATAATTTCTTGCTAACCTTTTTTTAGAGACAGATGGAATGACCCGTCATTCTATCACATGATATGCTAACACTTCACGAATAACAAATTCAACTTCATATATTTAAGATATGAAGTGGAAATTGTTCAAGTCATGAACAACAGTGAGATTGTACCAAAATAATGAAAGTATTTATTCTAATTCAAATTTTCAACTTTAGGGAAATGATCTTGGAAACCAAAAATGTTGTCCTAGTGATCTTATACCTGATGAATCGGATGGTACCTTAGATCGTCACAAATTTATGGATTTGTGATTGTTGGCTTTTCCATAGCCATGTTCTCTACCACTCTCCATCGGAACATGATGGTTAGATTTTTCTTCCATATCCATATTTTTACCTATGTGGAAACCCATCGATTAGTTTATTTGGGTAATTGTTACATTTCATACTTTAGTTTTTAAAGCCAAGTTTTGGTATTCCTTTATACGATGTGGGTTTCTATTAAAGAAACTTTCGAATAGTAAACCATTTATAACCCCGACGAATTTCGAGGGCGAAATTCATTTTAAGGGGGGTAGAATGTAACAGCCTGAGATTTTATGAAAAATATTCTTTTTATTTCACTAATGTCTTGTGTTGTACGCTACACCAAAAGGATCTTGCACAACACGCATCCTTGACTTGCCTTGCATTACACGCAATCGCGACCTTCCTCGATAGCGTGTGTAGTACGCAATAACGAGTTTCACTAAACAGTGATATGCTATTAAAATGTTATTAAAACTAGCCGTTATGAATAGTAATAACCATTTTTTGAAATTTTGTAATTTTTATTTTTCAAAATGGATTTCATTTTTGGATTCAGAGTATCGAATTTAGCCTAAGGTGAAATTTTGGTACATTTCGGATAACTTTCATATTCTGATGAATAGTGAAAATTACTAAATTTTAATTAAAAACAACCTTTTTAATCGAAATAATTAATAGTGATAAATTATTAATTTGAGTGGTTTTAAAGTATATTTAGAATATATTTTTACAATTTAATACAATGTTGGTCATTGGTTGTAATTTCACATTTAAACCAGACATAATCAAGTGTCAATCTTTTGATAGATATTGTTTCTTAAAAAAACACGCTATTTGTTTTAACAGCGGGATTTAATTATAAAAATAATTAATGAAACTTCTATGTTATGAATTTGGTAAAATAGACTTTATTTTTGAATTCGCAATATAAAATATAGCTTAGGATGAAATTTTGGCATTGTTCTGAAAAACATCAATTTTTGATTAATAGTGAAACTACTAAGTGGTAGGTTAAAAAACTGAATTTTGCATAAAACTTAATTTTACCGCTTCTGTGAATGGAATTTCGAAAATCCGAGAGACATGGTTAATATCAAGGACTAAAATGTGGTTCAATGAGATGAAAATAATTTTTGGTGAATAGTAACTTTTTACTTTTTTTACCACGGTTAATAGTAAATAGGGTAACTAAGGGTAAATATGATATTACTATTACCCTAACACATGTCCTAATTCTATTGGATAAGTTTAATTCGGCCAAAAACAACCTTATGAATATAATATGACCATTTAGGCCCACTTGGATTAGATTAGGACATTTATTATTATTTAATTCAAAGAAGAGTTAAAAGAGTTAAAATCAAAGTTTATTTACTAAAACATTTTTAATATAGGGTTATACATAAGTTAAATTCGACTATAAATATTCATTAGAAAGCTAAAACGATTTTATACATAATGATATTTTATTTATAATTTTTAGACTTTAAATAAATTAATTTATTTTTGACACAACGATGATGCAGTAATTTCCCTTTTAAGGAAATATTAACATAATTGATGTTATAAATGCTCAAATGAATGTAATTTAAGACTTTTTATGAACTAAACTAATTTTCTAGGTTACTATGATGTATTAGTGTTGATTTAATCAACTTGGTTCGAACATATAATTCTGTTATGACTTTCAAAAAAATCATATATCAAATAGTGTCAAAATTGACACAAAATAGTTTTTAAATCAAATATTATATTATTAATTGTTATTTTATTCCTAAAAATCTAAGGTTCGGCCAAATGACTTAGATAAGGATATATATATTAATAATAAACAATTTGGGGTTCGTTTGGCATGTTATAGTAAGTGTATTAACCATATAGTGAAAGAAAACAAAAAGACACGGTAAAAGTTAAATTATTTAACTTAGAGTTAAATCTAATTGATAAGGTTAAAATAATAACCTAAACTTGTCTAAATACTATTGGTTGATAGGATTTCGACCCATCCCCACTTTAGCTTCGAAATAAGACCATTTGGAACCATTATAAACCGATTTTGACATTAATATAAAATAATATTTTGAGGTATTCCTAAGGTGCCCCTCTCCTCCCTTATAAAAGGACACCTCCTCCCCCTCCTCCTCACACCAATTTGAGCACTCAAGCTCGGCCAACCCCTGCCCAAATCTCTTCTCCACTTCCCTAGAAACATCCTAGAGGTTCTGGTCTTCCTCAAAGACCTATTTTAGTTCCCTAAGAGGAGGTCTCAAAGAGGCGCTTTAAAGAAGAGGTAATTACCGTTACCAATTCTTTCATCTTTATTTCTTCTTCCACTTCTTCTTATTAGGTTGTTTTATTATGAAGTAATAACATCAGTATCACTAATATACTGATATGTTATTATAAGTATGAAACAACCCTATTTCACCATCTATCCATCCTACGGAAAAAGAAATCACCGCGCGTGCGTACGTACGGAATACTGTCTCCACGCAGTGGTGTAATCTATTTTCCACCACCACCTTACATGGATGGGTATAATGGTGTAAAGAATAAATATAAATTGTTATTACCACATCATTTTGATTCTGATATATTGTATAATCCACTCCAATTCAGTTCAATATTTATGGAAATGATATCATCGCTCGTGCGTACGTACGGACTACCGTCTCCACGACGCGATGAGATTCATTCTCCATGTTAACCATTTAAGAATGATTATAAAGTATATATAAGAAATAATAATGAAATATATGACATTATAAAGCTACTGGATTTATTTATATATATATATATGTATGTCATCTACTTACTTCCATTTCAAGACAATAAGGAAAGTAAAACAGCGTTCATGCGTACGTACGGACTACCGTCTCCATGAATGGTGTTTTTCATTTTATTTATCTATCTATTATATATATATATACTGAATATATATGATATATAAATCATATTTTATATTCTGGAAGTAATTAAATCATGATATAAGTAATAATGATGTCAAGAACAACAAGTCAAAACACCTACGATAAATGAAACGATTTTACCCAAAATGCTTCTTTAACATGGAATTTACAAAAGAACGGGTAATATAATGTCATAAGTGAACCATATATGATATCATAACAATGAATATGATTCTGGAATAAGTCAATAACATGATTTAAATCATTATACAGGAGGTTCGGACACTTACAAAGCAAGTCGGACATAAGGTAAGGGAAATATCACAATCTCATTTTTATCCGGGATTGTTTATTCGTAAGTATTTACTGGGGTGTATTTTATCATCCACATACATGTTTCATCAATATGTAATATTATTTCCATCCACCTACAATTGTTTAAATCCATTTTTACCCTTCGGTGAGTTTTTAGTAATATCTATGAAAGGAATCTTTTGTCGTACGAGGTACTTTTTGACTTTTCCGACAAAAGTACGAAGAATGTTTTTTTAACTTATACGGCATGAATGGATTTTTAAAACATTATTTCCAAGAAGCTTCCTTTACAAGTTTTCAAGTTTATTTTTAATCAACTTCTTTTATTTTAAAGTCGTATGACATGTTTTGAAAGGAAAAATGTTTTTAAAGTAGAAAGGATATTTTCCTCAAGAATGGAGTTCAAGTATTTTATCAAAATTATTTTCCATATAAGATAATAAAAGGGTTCTGTTTTTATCCCTATTATTACATGGATTTGATTATGTTGTGATGGAAACATTTTTATGAATTCCTTTATCTTATATGAATTGTTTTATGATGTCATGTTGTTTAAGAATCCCATTTTTATTACATGGGTTACGCTATGATGTATGGTTTATGATTATGTGGCACACATAAGAAAGGATTCATTATAAGATGGGTGGGACCTATATATCCCTCCAATGCATTGGGTAAAGATTTTATATCTCATGAGATAGACAGGGCTGGAACGGTAGGTTATACCGGTTCAGTGAAACAGGACTGAAACGAGGGTTACTCGATTCAGAAAGGGACTTTGTCCACTAAGATAGTCTTGGAAATGAGTCATGACTAACAAGAAATGATTTTCCATGATTATGTGTGCATGCCACAAAGTTTCAAGTTTCATGTTATGATTATGGGGATCTCATTTTCACTTCTATGATTTGTTCCATGTTAAGATATTATGATCTCTTTTGCAGGTTATGATTTTCAAAAAGATATGATATGATTTTTATTTCTTTTGTATACCCTTACTGAGCATTTGAGCTCACCCTTTTATGTTTTCTTTTCCCCAGGATATAAAGAAAGGTTTTAGGTAAAAAAAAAGAAGATCTTTATGGGAGATTTTGAAGATCTTTCACCACGATTAGAAGATTATATTCCGAGTTTCCAAAGACACTAAACTATTACGATCCTTGTGTGTGTGCTTTTGTTATGTACTAAGTATTCCGCAAAAGTAATGTAATGTCCATGTACGTCAGGCTACGGGTCTCTACAGAGAAAATAAAGGATGCTCAAAGAAAGGATTTGGAAATTTAGAAAAGGTTGGAAGCTGTTAAAAATGGGAAATCCTCCAATTTCAAAATTAATGAGGAAGGAGTCGTAAGATTTGGGACACAATTATGTGTACCATCTGATCCAGAGATAAAGAAGGAGTTATTGAATGATGCACATAGCTCAACCTTATCTATCCATCCTGGGAGTACCAAAATGTACCGTTATCTCCGAGAACACTTCTGGTGGGATAACATGAAGAAGGAGATTGAGGAATATATATCAAGGTGCTTGGTATGTTAGAAAGTTAAAGTTAAGTGAAAAAAGTCCAAAGGTATGATGCAACCATTGCTTATACCCATGTGGAAATGGGAAAATGTTACTATGTACTTTGTCATGGGTCTCCCGAAGACGTCAAAGGGAAATAATGGGATATGGGTTTTTGTTGACTGACTCACCAAGACATCCCATTTCGTTGCTATTTGGGAAGAACTCTCGCTTGAACAACTTGCAAAGATATATGTGAAGGAAGTGGTGAGACTGTATGGTGTTCCACTCTCAATTGTCTCTGACCGTGATCCAAGGTTCACATCTAAATTCCATAGGATCTTTCAACATTATTTGAGTACTAAATTAAATTTCAGCGTGGGCTATCACCCCAAACTGATGGCCAGTCTGAAAGAACTATTCAAACTCTTGAGGATATGCTTAGAGCCTACTCTCTAGAATTCAAAGGTGGATGAGATCAGAATATCCCATTGGTTGAGTTATCATACAATAATAGATTCTGGTCGAGTATTTAGATGGCTCCATATGAAGCTCTGTATGGAAAGCGATGTAGAAGTCCAACCTGTTAGGATGAAGTTGGAGAAAGAAAGCTACTTGGACTCGATCTTGTTCAAGAAATGACAGAGAAGGTTCAAGTCATCCTGAAACACATCAAAGCTTCTCAAAGCTGGAAAAAGAGCTATGCTGACAAATATTGAAGGGACTTGGAGTTTGACATCGGAGATAAAGTCTTCCTTTGAATATCTCCATGTAAGAGAGTCATGCGATTCGGGAAGAAAGGGAAGCTAAGTCCAAGGTATATTAGCCCATTTGAGATCCTTGACCACATAAGAGTTGTGGCCTATTGGATTGAACTTCCACCTAATATGGATCGAGTTCATGATGTTTTTCACGCATCACTCTTGAGGAAGTACATACCTGATCCCTCACATGTACTAAACTCAGAGGTGATGCAGTTGGAAGATGATCTCTCTTACGAGGAGCAGCCAGTAAAGATCTTAGATTGTAGAGACAAAGTTCTACGCAACAAGAATACTCATCTAGTCAAGGTACTATGGAGAAACCATAAGTACGAAGAGGCAACATGGGAATTGGAGGAAGCAATGAAGGAAAAGTACCCACACCTGTTTTGGGTTATAATGTAAAATGAAATTTCGAGGGAAAAATTTCATAAAGGGGGAAGAATGTAACGACCCAATGTTTTTCAATGGAAATTACCTTATCATAAGTATGTCATAAAATCACATGAAAACACAACATAAATAACTACTAAGTGCTAAGTGACCTTTAAAAATAAGTTTGTCACTTCTGTGTTTGTAATTTTGAAAATCTGACATTCACGGTTGTGTTCAAGATGTTTTTTGGAGTCTAATAAAACAAAAATAATTTTTGGTGAATAGTAACCTACCCATATGAATAGTAACATACCCTTATGAATAGTGATATACCCTAATGAATACTAACCTCGCCTATGGTGGTAAAAAAATAATATTCAGGTTGGAAGTATGATATACCTATATTTTAGAATAAGTTAATGAATGTTTTAAAACTGGTTTTGATAATAAATTATTATTTTAATTAAATATTAAAATAATCATATTTAAAAAATTATTTTTGAAAAATGGAATTAATTTTTGGATTCTACACATCGAAAAATTTTTAGGGTGAATTTTTGGGATTTTTCTGAAATACTTGATTTTTTGATGAATATTAAAATACGACAATTTAACGTATATATACATTATAAGCTAAATAGACTATTCCTAGCATCATGGATGATTTCAACACCCTTGTTTCGAATTCACATGACTCATTTACTATTATTGGTCATGGAATACTTACTATTCTTTGTCTTGTGAAGAAATAATAAATTAATGATTATAATATTATGAAATCCCTCCTCTCCTCCATTATACCCCCCCTTCACTCCCTCTTCTCTCCACTCCTATCATGCCTTGTGCCTTGCCATTATTCTGCCCAAATCTCTCCCCAAGGTCCTCCCACACGTCCAAAAGCTCCCAGCCTCCTCAAAATACCAAAACCTCTCCCCTTAAGAGGTTCTCATAGGAGGAAGTCTCAAGAGGTAAATTCCTCTTCCCAATTTCTTCTTTTCTTTTAAGTTCGTTTCTTTTTTATTTATTTCCTCACCTCCCTTCACCATAATAGTATGATAAATCAAGTGACATACATGTACTGGAATTGCTTCATGCTAGTGGTATATTTCATTATATTCTATCCTTTCCCCACCATTTTATTTGAAAGAAATGGAAGCACCGTTTGAGATGTGCAAATTTAGCACATTCAAGGACAACGATTTATCAATTTCTATTATTATATTTAATTATGGTCATGAAAACATTTGTGTTATGGTTGAACCAGATTATTATATATTTAATATATCCTATTTTTTTTTTCTGTAATCCTTTGGTACAAATTGAATTAAGTTATAAAGCAAAACACATTCTTTGTAATCAAATCCACCGATTAATAAAAACGGTTATCACTATGGTTATATATACAATAATTAAACTTCAATCTAAGTAACCTAATTAAAATTAAAACCATGTAATATCCTGGATATGAACTAAAGAATGTAACTTCAAATCCGTACAACCACTTTCATCTTGCATATAATCCAAACATGAATATAAGTGAACCGATCTTTTAAAGCCAAGTAAACAAACGAGCCCGAACAATGAAATTGAACCTTGTAACTAATAAAAAATGATTTGAATGAACTAAAAATGGTTATCATAAATAAATTGAATATATAAGAGGTTATGGACTTATTAATTAATAAGACTAATTTGTTTATTCAGGTCTTTAATAACAAGTGGAGAACACCAACGAATTTAAGGTAAGGGATCCTCCCCTTTTTACTCTTAATCAAGATTGTTCTCTATGCTATGCCTTTTTGTGTAAAAACAAGTAATGAGGTATATTTATACACCTTCCCCATACTTCCATAATGTTTTATAAGTTATGATAAACCCATTATCTCTCTCATAAATCCCTCTTTGTTACACCTGATACCATGCTAATAAACCATGATGGATTCTTCCCGAACATCCCTTATTCATTCGGGTTACTCTATCTTTCTTTTTACCAAAATGTTTTTGTATTTTCTTTTATGTAGAACTTCAAAATTCTGTTATTATGCTTCAAAATCATGTTACAAGATCCATATCTCACTCTCTTTTGGGGATATACATGCTTCTAAGTGAATCTCTCTTCGATACTTCCCAATAAGCACACTCGTTTTAAAGGAACTTCCCAAACTTTTACCCAATTTCAAGTGCACTCTATCTTCTGTTTTAAGACACCATTATCTTTGTAAGTTCTTTATTTTTATTATGAAAACCTTTTTGGTTCATTTCTGGTTTTATATAAAATAATGTATTCTTTACTATTTTTAAATCTCTATAGTATTTTCCTTAAAACCACACAAAAATGTTTTAATGCTAATGTTTCTAAAATACATTTCTCAGATGTTGTAACTTATGTTTGACACCACTTACCATGTTATATTCATATTTTACCCTATTAATGAACATGTATTTTCTAATTCTTTCCTTACATGGACACTTTCATGATACTCCCATTGGTTATGATTTATGTCATGATCGTGGTACCCAATTCTTTCCATGGATACCCTTATGTTTGTGTATAGTTGATTATGTATGATTGTATATGTGGTAAGAATATTTATGTGGAAAGAGTATTCATGAAAATGTTGAGATGGGTGCACCCAGATAGTGCTCCAATGCATTGGGTAAGGTCACGTCTCCTGAGATGTGATGTGAAACGGGATTGGTGGTTAGCCTTGACCCGTACAGAAATGGGAAACGGGATTGGCGGTTAGCCTTGAACCGTACTAAAGAAATGTTTTATGATTCTAAAAAATTAATATTATTCCATACTTATATGATCCCTTTCTTATATTAAATGATTTTATAAGTTTATGTATTTGGATATCATTATTTCATGCTTTCTAACTCATGTGCTTGAGATGTATCCTTATGGTCATTCCCTTACTAGGTTTTTTTAGCTCATCCTTTTGTTCTTGTGCTCCCCAGAGTACCCTATGTAGATGTAATGGAACAAAGGAAGTTATATTCTCTTTATGGAGATTAAATAAAGAATATTTTTATCCCCATGTTTTATGTTATATGTACCTAGTCTTCCAAGACACTAGACTTATCGATCCTTGGCTTGTAATCTGATGATTAATTATGCTTAAATTCATGAAATGTTTTATGTAAAAGGATCGAGTTGTAATAAATATTCTTCCAACCAAAATTATTTGATATGATGGTTCATTTTATGGTTCACTTGGTGAGATTGATTTGACTATTTTGTCATGTACACCATAGATGAATGTACCCCATTGAATGGTATATGAAGATTTTGAAGGGGTATGTCAAAAATCTAAGTCAACCAAATAGTTGTATTGAGGAGTGATATATTGTTGAGGAAGCCATTAAATTCTATACCAAATACCTGTTCAGTGTGTAAAACATTGGTCTACTAAAATCTCATCACATTGGATGGCTTGTGGGTGAAGGAATTTCTAGAAGATTTGTTTTCACAATCAATATTATAGATCAGGAGCAGACCCACCTTTATGTTTTTCATAACAGTTTGGAGGTTACCCCATATGTAAAAATTCAAAAAGAAATTATTAGGCATTTGAATTCACCACGGGATGAAATATGGATATCAAATACACATAATCAATAGTTTATACGATGGTTTCAGGGCCATATTTTATGGGATTCAGATGAAAATATAGATTCAATTTTAGAACAACTTCGATGGAAAGCTAGAGGACTAAGTGTGTATATATTATCTTACAATGGTTTTGTAATTAATGCTTATACATTCTATAAAAATGAGCATGATGAAGACAGTACCATGCAAAATAGCAGAGTTACACTCATGGATGAAGCGATGCATGTTTTTGGTACTAAGGATAAAAGTCCAATTTCCATGAATATGTCATACTTTAGCATCATCAAAAAAATATGGGAGTTGGATTATACAACATTACATGTGCCAAATTTTCAATGCAAGTGGGTTGATAATAGGAGTGACATTAAAATAGATGAATTAGAATTCTTGAAAGTTGATTTCAGTATGGAAGGGTACAAAGACAAACCGTTTATAGAGGAATCAAAAGTATTACAAGAATTTTATGTTACAGATCCCACAAACTGAAAGTTTTCAATTGTTATGTTATCAAACAAAATCACTGAAGGTTCAGATGAGAATTCAATCAAGGATGACCCTTTCATTGGGACGTCACAATCATTTTGCAGTGGTCACAATGTAGATGACATTTTGTATGTCATAGGAGACCATAATTAAGGGATTTGGATCATCGATGGAGGGGTATAATCCCTTCATCCTTTAAAAATGAAAAAGAGAGTTCAATAACCAGGTTACATTTTTTTGTAATATACATCATGTTACCTCATGTTATTATCTATTTTCTACTGTATTTATGTACTCTAAATTAAAGGTTAAACCACTTCTATAGATAATGACTTTTTCACATGTTAGTGCTCCCAATCTAGAGGAACAATAGGAATCTTAACCTGATGCTGCTTATAGTGCAGAGGAGAGACCTTATCCACATGATGGTGCTCCCATTTCTAAGGAACAATAGGTTTCCTAACCTGTGACTGCTCCTAGTATAGTGGTACAACAACCATCTACACATGTCGATGACACCGCTCTAGAGGACCATATTGATGATGTTTGTTTTGAGGAAATGGTATGTGACGAAGGATTGACTTCATAGAAAAAATAGGAGCACCATAGTTTGATGGTGTTAGAAAAAATCATTAAGGAAAAAGACAAAGGTATCAAATATGTGGTCAGATGGAATGCATGAGGTTAGCATGTTAACCCCAACAAGGCCATGTTTAGTAGTTATATTGGAATTTTCACTCAGCAACACATGTTGATTGATGTAGATTCATGGCACCATGTTGTGACCAGGTTTAAGACGCTGATGTGAGAAGAGGTTATGGTAACATTATGATATCATTTCTTTATTTTACTAAAAAATAAAATAATGAAACATTGACTTACTATTCATAATCCATTAAAGAGTTCATTTATAGTATATGAATCCCAAAATAAGTATGTATTAATTATTTTGGGAAGGATTCAAAAATTATTTCACACAATCCTAACAAGACATCATCTCAAAGATGTTGAAGTGAAAATAAACCCACACCCACCACTTATCTATGCGCACCTAAAAACCCAAGAAGCATGGGTTTCATTTACTGGCCATCGTTCAGATGTGCCTTTTTAGGTACATTGTGGCTAGTAATACATTGTTCGATGAAATGTGTATTCATAACTCTAATTGAAATTTTTTTGAAAAAAAACTTAGTACTGAAAATAAGGAATGAGGATAAAAACCAGCGTACCCCTACTGTAAAGCAAGGATGGGGTACGATTCACTTGAAAAAATAGTACATATTTTAAATCTACCACAATACTTTTATGTGACATGAAACACACCATAATTATGTTCCTCTGTTTATATGTTGATCGATGACTCAGAATCAAATTCCACTTCCATCCCATTCCATGTGATATAGAAGGTGGAACAAGTAAATAAATATGGGATACTAATAGATGAGAACACACAAAAAGTGTGGGAATCATGTGTAAGTATTATATAATAAAAATTTATTTTGATTCAAATCACTATTACATAACAATTATTTCTTATTTTCTTATATTTTCTATCTGACATAGCCATAGGAATCTGAAACACTTGTTATAGATGAAAAAAATCTATCAGTGGCCTTGAAGCAGCTAGAACAATATGGCTGCATTAGAGGTACAGGTTTTGGGGTGACACCCTGAACATATTTTGAGAAAAAAAAGAGAACGATCAAAGTGAATTAATAAAAAAATGAGAGAAAGAATATATACCCTTGAAGGAAATTTCCAATGGAAGAGGAAGATGATGGAAATTTTAATGAGGGGTAAGCAAAGAGAAGAAGAAACTCAAGAACATCCACCACATGGAGATCCCTCCCCACCCCCACCAGCTATGGGGCTATCCATTCCACTCAAAGAGATATCTTAACAGAGGTAATCAATGTTCTAATAAATGTTTCTATGAAATTTGAATTAGAAAAACACTCATAAATTTCCCATATTACTATTCTATAGGGTTATAATTACTATGATTTATATCTAGAAACACCCACACATCACCTTGCAGAGAGGGATATGGTGTTCAACATTTAAAACAGAATGCTACACACCAGAACACTTCCAACAATTCATGTGTGAGTTTCGATCAACATAGCCCATAAGTCGAGTGCAGAGCTACCTATGCCAATTCATGAGGATGATATTAATATGGTCAAAAAATATACTGGAACATTCATTGCATGGACATCACATCTTGTAAAAAATCATGTCAATAAATAGGTATTCATTTATAATTTAATTTTCAAGTTAAACCTTTAACAATTAATGAAAAAGGTCTGAACCGATGAATTTTATTACAGACGGAAAAAGAGAAGGGGATGGCATGAATAAACACCTCAAAACCATCTAAAGGATTGACCAACCTATCAAAAAGATTTACCAAAAGCACAATTACCCCACTTATTCTATATCCACATTTACTATCATTCAAGGATCATGTGGATACATAGTTAAAAGATGGTCTTAATTACATAGTTTATTTTGATGAAAATATGTATGGAGTGAAAGATAATGGATTCATTGGTGTTGAGAGTGAAACTTAAATCCTCGACTATGTATGGATAGGTGGCTCATTCGTAAATATATACATGAGGTATGTTCTCATGATTTAATTTTCCAAAATCTGATATACTATGATAATTATGACTAAATACATTTCATATTTTTGTCAAACGTATATACGAAAAACAATTGAAGGGATTTTCCCATGAGAAAAAGTTCAGACTCATTAATACCCACATCATCTCAATAGAAAATGATAAAATAGAACAAAAAAGGACAAAATAGTGGAAGGTCTTCTGAAATCCTTTGAAATAAAAATTTTGGATGATAGACTCTATTTAATACCCATAATGTAGGGGTAAAACTCTACGATTTAATCATGTCAAATTTATTTTCATTTATTTTATTACTTATTCTATTTTATGTTATAATCGGAATTAGATGCTCATTGATTCATTAGTGATGTGTAGGAATCAACCACACCTCAATACGATGCACGTTGTGATAGGTATAACTCAAAATGTTTATTTTTATTTAAAATTGAAATTAATTCAAGAATAAGTGAAATACTAAAAACCAAGAAAACAAATTTGTATTATTTTTATATTTTAGGAAAATGATATATTAGTCATTTTTAATGTGTAGGAATTATCTACACCTCAATATGATACATGATGTAGCCGATATAACTCAAAATGTCTCTTTTTATTTAATATTGGCATTAATTTAAGTAAAAAAACTAGTGACATACTGAAAACCAAGAAAACACATTTTTATTGTTTTTATATTTTATAAAAATGATATATTATTCATTTATGATTTTCGAGGATCAGAAAAACCTCAAAACTATGCCCATTGTGGCCGGTACAACTCAAAGTGTCTCTTTTTATTAAAAATTGACATTAATTTAAGTAAAAATAACAAGTGACAAACTGAAAACCGATAAAACACATTCATATTGTTTTTATATTTTAGGAAAATGGTCTATTAGTAATTTGTGACATGTAGGGATCAGCTGCACCTCAATACAATGCATTGTGTGGTTGGTATAAGTTAAAGTGTTTTTTATTTAAAATAGACATTAATTTAAGTAAAAACAACAAGTAGCATACTGAAAACTAATAAAATGCATTATTATTGTTTTGATAATTTAGGAAAATGATATATGAGTCATTTGTGACATTTAGGAGTCAACTACACCTCAATATGATGCATGATGTGGCTGGTAAGAGACAAAGTTTTTCTTTTTTTAAATTTACATTAATTTAAGTAAAAAAACAAGTGACATACTGAAAACTAAGAAAAAAATTTGGATTGTTTTTATATTTTAGGAAAATGATATATTAGTCATTTTTGAAATGTAGGTATCAAACTCACCTTAATACAACACACGGTGTGACCGATATAACTCAAAGTGTATTTTTTATTTAAAATTGAAATTAATTTAAGTAAAAACAACAAGTGACATACTAAAAACCAAGAAAACACATTTGGATCATTTTGATACTTTAGTAAAATGATCTATTAGTCATTTTTGATGAATAGGGATCATCCTCAACTCAATATTACACATGGTGTGTCTGGTATAACTCAAAGTGTCTCTTTTTATTTAAAACTGACATTAATTTAAGTAAAAACAACAAGTGACGTACTGAAAACTAAGAAAACACATTCAAATTGTTTTGATAATTTAATAAAATGATAAATGAGTCATTTTTGATGTGTCGGAGTCACCCACACCTCAATAAAATTCATAGTGTGACTGGTATGACTAAAAGTGTCCATTATCATTTTAAAATTGCCATTTCAGTTCAAAATGTGTCACTCACTAAAAACCAAGAAAACACACTCTGATTGTCTTGATAATTTAAGATAGTGATTCATAAGTAATTTTTGATGTGTATGAAGTAGTATTACATCAAACCGACGAACGATGCAACCGATACGACTCAAAATTCATGTTTTCAGTTTGAAATGACATTTTAGTAAAAAAACACAACCGACATACTAAAAAATGAGAAAAATCATTTGGATTGTTTTGATACTTTAGGAAAATGATCTATAAATAATTTTTGATAGGTAGTAATCAGCCACAACTCAATATGATACACGATGTGGCCGGTATAAATCCAAAGGTGTCATTATTTAAAATTGACATTAATTTTAGTAAAAGATCAAGTGACATAATCAAAACCAAGAAAACACATTCGGATTGTTTTTATATTTTAGGAAAAAAATCCATAACCCATTTTTAATGTGTAGGAATCAACCCCATATCAATATGATGCACGGTGTGACCGGTATAACTCCAAATGTGTTATTTTTATTAAATTTTTAAATTTTATTAATGTGTTCTTTAATATTAATATTCAATTTATTTATTTATAGTATTACTAACATAATATTTGTTTTCTTATATAGGTGTAATCTTTTTCTCTGGTTGAGATGAGTTGTTCAACAACTGATACCATGTGAGGATATTATTAATAAGGGATCACAGGTTTAAATTGGTGAAATATTAATCTTTTAGAATATTTTTGGATAATTGTAAATGTAATTATATAAAACATTTTGTTAAAAATGTAAATGATAGTGTTTTTTTTGTATATACCATGGGTGGAAAATTTTGTATTCAGGATGTAAATTAAATGTATATAGTAGGTTTACTTCTAGTATGCCTTTTAAATTATAGTTTTCTTCTAAGTGTGTTGTATTTGGTGTGTTGTATTTAAATTTTAGGTTATTCTTATAGGTGTTCTGTTATATATACAACACAATATAGGTGGGTAGCCCTTTATAATTACTATATATAGTGGTAAGGTCCACTCCTTCCAATCCTTGATCACCATCGGGTGCTCTGCAAAGGTGGATCTATCTTTAATGTCCAGATCACCCCAGTCAATGATGTGTGTAGGATCATGCACGTATCGCCTCAGCTATAACACATGAAAGAAGTCATGCACCTGCTCTAGCTGTGGGGATAAGGAGAGGCAGTACGAAACCTCACCAACCCTCTGCACGATCTCGAACAACCCGATGAACCTCAGGGATAACTTGCCTTTCCAACCGAACCACCACATTCCGCATCATGGGGAGGCACTCAAGAAGACATGGTATCCCTAGTTGAACTCCAAGGGACTATGATGGTGATAAGAATAGAATTTATGTCTGCTATGGTCCATCTTTATCCATTCATGAATGACCTTCACTTTCTCT
This sequence comes from Viscum album, assembly GCA_963277665.1. Taxonomy (NCBI): domain Eukaryota; kingdom Viridiplantae; phylum Streptophyta; class Magnoliopsida; order Santalales; family Viscaceae; genus Viscum; species Viscum album. Next base: position 1,249,970,472 of record OY728120.1, read on the forward strand.
ATCATCACCTACACCAAATTTGGGCCCATGAGGGATGACTCCCCACCCTCTATCTAAAACAAAGGTGACCTAAAAGGTCTCTCGTATAGGTAATAAAATGGTGACATACTGATGGTAGATTGGTAGCTGTTTTTGTATGAAAAATCTACCAAAGGTAGGTGATCCTCCTAGATTTGGCCGAATTCTAACATTCAAACTCTCAGCATATCCTCCAACACCTAGATAGTGCACTTGGTCTACCTATTGATCTGGGGGTGAAAGGTTTTACTCATACACATCTGGGTCCCAAATTCCTCTTGTAGGCCTCTCCACAATTGTGACGTAAACTGTGTGTCATGATCAGAGACAATCATCGAGGGTGCCCCATGAAGGTAGATGATCTCTTATACGTACAACTTTCCCAAAATCCCAACTGAACTCTACTCCTTGATAGAAAATAAGTGCACCAACTTCATGAGTCAGTCCACTATCACCCAGATAGTGTCATGGCCCTTCACTATGTGTAGAATCCCTATGAAGAATTCTATATATATTTCATCCCATTTACACTCTAAAATCTCAAAAGGATGCAACAAACCCACCAGAACCTAATGATAAGACTTCACCTATTGATAGGTGAGGCATCATGGAATGAACTCAGTCATGCTTCATCTCATGTTGGACCACCAATACTACCCCTGAAGATCCTTTTACATCTCCCCACATCAGGTTATAAAACAAGAAGTTTGGAACTCCTGCATCACCTCCTCCCGCATCGTGACTGGAACCACAGTCTTCCCCTATAACATGATCTTGTAATTCCCTCCTTTAGAATATCCATCTGGTGCATCACCTATGGATATATGATCATTCAAAACCTCACAGCTGATGTCTCCTAGTTGGGACTCTTTCACATGATCAAGGAGTGTAGGAGTCGACATCATCAACTGTAGGAAAACTGTATGCTCTTGCTCCACCAGGGTTAGCTGTAGGGAAGCTAACTACTCTGAAGCTTCCCACACTAGGTGAGCCTAGGAATTCCTACTAAGGGAATCTAATACAACGAATCCCTTTCCTGGAGTATAGACTATTTCAAAGTCATAGTTCTGTAGGAACTCCAACCAGCATCGTTGCCTCAGGTTGAAGTCTCTCTAGGTGAAGATGTACCTGAGGATCTGGTGGTATGAGTAAACCATAAAGCACTCTCCTAGAAGTTAGTGCCTCAATATCCTTAAGAAGAAGACTACAACTGCCAGATTTAGGTCGTGTGTTGCATAGTTCTGCTCATGGGGTCTCAACCGCCTCAACCCGTATGTGATGAATGCCCGTTGTTGCATCAATACACAATCAATCCCATCTTATAAGGCATTTTAATACACTAAGAACTCATCATCTTCCTCTGGTAGTCTCAAAACTAGACTGCTCATCATCCTCTATATCAACTCCTCGAAGGCCGTCTGGCACTACTCAAACCAGGTAAATGGATGTCCCTTCCATGTTATAGTGGTCAAAAGGGCTGGAATCCTAGAGAAGTCTGTCAAAAATATCCTGTAGTACCCTACCAAACCAAGGAATCTTCTCACCTCTGACACATTTTTGGGTGGCTCTCAAGAAATCACTACTTCAATCTTTAATGGATCTAAAACTAAAAATCGATCAGAAATGACATTCCCTAGAAAGTGAACCTCCTACATCCAAAACTGACACTTTTAGAGTTTTCCATAAATCTGGTACTCTCAAAGAAAGTCAAGGACCATCCTCAAGTTCTCTATGTGCTCCTTCTCTGATGTAGAGTAGATGAGTATATCATCTATGAAGACAACAACAAACCGGTCCAAGTAAGGCTAGAAGATCTGGTTCATCAAATCCATAAATACAGCAGGGGTGTTTTTCACACCAAAGGGAATCACTAAGAACTCATAGTGCCCATAGCATCATTGAAAAGACAACTTTGGAATATCAGCCCCGCAAACCTGCAACTGTTGTTAGTTGGACCTGAGATCGATCTGGGAGAACCATCCCACACCTCACAACTAGTCAAAGGGGTCATTGATCCTCGGCAATGGGTACTTGTTCTCTATTATGGCCTAGTTCAGGTGATGATAATCTATGCAAATCCATAAGCTCCCATCTACCTTATTCCCAAATAGAATTGGAGCTTCCCAAAGGGACACATTGGGCCTGTTGAAACCCTTCTCTCAAAGGTCCTCAAACTATAACCATAGATCCCGGAGCTCAGTGGGTGCCATACAATATGCCACAGAAGATATCGAGGATTTCCTTGGATGCAAGTAAATGAAAAACTCTAACTCCCACCTTGAAGGTATTCCCGAAATGTCTTTGGGGAAGAAGTCTATATAATCCTCCACAACTGAAGGAACCCAGACACCTGAAGAGTCTGATACACCCAGGGTTACGCTCTCTAACTGGTGGGTATAAGTCTATAGCCTCTTTCTTACATCACCTATTTTCTCTTCTATGAGATCTTTTTCACCGAGAAAGGAGAACCTCATCCCATTAGTGCAAAGGCATATGACTAGTTTGTAGTGACAGTCAATCTAGTCTCGAACCATAGAAATCCAATATATTCCCAAGATGAATTTGTAGGGTCCCATCATGATGACTAGTAGGTCCCACATGAGCCTCTCTCCTCTAAGTGATAGATCACACTGCCAGCAGATGAAATACACTAAAGGAGCACTTCCCGTAGGGACCTCGAGACAATGGCGTGCTAGCACTTCTACCGGGATCTCTAACTCTTGTACCTGGAGTGACAAGATAAAATAGTGACAAGAGCCTATGTATACTAATACTGAATAAGGATTTGAATAAAAATAGATCATACCTCAGATCATCTCATGTGCTGCGGGATCATATATATTCAAAGCATGTAGCTGCCCGCGGCCCCGACTGCCAGCTCCCTGAGCCTGATGTGGGCCACCTGGTGGTGGTCGTTGGAGAACCTCATAGTGTCATCCATCACCTCTGGCTCATCCTACTCCTCTGCTAGAACCTCCTACCTAGGGACCACCCTGTCCCCACCTGGGGGATCCCTGATCATGACACTGTCTTTACCATGGTCGTCCACCTGCTATTTTCCTAGGATGCTCAGTACACATATTCGGGCAGTCCTGTGCTATGTGACCTTACTTGTCACAAGTATATCATCGAACCTCTCTGGGGTTTCCCCGATTCACTACATTTTCCTTACACCGTATGACCATACCCCTAATTTTTCTGATGAAAGGGTCTCCTATCCCGAGATCTCTGGCGCCTTCCTACAACAAAAGATGGCTCAACCCTATCACACCTACTTCTGGATCCAAATTTTTGGAATCCCTCTTCTAGGAAGCTCTCAGTAAAAAGTGATCGCTTCAACACCTTGACATAGGTGAGGATTAACAAGGGCACTAATTTGGCTCAGATCTCTCTATAGAGTCCCTTCTCAAACTTTTGTTATGGGAAGCAACCATCTATGATCATGTCTAGAGAGTGTCGTGTTAGGTTAGTAAAACTCATTTCATACTCATCCACCATCATACCTCCCTACTATAACCCTAGAAGCTCTTGAATTTTAATGAAGCATAAGTAGGATGGGTAGTACTCCTAACAGAACAACCATTGGAAGTCATCCCATGAGAGTGACGACTCCTCGTTCATCTGAGTAACCAAACCTCGCCAACATCCAACCACTCCATGGAAAATGCTGACTACTTGCACAACCATTTTATCTATCGGTGTTCGGATAAGACTAAAAACAAGAATCACCAACTCCAACCAATCCTCTACTACCTGAGGATCTATCTCACCACAGAACATTCATGGTCTTTGGTGCTAGAACTTGCGGAGCATGCTCATCTTGTGCTCATCCTCAACATTCTATTCCTAGACTATCTGCTACTCAATGGGTGGTGGTGAAGCTACCTGTCCACATAAAGTAAAGGGATCCCATGTGGGCCCTGAATTGAGGACTCTTCACTCACAGGTTCTTCGTCACAAACCAGAGCTAGTATCCTAGATGGATGTTATCACAGAGGCATCATGAAAGTTATCAAGGAGTACTGTGGTCAGATGAGCACACACACACACACACACACATATCGATAACAAAAATGGAGAGCTGACTCAATATGGATAGTGAAAAACTCAATCCTATATAATTCATGTACCACTTTTCCCTACAATAAGTGTCTCTTTATACTGAGTTGAAAAGAAGTTAATCAGGGTCCTGGTGAAGGGATACATCGGTCGCCCGTACTATCACTAGATTTCCTAGCCTAAGATCCACTCTCAAGATACTTAGATACTATTTCCCTAAACCCAAGTGATCATTTTAAGAGGAAATGTTTGAAAAATGTCCCAATGAATGAACCTTCTTTGATACCAATCTTTCATGACTCAACCTATGTCAGGGCTCGATCCGTAACTACCCCAAACCTGCCTCCATAGGCTAGGGGTGGCGACAAGTACTGAAGGAACAAAAAACTCATGGAGCCATTTTCCTAAGTACCTATACACATGCACACAAACACTCAATAGAAAAGTGTGGTGGGAGAAGATTAAAAGATTCTACACTATTGTAAATAAACCAAACATGCATGGACTAATAAACAGTATGAGTACAGTAATGTAAACTAAAAGGAAAAAAGTAAAAATACACACCCAACCAAAAAGTGTCCCAAATTGATAAAAAACTAGAAAATTACTGTAGCCAAGAGATCCCTACTCTTGGATCCCACTCTATGACCACCGTAAGCAATCTAAGAAACTATATCCCTGAGCTCCTCCACAGTCCTAGTCAAAACTATCCATCATCTTCATAAGGAATGATACGTGCAGGTAATGCCCATGTAGGGTTGAGTATAAACATACCCAGTAGGATGCCCTAAAATATTGAAGGGGGAGAAATAAGAGATACACTGAAGATGAAAGCAATAGATAGAACAAAGTACAATAAAATAGTACAGCTCAACCCAACAAGTGAGTGAAGTAAACTCATCCAAAACACAATGAGATATAAATGGTGAGAAGATGAAATTATTATCGAGTATTTGATACTTATAGTAGTAGAGTAGACTCATCCAACCATGAGAATATAGGCATAGAAATCATGTGGCACACCCCACGCATCTTTTCCTCTCTAGGAAGGAGAGTAACCAAAACCCATGGAGTGGTTACTGAAATAGGATATATACATATGGTCAGTAAAAAGAAACACAAATGATAGAGTAAGGGGGATCTCCATCACATAGCTCAACCCAAGAAGAAGAGTTGCCAAAAGTTCCAGAAGTATCCATTAATTAGGTCCATAATCTCATGTATATGCCTAGGTTGAACAAGTCAATGGGGATCAAATAACCACACCTTGATACTATCCTCTTTGGGAAGCTCTAACTCACCCACACAGTTTTACGTTGTGTTATAAGGATGAATCTCGTTGGGTAATGCACTCCTCTTCCTCATAATTTATAAGGTACGTCAAACCATGCCTCATCACTATGACACACAACCAAGGTTCTTCTCTAGTAGTCACCGAGGAACTCCACTACCCAGCGGGGCTAGAGGTTAGCACTCGGGAAAGTCACCAGGGAAAGCCACTACCCAAACACTACTGAAGGGTAAGATTGGTGATTCATCATGGAAACACAACTACCCAACCCTACTAGAGGGTTACACCTAGAAAGTAATTAGGGAATACCATTTCCCATCCCAAATGTATGGTAAGATAAAAACATAAAGGAACTCCATTGCCTAGATCCTACTGGTGGGTAACTCAGAAAGATCATCGGGGTACTCCACGGCTCAATCCTACTAGAGTGTATGTCTGGAACTACCATCAAGGAATGCCACTGCCTAGCCCAACTAGAGGGTAAGCCTGATACTACTTTGGTAAATCTGTCTGATTTCCACTGTGTATTTTCTTCAAACCCATCAAAAGGGTCTTGCACTAATATTCCTTTCATGTTATCATATTTAATTATATCACAAATAAGGAACCACACATCCAAATAGATCACATTTTTGCAATCCCTGCAGAAAAACACATAGAATCAACTATTTATTCGTCCAAAATAGACACCTGGTGAAAAAGATTCATTTCACCACAACATGACCTAACTAGGATTCATGGAACCTACACCTCGATTTTGATTTAAACTCCAGAAATTGATCTTTAAAATTATGCCTAAATGCCAGGATTGAGATGATATTGATGACACTTCAATAGAATGTTGCATATAGGCACTATGTATGATACAAGAAACCCCAAATAATAATAATTATATTATTATTATTAAACAAAATAATTTTGTGAAACGAATCCACAAATCCAAGACATAAAATTTAAAAACTGGGCTAAAAAGCCCTGTCTCGATGAGAGGAACATGTGGATGCAAACAATGTGTTAAATGGACACCCAGATTAGGAGAAAAGAGAATTTGAAGATGCCTCAACCTATTCTGGTTGGTCCGCTCTGCCTAGGCAGGCCCGCTATGGTTGGCCCGGCCCTTCATGTTGGACTGCAGCCCAGCCCCATTGCACTCTGGCCCAGCCCATGGCCTCATCCCAGTAACTTTCTCCCAGCCCAGCCTACCGCCTAATCCTAGTGGCTTGCTGCCGCCTCGGCCCCACTGACCGCAATTCCTCCACCTCACCAATGTGGCCACCCCGTGGTTCTTGGTGCCTTATTGCCTCCTCATTTACACCATCTTCATTGGATACTCTTCCTTATTCCTTGATTCATCAGCCTGACCACAACCTCATCTCACCGACAGCCTACAGCTGCGCCTCGCCCTCCGCACCATCGTCACTGATAGCCACCACTGACACCTCTGAACAGTGGGTCTGATGCTTTGTTCACATACTGAACTCCCCTTAGGCCTAACCTAACACTCAGTTACACCTACTAGGTGGTATCCTCCCATGACATGAAGTCACAGTTGTCTGAACTCGTGGCCACCACGGTGCCCCTATCACCCCCATCGGTGCCGGTGCTCCGGTGGTCCCTTTCACGGACCACCAGACTTCCTCTGTTTACCCGATCATGAAACCAAAACCAGATCAGTGATCCTCATGACTAGAGCTTCACAGTGCCAACCTCTACTTGATGATCCATCAGTGTTTTGATGCACCCAAAAGTGGGTGATAAATATTCATGAAAAATGGGATAAGAACAAAAAAATTTATAGGTTTAAGATTGGATCGATGGTCGTATTAGTGTGGTCATTGATGACTAATAACTAGAGCGAAGAGAATAGCAAAAAAGAGTTAAATTTTCAAAGAAAAATCCAAATAGAGATAAAATTTAGGGATCCTACCTCGAATCAGTCCATTCGCCATTCACAACACGTTCGTCACACTTCATTGTTGATCCGCTAAAGTCTCGTTGAAGAATCATCCTCAAATCAAGAAGGAGGAAAGGGAGAGGGATCTTGATAACAGAGGAGGAGGATCAATGGACAACTCTAATTCATTCCTCATAATCACCTATTTATAATAGGTGATTAGGTCAAGGGTACCATTCCCATAAGCAATCACAGGATCTGAACATCTCGTTCCCTCTCACTGTAGGCCATGCTTAGGTAAAACACCCCATTCCGAACTCAATGACAGTCTCAGATTTCCAATCTGAGTCTTTGTTCAAAAGTTATACAATATAAAGTCAGGAGTAAAAAAATAATTTTTAGTTATTTTATTTATGATTTTTTTTCTAGGTGGCCTTTTCAACAAAAGTCCTGTGCCGACAAAACATTATGTCCAAACATGGGTAAACACCATGTTATGGGCTCAACCATGGCCTCAAATTTATGATCTGAGTTACCATCTAAGAGTTATTCAATGTCCTTCACGTGAATAGTATAAAATATACTTAATATGTTTATAAATTTAATTTCGGGCACTCCAAGAATCAGAATTGAATGTTGTCTTAGTGCCTAGCTCTGCAAATCTGTAAATAAATATTTTAATGTCTTATAAGGTGAGAAACATGTCTCTACATTAATCTCCAAAATTAACCTCCTTTTTTTCCTTTTCCAAGAATCATTATATCCTTCTATAAAACACAAAAAAAGTTAAATCACTCAAAAATTGGAAAAAGTAATCAATGAAATACACAAATCAATATAATAAAACACTCTAAAATGTATGCATGGAATACAGTTATCAACTATAAATATTCCATCAATATAAAGTATTGTTATGATGAAAGTTTCATCATCTCACTCCTTCTGGGGACAAAAATGATCTTTGTTTCAGCTAAAAAATCCTTATTCTAAAATAAATCCATCGAACTTTAGATTCCATTTTCTAGGTGCTTGTTTTAAATTGTATATAATTTTTGTTCAATTTAAAAACCAAATTCCAATTCTCATATTCAGTGAAACATATTGGTTTCTTCATGTAAATTTCTTCCTCCAACTCTCCATGAAGGAAAGAATTCTTTACATACATCTATTCTAGGTACATATATTTTTATGCTAGCATACTCAACATTATTTAGATAAATTAATGTTTAACTATCAATGAGGATATCTTGAAAAAACAACTCATTCATTTTTTTGAAAATCCTTTAATACTAACTGTGCTTTGAAATGATTCTTACCATTAGCCTCTTACATCAAGCGGTAAAACCACTTGTTTTAAATCACATGTTTCCTTTTCAGTAAATTAGTCAACTCCCAATATTCATTATATTTAAATGAATACATCTCTTCATACTTTTCTAGATTAAATTGTATCGAGTCACTGAGTTTCATCACTCCTTTCGGTCTATAGAGTTCCCCTTAATCTATTAAAAGTAGGAAATTCATATTGGCCCCAAACCTATTAACCTATCTTCTAACTCTGGTTGATCTCCTCAAATGAGTTGGCTGATATTTATTTCTTGTCTCTTATCTATCTCCTGAATCCCTAACTTTCGGTTCTCCGACTTGAGCTTTAGTTGTTCTTGATCTTTCTGGTATGCCTTCTAGCGGCCATAATTACAAAATAATGATGCTTTAATCATTATTATTTGAGCTCTATAGAATTTAAACCCATTTATTATTCTTACATAGATCAATTTGGACTTTGGTAGTTGATTATTTTCCCTCAACTTCTTTCTCTACAAATTATAGTCCTTCTACAAAACCACTTTATTTAAGTGAACATCTTGAATCCTGATGAATTGTCTCTTATCATTATCCCATTGCTAGAAACTGAAGTTATCGTCACCATAACCAATAAAAAATACACATTGAATTTTTCCTTGACCTTTTAATGATCTGTATCATCTATATGAATGAAAGGTGCTGTCGTAGGCACTCTCAAATGATGTTTGTTTTTGGGTTTTTTAGGTGTAGTAGAGTACCTGAACAAAGTTGTCTCTCAAAGGAGGAAGTAAATTAAAAAAACTTCTTAAAGGTATTCTAAAAATAAAATAATATAAATAAGTTAGAAGGATAGGGGGGGTTAATGTTTATAAAATAATAAAAAGAATTATGCTGGAAGAAAATTGTATTTTTTTTTGTTTTTGAAATGAAATTTTATTAATAAGAGAGAACGAGAAAATGTTTTCTAGAAAATATTTTTAAAATCATTATCAGTATAACTATACATATTCACTTAATTATTAATAATTATTATTTAAATTAACATACACTTAATTGTGATCCCCCAATTTCTTAATCTTTATACCGTACTAGAAAAAACATTACCATAAAGATGAAAAGAGTTAAACCCTAGGAAAACTTCAGAACATGAAATCACAACACCCTACTTTGAGTTTTATTCAAATTCTAGCTTATTATCAGTGGTAAATTGGGGAATAAATAAATTATGGAAATAATTATGAATTGATTTTAGGGATTATATTTGAACTCTACAAATTTATCCTGTGTAGTTTGGTTTTACCGATTAAGCTTGCACTCTCACAATTTACACAAATCTCAACCTCACATGTTTTTATGTCAATTGTTCAATTGCTTATTACTTTATTATAATTTTAAAACTTAGTTAATGTATCATATTTTTTTAATTAAATTAGAATAATTATTTATAATAAATTAATGAATAAGGTAAGTGGTCAATCGATTACTAAGAAAACTACTCTTCCATGGGTGGTGTAGTAATCGTAGAAACATTTTGCACGTGAAAAGGTTTTAGAAAGAGTAGAACCAAATCTCGTTTCTACTCTTTATTTCCAGCCCAAATATAAAGATTAATAGAATAATAAAATTGAAAATAACAAAATAAATGGAAGATAAAATAATAGTTTATTGAAAGAACAACAATATTACAGTAAAGAATAGGAGAAAAGAGAAATTTGAAGGAGATCCTAGATTGGTAGCTTCTATCATCCAACTATGAATTTAAATGGTATAAAACAAATTATTCTCTGATCCCAATCCTCTATTTCATTTCCAACCCTATTTGAATGAGAAAAAAACACATTTATAGAGTGGAGGGGAGGCTAGGTTACAAGTGGTTTCGAGTGTGAATGGAGAAATTCAGACAAATATTTTATTCCCATTTCACCACATTTTTTCCTTGAAAAAGCGTGAAAAAAATATTCTTCCAGCATGATGGTTTGTGATAAATTTTGTTCTCAATATCCTCTCCAAATTTTGGCCCAATCCAAGCATGGATGAAGAAGTTATTGGCCCAAATACATAACGGATGTCCAATCTGGCATGTCCATCCAAACATTGACATAATAGCCCATTTACTCCATAAAAATTCATGATTTAGCTCCCTTATCCTGAATAAAAGTTGTATTGAATTAATATAGGAACATGTGTGCAAACTTTTATGTTCAAATAAGTTAAATTAAAATATTTATGTCTGAAATACTACAATGAATTTTGTAAAGGTAAAACTGGAATTTTCATAAAATTTTCAAATGAATGATCTCATCCCAAATATTCAATAAATGAACACACTTACCAAATTTTGAGTAAATTAGATAATTTATTATCAGTAAAATATTCATTAAAAATGTGTTTTATCAACTCTCTCATACTTACCCTTTTGCACTCTCGGGAAAAGTCACATATGTATTCCAAAAAATTATGACAATATATGCATGATCATATTCCTCAATTAATAGTGACAATATATGAAAAGTAAGATTCACGTCAGGAGACAATATGGATAAATTTGAAATTCACTGTCTCATAAATTTTATGAAAATAAAGTGCAGTGAGATTAATGAAACTAATCATATAAAAACAAGTTATGGGTCCATCATGCCATTAATTCCCCACATGTGTGTGTGCCAACCATTTCAAGATCATATCTCTAACCTTTTTTTAGTATATTAAAATCATTTAAAAAAATTCTTCTTACCTAGATTAATTCATCGAACCTGTTCTACATTCCTTTGCAATCATATTTCAATACCCACTCACTTATGAATTCCTGAAAGTCAAACCTTAAACTCCCGACCTTGATATTCACACATGTCGTACATTTCATCACTCATATATTTATTAATAAATATATTTTTTTGATTTTATTTTTTTAATGATTTTTTAATGATTTTTTATGATTTTTTTTGTGAGGGAATACAACTGTCGGATATCAAGTACACACACATATGTCAATTTGGAACAGTAATGAAATTGATCAGAAGGGGAAAAAATGTATGAACCAACCATTTATATAAGATGAATTTTCTTAATTAACTTGGATATACATTTAATTGAGTAGAAAAAATTTCCTAAGTCATGGTTGTATGAAAGGTTGTGTCAAAAAATAAATGACACAATTTATCATGAAAAAATATCACAATGAATGTTTTCATAATATCAAAGTTTTTATAATGACACAACCAATCATATCATCGAAGAATAAAATTTTTACAAAAATCAACACTTAATAATTAAATCCTGCTCATTCTTATCATGCCACCAAATGAAAATACTTTTTTATTATTTTTTTAATTTTTACCAAAAACTTAACACAAAACACACATTAAACACATAAATTAAATCCAAAATATCTACCCAAAATTTTTTCCCCTACTCCACACTTAAAATATTGCATTGTCCTCAATGTGAACCTATGAGATTATATTTTCACATGAAATGTATAATTATAAATAGGAAAAGTAATATAAAATCAAAAGTGTTAGGAACAACTTGATATTTTCAAGTAAGGATGGGGTCATTCAGTGTGATAAAATCAACTACATCGGTAGGAATCCACTCAATGTATTTATTCAAATGTTTCCCATTGACTGTAAAGCTCCTTCCTATGTCCTCTTGTGTGATATCCACTACACCATAAGGAAAAACAATAGACACAACATAAGTACCTAACCATTTGGAATGCAACTTACTAAGAATCAGCATCGGTCTTGAACTATGTAGAATAACTTTCTCTCCAACATGAAATTCCCTTTGTTGGATCTTTGTTTCATGAGATAATTTTGATCATTCCTTATATATCCTTTAGTTCTCATATGATGATAATAGAATCTACTCAAGATCTTTAATTTTCAACATCTTCTGAATTCCATCTTGGGATAAATCCATGTTTCATTTATTTATAGAACAATATACCTAATGCTCGACTACCACTGGGAGATGACATGCTTTCCCAAAAAAAATTTGAAATAGGGAAATATTGATGGATGTCCTGTATTCTATCCTACAAGCTTATAGAACATCATCCAAGAGCTTTCTCCAATCCTTCCTATTCGGCTGCATAGTTTTCTCCAAAATTTGTTTCAACTCCTGATTTGAAACCTCAGTCTGGCCATTTTTTTGGTGTTTTTATGGTGTTAATGTTTTGGGTGTCACACCATACTTCCGAATGAGGGAATCCAAATTTAAATTGCAAAAGTGTGTCCCCTGATAATTGATTAAAGCCTTTTGTAAACCAAAACTGAAAAAAATATTTGCCTTAAAAAAGTCTACTACAACATGAGAGTCATCAATCTTGGTGGCCTTGGCCGACACCCATTTTCTAAAATAGTCAACGAAAACCAAAATATACAAAAAACCAAATGAACTGGGAAAAGGACCCATAAAATCAATGCCCCATACATCAAAAATATCATAGAATAATATGGGTTGTTGGGAAATCTTGTGTATCCTAGAAATGTTCCCTGTTTTTTGGAAATGTGAGCATGACTTACAAAACACATAAGAATCATAGAATAATCTAATCCAATCTAATACATAGTTTAAGACTTTCCTAGATGCTCGTTGGGGTCCAAAGTGTAACCCCAATCAAGTGTATGAAAAAAATGTAAAGCAGAATCAAACTCATGATCATGAACACACCTCCTAATAACGTGATCACTACACATAGCTCCAGAGGTAGGGATCATCTCAAACATAACATCTTGACTCACTTTTTAACTTTTGGACTTGATATTTATTTAAATTTTCAGGAATTTCATATGCAATAAGGTAGTAAACTAAATTAGCATACCAAGGATGTGTACCTATGATGGAATAAAGATTCTCACCGGGGAAAGTGTACCGAAGTGGTACTTGGTCTAAGATGTCACCCTTTAGTGTTTGATTAAGCCTACTCTTGTGGTATACCACCAGGTTTTCTGACCCCTTCTTCTCCTTTATCTCAAAATCAAATTCCTAAAGAAGTAGCATCCATCAGATAAGTCTTGTATTTGCATCTATCTTCTTCAAGAGGTTCCTCAGAGCTACATGGGCACAAAAAACAACTAATTTAGAGCCTAATAAATACGAACATAATTTATCTAAAGAAAATATAATGGAAAGAAAATTCTTTTACATGGTTTTATAGTTTTATTGGGCTGAATCAAATGTCCTTGATTCATAGGAAGTCACATGTGTGCCTCCCTCCACCCTATAAGATAATATAGCTCTAATAATGAAGTTGGAGGCTTCACACATAAGTTCAAAAAGGAAGCTCCCACTGTGGGGGTTGTATGATTGGTGGAGTGGTTATACGAGCCTTTAGATCATTAAATTAAGTCTTGCAAGTATCTTCAAAAACAAAATCAGAATCCTTTTTAAGTAATCACTAGATAGGAAGAGAAATCTTACTAAAATATTTGATGAAGTGCTGATAAAATCCTACATTCCCTAGGAAATATCTAACATCATGCACTCATGAAGGATAGGGTAAGGATGAAATAATATCTACCTTATATATATTAACCTCTCTCACATGTTTTGACACTACATTCCCTAATACAATTCCACACTCTACCATGAAATGAAACTTTTCAAAGTTCAGGACCAGATTCTTCTCAATACAATGATTCAAAACCTTTTCCAAACTAGAGATACAATCATTAATAACGACCCATACACCATAAAATAATCCATAAATACATCCATGAAAGTCTCAATAAAATCATAAAAAATACTTATCATGCATCTCTGTAAGGTACTTGGGGTGTTTCAAAGTCCAAATGGCATCCTCTAGTAGAAATTTTACCAAATGGAAAAGTGAATATTGTATTATCCTGATCCACCGGGGCAATGGAAACCTGAAAATATCCATAAAATCCATCTAAGAAACAATAATGTGTCTTCCCATCTAGTCTCTCAAGAATTTTATCAATAAATGGGAGGGGAAAATGGTCCTTGTGAGTGGATTGATTTAGTTTCCTATAACCAATACACACCCGACAACTATTTTGTACCCTAATTGGGACTAACTCCTCTCTCTTATTTCTAACAACAATGACACCACTTTTATTAGGCACAACCTGAATAGGACTCACCAACTAGAAATATGAAATGAGATAAATTATACCTTCCTAGAGCAATTTTCAACTTCTTTTTTAACAACTTCTAGATGAGTTGGATTGAGTATCTTTTGGGCCTACCTAACCGGTTTATCCCTATCCTCCAAAATAATCTTATGCATGGAAATGAAGGGGCTAATACCTAATATATCAACCAATATCCACCTGATTTCCCGGATTTTCTCCCTCAAAATATTTAAAAGTTTTTCTTCATGTTCAAAAGGGATATTGTTATTAATTATAATAGGTAGTATATCCCCACTCAAAATGTTTTAATATTTGAGATTTTGTGGCAATGGCTTGAGTTCCAATGTAGGGGGTGATGTATGGATGGATAAATTGAAGGAACTGGAATATGTTCACAATGAACATAAGTATCATAATATATATCATCAATATCAGAGAATAAAGCATTAAATCCATCATCATACTCAACAACCATGTCATAATCAGAGTTTACATGATCAATATTAAAATATGATTCCATTTCAAAATCAAATCTAAGAGAGGTTTGTGAATTAAAAATTGGTGTGTAAGTGCTCTTAGACATCAAATTAGAACCAATAATCATAATCTTTCTAAGAATAGGACAATAAAATTCCTTGGGGTTTTTATTTGGTGGTTCAAAATGGGAGATAAAAAAAGTAGAATGGTCCTATGAGGGGTAATTCATGGATTCCATAACATTAAATATCACAACTTCAAATCCAAACTCCATGGAAAGTATACCATCATGTACATTTATGATAGTTTTTTTAGTTTTTAGGAAGGGACTACCTAAGATAATAGGAGCATGAGAACTTACCTCGTCATCCTCCATATTAAGAACATAGAAATATACTAGGAAGATCATGCCTTTTACCTGAAAAAGTACTGCATCAAGGACTCCCGTTGGATATGTTGTAGATCTATTCACCAATTACACCACTATAATCATTGGATTCAACTCACCAACCTATAAATAAGAGAATACATTTTGATGATTCATAGTTATGGATTATCCTAAATCACATAAAGCATCTGAAAAGTGTAACTCCCCTATAGTGCATGAGATGGTGAATGTCCCTGAATCCTTACACTTTGTTGGCATTACTAGAGTTGGTGTAATGAGTTATAACACATTCCATTAAAGATTTATCCTATCATTTCCCTTTAGATTTATTCAATTGGTATAAAGTTCTTTTAATAGTTTGGCATACCTTGGGATTTGCTTGATGGCTTCAAGTAGAGGGATGTTGATCTCAACATGATTAAATATATACAAAACCTATTTTTTAACCACCTATTAAACCATATTATTGGTTTGGACAACTATATAGGGAAAGGGAATGGGTTTAGTAGGAACATCATCAATATTTCTCCTACCCTTTTCATTCTCCTTTGGCTACTCATTTGTGGATCTTGAATGTGGATTATTTGGAGTTGAGGTAATCCCAGTGGAATGGTAAGTATAAATGTATCAGTTATTTTATTCTTAATTCTCAATGTGATGGCACTAACATTACCCTTGGGATTTGGAGTAGCTTGGGAAGGAATATTTCTAGAGTTCTTACTTACCAGTTCATGGAGGGCGGTGGAAGTCTAGCTCATTTACGTCTTCAACTCTCTCAACTCTGAACCTCTAATCATCAACTAATTATGTTTATTAAGAACAATTTGTTTCAAAATATCATCAGTATTAGAATCTACCCTGGATTGATAATTACCTTTTTTTTATGCTTTTATGTTTGGACTTCAAATCTCCTTTGGGGTTGTTGGAAACCCTATGGTAAGGCAGAGGTTGCTGTACATTTTGTTGAAAACGGGGCCTTTGTTGTTATCTAGACCCATAACTCATGTACTATTGATCCTTCCACCCTTGGTTGTATGTTGGTGAAAATGAATCATACATATTCTTGGGATGTGGTTTTTGTTGTTGTGGATATGGTCATTAAGGGAATATGGTAGAGCTATCCTCTATCCCTTGTAATTGGGGGAAACAGTCGATTGGGTGGTTGCTTCAGTGAAAATGCCACAAGGCCTCATATGAGTGGGTTGAGATGTCTTTTGAGACAAATCAATCTGCCTCACCATAGGGGTCAATTCTTCTTACTTGGTATCAATTAAATGAATTTCAATAGAAGATGAGATTACCTGATGTACTCCCCTGACATGTGGTGTACCTCGATCGCCATGTTGTTGGGAGTTTTGTGCCATATTTTCTATAAATGCATGTGTGGATACTACTAATTTTTTCACAAATTATCCTACACCTTTAACATCCACCATGCTTCAATCAATATGTGTGAGGCCTTCATAGAAGCACTGTATGAGGAGTTTCTCACTAATTTGGTGATGTGGACAGCTTGCAGAAAACTTCTTGAATTGCTCCCAGTACTCATACATTGACTCCCCTTATGTTTGACTGATCCATGATATCTCCATATAAATTGAAGTGGTCCTCGATGATAGAAAAAAAATCTTCAATAAAATATGTTTCAAATCATTCCAACATGTCACATCTTCAGGTTGTAAATAATACATCTAGTCTTTTGCAGTTCCATCATGTAAAAATGAGAATGCTTTTAGTTTTATTTGTTCTTCAGAGACATTTCTTGGTTTTAGGGTTGATCAAACCAAATTAAATTATTTTAAATGTTTGTTTGTATCCTCACAAGATAATCCATGAAATTTTGTAAGTAGGTGAATTAACACAGATTTCAATTCAAAGTCTTATTCAAGATTTGGGTATGAAATACAATTTGGTTGATAATTAATGTCAGGTGAAACCAATTATCGAATGGTTATATTAATTTAATTATTATAGTTTTTAGCCACTAGTTCTTATTTTACATTGAATTTAGAAGTGTTTCCAATTTCAATTTTCTTAGAGTGGAGGAATTCCCCAGCTGAGTAAATGTCAACACTTCCTGTAGACCGATATTGTGTGATTCAATCCCTAAGGCTGTGTTCAATCTCAGGGTCTAGATCAAATAGATCATCAAGATGGGTTCATGTAATAAATCATAAAAATTGATAAAATTAGACCATAATATCATTATAATAATTTTCAATTGATGATCTAATATTGAATAAAAGATAGAGGAATAAGAAAGAGAGAGATAAAAAAACAAACAAAAATTGAGAAAGGGGAAAGAAGAATGAAGAATGAAGATAAAACAAAAGGATAAAATAAAAGTTAACAAATACCACTAATTAGTTGAATAAAATAATTTCCTCCCTATAAACAATTCCAATATTAAATTCAATGTTGTAGGATCTCTCAAATGATGTTAGTTTTTGGGTTATTTATATACAGTTGAGTGGCTGAACAAAGTCATATCTCAAAGGAGGAAGTAAATTAAAACAACTTATTAGAGGTATTATAAAAATAAAATAAAATCAAAAAATTATAATGATTGGGTGGGTGTTAAATGTTTATAAAATAATAAGAATAATTATTTTGGAATAAAATTGTATTTTTTTTGAAATGAAATTCAATTAATAAGACACAACGAGAAGAAGTTTTTTTAGAAAATATTTTTAAAAGAATAATCAATTTAACTCTACCTATTCACTTAATTATTATTAATTATAATTTAAATTAAAATCCACTTAATTTTGATCCCCATATTTTTTAATCTTCATACCCTATGAGAAATAACATTACCACCAAGATGGAAATGGTTAAACCCTAGGCCAACTTCAGAACATGAAATCGCAACATCCTACTTTGATTTTAGTTCTAAGAATAAATTATGGTATGTGGTAAATTAGGTCATAAATACATTCTTTAAATAATTATGAATTGATTTTAGGTATTATATTTGAACTCTACAAATTTACCGTGTGTGTTTTGGTTTTACCAATTAACTTTTCTCTCTCACAATTTACACAAATATCGACCTCACATGTTTTTATGTCAATTGTTAAATTTCTTGATTAGTGTATTAAATTTGTAAAACTCAATTCATGGATAATATTTTCTTAATTATAGTATCATAATTATTAAAAATAAATTAATGGAGAAGGAAAGAGGTCGATTGATTACTAAGAAAACTACTCTTTCATGTGCAGTGTAGTCATCGTAGAAACACTTTGCACGTGAAAAGGTTTTATAAAGGGTAGAACCCAATATAGTTTTTACTCTTGATTTAAAAACCAAATAGGAATATTAATAGAATATTAAAATTTAAAATAACATAATAAATGGAATAGAAAATAATAGTTTACTAAAAGAACAACAATATTACCACAAAGAAGAAGAAAAAAATAGCATTTTGGAGGAGATCCTAGCTTGGTTGCTTCCCTCCTCCAATTGTGAATTGAAATGGTATGGAACCAATTATTATCTTCTCAAAATCCTCTATGGAATGTAAAAATACTTCCAAATGCGAAAAACACACATTTATATAGTGGAGGGTAGGCTAGGTTACAAGTGGTTTCAAGTGTGAATGGGGAAATTCGGCTAAATATTTTATACCATGTTTCACCACCTGTTTGGCCTTGAAAAAGCATGAAACATATATTATTCCAGAAGTATTATTTTTGATAATTTTTTTCTAGATCCTATAAAAATTTGGGCCCAATAAAATCACATATGAAGAATTTATGGCCTAAATACATAACTGATGTCCAATCTAGTGAATCCATCCTAACTTTGATTTAATGGACCATTTACTCTAGAGAAATGAATTATTTAGCTCCCTTGTCCTGAATAAAAGTTGTATAAAATCAAATTAGTAACATTTTTACAAAAGTTTATGTTCAAATAAGTTAAATTATATTATTTATGTTCGAAATACTACCCTGAATTTTAAAAGGGAAAACTGGAATTTTCATCAAATTTGAAAATGAATGATCTAATCCCAAATATTCCATAAATGAACACACTTACAAAAATTTGAGTAAATTATATCATTTATTATCAATAAAATATTCAAAAAAAATTTGTTTTATCAATTCACATATGCCAAGCCTCTAAATACTTTAAGGTGGAGAACTTCTGATCATTTATCGGATTGTAATTCCACTGGAAGTTCCTGCCCAACCGATGATGCTACACTTCTTTTTATAAGCTATGTAATAGTTTTGAGTGAATATTACTGAATTCTATTTGAAATTATAGACTAAAATCATATTATTATATTCTTTTACATTAAATTTTTATTCATCCTTTCAGTCACACCATTCTGTTGTGGTGTTCTGGGAACCTTCTTCTCATGTCTTGTCCCCTTCTTCTGAAAAAATATTTAGAATTTGTATCCAATGTATTCACCATTGTTATCATAATATAGGAATTTCAACTTATTACCACTTTCTATTTATACCCTTACATTCCATTGAATCAAATCCTAAAAAACATCAAACTTAATATTTATAAATCAAACCCACACTTTTCTAGTAGCATAATTAATAAGAATTACGATGTAAAGAGATCCATTGATATACTGAACAGGGGTAGGTCCCCAAAAATCCAAGTGTACTAGTTCCAACTTATGGGCACTAGGATTTCATTCATCTTATTTTAAGGAAACCCTTCTTTATTTCCCTGACATGCAAATTTCACACCGTCTAATGTCCATGCAATCAAGTTTTAGTATGCCTTTAGTCATTAAGACCTTTATGTTTTCCTCAGTGAGATGATAGAGCATGAAATTCCAAACCTCTAGATCTCCCGATGACGTAGTTCGGACCATTGCAATCCGATATATGATTATGGTCAAATATATTGTCCCATCATTTTCTTCTTTTGCAACCATCATGGATCCTTGAGTCACTTCCAGAATCCATTTTAGAACATCATTCCATATCCTCCTTCATTATGTTTTCCTATAAAAATTAATTTCATTAGTAGACTAGAGATATGTACAACTTATTTTACCCTCAAGAAATCCTCATTAATCATCAAAATATTGACATCTCTATTTATAACTATCTCTAGAGGTTCATCATCCACCAAATGTAATTTGTTAAACATTCCAGATACATAGTTCTTCATGCATCTTTGCTTTCTTGTTGAGTGAAATGATACACCTAAGTCAACCACCCATGACTCCACCAGAATATTCATGTTGAGAAACAATTGGATGTTTCCTTCTGTTAAACTCATGTAATTTGAGCTTTTAAATTTTTTCATTATTTCATAGCTCTCATCGCAAATTCTTCAATCAGTTTTAAAGTTTCCTTTATTTATATATTTCCAACATATTGGACTAGGACCAACCAATTTTCCTTGCCTATTCTATCACATCTTAACTTCTTATTGTTTCTTCCAATTGACCTTTAGTTGAGGTGAAAATCATCATCCTTCAACATTAATTACACTTTTAGAAGGTACTTGGACTTCTTTCAACCTGAGATCTTTATTCAGTATATGGTTCCGCATATCCTTAAACACCAAATAGGTCTTTCCATTGGAATTACTGACAAAAATCAACATTGCATCATAGCTCTCCCAAAGTGAAGATAAAATAAATAGGGCCCGTACATTGTTCATGAATGTTACCTCGACTAATTTCAAGCTACCCACAGATCTTATTGAAGTCATTCACTTAATCATTCACTGGTTTTCCTTCTGATAACCTTAAGCTGAATAACCATCACATCATAAACACTTTGTTAAGTTATGTTTCTTTATCATACATATCTTTCAACACCTTTATAAATTCTACTATTTTTTTTATTTTCAAACATTTTAAAATACATGTTTCTTTTTAATGATAACATCACCATAGATAGTGTCTTACTATCCAACCATTCTCATTATTCCTTCTCCATTTGATCCAAAAAATGAGAGTAAGTGGAATATCCAAGTCCCCCTAAACCAGATGGTCATTTATATACATTTTCTATAAGTAAAAAATTTATTCCATAAAGTTTATCTACCTAGACCTTTCCTTTATTTGACATCATAACTTCCACTGATAGTGAAATACCATTGAAAACAAAATTCCAATAAGTGAAGAGAAAACACTAGCTTCTTGAATAGTGTTTCTCTAATACCAATTGTTGAGAATCCATTCATCTCACCTCCTAATAAAACCACAAAAAATGACCACTTTTACTAATAGAAGCACCCCACTAGAAGAAGACCACCAAATGAAGGGTCGTGGATCCAAGCCATCCTGAAGGAACCCCTCAACTAAGTGTACTGAAAGTAGGAACACCATGAACCCAACTCATTGTTGTGAAAACATCGTAAGTCGTAGTGATAGAACGAGGTTTCAGATGAAGAAAAGTCAAAAAAAAACAAAAGAATAATAAGAAAACAAGATATAGATATTTATGTGGTTCAGTATATGATCTCTACGTCCACAGAGAGGCAGAACTATCACTACAGTGAAGAGCACAATTATAGGGAGTTTTAGAGTTCACAAGCACACACAAAACCCTAGTCTAAAATGGGCTAATAAAGAGGATGAAACACTATTCCATCAACTGCACAGAAAGTACACTATGTTATAGAAGAAGTTGGCAAGTAGTCCACATCACTACAGTGCTGAGACCACCCAAGTCCAAGGTGCTAAAGTGGAAAGTGGATAGAAGTCCCTAGAGCTATAGTAGTCATGCCAAAATTCTACATTACTATAGTTCCCTATAGGTGTCGGTTGAACATCTCTTCTATAGTGTCAGAGTTGCTATAGTACCTCAAATTTTGGGCCAAATACCATTAGACCCTTGACCCCTAAAACAAGGCCACATTTCCCCTGTGAACCCCAATAAGATCACCATAGGGCTTGACCCACGGAGTTGCAGTCTGGTGCACTATATGGGCTGCAAGCATTTTTCCCAACGTTATCAAAAGAGGATCAGGATATGAAAATCCAACACTCGTCGCAAAAATTTGGCCTTCACAATCATTTAAGAAAACTCACAGTCATACATTAAAAACAATGGAAATATAATCAATAGTAGAATATAAAGAAAATACAAGAAACATATGAGATTAATGTGCTTTAGACAATGAGTTCTATGTGACCAAGAGAAACACAACTGCCCTCTTTACATTATAACTATAAGTACAAGAATTAAAAAAATATTACCAAGGACATTTAAAATTTACAAAGTCTCAACTTCTAGTAATTAACACATCTCTTAAAGTCTTCTTAAATTCATTAAGGCACCACTTATATAGTAGGTGTCATCCAATCAAACTGTTAAACTTGCTGCCTTGAAATCATGGTCAAGCTTAACATGACCACCTCAGCTGGTATACCAAACTGAAATCCCTCCCTTGGTTTGCTGAGATATCAGGACTCTGAACATAATCAAAAGATACAAAATTCAAATTAATACACTAAACCTAGAGAGATTATGTTATCATTGTCTTCAAACCACACCACTTTATATTCCTATCACCTGAACCTGTTGGATGAGATTTCAATGAATGAAATTTCAATTAATTGAAACAAAACTTCACATCCCAAAAATTATCCCACTTTTAAGGGGTATTTCTGAATATACTATTAGGTACCTAATTCAAGGATACTTGGAACTTCAGTGATCCAAACATAACCACATACACCCAACCGAATCCCATCATGTACTTGGCCCTGGCCCACCAGTTCCCAGTATAAAATTCACTTCTCTAATTTTTCTTCCCTCCTACAATTCCCTTTTATAGACCTCTAACTCTCCTAAACTTAAAATCACCACAAATATGATATTTCAGAGGTGAAATAATGAGATAATTGAGTCAATAAGACGAGGCCAAAACATCCCTTACTCGATCTTCCTTCTCATACTTAAAGTTTCCTCGACACAAATCTTGAAGTACCAAAAATAAGGGAAAAACAATGACTTGAAAATAACAGTCATTACAACCTCCTCTCTATGATGCTTCTCATTCTTGAGAAGTATATCAGAACATTTAACTTGATATTAACTAATAGCCAAATACATCATTTTAAATCTACCCAAGAGTTACCTTTGAAGAGATATGAAAATAGTGCCTCCCCATCATTAAATCATCCTTGATATGAACACATTGAATATGCAATAACTAACATTTAAAGGAAGAAGGGTATGAACAGAAGTGATCCAAACAATCAATTGATAGATCACCTTGAAATGGAACCTTACAACACTACCATTCTTAAACATCACCAAATGGAAAAGGAGAGAAATATAGAAAACACATATGGAATAGACACAACCATAAACCAATCAAAATGTTACCACTGGTTTAAAATTTAACCAATTATTAAACATTGTTCGGTGATTTATGGTTGTTTAAAGATATATATAATAAATAAAGATCTTTCAGACAATAATGAATCTATATGGAATTATTTATTAATATCTATAACTTACACTAACTATATTACATTCTTAATTAAAACAAAAATATTATTCAACCAATCATGTGATGTAGACATGTGAACTAGTAATAAAATAATTCTTTATGATTTTACAAATATAATAAGTCTATAATATCCTAATCATTAATCATGATTTCTATGAGAATCACCTAAGCATAGTGTAAGAAAACCATTACAGTCACTAAAACATGTGTTAGTTGAAAACATTTTAATCAAAATAGTAACAAAAAAGAGTTTGAAGGAGCTTAGAGTAAAAAAGGATCCTAGACACTTATGACTCCAATGGATTTATATTACACCATTTAATACATTATAACACTCGAGAAAAACTTTAATTCCAAAATAAGCCTAAAAAACATTGAGAAAAAAAAATCAAACACATTGATTAATCTTCAACCAAATGTAAAACCTGAAATCGAAGGTTGAAATTTTAAAAATCCCTTCATTGAAAACATGATACCTCAGTTGAGGAGGATATAATAGTTTGATTTATTATAAAAGTATTTGTGAATTAATTCATTCTTGAATAAATGAAACAATATCCACATCATTTTCCGCCCATTTATTTTTGAAATATCAATTTTCCCCCAAATACGATGTTGAATAATTTCCAACCCTCACCATTTTTCTAAAAATTGATTTAAAATCATATTTATAACTAAATCCAAAGGTTTTTAAAATTTTATTCTACCAGAAGCCAAAAATTTAATTTAATAACAAACTATTTCAAAGATTAAAACTTCCTAACCACATAAAAATTTAGTGGTCCAAGACATTTTATAATAAACTAAAAGAGTTTGGGAAACTCACACCTCTTAAAAATAATATATTTTTGTTCATAGTCAAAAAATAATCAATTCGTAGAATATATCAATTTGAAAAGTACCAAATAAATAAACATCATATTTTAACTAAAAACACACACATGTATTCATAACCTATTAAAGTAACATTTCTTCCCCTTTTCAAAATACAGTCAAGGTGATTATCACTAAAAATACCATTTTTATGGTGGTAAGATTCTTCTTTAAAAATCATGTTATAAAGAATTTTATAGTAAGTTTAATTTACACTATCATACCAAAAATACATTATATAAAATAGATTTTAGGATTTACCATGTCAATATGGATGTATTAATTCGATGATATCTTCTCGAGTAAATCCTTAATAATCTAATTTAATTTAAATTTAGACAATAATGAATTCTAGTTTACTTCATGAGTAAACACTACACCTTAGAACTCTCAGTCAGACAACAAATACCAAAACCCCATTCATAAGAACTATAATTCTCATAAGGATAAATTATAATAATGATATTATTATAATAATTCCCAAAATGAGTCTATCATGGTTTAACCATACAGATTACATTTAAACCATTATTGTCTCATTTAATCAAAAGATGAAGAATTCACAAGCTAAAAGGTGATTTCACCATGACATGAAAGAATTGTACACCGAATTCCCTTGATATATCTAAAAAATATAAAAAAATGATATCAAAAGATAGAAAAGATTATTAAATGGGGGTTTACATTAGCTCTATTAATTGATAACCACGTTATAACATTTGATTTACCAGGTATGAAGGAAGGAAGAGTAAATAAGAAATGAGAGTTTTCCCCTCTTGATTAATGACTATAGAATGGGATAGGTTTGAATATAACCTTAAATGGGTTAAATAGATACAAAGGGAAAAGTTATGATTCAACTTTCTCCTTAATAGAACAAGAAATACTTCACCAGTCATATGGCGATTGGATAATGGGAACTCCCTCACTAGAGTTTTCACTAGGTAACTAGTAATAGGAGGTCGGGTAAATGGTGGTTACTTATTGCCACTGCCCATTTTCTTTTCCTTCCCTCTTCCAACTCTCCAATCCCAATATAAATCTTCCAAACTATTTTACCCATCCAAACATGAATAAATATGCACTCTAAATTCCAAGAAACTCTAACATAAGGATGGGAGAATTTTTTTTGGAACTAAATGAAAATAAAATAGAATTAAATCTCCAATTAAGTTCTTAATGAAACATTCATAAAAGTTTCAATACTTCATAAATATACCCATGAAATTATAAGAAATCAATTAAATCACATTCACTTAAAAAGCTCACTTCTTTCCTAAAATATGTTTCTAAAACACCATTTTGAAAGACAAACACCATCAAAACACAAATTTACCACAATTTTAAAAACTATTTTTCTAAAAGAACTTCAATATAACATCAACCTAAATTAATTTCATATATATAAATTTGTTAAAAATTAGTTAGACTCAATAATTTAACTCAAGGTATTTCAATCATAGATTTAATTCCAACTATCAAAACCATTGAAAAACCATTTTGTTATGATGGAAAATCAATAATTAATTTATTTTTAACACAATAATATTAAAATTATTAAATAAATCAATGATAGATAACCTCTATGTACCTATGGAGGTAAAATCTATAGTAAATACACTTATACACCAAAAAAAATCTCAAATCAAATGAATATTCTAGAATAAGGTCAGGTTTACATATAGATCACATTTGACATAAAGAACCCATGAATAAGTAAGAATCAAAATGCTTAACCACGATTCCCAAAGAATAAGGTTCATTACCTTATCCCAGAAAGTCTAATAAAACCTCAATGAGATTTCTTCCTTGGGCTTTCATGGATGTAGGCAACCTCAACTATACTAGAAAACTACACGAGATGGGTGTACCCTATCATCTTTTTCCTATATATTTTATTTTCCCAAGATAGTTTACACATTAGAAAACAACTCATAAACCCTTATTTTTTAAACCTAAATATGAATGGTTTAACCATTGAAGCTTAAAACCGTATTTCAAAAATTTGAATGTAATTTAGAGCACCCTTTGAATTTTTTTAAGGCATTCCAAAAAAGAAATGGTAAAACTAGATATCAGTATAAATAAAGTATAGATTCCACTACTACACATATGTAATTTAACAACACACAAAAAGCCTTTTAACTGTGCTAAAAAATAACTATTAATTGCAATACTGATAAAGAGGTTCCTTTTTTCGCATTAAAAAAAGCACTGGTAAAGGCCTAGCTAGCTGTAATGTACTATTAATATAACAACACACCTAGTAAAAACCAACAGGTATATAAAACACACACAGAAAATAATTCTATATAAATTTAATTGGCCTCATGAATACAAAAGCATCCACCCATGGTATATAAAAAAATTCTACATATATTTCAGATAATGTTTTATATAATTATATTACAATTATCCAAAAAATAGTTAAAAACATTAATGTTTCATATTTTGACGCCCATTATCCCCTCTAAAAAATGTCCCCCATGGTATCAATTGCCGAAAAAATCATCCCAACTCGATCAAAATATTACACCTATATGAGAAAATAGATATTATGTTAGTAATGCTACAAATAAATATATTACACATTAATATGAAAGAATATATTAATAAAATGTCAATTTTTAATAAAAAAGACACATTTGGAGTTATACCAATCACACCATGGATAATATTGAGGTGGGGTTGATTCCTACATGTCACAAATAAGTTATGGACCATTTTCTTAAAATATCAATACAATACGAATGTGTTTGCTTAGTTTTGAGTATGTCACTTGTTCTTTTAATAAAATTAATATTAAATTTAAATAATGACACATTTGGATTTATACTAGTCACACCATGCATGAGATTGAGGTTTGGATGATTCCTACATATCACAAATTACTGATGGATCATTTTCCTAAAGAATAAAAATAATCTGAATGTGTTTTCTCGATTTTCAGTATGTCAGTTTTGTTTTTTTACTAAAGTGTAATTTCAAATTGGAGACATGAATTTTGAGTCATACTGGTCACATCGTGTGTCATTTTGATGTGATTCTATTCCATGCATATCACAAATGACTTTTGAATCATTGTTCTAAATTATGAAGACAATCGGAGTGCATTTTCTCGGTTTTCAGTGAGTGACGCATTTGAGCTAAAATGTTAGTTTTAAACTGATAACACACACTTTTAGTAATATTGGTCACAACGTGCATCATATTGAGGTATTGTTTATTTCTACACATCAAAATGATTGTTGGATCATTTTCCTAAAGTATCAAAACAATCCAAATGTGTTTCCTTAGTTTTCAGTATGTCACATGTTCTTTTTTACTTGAATTAATGTCAATTTTAAATAAAAAGACACATTTGTAGTTACACTGGTCATAATGTGCATTGTATTTAGGTGGGGTTAACTTCTACATGTCTAATATTACTTATGGATCATTTTCCTAAGTTATTAAAATAGTCTTAATGTGTTTTCTCAGTTTTCAGTATATCACTTGTTCTTTTTACTAAAATTAATTTCATTTTTAAATAAAAAGAGACACTTTGAGTTATACCGGACACACCATGCATCATATTGAGGTGAGGTTGAAACCTAAATGTCAAAAATTACTTATAGATCATTTTTATAAAGTATCAAAACAATCTGAATGAATTTTTTTAGTTTTCATTATGTCAGTTTTGTTTTTTTACTAAAATTCCATTTCAAACTTGAAAAAAACATTGATTCATACCCATCACATCATGCATAGGGTGGATTTGAGAATTCTTCCTACATGTCACAAATGAATTATTAATATCTTTTCTTAAATTATTAAGACAATATGAGTGTGTTTTATTGGTTTTTAGTGAGTGACACATTTTGAGTTAAATATAAATTTTAAACTGCTAATGAACACTTTCAGTTATACCAGTTACAGTGTGTATCTGATTGAGGTGTGGTTGTTTCCTTCATGTCACAAATTATTCATGGAATGTTTCCATAAATTATCAAAACAATCCAAATGTGTTTTCTCAGTTTTCAGTCTGACACTTATTCTTTTTTCTAAAATTGTCAATTTTAAATAAAAAGACAAATTTGGAGTTAAACGGGCCACATTGTGCATCCTATTATGGTGGGGTTGATTACTACATGTAAAAAAGGTATAATGAATCATTTTATTAAATTATCAAAACAATATGAATGTGTTTTCTTGGTTTTTAGTATGTCACTTGTTCTTTTTACTAAAATTAATGTCAATTTTAAATAAAAAGACACTTTGAGTTATACCGCCCATACTATGCATCATATTGAGGTGTGGATGATTTGTACACATAAAAAATTACTTATAGATAGTTGTCCTAAATTATTAAAAAAATAAAAATTTGTTTGATTATTTTTTAATATGCCAGTTGTGTTTTTTACTAAAATGTTGTTTCATACAGGAAACACGCATTCTGAGTCATACCGGTCACATCGTGCATCTGTTTGACATGAGACTACTTCATACATGTCACAAAGTACTTATGAATCACTTTAATAAATTATGAAGACAATCAAAGTGAATTTTCTTGGTTTTTAGTGAGTGATACGTTTTGAACTAAAATGTCAATTTTAAACTGATAATGGATAATTTTAGTCATTCCGGTCACACCGTGAATCGTATTGAGGTGTGTTTGATTCCTACAAATCACAAATTACTCATGGAATGTTGTCCTAATTTATCAAAACAATTCGAATCAGTTTACTCAATTTTCAGTATGTCACTGGTTCTTTTTACTTAAATTAATGTCAATTTTAAATAAAAAGACACATTTGGAGTTATGTCTGTCACACTGCATGTTGTATTGAGGTGGAGGTGATTCCTACACATCAAAAATTACTCATAGATAATTATCTTAAATTATCAAAACACTATGAATGTGTTTACTCAGTTTTTAGTATGTCACTTGTTCTTTTTACTAAACATGATGTCAATTTTAAATATAAAGAGACATTTAGAGTTATACCAGCCGCACCATGCTTCATATAGAGGTGGGGTTGATTCCTACATGTCACAAATGACTCCTGGATCGTTTTCCTAAATTATCAAAATATTTGAATGTGTTTGATCAGTTTTGAGTAGGTCATTTGCTCTAATACCAACTATATTAACCTAGAAATTTCATACATAGATATAAAATCTAATTAGATTACATAAAATAATGATCCATGTTAGAATATTTTAGGTCTAGTGCTTTTGGAAACATAGAAACATAAATAACTAGTTCATAATAGTCTCTCATTAAGTTATTCATTACTAGAAACCTTCTTAGACATATCATTTCTAAAATAATTCTTCAAAACCCAAGGATATGAAATAGAAGAAAGGGTGATCATAGATTCTCAATAAGTGTAAACAAGGGATATATAAATGATAATATAAGGATAATATGAGAATAAAGATGTTGGAAGATGATATTATCATTATAAATTCACACCCTACATATCATAGATCATAATCACGAGTCATGGATTAAAGAAAGGTAGTTCAAAATACATGAATCTTAAAGGATCGAAGAATATTATAAACTAGAAACATACACTTAATGTCATACTGAGTATACTGTGTATCTAATTGAGGTACGACTGATTGAGTTACGGTTGATTACTATACTATTCCAGAAATTTTTCATGATAGATCTTTTGGGAAGTCATACTTTTCATTCAACTACTAAGAAATACCTTGGTAGATGCATCCTTATTATTCACTTCAAATTTCATGCCACATGGGGTTTCCTCTTCCACCCGAAAAAAACATGTTCTCCCTTTTCTGGCTTGTTGTAGATAGTTGAAAGGAAATTATAACTTTCCAAAATATCTATAAAAAATAAATATTAGATAAAAATGAAAAGGAAATGAACTTACAAATAGGAGATAAAATGATGAAAAATTCATTTATTACATAAGTAATAGGAATTAAATTTATACATTCTTGACCCATTTCCTTATTGTTATTATCTCAGTTTCAGCCTTGAATTCCAATATCTCATGAGCATGATTAGTTTCGAAAAAGCTACCCCAATTCAAAAAAAAAAGAATCTACCTGTATAAGAAAACAATTATTATGTGAGTAATACTAAAAATATGTAAATTAAACATAAATATGAAACAATCCACTACTTATATGGAAATAAAATATTCATGTTATTTGTGCACATTCTTTCATCAGGTTTGCTGCCCATTCATTTATAAGAAAATCTATATCATCTTGTGAATATGAATATTTTCAAAAGTCATAGTAGTACTGAAAAAATATAAATACACAAAGGATTAATAAATATTTTAAATGAAATTGTAATTTCCTTTGAAAATTCCTCTTTAGGGATATTAATTTTTTCATGAAATATGATCTCTCTCATAAATTTACAAACATAATAACCATAATATTTTCCATTTGATTATTTTTGACACTATAGAAACATTGATAAAAAAATTTAATTTGTTTTGATTTGTGTTTGGATAGTGAAATATTATTATATATACCCTAATACTTGTCCATTCATAGTACTTTTCATGTTTCTCATCCTTATCCCCTGGCCTCATTCCATATTATAGATGATATTGATGCACTGCCCTATCATAATAGAATCATAATTAAAAGATAATATAAATTATATAACTTGATGTTTATTTCTAAAATTTTAGATATAGTGTATTAAAAATTGAAAAATTCCATCATGTGTTGTTGGTTTGTTGTGTATCCATGCATTGAATCCAGGAAGTAAATCTTTGGAGTATCAAAATTGACCGCAATGTGCATCCAATGCTTCATAAAAATATAAAAAGGAATAAGTAATAAAATAAATGAAAATATATTTTATATGATTAAATTGTAGAGTTTTACCCTAGCATCATTAGTATTAAGAAGAGTCTGTCATCCTTATGTTTTCTTTCAA
The DNA here is from genome assembly GCA_963277665.1 of Viscum album. Lineage (NCBI taxonomy): Eukaryota > Viridiplantae > Streptophyta > Magnoliopsida > Santalales > Viscaceae > Viscum > Viscum album. The sequence goes on from OY728120.1 coordinate 1,250,002,251, forward strand.
ATGATTTGAGCAGGCCTGCTACTATTTCATCCTCTTTCTTGGAATCTATTTTTGGTTATTTTATAGAGGTGGTGTGAGGACTAACGAGTACAATTTTTTTTCATGGGGAAATCCCATAAATTTTTTTGATATACCATGAATCCATTTTTATTTTATTTTATTGAAAATATACTTTCTAGTAAAGTGGGGTCCTACATAAAGCCACCAATTTTTCATTAAAGGTTTAAAAATTCAAAAATATCAAAGATAACTATTGAACACCCCACCACAAACTGAAATACCACACCCTAATTAAACATTAAAATGAGATCCAAAATCACCGCCTCTATATTTGTACGCTGACAAATCACCTGTTTCAAATTTCAAAATCCAAAATTCCAAAATAGATACCATCATCACCTCCTAGGGCCTACTGCCTCAGCATGTGAAACCAGACACAAACCAGCCCTCCTCATAACCATCTCATCGGAAGCCAGCACTCCAAAAAACACCATTGTCACTAAAAATCATGACACCAGCACAAACTCCAACCAAAACCCAATCGAAGAATCACCAAAACAAGATACCCAAACTGACATCAACACTGAACGATCATAAAATAGAAAGATATCACAAAGTGAATCATAGAAAACATCTACAGATTTCATTGAGGAAGAAAAAAATAAAATCTAATAAACACGAAACTGGATTCACTAGAAAATATCATCTCATGACGTATCTGGAGCACCTGAAGCCATTGAACCACGCATCCATGAACCTTAAGGATTCCACCACTCCAGATCCGACTTGGAGAGGTTATGAGGAATACGAGGTTAGAGCAGGGTTAAGTGAAATAGGTCTCTGAATGATTCCAACTTCAATGAAAACCCACAAAAGGCATAACAGGAGAAAGTCAGATCTGGAAGTGCTTGAAAACCCATTGACCACCGAACCACATAACCCAAAATCTCTTTGAACCGATTATCCAGTTGTAACCTAGAGTGGTGCAAGGGAAGAAGAGGTAAAATCTAAGTGAGGCCAGCTGAGGACATTTGAAATTAACAACCGATGATGGGAAGACTGAGATATCATAAGAGGAAACCCCATGGAATCAAGACCTAGAGTGAAGAATAGAAAGAGATTCCAGAAAGAAGGAAAAATATAAGGAAAGATGAAGAAGATGAATTATTAGAAGAAGGAATAGAAGATAAAGAAGGAGGGGGAGATCCATCGCTACCTAAGGGCTATAGAAAACCTAGGAGGAGAAGGGAGATGAGGTGCCAGGATAATGGGGTACCATCCTTCAATTTTTTTGATATATACATCTACCAAAAATATGAAATATTTTTAGTCATAATTAGAATAGTATATCAGATTTTGGAAAATCAAATCAGGAAAACATACCTCATGTATACATTTATAACTGAGCTACCTAGACAATCATAGTCAAGTATTTCACTTACATTATTAACACTAATGAAGTCGTGAAATTCCTCTCTATACACATTTTCTTTAAAATCAACATTATGTGTAATTTTTTTTGACTTTGTATCTACATGAACCTTCAATTTTAGTAAATGAGGATATAGAAAAGGTTGGGTAAAGGTGCTTTCATTAGTTATTTCCAATCGGTTGGTCAATCCTTTATATGGTTTTGAGAGAATCTTTCATTTCACCCCCTTCCCTTTGTTTTTATATAATAACATTCATCAGTTTAGACATTTTTTCATTAATAATTATAGTTTTAACTTGAAAAATAAATTGGAAATGAACACCACCTTGTCGACATGTTTTTTTACAAGATGTGATGGCCATGCGATGAATGTTCCAAAATCTTTTTTGACCATGTGAATATCTTCCTCATCAATTGGAACATGTTTCTTAGAGATAGACTCATGGGCCACACTAATAGACACTCTCACATGACCTATTTTAAGTGGTCTACTGCGCAACATGTTGTTTTTGATATTGAACACTGTATCCATAACTACAAGGCAATGGGTGGGTGTTTATATATATAAATCACAGTCATTATCACCATATCGAATATTATTACAAGAAATCTATCAGTGTCTATCTAATTCACATTTCACAGACACATTTGTTAGAAATTTTTTTTACCTCGGCTAAGAAATCTCTTTGAGGGGAATTACTTTATTCATAGCTAGTGGGGGTGAGGTGGGATCTCCACGTGGTGGTTGTTCTTGAGTTATTTCTTCTCTTTTCTTCCCCCATAAAAGTTTCCATCATCTATCTATGCCATTGGAATTTTTCTTCAATGGAATATAGTCTTTGTCTCATCCATTTCAATTCTTCACTTTGATCCTCCTCTTGTTTTTTACTTAAAAATATGTTCAGGTTTTCACCCCAAAACCTTCACCTCTAACGCGACCATACTGTTCTAGCCACTTTAAGGCCACCAATAGTATGTGTTCATCTGGTATAGGTGTTTATAATTCTTGTGACTATGTCATATAGGAAAAATAATAAAATAAGCAATCATTGTTATATAATAGATATTTAAAGAAAAACATATTTTTATTATGTAATACTTACACATGTTTCCAACACTTTTTTTGTGTTTTCATTTATTAGTATCCCACCTTTATTTACACATGCCTCCTTCCATAGCACATGGCATGGGATGGAAGTGGATTTTTATTTGGAGTCATCAATCTATATATAAACAAAGGACCATAATTATGGAGTGTTTCATGTCACATAAATGTATTAAGGTATATTTATAATATATACCAATTTTTTTTCAAGCGAATCATACCCTATCCTTACTTTATGATAGAGGTATGCTGGTATTGTTGCTCGTTCCTTATTTCCAGATCTCAGTTTCTATTTCATGAATAATTTTTTTCAATAAAAGTGATTAATACACATATCATCAAGACACATATTACTAGCCATAATGTACCTAAAAAGACACATCCTCTCGATGACTAGTAAACACATCCCACACTTCTTGAGTTATCAGGTGTGCATAGATAAGCAATGGGTGTGGGTTTATTTTCCCTTCAGCATCTTTAAGATGATGTATCATTAGAATTGTATGAAAACCTCTACGTATCCTTAAAAAAAGCATTGATACATATTTATCTTGAGTGTCATCTACTATAATTTCACTCTATAAGGGATGATAAATTGTAATTAAATATTTTATTATTTTATTTTTTAGTAAAATAAAGAAATGATATCATAATGTTGCTATAAAATCTTCCCACATCAGTGTATTAAGACCGACCAAAACATGGTTCCACAAATATACATTAATCAACATGCATTGACGAGTGAAAATTCCAATTTAAATATTGAACATGGCCTTGTTTGGGTTAACATACTGGCCCCATGCATTCCATGTGACCTCATATTTGATGTCTTTGATTTTCACCTTAATGATTTTTGCTAACACCGTCAAACTACGACACTCATGTTTTTTTTGTGTCTCTAATACTTCATCAGCTAATATTTCCTCATAATCTACATCATCAACATGTTCCTATAGAGTGGTATCATTGGCATGTGTAGATTTCCATTGTACCTCTTCACTGGGAGTAACAACAGGTTGATAAACCTATTGTTCCTCAGGATTTGGAGCACCAGCACATGCAGAAGGTTGTTGTTCCTCGGTACTATGAGCATAATTAGGTCCAGAGACCTATTGTTACTTGGGATTGAGAGAATAAGCATGTGTAAAAGTTATTCTCTACAGAAGTGGTTTAGCATTTAATTTAGAGTACACAAATGTATCAGAGAAAAAATAATAACATGAGGTAACACATTTTATATTACCAAAAAATATTACCTAATTATTGAACTCTCTCTTTTTTTAAAGGCTAAAGGGATTTAACCCATCTATAAACTATAAAAACCCCTTCATCATGGTCTCCTATAACATACAAAATTTTTTCTACATTGGGACTGTTGTGAAATGATTGCAACATCCCAATGAATGGGTCATCCTCATTTGAATTTTCATTTGAACCTTTAGTGTTTTTGGTCGATAATAGAAAAATTGAACACTTTTGGTTTGTGGGATCTAGAATATTAAATACTTAAACTTCTTGTGATTCCATTATAAATGATTTTTCTTTGTACCCTTCATTACTTAAATTAACTTTCATGAATCCTAATTCATCTATTTTAATAGAAAAAGTGTTATCAACCCAGTTGAATTGAAAAATCGGAACTTGGAATGTTGTATAATCCAAATCCCAATTTTTTTTAATGATGCCAAAGTATGAATTATTCATGTAAATTGGATTTCTTTCCTTAGTACCAAAAACAGGCATCACTTCAGCCACAAGTGTAAATACACTATTTTTCATGGTACTGTCTTCATCATGTTCATTGTTTATAGAATGTATAACTATTAACTATATAACCATTATAAGATAATAAATAAAAATTTGGTCCTCCAACTAGCCATTGAAGTTGTTCTTAATTTGAATCTAGATTTTCATCTAACTCCTTAAAAATATGGTCTCAAAAACATCCCATAAACTATTGATTATGTGTATTTGATATCCATATTTCATACCTTAATGAATTCATATGCCTAAGTTTTTTATGGGTTTAAACATATGTGTAAACCTCCAAACTATTATTAAAAAAATAAAGGTGGTCCTTCTACTGATCTATAATATTTATTGTGACAATATCTATTCTAGAAATTAATTCACCTACAATCTACCTAGTGTGACAAGATTTTGGTAGACCAATGCTTTCCACCCCGAACAAGTATTCAGTATAAAATTTAATGGCTTCCTCAATAATATATCGCTATGCAATACAACCCTCTAGACGACTTAAATTTTTGACATACACTTTAAAAATCTTCGTATACCATTCAATGGGGTATATCCATATATAGTGTACAATATCGCATAGTTGAATATCTCTCACCAAGTGAACCATAAAATGAACCATCATATCAATGAATGTTGGCGGGAAGAACATTTCCAGTTCACATAATATGAAAATAATTTCTCTTCCCATATATGAAAATTTCATTGAGTTTATAACTTTGTTGCATATATATTTGAAGAAGCAATTGGGCTTAGTTAATGTAAGATATAAATTCTTGAAAAAAAAAACAACGTAAAGCTATAGGAATTAGATCTTTTTTCAAAACATGACAGTCATACGATTTCATACCTTTTAAATTTAAATTGTTCATTGACACGATGTTATTGATATTTTATGAATACCCTTATAGAACCTTTTACGTCATTCAAGAAGTCGAAACAATGATATATCTCTTGCCTAGAAAGAGTATAAGTATCCAAAGGAAGAAAAGTTAATTTTTCACCCTTTAATGGAACCAACTCTTCTTGTATTCCCATGTCAACCATGTCCAACCTAGCCTTTATTCCGTCCTTTGTTTTCTCGGGTTCATTTAGAAACATACCTATGACACTATCACAAACATTTTTTTTCAAAATGCATAACATTAAGAAATTTTATGACGTAAAAACAATTCCAGTATGGTAATTAAAAAAACTAATCACTTTTTCCAATCAGTTTTTGTAAGGTTTTTTGAAAATGGTTTACTAAAATAAGTGTCCACCTATTTTAATTTCACAAAACATTTATCACCTATTAGTAGAGAAAATATTGTATGTTCTTATGAACTTCCATCTAATAATTTCATCCATGATTGGTACTTATGACATCAGGGTAGAAATTTGTGATATCCTAGAAACACGGTTTTCAATGAAGGTTTCAACCTAATTGACTATGTACCTTGTTCTCAAATGGTACACCCTTAGGTTCCTTTAATTATATATCATAAAAAATTTCCATAAGTTATTGTCCCATACAACATGGATCTCAATGTGAAATATTCATTTATATATGTATCATACAACATAACACCTAAATACCATATTGATTTCAAATCCTCGATAAGTGGGGACAAAAAACATCAATATCATTACCCGGTTGTTTTGGTCTTGATATATTTATAGATAACATGATGTATTTTCATTTCATACATAACCATGATGGTAATTTATAATTTACCAACATAATCGGCCATGTACTGTGAGTTCTGTTTTGAAATCCAAAAAGATTCACTCCATCTGCAGATAACATAAGATGAAGGTTTCTCAGCTTGTTTCAAAATTCATGATACTCATGATCAATTATCTTCCATAGAGGAGAGTCTTCTGGGTGATATAGTTTCCCATCTTTAATTCTTGTATCTGTGTGCCACATCAATTTTCCTGTAGTCTCCTCACTTCTATATAGGTTCCTAAACATTGGAATGATTGGAAAGTACCATTAAACTTTCATAGGACCAGATTCATCTTTCTTTTATCGAGAAGCACCACACTTTAGGAATTATGTAATTGATTTGTGGTTTTTTTAAATAGTATACAGTCATTCGGGAAGGTGTGTATTTTTTTAGTGATTATACCCATCGAGCATAGCATTCATTTGGCATCGTATGTTTGGATCAAGAGCTCATTATCTTCAGGGATCATGTCATTCAAGAGAGAAAGTAGTTCCATGAAAATAGAGTCACTCCATGTGTTTCCTAATTTCAAATTATATAGATTTATTATGACTAACATTGCTATATATTTAGTGCAACCATCATACAATGGTGTCTTTTCACAACTCTTTAGCTTCTCAAACAGTTTTGGGAAATCACAAAGTACATCTTCAAATGTCCTTTTCATTTACTCAATACGATCTTTATCATCAATCACATATGTAATCACATCCTCAAAACATTTTTCTTCATTGTTCACACTTATAATCATATCAGATGATCCATAAAATGTAGTTCTATCCCAACCACTAGCTACATTCGCCTTTTTCCCCATGTTTATTCAAACATTTATAATTTTCATCTATTCCATGATAGATCAAGTGTTCTTCCAACTCTTATGGAAAAATTATTCTTGAATAAAAACAATATAAACACAGATAAAGTAATTGAGAATGTTCATATGCATGATCTTTTTCAAACTTGATGAACTCCTTCACTCCATCTTCATTATCTTTTGTGAGATGATTGGAATCCACCTATTATTTATTCATATCCATCCAATTTTATTTAGTAATATTAATATTTAATAAAATAAAAACACAATATAGGTTAAACTAGGTTTATAAAACAACTATATATCCCTCCCAGAAGATCCCATGGAAGCAAAACAATCTAGAAAAACTTGGACCTATAGAAATAAAAAAACATTTTACAATATTTTTAACACTTTCAAATAACCCAAAATCTTAGTTGAAAATCCAGTTAACATAATAATATTTTTTAATACATCAAGTTAGTTATTAGCACTGATTTTAAAACCAAAATAATTATTTTAAAAAATACCTTTAGGTATTTTCTCAAGTATCATAATTTGAACAAAATATTTAAAAGGTTACATTTTTTATCATAAATCTCATTAAAATTTCATTTTCAATCCATGAACAAAAACTTTTAAAACAATATCATTAAAAATAATTTTTTTTAAAAGAAACCACATAGAAATAAAGTTATTCGAGAGAAATTAAGAGAAATACTTTAAAACTTAATAATATAATTTTCAATGGTAAAAATACCCTTACCTTGAGTCCCATAGATGAATCAAATCTTTTTTATGGATCACATTTAAAAAAACCCTATAAACGCTTTTCCAATATTGAAATCCAATGGATGGGTATATAGGTTATGGGATAAGGAATATGGATATAATTTAGATAAAAAAACCAGAAGCCAGATACTTGGAAAAGGGTGGGGAAAGTGATCCTTTATAGCCAAACTTAATGAAATCTTCATAATTAAATGTTTAGTAAATAATTTCTAAATGAAAAGTTGATCATAAGATACACATGCAGTGAGAAAATTTCATGTATCTCTCATCTGATTATGTCACAATATTTGATAAAATTTCCTTTAAAGTGATTTCAATAAAATATAGCTTCTCACTGTTATTCTTATCTCACATTACTTTTCACTACTTCATATAAACCTTATCATGAAATCTCAAAATATCAAGCTACCTGCATTCATTGATAGACTCAACCACCCCATATCCTTTTCACGTCTAGACCTTATAGAACCATTTCTACAACTAAACCAATCTAGAAGCCTTCTATAGCAACCATAGGTCTATCTCTATTTAACCAACTATAAATTATCATTACCTTGGATACATCAAGTAATGACCACAATTGTAGATTCAATCTAACTAAACCCGATTAGTACCTCCATTGCATCCATATTTTTTTTGAGTTGAAGACAAGATCCCATACATAGAGCCACTACAGATCCAACACAACCTCTCCACACATTACTCATGACTAGAGTAGATCACACCCATCTTCCCAACCACCTGATCAATGGAACTAGCTATGATAATCCATTGCACTAGAATGTTTTAGTATCCCACATGTGATCTTGTTCAAATAGTATCTCTCGGAGTATGACCCTGCCTAAAATATACACTTTCCAAATACACAAACCTAAATATAGAACTACCAATAATAGTTGAACAATAACCACTTTGTTGTTTTGTTCTACATTCCAAAGTAGATTTCATGTACACATGCAGTGCCACAACAAGGACCTTCTAGACCATGAGCCTATAACTTCAGCATGGTGTAGTCACTATCAAATGTATCCCACCAATTATCTAGTCAAATGAATAAACCAACTTCAATATGCAATATTGTAAATTGTTTTTTCAGTGATTCTCTATAAATATAAAAGCTTGATCCACCAACCCATGTCAATAAGGCACACACACTAACCCTAGATAATTTTAGCCTTCATTCTCTATATAAACACTTCAATCTTGATTTGAATCATGTCCCTCATCACTGATAACAACACCATATCATGCCTATATATATTTAGGAACAAGGAACAAGTTCATGTCGACTTATGTCATGGGTTTAAAAACCAACCTACACATGTAGCTTCATTTAATATGGTTTATAATATAGTAATTTTTAATCCTAATTTTGATCCATAACATATGAAATACTAGCCTTATCAAATGCACACAATCATAACAAATGATAACAAGGTTTCAATTTTGGTGTAAACATATATCAATAAACCACCTTACCTCATGGTGCTAAACTAGCCTTATCTTTATACATATATAATACACATATTAGAAATACCTTTTGAATCCTTTTTAACCCAAATTCAATTCCAAGGGAACTCACCCAACCAAAATCAAAGAAATAACATGATTAATAAAATGATGTCTTAATATCAAAACAAAAAACTCAATAGGGAGTTTGAATGGGGAGGCTTGGGGATGAAGACAAAGTTAATAATAAAACAAAATAACAAAGGATATTACCTTTTTAAGGAGTGATGATTGTAAAGGAGAAGGAGGGTGGCGAGGTAGGGAGAGAAGGCGGAGAGGCAGGAAGAGATGATGATGAGGTAGGGATAGACAATGGTGAGGCAAGGACAGATGGTGGCAGAGGTGGGTCCACGATAGAGGAGGGGTTCACGGTGGAGATCGGGTTTGCAGAGGTGGTGGGTTCAGTGGTGGAGTTGGGGTTTAGAGGAGGAGGTGGGGTTTGCAATGAAGGTGGGATTAATGGTGGTGGAGGAGGGGTTCATGATGATAGGGATAGAGGAGGGATCGATGGTGATAGAGGGGTCTATGGCGACAAAGGTCGACTTCTGTGATAGCTTGAGGTGTGTAAGAGAAGAATCCGACAATTAGGTTTCATTTAAAAAAACAGGTAAGGCTTTTATCAGTGCTAGTTAAAAATCAACGATAAAGGTATGTTTTATCAGCGCTAAAATAGAAATCACTAATAAAATCTACCTTTATCGTCATTTTTATCACTGATAAAGATACGCCTTTATCAGTGATAAATTTATATCATTGATAAAGACACATTTTATCAATGTTTTTTAGTGATGATAAAGGCGTCTCTTTATCAACGCTAAAAAAGTGCTGATAAATATATAATGTTAGTAAATTATTTATATTATTATATATATTTATAATATTATATATATAATAAATATATATTTATTATAAAATTATAATAAATGTATTTATTATACTTATAATTTTAAAAATATATATAATTAATATATTTATTAATATTTTATAATTATTTAAATATTATATATATATATATTTATAATTATAGTTATAAATATTTTTATTTAACGAATTTAGTCCAACCAGAATCCAAATCTCCTGACTATTTATTAAAAATAACGAGAAAAGTAACATAAAAAATAAGAGAGATACGGGGTCAAGAAACTAAGCCATCGCCCAAGAGGAGAAGATACATATCACAAGGATCAATGTCATCACCATGGCCATAACCAAAGTCTGCACCATCATTAGCTGAATCCCATTTAGATTGAATTTTTTTTATTAAGGAGCATAGAATACATATCCCTGATCCTTCACTACTCTAGTGTAAGTTGATCTCTAGAAGAATTTCTAGTGGACCACCCTCGTTCATTGCGCCCACTTCCCTGACCACGTTATTTGGGGTTCCTCCCCCATCTCCATATTTTTGGAAGACAATATCCCCACTCACCATTTAGGTCACCCGCCCTAGAACCAAGGGGGAAACAACTTCCCTCTGCAAGAGGAATAGAATCAGAAATAAGCGACTAACCTTCTGCCAGGACATCTGAAGTCGCGTTTTTCATAGCTGACTTTTTCCAAGGAGGGACCATATGGAATCCCTCAGCATCCAAAAGAGATTTATTTTGAGGGAACACATGAAAAGAAACATCCTATTTATGCTTTCCTTTAGGTCTTAAGGCAATCTCTTGCTCAAACATGAATTGTTGATCAAAAAACCCTTGAATTTAATCTTCATTCACTTTTCCACTTCTTGTTCATGTTCTTTGACTTTGGAATCATCTTTATCAGCAATTGCCTCATCTTTGAAGATTTCATCCCAAGATTTCTCATTACCCAACTTACCATGAGTTCCCATCCCACTAGGGGATTCTAAAGCTGTCATAACAAGTTCATCACTTGCTTTCCCACTAGGTTGAGCATTTGTGCCAATTCCATAATAATGAGCAACCTGTCCACCAGTGTGAAGAGAAGTAGGAGAACCACAGTTTGTCTCCACAGTTGGATGAAACATTTGCTGGGGGGAGGCCATAGCCCCACTTTCACCAGCCATACCAACCTATTTACCCATTTTATTCTTTTTAAAACATGAGGTTTCCTCATGTCTTCTACCAAAGCAATACGAACACAACAAAAAGCTTCAACGTTTTGAATCCTCATGACCAATCCTCTTGCAAACAGAATATAAGTAAGGCATATTCTCATAATTATAACATATTTACATCAATTATACTCACAAATCAATACATTTATGGACCAAATTCATCAGAACATATATTTATTTATTTATATTTATAATTATAAATATATTTATATTTAAAAAGTATTTATATTTAATTAAAAATAAAAAAAATATATTTATTGTTTTAAAAAAATTATTATAATATTATAATTATTTAAATACATATATATTTAATTATAATCATATAAATACTTTTTTTAAAAGATTATATATATATATATATATTAATTATTAAAAAAATATATTAGTTATAAACATGCATATTTTATTTAATGTATATAAATAAATATTATTTTTTAATATAAATATAATAATTTTATATAAATTAATAATACTTTTTTATTAAAAACCATTATCTGAACTCATAATGCCGTTGATAAATCTATCATTTATCAGCACTAAAAGAAGTACCGATAAAGGGTACACCTTTACCAATGCTTGTTTTAGCGCTGATAAAAGTCCCCCTTCTATCAGAATGTTTTCCTTAGCACTGATAAAGGTCAGTGCTTCCCTTTCCGTAATCTGTGGTAGTGTTCCTCCATCAGGGAATCAATTATTACTCCATATTAACCTGTTCATCAATAATAAGTACATTGGAAAACACTATTCATTTGTTGTTAATGTTTTAGTTAATATGAATTGTTAATTGGTTCAATAACAATTATGTAATCAAATATATACAAACATGTGATATGGTATGAAATCCTACCTATACCTACCTACAGTTACCTAACATGATACATGAGGCTTAGATATTTAGAAAAACCTAAAGAAAGATAAAATAGATCTCAGAATACCCCTGGTAACTCAATCTTCCACTATAATTATGTTTCCTAGGCATATTTATAGATTACTTATTGAGTCCCAACATTCCTAACTCCCAACTATTATCATGTTCCATACCCAAGATACCTTAGTCCATGATACCATTTTATAACAACCTGACCTAGATTCCTGAATTGACCCCTTGAATACCCATAAAAAGACCTTAGGTGCACCTCTCGATCATTAGAGGCTGGCTTAAATATAGAGGGTTAAATATCATATGTGTGGGAGATTATTTCTCCGCATTAGATATGATTAAATAGATAACTTGAAATGAAATTTGACTCTAAACAAAAAAAATTTCATGATATTTGGGGTCGTTAAGCTTGATTGACCCAAGCACAAGAAACCACCAGTGGGACACCCATTAAATAGGTTACCTGGGAAATAAAGGATTCTATATCTATATGCACATACATGCATACAAACTATAGAAAAAAATATACCTAAAGTCTACAAAAGTGGGAAACATAGACAAAAACCACATTATAAATTATTATAATCCAAACATAGATTAAATAAAAAAACATGAGTCCCAAGTTTATGGCCTCTCATAGAGAACACCATGGATATAACCATGGTAAACTCTCTAAATGTCCATCAAAACTCCAAAAGGGTCAATTCTGTCTCCTCATACTAGGTGTAGTGTACTCCCATGATTTGGAACCATCATCTCTTAAATTCATGCATATTTCCACTACTTGGATCATGTGAAATGAGGTTTATATTAATTCTAGAGGAACACATGTATGGTGTGACTGCTTTGTATCTCATGAAAGTCCCCACCTGACCTCAGTTAATCTATCATAAATCAAGTGTGCAGAAAAGTAGTATAAATTAGGCATATGATAAGAAACAATATGAATCCAATCAAATAATATGTCAGTGAAATAAAATCAACATGTTTATTTATCAATAAAGTAAAAACATATCAAGCTTTATAAAACACTATAAAATTTTAGTTCATCTCCTGAAACCTTCTCCGAGCCATGATCAAAATAATAGTAGGGTACCTATCCATCAAGGGGGACATATCCATCAAGGATGTCTGACTAAACCCATACTTTATATGAGTAATTGTACATATATATAAACACACACACACACACATCAATATATATACATATATGTATCTATAATCATAAACCTCATAAGGCCAATGTCTCCCTAGATGGAGGAACCGCATGTGGGCATCAACTTCTACCTCACCTTGGAGGCCACTCATCTCCTAATAGGGAGGAACGTATATACATATATAGATACCTTATCTTAGTGGCCACTCATCATCTCTTAGTAAGGAACATATATATATCATATACATATATGTAGCCCTCCTTTACATGAGGCCTCTCTCCTATTAAGTTGGAACTTATCACATGTATATACGGTGTCCCCATGTATGACCAGTACACATTTCTTGAGGTAAAACCTACAATATAATGCTCTTCACCAATATATGAAATACACACAAATACTAGGATATACATATTGAACATTTGTAATGAATCCTCTAAACATTATGATCATATTTAAAATACAACATAGAATTATGAGTATATAATTAACACATAAAAAATCTAAATTTATTACTTCAAGGAATAAAACTAAAGTATAAAAACGTCAAACACTATGATTGGGATTATGGAGGAACATCTCTAATTACTTTATATGAGGGAATCCCTAAGCATGGAATATTAGGTATGAGTTTTACTTAAAATCCTATGAATGATTCTATATCATGTGATACCTAAAGGGAAATCCCTAATCATGGATAAATCATTCTCAACATCTATAGCAATTACAAACATGGTATTATTATCATAAAAATGTGCACTAAGAACTAGAGGGAAATGTTTGAGTGTAACAATGCAAAATTCATACTTGTGTGATGTTATAGACATGTAATTACATGAAGGAAGAACAAAAACATGTTTTAAAACAATATAAATCATGTAAGAAAACTCATACTATAATTTGGTATTCATAAATATACATGGATGCAATCAATGATGAAAAAATGGGGCATGAATGTGATCAAGGAATAGGGGATAACTAATTATAATTATAAATTAGGTAAAAAATATTTAAAAAAATTAATGAACTACATTTGTTCAGTTATCTATCACCCTACCCCATGTCACTATATTTATAATATTATAATACTATGAGAGAAAAAGAATAGCTCACCAACCCTAGACTATATAGATGCAAATATCTAAGCCTATAAGGAATGATATGACTCTGCCAATGGATTTAAGAAACCTAGGATATGTCAAAAGAATGCTTGATCCATTTCGATAATTGTAAAATGAGAATTCTACAAGATTAGAAGTAGACTTACTACCTACTAAAAATCTATTTTTATTTGATTTTATAAACTTGATTTATGGGTGAGAGGGAACCGGAACAAAAGGTTCAAAATTCAAAGCATTTCACTAGACTCGAGAAGATCATGAATAGATTCATCCACATCCATAGAAGTCAAGTCGCTTGCCGCCCAAATCATGAGTACCCCTGTCATCGTCACCATCCATCACTACTATCGACGCCGTCGTTCAACCACCGCACCACCGGATAACATCAGAGCTTGTCGAAGCCACCGAAAACCATCACACCACCTAGTCTTCTTTCCCCAATGAACCAGTGCTAAACCAAAAAATATCACCGACCATCAACCATCATCGTCGCCATCCATCACCACAACCATCACACAAAACCATTTCCATCTCGTCGTCATCCCCACTGGCATCGATGCCATCGACGTCCAAAACAACAATGAAGAACATCATCGTCCTCCATCACCATTGTCATTCAAAACACCACACAAGAGCACCAGATGCCATCGAAATCAGTCCTAGCTATGGAACATCCCCTTCGTGAACAAACTGACGGCTAAAGAAAATAAGAACCAAAATAAACGAGAAACGCAAAACAGAACCATCACTAAACAACTCATAGAAGAACCAAAAAAAAATTCTCCGAAAAAATGGGAAGAAAGCCGAAAATCAGAAAACAAACCAAAGATGATGTTGAGGTCACATTGAAGGAAGAGAACCAGAACGCCATCAAAGAAGGATGCTGATTCAGGACACGTGAGAAGGACCGTCAGCCGCCAATCCCGACATCCCAAAACTTCAAGAAATCACCACTCCAGATCCAACCAAGAGAGTAGCAGAGAGACTTGAGTTTAGGGTAGAGACATGAATGACCAAGGGATTCAGACGACGATAACACTACGGGGAGAAACTAAAGACAAGAGCGAACCGACTCAGGAGTATCTGGAAAGCTGCCAACCGCCGAACCGCAAATCCCAAAACCACTATGAAACCATCACTCTAGGTTCGAAACAGAGAGGTGCGGTGGAATGCAAGGTGAGATCAGGGTTAAAGCGGTTGGGGAATTCAACATCGGACCACCATCATCAGGATTAATAGAAACTCTTTAAGAGACATCATCGAGAACAAACCCGAGGGAAGTTAAAGAGAGGGGATGAGAGGGGAAAACAAGAACAAAAATAAAACAACCAAGAGAGGGTGGGGAGGGAGAGGGGAGAAGAGAGGGAAAGGGGGAGATGAGGTCTAAACACATAGGCCTACCCCACCGACACACCAACGAGGAAACCCTATCTTGAGAGAGGCGAGAGGGAGAAGCTGCTCCAAATAGCCTTACTACAATAACGACAATTATAACCTCCTACTACCGGTCATAGGAGGATCAATCCAAAGTGGAAGATAAATTTAAACCCTAGAACATGATGAAGGTTGAACAAGACTTGAATCCATAGCAAAGGGAGAGGGAAAAAGGATAAGGGGGAGCCTACCCCATATTCAATTATGGAGGACTCCCAAGGCCCCTTGGTGATGATTTTGATTATTAATTAAGACTATAATTGAAGGAGGTGCAAGGGGAACCATATGGAAGATCCCAATGGATCCCAAAGACTGAAAATGAGAGGAAATCTCTATTTGGGATTTTAAAGGGGTCAAATGTTTGGATTTAAAATGACCAAATTACCCCTATTTTAAGGGATTTTTCTCAGGAGACTTCCATATATACCTATTGTTATGTCACATAGTAGAGATGGAAAGAGACAAAATGGGGGTGAATTTTCAATATCAACAATATCATATTATTTTAAAAAATTGAGAAGGATTCAATGGATAAAAATATATAGCAATTCAATCATACAAATAAGTGTTGTGGGTGCTCAGAGTATAAGTAGTAAAGTAAATAATAAGAGAGAACAAAAAAATTATAGTAGTTCAGATAAAAAATATCCTATATCTACTCTTCGTACCCTAAAACCCTAGATTATGGATATATACTATAGATAAACTTCAATTTTTAAGGAGAGTGGAAACTCATTAAAACCTACCTTTTGAACACCTTTTGGCACAACCGCAACATTTCATTTTTCAAAGTTGTGGCACAACCTCTAAAAAATGATTTTTAGTCAAGTGAGCATAACTTGACACTGTATTTTATACAGGAACAACCATGTGTAAATTTTTTTATAACTAGAATATTAAATTTAAAATTCACATACTATTATTGATCAAATAAATAAATAAAATATGTAAATCAGTGTAAGTAGAAGATGATGGTTTTTGTCATATAATGAGTAGCTTCGACCCTTTATTGATTCCCTTGAATAATGAAGATTTTGGTGAACCAATTAAAAATTCTCTTATTCATAGGGATAATAAAAATATTTACAAGATCAAGTGCATAATAGTTTCAACCCCTATTATGCTACCTCATCCTTTAATGGTACTTATAGACAATTTCCCAAAAACTATTTTCTTCCAAATAATCTCCATGATATTTCTTCTTTAATGACCAAAGATCACTTCATGTGGGTTTTCCTTAATATTCCCAATAGTCTAAAAATCAAACAATTGTTAGAATATAAAAAACATGAAAATAACCCATTAGCCACATTTGAAATATTGTGTCTCACTAATTAGCATATTCATGTACTTCCATTTAACAAAGCGTTCTATAAATAAAAAATTCTCACATCAGTTCATTATGAAATGTTGTTCTCAATTAAATCTACCAATAACACTTAAAAATATGTTCAACATCTTATCACAATCTCACGTACTCCACTTACATTGCATTCATTTGGCATATCAATCTCTTGGTGTCCCTCTTGATATCACAATGACCTCAGTTCATATCCTACACCAACTCCCCATATTACATTGGTATAAATATTATGTTGGATTGAATCCTTACATTCCTTCAACACATTCTTAACCTTCATCAAATAAGTCATCATAAATGAATGAAAAACAGAGCATCATACTCCCAATTACATTGTGTTAAACCTAGTTTATTATATTTTTCGGTAAAGGGTGTTTCCCAGTTTCACATTAGATTATCCAGGCTTGTAATTTTTTTCTTGATCTATAAAATAATGTATCCACCTCTCCTTGAGGTAAGGGATTTCACCATTCTACTTGGTATCATAGGGTAACTCACAGTAACATTTTTTTCCCCATCCCATCCGTTGTGCCCCACCCTCTAGTGCGGTTTATCTCCAACACCGTCCCACCTGTGACCCTCCATCCCTCTATGGTTCACTCCTAGAAGAACCCTCTAGACGGAACCCTCCCACCACCTCTTAGTGTGAATTCCTAGCCCCACCTCCTTGTGCGGCCTCCCAACCCCGCCGTCCTCTATAACGTCCTGACCCTGCCTCCCTGTGCGGCCTCCCAGCTCCGCCCCCCTCTGCAACTTCCCATCCCCGCCTCCCTATGTGGACTCTCGACCTCGCCTACCTCCATAGATTACCGGCCTCATCACCCTATGCGACATCCTAGCCTCACCTCCCTCCTGTGAAAATGTGCTGCACTCTCCTCTTACCGACCATCCTTCTGTCACCCTCCTATGTCGGCACCTCCCTCTCACGATGCATCCCCCCTTCCACCCTAGCATATGCACATGCCTCTCCTACTGAATCCCATCGCCGGCACCCCCTTGTGGACATCCTGCCTTCCTTCATCGACTCCTCCTAAGGAAGCCCATCCTCCACACTGGTGCCTCCTGTGGCAACCCCATCTCTAGCGGCCTACCTCCCACGTGATGGCTCCACCCTCCGCCGCGACAGTCCCCGTGCTCCAGCTCCGTCTCAGCTAATTTCCCAGCATCCCCGTAGCGGACCTTCCTCCCTAAGCACCCACTGACTCTCTAATGGAAAACTCTTCCATCCTTCCTTTGCCGATCACCACCTTCACTCACCTTGTTGATGAGAGACTTGATTTAATAAATTTTTCTATCTGGAGGAAGACGGTCCTGATGTCTCTCACTGGAATGGACCTTGACTCACACCAAGATACTTCTCTACCACCACTATCAGATCTAAAATATAGGGTCTATAAGTTTGATGACAACAAAATATTCACTTTTCTTTTCAATTATTTAGATCACTTGGTAAAGGATGTGCCTTGGATGAAAAATACGTTTAAGGAACTCTGGGACTCTTTAAACCTCATGTATTCCGAAACAAACAATCACTACGGGAAAAAAGATTTTTGCGACCTGATTTATTCCCGTCGCAAATAGTTTGTGCCAAAGGTTATTTGTGATGGGAGGATTGACCCGTCGCAAATAATTGGTTATTTGCGATGGGATTTGGGGTCCCGTCGCAAAAAATTAAGGCGTGGTTTTGCGCGGTTTGTGCGGAAAACCACGGGAAGGTTATTTGCGACGGGGTGATTCCCCCGTCACAAATAGTGGGTCGGTCAGAGGGTATTTGCGACGGGACCCGTCGCAAATACCGGCGGCGGTAAATAGATTTTTGCGACGAGATGTTGTTCTGTCGCAAAAAGTGTGTCAGCAGAAAACTATTTGCGACAGGACCCGTTGCAAATAAACTTTTAATTACCGACAGTAATTAATGCAGGCAAAGGTATTTGCGACGGGATCCATCGCAAATAGTACTATTTGCGACGGGATTCCCATTGCAAATAGTACCGTCGCAACTAATCTAACCTATATATACCCCCATCTATTTTCTTACTCTTTCTCTGAATTCTCACTTCCTCCCACTCTCTCTAAACCCTATTTTTAGAGTGAAAATTTCTCTGTGTTAGTTTTTTTACGAAGAAGTTGTGAATTCATCTACATCAATAGGAGAACAAGTTTGAAGGTATTTATATTTTATTTAATTGATTATTTATTTCATTTTTATGTTAATTTTAATTATTGTTTATTTTCTGTAATTAAATTAGATTTAAATTGTTTTATTATCAATATTTATTTGTAATAATAAATTAAAATTATTACTACTAATTCTTAATAATAAGAAGTAATTAATAATTATTAATGATAGTTAGTATTGTATATTAATAACTAGCGGCAATTAGTAATTAATACCTGTAATTTGTATTTATTAATAGTAATTAACACTAATTAGTAATAATTAGGGGTGATTAGTAATAATTAGAGGTGATTAGTAATAATTTGGGGTAATTAGTAATAAATAGTACAAAATAGGAATAAATAGGAATAAATATCAATATATAGTAATAATTGGTAATAGTTGGTAATAATGGGTAATAATTGGTAATAAATAGTAAGAAATAGTAATAATTGGTAATAAATAGTAATAATTGGTAATAAATAGTAACAATTGGTAATAAATAGTAAGAATTGGTAATAATTAGTAATAAATAGTAATAAATTGTAATAAATAATAATAAATTTTAATAAATTTTAATAATTAGTAATAATTAGTAATAATTCGTTATAATTCGTAATAATTCGTAACAATTCGTAAGAATTCTAAATAATTCGTAATAAATAGTAATGAATAGTATTAAATAGCAATAAATTATAGCAAATAGTAGTAAATAGTAATAAATAGTAATAAATAGTAATAAATGGAAATAAATATTAATAAATAGTAATAAATAGTAATAAACAGAAATAAATAGTAATAAATAGTAATAATTTGTAATAACTTGTAATAATTTGTAATATTTTGAAATATTTTGAAATATTCTGTACTATTTTATAATAATTTGTAATAATTTGTACTAATTTGTAATAATCTGTAATAAATAGTGACAAATAGTGATAAATAGTAATAAATTTTAATAAATTGTAATAAATTGTATTAAATTGTATTAAATTGTAATAAATTGTCATAAATTATAATAAATTGTAATAAATTGTAATAAATTATAATAAATTGTAATAAATTGTAATAAATTTTAATAAATACTAATAAATACTAATAAATACTAATAAAAACTAATAAATACTAATAAATACTAATAAATACTAATAAATACTAATAAATACTAATAAATAGTAACAAATAGTAATAAATAGTAACAAATACTAACAAATACTAACAAATACACCCAAATACTAACAAATACTAACAAATACTAACAAATACTAAAAAATTGTAATAAATACTAGAAATTGTAATAAATAAAAATAAATTGTAATAAATACTAATAAATTGAAATAATACTAATAAATTATAATAAATTGTAATACATACTAATAAATACTAACAAATACTAACAAATACTAATAAATACTAATAAATTGCAATAAATTGTAATAAATACTAATAAATTGTAAATAATACTAATAAATACTAATAAATACTAATAAATACTAATAAATACTAATAAATCCTAAAAAATAGTAATAAATAGTAATAACTAGTAATATGTAGTAATAATTAGTAATAATTAGTAATAATTAGTATTAAATAGTAATAAGTATTAATAATTATTAATAATTCATAATAATTTTTAATAATTATAAATAATTTCTAATAATTTGTAATAATTCGTAATAATTCGTAATAATTCGCAATAATTCGTAATAATTCGTAACAATTCATATTAATTCATAATAATTCGTAATAATTTGTTATAATTTGTAATAAATAGTAATAATTAGTAATAATTAGTAATAATGAGTAATAATTAGTAGTAGTTAGTAATAATTAGTAATAAATAGTAATAATTAGTAATAAATGGTAATAAATAGTAATAAATAGTAATAAATAGTAATAAATATTAATAAATAGTATTAAATATTAATAAATAGTAATAAATAGTAATAAATAGTAATAAATAGTAAAAATTAGTAATAATTAGTAATAATTAGCAATAATAAGTAATAATTAGTAACAATTAGTAATAATTAATAATAATTATTAATAATTCGTAAGAATTATTAATAAGTGTTAATAATTCGTAATAATTCGTAATAATTCGTAATAATTTGTAATAATTCGTAATAATTTGTAATAATTAATAATAATGAGTAATAAATAGTAATAAATAGTAATAAATATTAATAAATAGTAATAAATTGTAATAAATTGTAATAAATTGAAATAAATTGTAATAATTTGTAATAATTTGTAATAATTTGTAATATTTTGTAATATTTTGTAATATTTTGTAATAATAAAATAATAATTTGTAATTATTTGAAATAATTTTAAATAATTTGTAATAATTTGTAATAATTTGCAATAATTTGTAATAATTTGTAATAATTTGTAATAAATAGTAATAATTTTGAATAATTTTTAATAATTTGTATAAATTGTAATAAATTGTAATAAATTGTAATAAATTGTGTTAAATTGAAATAAATTGAAATAAATTGTAGTAAATTGTAATAAATTGTAATAAATTGTAATAAATTGTAATAAATTGTAATAAATTGTAATAAATTCTAATAAATACTAATAAATACAAATAAATACCAATAAATACTAATAAATACTAAATATACTAACAAATACTAAAAAATATTAAGAAATAGTAACAAAAACTAACAAATACTAACAAATAATAAAAAATACTAACAAATAATAAAAAATACTAAAAAACACTAACAAATACTAAAAAATTGTAATAAATACTAAAAATTGTAATAAATACTAAAAAATTGTAATAAATACTAATAAATTGTAATAAATTGTAATAAATACCAATAAATTGTAATAAATACTAATAAATTGTAATAACTTGTAATAAATTGTAATAAATACTAATAAATCTTGATAAATAATAATAAATACTAATAAATACTAATAAATACTAAAATATTCTAATAAATACTAATAAATACTAATTAATAGGAACAAATAGGAACAAATACGAACAAATACTAACAAATACCAACAAATACTAATGAATACTAAAAAATACCAACAAATACTAGCAAATACTAACGAATACAAAAAATACTAATAACTACTAAGAAATACTAAAAAATACTAACAAATACTCAAAAATTGTAATAAATACTAAAAAATTGTAATAAATACTAATAAATTGTAATAAATTGCTATAAATACGAATAAATACTAATACATACTAATAAATAATAATAAATTGTAAAAAATTGTAATAATGTTTAATAAATTGTAATAAATTGTAATAAATTGTAATAAATACTAATAAATACTAGTAAATGCTAATAAATTCTAATATTTACTAAAAAATACAAATAAATACAAATAAATACTAATAAATACTAATAAATACTAATAAATGCAAATAAATACTCATAAATACTAATAAATACTAATAAATACTAATAAATAATAATAAATACTAATAAATACTAATAATTTGTTATAAGTTCAAATAATTTGTAATAAATTGTAATAAATTGAAATAATTGTAATAAATTGTAAAAATTTGTAATAATTTGTAATAGTTTGTAATAAATAGTTATAATTTGTAATAAATAGTAATAATTTGTAGTAAATAGTAATAATTTGTAATAAATAGTTATAATTTGTAATAAATAATATTAATTTGTAATAACTAGTAATAATTTATCATAAATAGCAATAATTTGTGATACATAGTAATAATTTGTAATAAATAATTATAATTTTTAATAAATAGTAATAATTTGTAATAAATGGTATTAAATGTTAATAAATAGTAATAGATTGTAAGAAATAATAATAAATATGAACAATTAGTAAGAAATAGGAACAATTATGAACAAAATCAATTGTAATAAATTTTAAAAACTTATAATAACTTGGCACAATTTCCAGTGGATTGGAGGCACTCCTTTTGCTCGATGAATCTTCTCCTTTCAACTTTCACCAACTTAAAACATTATGAAAATCATGATTCTACGTATGCATATACAATATCATATGTATGAGTTTGAATATGCATTCGTAGGACCACATTTTTCATAATGTTTTCCGGCATTGATAGTTGCAAGAAGATGATTCATCAACAAAAAGGGGGATCTTTTGTCTGAAGGCTTATTTACTTGCAACTTTATCACACTGAAATCACAATGAAGAATCTGCTTAGAGGTACGCTTATACATTCTTGTATGAATGAGAATGAATATGCGTACCTCCGAGTAGATTCTTCATTGCGATTTCTGTGTGATAAAGTTACATGTAAATGAGCCGTCAGACAAAAGAGTAGTCGTCAATCCACTGGAAATTGTGTCACCCATAAATAATGGTAATTATTAATAAGTAGTTTTAATTATTTATCTTTTTTTCATATAGTGTTTTTATAATTTCAAATTATTCAATAACAGTAATTATTTGATATTTTTTAGAAAAATATGGAACAAGGAAGTCGACAATAGTCATTATTAGATGACCACGCTTGGATAAATCAGCGTAGAAATACAAATGGTTCTGGTTTAAATCCTATATATATTGAGGGTGTTGATGCTTTCTTGTCATTTGCATTATCAAAAACAGAATATGTTTCAGAAGGCACAATAAAGTTTCCTTGTAAAAAATGTGCTCTGAGAATGTTTGACACATTTGACAAGGTTGATGGACATCTCTTGCAGTTTGGTTTTCAACTAGATTATGTTTTTTGGTATCAACATGGTGAATGAAGTTCCATAGAAGATACTAATAATACGATTCTAAATCCTTCACGGTTTCAAAATTTAGTACATGATGTTGCAGGTCCATCTGTTCAAAAAAATGAAACTCAAGATGATATTGATTTAACTCCTGATTTGGAACCATCTGAATTTTATGAGTGGTTGAGGTTAGCAGAGAATGAATTATATAATGGTTTCAAGATTAACAAATTAGAAGCGGTTGAAAAATTTATGGCTATTAAATCATATAATGCAATGTCAAACAACTATTTTGATTAGATATTTTCTTTGGTTAAAACACTATCACCTAAAGGAAATGTATTTCCTGCAAATTACAATGAGAGAAAGAGGCTGGTTCGTAATTTGGGCCTTAGTTATCAGAAGATTCATGCATGTACAAATGATTGCATCTAATATTCTGGTGAAAAAGAGTCATTGGATAGTTGTCCCACATGTGGAAAATCGAGGTATAAATATATATTTTAAAATAGTATTTGTGACGGGAATAAGGGCCCGTTGCAGATACTATTTGTAACAGGCCCTTCGCAAAAGGTTTATTTGTATATAATTTATATAATCGAAGGATTATTTGTGACAGGTAACTTCCCCATTGCAAAAAATATTTTTTGCGACAGGCCTGTCGTAAATACTATTTGCGATGGGCCCGTCACAAAAGTTTTATTTATATATATAATATATATAATTGGAGACTTATTTGAAATGGTGAAATTTCATGTCACAAATACTATTTTTTGCGATGGGCCCATCACAAAAACTGGTTTTTGCAATGTTGTTTTCTACAATGGGCTAATTGCGACGGGACCTAGCCGCTAAAGCTTATTTGTGATGGTATCCCATCACAATTAGTTCATCACAAATACCTCAAATTCCAGTAGTGAATTTGGCTTGGGTTTTAGGAATTTTCACCACCTTTCCATTATTCTCCAACAAAACCATCCTTTTCCGGCATACTTCATCAAGTGGAAATCACTCTGTGATGAATTACTTGAGTTGTGGCCCATTCCTCAAACACATGAGGGAGATTTGGCCTAGTGGGACCAATTATGTCTCTTCAAACTTCTATATGGCCTTGATCCTGAATATGAAACAGCGACCACAGAGATTCTTTCTATCCCCTCCTCGCTTGAGATTCCGATGGTATATCATCACCTTAGAAAGGCTCATGAGGTTCCCCCCCACTCATAATATCGATCCTACTTACCTTATGGTTTGTGGTAGTGGACATTTTTCACGTGCTCGTGGACGTGGCCATGGTGAGGGATGTACTCTTACTTTATGTCATCACTATGGAAATCTAGGACATCTCTTCCAAAAATGTTGGGTTCTTTATGGATTCCCATATCATCCACATTGGTAGGGTCCGATTGTGGTCCTTGATGATTCCCCACGAGATTCTGATATTCCTCCCACTCTAGACCTCTCTATGGAAGACCTCTAGGTTATTTACACTCATCAGGTCACCTCACAAACTAGTTCTTCTTCAACATCTATTTCCCATACTGGTGGCCCCATATCTTATGTCACACATCACCCAATTTCATGGATGCATATTTCAAGTTCATATGATCATCTCATAGGTGATGTATGTATGTTATCTACTTATCGTCTGTATAGTGGCCCCACAACCATCACTATTACTGAGGGATCCACTATCCTTATTGTGAGATTTTTAATTCATGTATTCTCATGTTGTCTGTATCACATGTTCCTCAAAGTCCTTTTAATATTATATTTATCAATAATCTCACAAAGGACTTCAACAATATTGCTATTTTTATATCTTTTGATGTTGTGTTTCAAGAGAAGATGATGAATTAGGAACTCAGTAGAGGTCAGCTTCATGATGGGGTGCACATGTTCAATGATCTGACATCCATATCCAGCACGAAACTCTCTACTTGTGTTTTGGAATTTCATTCTTGGTTGGGACATCCACATACCTCCACCCATTATTAGATTTTTCCTGAAATTAGTCTGTATATTTCTTTTCATTACGAGTCATATTAATATGAGAAACATCATCACATATCATATATTTCTTAGTTTATAACACTAACCTCCAAACCCTTTGATTTTTTCATTCAGATGTATAGGGTCTCTCTATAGTCCTAATTAAATTAGGGTACCAATATTATGTATCCTTTATTTATGATTTATCATCTACAACCTTGCTTTACCTTCGTCCTGATTGGTCTGAGGTGTTTACTACTTTTCAGACCATTTATCATGAAATTCATTATCATTTATCCACCTATATTAAATGTATCCTCTTGAAAAATGGATGGGAATATTTATCAACTTTCTTTCAACAGTTTCTCAAGTATAAATACATCATTAATCAGATATTCTTCTCTGATACACCTCAGCAGAATGGAGTGGTTGAGCATAAACATCATCATATTTTAGAGACTTCTCAGGCCCTCTTATTCTATATATAGGTCCCTCTTATTTTTGTGGGAATTCCATCCTTACTTATAAATACCTCATAAATCACCTTCCTTCTTCTATCCTTTAGGTGGAGACTCTTTTTTGAGATCTGTTCCCTTCTCTACCTCCTCACTCGCTTCCTCTCCACGTGTTCGGGTGTCTTTGTTATGTCTATTACACTCACCCCAACCTCTCAAAATTTTCTCCCAAATCCCTCCATTGAATCTTCATTAGATATTCCCACACTCAACATGGATACCAATGTATCTCTCCATACTTACAAAAATATATCATATCTACTGATGAATCTTTTGTTGAGTGCTCTCATTTCTCTCCTCCCTCTTCCATTCCAGACACCACCATTGATGATTTTCTTCCTCTCACCATCCACCCAACTTTTGATTGGGTGTCCCACTCTATTGATCACTGGTTTGGCACCATCTTCTCTCATTACTCATCGAATGTGTCCCCCTTCCCGGTTGAGGACACCATCTCCCTAGCTTCGTCTGACATTGCTTCTCTAGAAACAAACAAATTTCCCATTGCATTGTGAAAAGGTACAAGTTCTTTGAAGAATATTCCTATATACACATCCACATATAGAGGTATTTCTGCTCGGTATACTATATTTATTCCTCACACAGTTGGTGATTCCAAATATCACCCAAGGTAGCTTCATGCAATGCAGGATGAATCAAAATCTCTGGATGACAATCATATATATGGTTTAGTCCCCCTTCTAGCAGGTAAACAAGTAGTCGACAAATGGATTTATAAGGTACACCTGAATACAGATGACACTCTTTATCACGTTAAATCTAGACTTGTGGCAAAAGGATTTTCTTAGACATATGGTGTTGATTATTTTGACACATTCTCTTCGGTTGTGAAGATGGAATCTGTCTGATTATCTATCTCTCTTTCCACTCATCATTATTGTACTATTCATCAACTTGATGTCAAAAATTAATTTCTACATGGTTTTCTTGATAAATATGTATATATGCAACAACCTCTTAACTTCTGTGCCTCCCGATCTGATTCTCATGTCTGCTGACTTCGTCACTCTCTTTATGGATTCAAGAAGTCTCCTCATGCATGGTTTAGAAGATTCTATACAGCCATCACTATATTTGTCCTATCTTAGAGTATGAAGGACCACACTGTCTTCTATCACACGATGTCCTCTGGCTGTATCCTTATGGTTGTTTATGTTGATGAAATCATTATAACTAGTAGAGACTAAAATGGAATCCCCCATTTCAATGTGTATCTTCAAAACCAATTTCAAACCAAATATATGAGTCCTGTGACATAATTCCTTGGAATTGAGGTCTCCCATTCACAAAAAAAATCTTTCTTTACCAACAGAAATATACTTTGGATATCTTGTAGGATGCTGGTTTGACTCAAGAAACTACCTTTTACACTCCTCTTGATCCCGATGAATGATCTATTTATGACAATATAGAACCATATTCTCACCCATATAGGTACATTCATCTTCTGGGAAAACTCAATTATCTCACCATGACTTTTACATACAATTCATTAACTATCAGAAAGGTTATGCAATTAATGAAAAATAAAAAAAAATATCAGTAGGATGTTTTCCTTCACATTTCCAAGTTCATTAAGAAATAACATGCCCATGGTATTTAGTATTCACATCATGATCATCTAAATATTGAGGACTTCTGTGATGCAAACTATGTTGGCTTCATAAATAATTAGAAATCTAAATTTGACTTATCTATTTTTCTAGCTGGTAACTTAATCTTGTGGAATAGAAAGAAACAGACTGTCATAAACCAGTCCAGTGCTAAATCAGAAACTGTGTGATGTCCATAGTCACTGTTGAAATTCTTTGGTTTCATTATCTTCTCCATGAGATTGGTTTCTCTCCATAGCCATCTTCTTATATTTGATGTGATAATCTAGAATCCATGATGATTTCTTCCAATCCCATCTTACATGAATTCAAAAATCAAATTGAGGTGGACTGACACTTTCTTCACCATCACCTTGAGCATCACAATGTTAGTTTTAGATACATTCTGACGTCTAATCATCCAACCAACATCTTCGACAAAGGCTTATTGGAAGCTAGAATTCACTCAATCTGTACCAAGATAGGCATCTGTAGAATCAAAAACCCATCTTGAGGGGGAGTTTATATGGTCTTGGTTGTTGTATTGTTTTTGTGGGACTCTTTTCCAAGATATCATTTACTATCTTAAGGGGGAGTGTTAAACCCAGTTTATTGTATTTCTGGGTGAAGGGTGTTTCCTAGCCCCACGTCAAATTATCCTGACTTGTTAATATTTTCCTCTATCTATAAAAGAATGTCTCCACGTCTCCTTGAGGTCTCTCTTTGAGGTAAGGGACTTAGCTATTCAATACATTTCATTATGAATGTATCTTGAATTACTTCTCAAGATAGAGTTTTCTCAAGAAAATATCATGTTTTGGCTCCATGTAATACCGTTGAGTCATGACATATTCTCATATAAAATCTCAGACTTTCATTCTCATAATATCATAATGTCGAGTTCTATTCACAATTGGTGACTTGAATATGTTATAATAAATCTTTATACATGTCCATAAATTCAAATTATCTTATGTAAAATCTTTATCCATGAGTTTATTTATTTTATAGCTCTAAAAATTATGAAATTATCTTACACATGATTCAATTCACATACTAATATCTTACACAACTTTGATTTCACAGTAAGTTTCTTATGAAAAATAAGAATATCATAAAATATATCAATCAATTAAAAAAAAACAGTATGAAATATCAAATTAAATATAACTAAGAACACATAATAAATCCATTAATCATAAAAAAATATAAACTAAAATAACTAAACATGAACATAATATAATAAACTATTAGATAATAATTCAATCATATAAAACTAAAATAATTAAATAATTAATATCATAAAAATTAATATAAAATAAACTAATATGGATATATTTCTAATTATCAAAACACAATAAACTAAGTGATTAGGTCATAGTAAAAAATATCACCATTTTTTATAATTATAAAACCAAAACATCGCTCCCACTTTTTATAAAGATAAAAAAGATAAGACTACAAAGAGCATAATATGAAAAAAATAACAACAGATTACATAATATGAGCATATGAAATAAAATAACTAAACATATCCCCTTATATAAATCACTTAAGAACAGTAACAAGAAACTGTTATAGATTGAAGAATCAATGAAATATAATAAATAATTCTTACCTTAACTTATCTATGCATTATCATATAAGAATACCAAATATTAAAATAAATATAGTAATTAAGACAAAAATATATACCCCCCCTTAACTCAATATTTTTATCTTTAGTGAAGATATAATAGTGAATATTTCATCATGTGAACTTACCTTGCATAAAATAATTAACTACAAGGAACCATAAAACTTGTAAAATAAATTCAATGAATTGATAGAATATTTGTAATGAGTTAAATATAGACATTTTAGCACATTTCATTCAAAAATGATAAGAAAATATATAGTACATAATGAAAATATATTAGGAGTAGTTAAGTATATTTTAGTATTCTACAAGATAAAAAAATCAAGATATGAATACTATCCATAAATAAATTCATTACCTGGGGAAGTAGAGTGGTTTAGGTCCCATTGGATTAAAAATAGTTCCTTTGGGAACCTAAAATAAGTGAGCCTTTTGAACATTGGATCTTACGAAAGATATAATAGTAAAGAAATTTCTAATCCTAGGTGGTTCTCTAAATATTTTATGACAATTAGAAGCATATTTTCTATATAAGACACATTCAAAACAAATAACAATAGAATAAAAACTATATTTCCTAATAACATCACATTTCTTAAAATTAATATAATGACCATAGTTTACCTTAGAAATAATCTTACCAAAAAACATATTTTTTAAAATTATTTCTTTCTTTTGTAATCTTATCCATGTTATCTTTTAGAGTTCCATTCTATTTTAGAGTAGCTTCAAAACCATTAAAAACATTCTCATTTATGAAAGAAGTAATTTTATCATTTTATCATTTTATTCATTTAACTTATCATTTTTTTTCTTTAATATTATAAACTTCTTCAAAATTATCACTCTTTAACTTTTCAACCTCAAGTGTAAAATTTTATTTTCTCAAAAAACTCTTTATGAAACTCCATGAGCATCATGTGATCATTATTTAGATTCTTGTACGTAATAGTTATTTTTTTCCATCTCCTTTAAAATCCCATCAACCATATCATTTTACTCTTTTATACATGGCTTGTCACATTCATATTTAGAGTTTGTATCTAAATATAAAGTACATGAAGTGGAATATTAATATGTTACCTCAAAATATTTGAACATAAATTACAAATTACTAGATCATTTCTTCTTCTTAGATGATGAATAAGAATAATCAAAACAATTTTACTTATTCCTTCTAAATATTATAATTTTATATCCCTTTATAGGGAAGTTATATATGAAATTTCTAGGAATTTTACATTCAAAGAACATAGATTTAATATGGTATAAATAATATATTGTGATTTCTTTCCTTGAATCTTTATTTTTCAGGATTCTTCTTTGTCAATCAACCATGAATAGAAATATATTTACCTAATACTTTTTACAATCTACATAATATGTTAGATACATGAAAAATATATAAAAATAGAACTCAACATAGAATTTAAATAATAAAATATCCTAAAGTCTAGCTCTGATACTAATTATTAGGTCCCACATAAGATATGGAAATAGATAATAGAGTATTAATTTTTCAATATCAATAATATTAGAGTATTTAAACAACGTAAGAAGAATTCATTATATACACAGATATGACAATTCAATCAAATAAATAATTGTAGCTGGTCTTCAGAGTAAAAGTAATAAAGTAAAGAACAAGATAGCATAATGATTTTATCATTTTTCATATCACAAAGATACTATATATACTCTTAAAACCCTCAAAACCTAAGATTATAGATATCCACTATAGATATACCTCACTTTTGAAGGAGAGTGAAAACTATTTACAGGCTATATTTTTTACACTTGGAGGTACAACCCTAACACCACCCTTTTTACACCAAGAGATATAACCCCAATATAGCATTTTACTAGGTTTAGGTACAACCTACATGAACTTATTGTTGGTCAGGTGAGCATAACTAGGAACTGCCTTTTGTGAAGGCACAGCATTATGTGAGTTTTTTTACAACTCAAGTATGAAATTTATAATACAAAGACTATTACAGATCAAAGAATGAAATAAAAAAATTAAACCAGGGAAAGTATAGGATTATGGTTACTATAGTAGAACAATTTTCTTCATCCCTCGAATAAATTCAATGAATAATGAGGCTTTAGGAAAACCCATAAAGTGTTCTCTCCTTCAAAATGATAGAAATAAAATTTTAATGATCAAGTTCTTAGTAATTATAATCTTTGTTCTGCTATCTTGACCTCTAATGATATTTATTGATGATTTCCAAATAGATATTTTCTTCAGAATAATCTCCACAATCATTACTCTTTAATGATAAAAGATCTATTAATATGGATTCTTTTTAATATTTATAAAAGTCTATGAATCATGGAATGGTTAGAAAATAACAAACATGAAAAAATGGTTACCTGATTTTGAAATATCACATGTCACTAATTAACATATTCCCAGGCTTCCCATTAACAAATGTTTTTCATATTAATGTATTCTTTCAATAGTTACTCATGAAAAATTGTACTCAATGTAACCTATAAATAAAAATTAAAAATATGTTTAGTGTATTAATGTAATCTCACATAGTCCCTTGATAATGTGTTAACTATATAATTTCCTATCGCAGTGTTCCACTTGATATTATATTGTCCTGGGTTCGTATCCCACGCCAACTCTACATGTTATTTTTATACTTAATGTTGTGTCAACTTGCATCCTTACAAAACATTTTCCTCCAATGTTTTCTTATCCATCACCAAATATTATTTCTAAAATGATTGAAAAAAGATAATCATAATTCCAAATACATTTCATTGATTTTGTATCTTACGTTTCTCTTTAAGATGGATTTGTCTCAAAAACATATCATTTGTTGTCTTTTTGGAATACCCTTGAGTCGTGATATGGTCTCATGTAAAAATATCAGGCTTTCATTCATATGAAATCATAATGCTGAGTTGTGTTTAGAATAGGAATCTTGAAGACATTATAATGAATCTTTAGATGCATATAGTGATTCATCTAATCTTATAGACCATCATCATCCATGTAGTTATTCTTCCTCAGTGCTAAAAAATCATGTAATTATCTTACGTAGACTTCAAGTCCCATACTAATTTATTATGTATCTCTGATTTCATTGAAATTTTCTTACACAGAATAGGAATATCATAAAATATTTTTACCAATTAAAATAAAATAGTATGAAATATAAAATAAAATAAAACTAAGTATACATAATAAAACCATTAATCCATATCCTAAACCTATACCTGAAAAAAGTATCATCTTCTTGGGTACCCAAGTGTCATGGAGGCTCGATCAGGGTATGGGTATAACTCACAAGGCCACCACCAATGGTGTCTAAATCAACAATCCATCTGTACAATAGATAGTGTATGTAGGTAGATAATGAATAACAAGATGAAGTGGAAATATAAACCAAGTTCCATTTAGTAACTGGGGTTACATTAGTCACTTTCATCATTAGTTCCAAGATTTATCCATATTCCTCAAATTCACTACAGTCTATGCCTTTCATATAAATTAATCACAAGGGATCATGTTCCCTAACTCACAAGGCCTATCATTTCATGATACAATATTCATTAACTTACCTCAGAGCCTTAGTCCAGTGAATTACTTCAACTTAGAGCCTTAGTACAGGTGCATTGCCACTTGAATTCATTAGGGGTATAAATCCTTATTTCAACTCCTAAACCCATGCAACATATCGGTGGGACTAGAGAATCAGTCTGGACGACCCATGGGAGGAGCCTTAATCAAATACCCTACACTACCATTAATCCACATATCACATTTATGAACACAAACTATAACTAATAAACAAATTTATCATGTACAATCATAAATCATTATACATAACCCACTTACATGACATAACACATTAACACATTTCATTATTCCAAACACCCCTTTATTATATGTCATCAACTATGCGCATTCATCATTTAGTTCATTTTATATCCGTGTCATCATGACAATATAATTCTCACGGGTCCGTTCTCATTAATAATCTCATCAAACCAATTTCTATGGTCCAAAAAGACCTTCAAAACAAAACCATGGTATAACACAATTCAAATAATCATTTTAAATCATCTTGAAGACACCCTTTAAAATATGGGAGTTCTAATTAAAAAAACATTCCCCAAGGATTTAATTTCCATTTCAACCATTGAAAACAATCATTAATAATTTCCACAAGAATGGGGCCACACCCCTCATTTCAATAATCATTTGAAATCTCATAGTAAAGTCCCTTTTTAAATCACATTGAGGTCAAAACCTCTTTTGAAAATATTTCACACTTTCAAACATCATTTTCATCATTTAAAAACCATTACCAGGTCAAGATCTAAAACACCACATTTAATCCATTCATGCCTCTTAGGCATTTCAAAAATACAATGTATAATTAATTCAATTATCCTTTTAATCCATGTTTACGTACCAATTCACTATTCACAATCCATTTATTTTCATAAGTTCCCTATCTCAATGTTTACCGACTCCATTAACCATTTTCAAATGTTTATCATATCCCAAGGGTAGCCCTAGGTTTGGTCTCATATGTTCGATGAGCCTAACTGGGTCTGTGAAGGGTCTCAGGCCTCAATATAAGGCCCAAATCACTTTCTACAGTCAAGGATATTGAAATGAAACAAGGCGGTACATTGTCACAACCACATACACTTATCAAAACATCAAGACTATGGGAAAAATATTTAATACCACCTACCTCAAGTCCATTGATGAACACTTTATTAACCTTATCCATTGATTCAAACTCAAACAACCGTTAAATCCCCAACCTATAATCTGTCAAAAAAGTGAGGTTTTTAGGGATTTGGGAGAAGAGGAGAGATTCTAAAATCCCTAATCGAGAAAATAGAGCAAATAAAAGTGTTAGACTCACCTGGATCTTTGATTCTCACCCAAACACAATCCAAACGCCTAAAAATATAAGGAGAATCATCTCTTGGAAGCCATGGAGGGTTTGTATTTCCACCCAAGATGTTGGAGGAGGAATAAGGAAGAAAATGGAGTTAGAACCCTTAAAGACTGAGAAGAAAAAATTGGAATTTACCACTCTTTAAGGGCCTCATGGTTTGGGCACACGGTTAGCCAGACCACACCCAAACTGCCTGACTCCCTTTGTCCAAGAGGGACCAAGCCGCTTGGTTTCCTGGAAGCGCCCAAATGGTTTAGAAACACTGTGGTAACCGTGCACCTATATCTATACAAAAGGGTCCCCAAGATACGTGGTTTCTAATAGGTCCCCTCACACTTTCAGTCTTAAAAAAACATATTGATTGTATGTACTATAATAAAATCAAAGTTACATAATAGAAGAGTAGGAAAAGGAAGGAGATGCAATAGACTCAAGAGAATCCCCCACTTCTCTCACCCACACCAGTGGTTATTTATCAAGCCTCCTGAATGACTAACAAAATGATTCCTCTCTATCTATATAGTTCCCATAATACCTTTTTATAGAGGTATTTACAAAAAATCCCATAGACCCACAACATAATCCCCCTAACAACCCCATATAGCCACATAACCCAGGTACCTAACACTAATCCCCCTTTAAAAATCATCTTATCCTCAAGGTGAGACATAAAGAAAAAGTCTAGTGCGATAGTTGTTGTTCACCATACCATGATTTTTATCCCCAATGAACCATGGTTTATGTCCACTACATTGGTCATAATGACCAACATAGTTTTCCTCTATTTGAAAATTCCATGAAATCATCTAGATATGTCACCCTGTATGAGTATTAGACCGTTGATGGCGCACCACTGGTTTTCGATGTTGCGCCTTCTGGTGAGGTGGCTCGTTATCCATCATTTAATTACAATGGTTCATAGTTACCCCCATACAAAATTACTTTTCTCCTTCTAAAGAAATACAAGGGAGTGGAATGTGGTGTGTCATGGATGGCATGTCTAGTGTTTGGCGAAGAGAATGTGTGACCACCACCAAAACACATTCCAAAACCATGATGGCACTAAGAACTACTGATTGCGCCACTGATTCCCATTTATTAATATCCACAATATCTAATGGAGGTGTGCCTAAGTCCAACTAATCACACTGTAGTGCTCGTGCATCCTGATGGTGTAATCCCCAAATAGCTGGATGTCCTACTCCACAGGCGGGTGATAAATCCACTGTTAGTGTTTGGCCAGGAAACACTGCCACATCACACAACTTCATCGCCATGCTGACCAAAGCTATGGAAGGTGTGTTAAGGAAAGCAGTCGAATTAGTAGTCGAGAACCCCTTACAGGAAAAAGTAAGGTAATCCTTCTTTGTTTTGTTACAAGAGGGCTTGTGATGCTGTAGCTTCTCCTGAAATTGAATCCAGAGTATCATTGTTTGTCAAAACTATACCTCCTCACACTAGTAGTAAGCCCATTTCCCCTCCAAAGTCTGCTATTCAGACTGAATCTATTGAGCGGACTACATCCGTAGGATTATAACATGGTCCTCCAATGGAAATGTGTGTCTATTTTTTTAACACTTTTTACCCTCTCTCTAGATGGATTCTCCTCTATTGAATAATGAAACTGTGCCCCTCCCTCCTGCGAGTGCAACATTACAGTGCACGGTGCAGCTGAAGTTAACTAGAAGTACAAACTGCCTCTGAAATGAAACCGACCATGTGTGACTTACAATTGTGCACGATGCCTTTGGCCACAAATTGGTAGCGTTTACCAATTATGGTTGATAATAGAAAGAGACTCAATGGGCTCCATCAAATTTAATGACCGGGAAGAGAACGATTCAAAATGATGTAGATGAAGGGAAGTATGAATCAAAGTCAAGCATGTCAACTAAAAACGAAGCAGGTGGAGCATGAATCTTCTTGTTGCTGCATCTAGTGACTTCGAGGTTAGGAGTGTTTCCTGTAGTTTTCTTCTATGTTGAGAGAAGTCACAACGATGCGTGATGTGTTCGACCATGAAGAGAAATAGAGGCATTTATTCTTACAATGGTACCTCAGGTTAGAAGTGGGACACACACAGATGGTCTACTTTGTCCACTAATAAAGAATGCAATGGATGTTGTAGAATAGCATCAGAATGTATTCTCTAAGTGCACACCAATGGAAAATGATGGTGCACAGTTGACAATGCACCTCCTTTGAGTAAAGTGGCATAGTGGTGGGACGAACCAATTGATAGTTCCCCTCAAACTTTCAGTATTTCAAAAAAATTGATTTATTTTATGTATTTTAGTAAAATTAGGATTATATAAGAGAAGTGTAGGAAATAGAAGGAGATGAAGCAGACTCAAGAGAAGCCCCCACTTTACTCGCCCAAGCCAGTGGTTGTTTCCCAAGCCTCACAACCAACTAACATAATGATTCCTTTCTATCTACACAGCACCCCTAATCAATTTTTATAGATGGATTTACAAATAATCCCCTAGGACCACAGTATAATCCCCATAACTACCCTAGCTGGCCACATAACCTAGGTACCTAACAGTTTCCTGGGCCAGGCACACGGTTTGTACTAACCGTGCAACAACCATGCGCTTCGCACTATTTGACCACTTTTCTCTTCCTTTCATGCCCCACACCATCGAAACACTCCCAAATATTCTCATACACCCATGAACCACTTTATTATAAATAAAAAAGGAATTTTAAACAAAATTTAAATAAGTATGTACATTTACAAAAGGTCGAGATATTACAACCACCCCACCTTGTAACTACTCATCCTTGAGCTGTACTTCCAAACCATACTGATCTTCTAAGACCAAAGGTCAGGACATCGGTCCCACCTATCAAATTTTGTTTCCCAAGCATTCTCCCAAACATGGAAATGCCATCACCACACTCGGACAAAAGAAATAGTCCTACCCCGAAGAAACTTTTCCCCACTGTACTCCACAACTACAAGAAAATGCTCCTCAAGGACACAACCACCTCAAACTCATAATTACCAATATAGAACTCAATATTAAGGTTTATGTAACACTACTAAACCAACACAAAAAGGATACTGGTAAGGCACCACATTCCCCCAGGGAGAGCCAACCAGAACACCCACGGTTCGATCCTCTCCACAATCCATGGCCCAAATCACATAGTGCCATCTCACCCAAATCATTAAAATATCTAACAGTGGACAAAGACAATCATTTCCAGAAAGATCATCTGGATTCCAACCAAACATCCGAACCCAAACAGATATTTAACTCAAAACCCAATGAACTCATACCATATCTAAACATTTCTAGCACAACCCAAGAAGAAACTTCACCTCAAGTTTCTTAACTGATCGAAGCCTAAGCCAATGGTTATTACCAAAACTGAAACACCCAGATGTTTCTCATCCGATCCCATCCAACATGTACTACTACTCACATCATCAACTGCCCACTTAACTGCTATGGTGATCCCCACCATACACTTTATCACTCCACCACCACCACCCAGTGTTGGTCACATCCAACCTTGAAAAGCAACCAATAGAACCTCATCTAAACTTTCACAACTTACCTGACTCCTTCTCTAACTCCCCACACCCAAACATACATAGAAAATCCATTCAACACTAGCATCTAACCATTTCTTTGGGACTACCAGGATTGGTCACCCTTCCGTCATCCATATCTCAACTAAAGAAAACTTTGTTATTTGAAACCCACTCCCATTATCAGAGCACACTTATCATCCCAACATTAACAGGAGGTGGCTCATAGCCTACCACATCCATTCCCTTTTACCCAACTAATTCAGTCCATCTGGAAAAACACTATCTGTTGTCACCCAACTTCCACTGTTGTAATATCACCCCTCTACCTAGACATGATGCATTCTCACTTAATACATACCTCCATCATCTGTGCACACCTGTCAGAGTCCATTCCCAACCTCCGGTGAAACTTTACCATCATAGCAACCGATGATCTAAAAACCTTTGTTAGGATCTAAAACACTCACCAACACATCACCAAATAAAATACTTAGATTACCTCTAAAACCAACCTGATCCCAAAGAAATCACTCAGCCTAATCTTCCACCACATTCAAGGCCCACCTGGCCTTCCCCAATGAACCCAAACATGCATCTTTTAGGATTCTCAATTGAATCCCAATTCCACTACATGAACTCCGTGATATTCTCTAAACATTCATGACTGACATAACACTCCCCAACTTAGGAGTATTGACCTCACTTCTTTCCTCAGGAAACCACTGAGGCTCATGCTTCGATCACAAGATGAACATAAAAACATGGGCATGGGTGTCCATTTCCCCCCTAAGTGGTTCCATTTCCATTCAAAACTCATTTAGCTAGCTAGGAGTAAATACATAGCTCTCTCATCATACCTGAACCAATGTCAAGATATTGTACATGATATTCACTAGATAAAGGTATTCGAGGAAGTCTTTGATGAAAGACACTCAATCACCATAACTCGAATGGTATTTCCAACCAAAAATCACTACCACTTCATGAACCTCTGACAAGTGGAAGTGACCCAACATTCCCTTTTCCACTGGTTCCATTACCTCATATAAGTTATTCTCACATGGACCTGTTGATTTACACAGAAACACAACAACCACCACACCAACCCACAAACCAACTATCTTGTGCATAACCTATGCTTTCCACTATGATCACACATAATTATGACAAGCTGAGATACATGTTCACCCATCCTAAACGACATCATGTCCTTCCAGCACATGCCCAAATCTGGACCACCTCAAATACCTCAAGTTCTCACATTTTCCTATGACCACACACTAAACACAACTCTAGATCACTAGAGTTTTACATCACTAGAGTTATGCCTGACACCCACTCACGCATATAACCATGCCTCCTAGTCCTTCAGCCTCATTGGACTCGAGGAATTCTCAACATCCTCATCCAAAAAACCGACCACAAGCATTCAGATACCTCCCTAGTAAATAAACCAAGGCATAACCATGCACTCTTATCACACTCAACAACCAACCAACCATTCATTGATTCCACCTTCAAAGAAACCAATAATGCTTCACATATTGAGGCACCATCAACACTTGTACAACCTCTCTTGAGGATACCCTCAATTTCCCAAAACTTCCAATTCATCACCACCACTTGAGTTGCATTTGAAAAACCATTAACCATTCCACTTATCCCTCTAGGATAAACCCGCACTAGGAAATGATCTCTGTGTGACACTTACAAAGTTCAAAATGTATGCATGTGTCATAAACATCTAAAAGCACTAGAGATCCATCCAACATCTCTAACAGGTCATCATTGAAGATAAAACGATATGAAATTCCAAAAATGGAGTTATTTCAAGCAATGTCATTGTATTTAACTCTCTCTCTCTTTAAGCCATATACAGTAAATCTCAACCAAATCACAACTCATGGGAAGCACTCTTGCCTCCACTCCTAAACAAACTATGTCTATCACACCCTATTGAGAATTTACTATAGGCCTTATAATAATAATACCCACAAAAATATGTTGCCATTATGAGCCAAAAACCCAATCTAGAGTCCAAAACACAACTTGCTGAATCACAACCCTTAAGAGTTACCACATCCACAATAATAGAAAACATATCTTAACCCATGGTCACATCCTTATCTAGGGAAGAACAAGAAAATATCTTTTACCATACCACAAATCCAATAAAGACTCATAACCAAAAACTAAGGTCTCAAACTAGGGCACTCTCACTACCCTATACCACCCATAAACAAGTTTCGATCACAATGCTAGGGATAAACATTACCAATATCCATAAAAGTTATATAATTTAACATATCCATTCTTAATTAATATTTAACATTTAAAACCCAGGGATTCACAATTCAAAATATTTTATTTTCATAACCTGATCATTTACACTTTCCAAAAACTTTTAATTAACCAAACATTTCCAAAAATCCAAGATATATTCAAATTTTCATTTCAAAAAATTTTCTTTATCAAACATTTCAAGGGAGTATCCAGAGAAAAAATTTACAAGAAGAAAAACACACCACCAGCATATGAATCCCAAGTACTATAAATCATAGGAAACATAAGGATAGCCTACCAATCCTATGTGCCTAACATGATGTGTGAACTAATACACACTCTCTAACCACACCAGGATAAGATATAGAACCTCATAAATCAATAACATCACATCCATGTGTGCCACTCGAGGTGGAAATAAAAATAAACTATAAAAGAACAAAACCATACATCAATCCCCACCCATGGAAACTTGTTTTTTATCTCAAATATGGGGATACATGAACCTAGGAATGATCTCATTACCAGGTCCCAAAAATATTCTAGTAACTTGTATACCATGCCCAAAATAGTAAATCACAAAACAACACTTGATATTACTTTTTAACATCCTCAAACTAGTGGCCACTATATCTGGTTCCCCATGTCGGGTTATCACATGACCTCAGGCGCACCTCCCTATATGCCAGCGGCTGCTAACTAGAAATTTGGGTCTAGGGAGGAATGATGGGTAGACTATACCCACTTATTAGAGTAATTACACAAAAAAAATAATTTCAACAGATATCATAACCAACAATAACCAATAAATAGTCAATATATAACAAAATCCAACCAAAACACAAGACTCACATGCCTTAACAATATGATTAATAATTTACATGGTGGGAAGTCATACAAATAATGTCCCAAAACTAAAACTACCAAAATTAATCCCAAACATGGAACCGAGTCCCATCCTGACCCTGAAATCTTGTTCTCCAACCAAATACCCATGCATGAACCAAGAACCATGTCTCTATCCTGAACCTGTACCTGTAACAAGTAACATCTTCTTGGGTACCCAAGTCACATGGCGGCCTGAGAAAGGTGTGAGTATAAATTATTAGACCACCACCAATGGTGTATAAATAAATAACTAGTCTATATAATAGATAGTGTATGTAGGTATATAATGAATAACAATATAAACAAGAAATATAGACTAGGTTCCATTTAGTAACTGAGGTCACGTTAGTCACTTTCATCATTCATTATAAGGTATATCCATATTCCTCAAATTCTCTACGATCTATGTCTGTCATATAAATTAAGCATAAGGGGTCAAGTTCCCTAACTCACAAGGCCAATCATTACATGAAACAATACTCATTAACTTATCTTAGAGCCATAGTCCAATTCATTACCTCACCTTAGAGTCTTAGTTCAGGTGCATTACCTCACCTTGGATCCTTAGTCCAAGTGCATTACAACTTGAATTCATTAGGGGAATAGATCCTCAGTCCGACTCCCTAACCCATGTAACATATCAGTGGGCCTAGAGTATCATTCTGGCTAACCTATGGGATGAGCCACATTCCAATACCCCACACTACCATTAAGCCATGTGCATATCCTTCTTTAACCATATCACATTAACCAACACAAGACATAAATATTAAACACATTTATCATGTAAAATCATAAATCATCATACATAACACAATTACAATACATAACCCATTATCATGTATCATTATACCAAACACCCCCTTATTCCATGTCATGAACTATGAAAATTCATCATTTAGTTCGTTTAGAGTCCTTATCATCATGGAAACATAATTTTTAGTTGTCATTTCTCATTAACCCTTACTTCAAACCAATGTCTATGGTCCAAACAGACCTTTAAAACCAGACTATGGTATAAAACAATTAAAATACTCATTTGAAATCATCTTGAAATACACCCTTTAAAATATTGGTATTACACTTTGAAAACTAGGACATGACCCAAGGCTTTCATTTCCATTTCTACCATTCAAAACAAGAATTAATCATTTCCAAAGGAAAGGGGTCACACCCTTTATTTCAATAATCATTTGAAATCTCATAGGAAACCCCATTTTTAAATAACATTAAGGTCAAAAACTCTTTTGAAAACATTTCCCACTTTCAAACATCATTTTCATCATTTAAAAACCATAATCAAGTAAAAATCAAAAACACCACATTTAATCCATTCACCCCTCTTAGAAATTTAACAAATCCAATGTATAATTAATTCAATGATCCCTTTAATCCAAGTTCACGTACCAATTCACTAGTCACAACCCATTCGTTTTAATAATTTCCCTATCTCAATGTTTACTAATTTATTTCACTATTTTCAATGGTTTTTCATAGCCCAAGGGCAGCCCTAGGTTTGGTCTCATATATTTGATGAGCCCATCGGGGTCCATGAAGGGTCTCACACCTCAATCTAAGGCCCAATTCAATTTCCATAGTCAAGGATATTAAAATGAAACAAGTTAGTACATTGGCACAACCACATACACATATAAAACATCAAGACTATAGGAAAAATCATTAAGACCACCTAACTCATATTTTTTGATGAATGCTTTCTTAACTTCCTCCCATGATTAGAACTCAAACAACCATTAAACCCCCAACATAGAATCTTGAAGAAAAGTGATGATTTTAGGGATTCAGAAGAAGAGGAGAAATTCTACAAGCCCTAATCTAGAAAATAGACCAAAGATGAGTGCTAAACTCACACAAATATTCAATTCACACCCAAACACACTCCAAATGCCTAATAATCAAAGGGTAATCATATCTTTGAAGTCTTGTAGGGTTTGGTTCGTCACCCAAGATGTTGGAGGATGAAAAGTAAATAAAATCGGGTTAGAACCCTTAAAGACAGAGAGGGAAATACTAGAATGTGACACTTTTTAAGGGAAACACATTTTGGCCACACAGTTATCCAAACCATGTGCCAACCATGAAACACCCTCTATCCAAGAGGGACCAAGCTACCCCGTTTCTTGAAATCACCTACACAATTTTCCAAACTGTGCAGTAACCATGCGCCGAACTTTGTTCGAAAGGGTACCCAATCTACATGATTTTTTGGTCCAAGTGAATGATTTGTACTAACCATGTTCCAACAATGTGATTCACTATGTTTGGCCTTTTTTCTCTTTTTTCATGTCCTTTACCCCTAGAACACTCCCAAAACTTTTCATTCACCCAAGAACCAATTCATTATACATAAAAAGGAAGTTTAACCAAAATTTAAACAAAGACGTACATTTATGAAATGTAGGGATATTTCATAAAAACATAAATTTAAGTATAAATCCATGTTAATTATACACATCAAATATAAGAAATAGGAGGTGAACATGGCTTGTGTCTCATGGAAAATAAGAGTGAGATGAGAAAACCTGTACCTTACGTCTTGACTCTCATCGTACCTGTTAAAACCTCATGTATAATAAGTATAAGTAAATTATATATCAATAAAAGAACCATATTAATATATATAATATCATTTATGATTTACTTATGACTTTATATTACCCGTTCATTAATAACTCTATGTTAAAGTTACATTTCAGGTCATAACCACCTTGTTTTTCAAACATGTTTTGACTTTTTTTCTTGGTCCTCTTAATTATATCATGATTTACTTATTTACATAATGTAAAACATGATATAAATATAATATATATTCAGTATATTTTAATTTATAATAATATATATAATATATAAGTATGAAATGAAATACACCATTCATGGAGACAGTAGGTC
Organism: Viscum album; assembly: GCA_963277665.1. Classification (NCBI taxonomy): domain Eukaryota; kingdom Viridiplantae; phylum Streptophyta; class Magnoliopsida; order Santalales; family Viscaceae; genus Viscum; species Viscum album. The sequence goes on from OY728120.1 coordinate 1,250,046,581, forward strand.
GTACGTACGCATGAACGTTGTTTCCATTTTATTGTTGTATTGAAAGAAAAAAAGTAAATGATATATATATATATATAATATTTATATTAGAATTATTATTTCATATATATCTTATAATTTTACTAAACCCATCCTTAATGCATTCCATGTATGTGTGAATAAATCACATCGCTTTGAGGAGGCACTAGTCTACATGTCCACAAATGAAGTTTTTAAATTTACACAAAATGGAAAGCATGAAGGTATGTTTTATATAATAACTCAATAAGGTTAAATAAATCATAAATATCATATATATAATATAAAAACAAAATTTACATCATAATTTATAACCATGATACGTGGAAAATGAAAAACAAACAATATCGTTTCATGAGGTGGTAGTTCTCCGTACACAAGAATAGTAAGTTCATTATCCATTAGATGGAAGTGTGTGTAAGTGTAGGTCGAAACATTAGAATAAAAAAATATCAGTATATTTACGATACCTATGTTATCATATAATCATATAATAATAAGAGTTTAGGGGGTGAAGAATGAAAATAAAACAAATAAGCATGAGGAAGGATGTTACCTCTTCTTTGGGTAACTTCTTTTGGTTTGCATCAAAGGGATTCATTGGATGACTTTTTTCCCAAAGGATAAATTATAGGATGAATGTAGGTATGTTTATATTATATTAATACAGATTTTTTCTAAGAAAAATGGATTGATAGGTGTGAGTAAGTGGGAGGGGTGAATTCCTTTTTATAGTGGAGGAGTGACATTCTTGTAAATTTTTGAAAAGGAAATTTCACCCTTGTTTTTCACACGAAAAGTGATTAAAATAATGGTAAAAATAAAATAAAATAAAGGTTAGGGTCATAATACGGTTATAAAATGGATTTTGTACCAGTTTCTAGGTAATTTTTATCTTAATGTTTAGGAATTAGTCCTTTGTTAAGCTAATTTTTCTCTCAATCACTGTAATTAATTTTAATTACTTTCACTAATATTTTTAGTAAAAAACTTTTTTTTAACTTATTAGACATTATAAATTATTCTTATTCCAAATATGGAATCTATTTCTCGAAATTTCAATCACATAAGTGAAAAAATTAATTTAAAATTTATCCCATAGACAGGATAACAAAACTAGTTTTTAAAGTAAAAAGGTACAAGAATTTGGAATATTTTTATATGCAATATCAATGTGAAATTTATTCTAATGTCCTAAATTGGATTAATTGATATATATTTGATCTAATTAAACTAAAAGAAATAATATATAACTTAACTATATGAATAAATTATATGAAAAAGAAGTTTTGAATTAAAATTCGGTATTTTTTACTATTCATCCAAAAAATGAAGTTTCTAAAAAAAATACCAAAAATTCACCCAAAATAATTTTTTATATTTTTATTTAAAAAACAAATTTAATTTTTTCAAATAAAAATTATGAAATTGTAAAAAATTGGATTTAAAATGGGTTCTTCCTTAAAAGATGGTAAAATGACATTTTTGAAAAATACATTTTTTATTCATAAAATTGGATTTATTCTTAGCTTATACCTATAAAATATATTGGATGAGTATCAAAAATACTTATTGAATATACAATATATAAATTTTATTAAAAACATTAATCAAAAGTGTTTTTTTTGAATTTATTAAGATAAAATTGTGTTTGTATATAAAAAACTGTTTTCTTAGAGAAATAACTTCCTTATTTTTAAAAAGATCTTACATTCACTTATACTAATATATAACCAAAGGATTTATTTTATATACATATTTAAATGATATTTTCAAAATTTATTTAATCATATTTGTAACTTACTTTCTAATGAATAGGTGGTAACTATAATAATATTTTAATAATAATAATAATAGTATATTGTAGTTTAATAAAACTCAGCCTTGCATGTAAAAAAGGGGAATTGTGTGGCTCAAAGATGATCCTGTAAGGGGATCTGACTCACTAGGGTTTTCCCCTATCACGACCTTTCTCTCCCCTGTTTCGAGATGGCTGCAGATCCACTCTATGCGCTTCTGCTGGGAACGATTGTGGTGTGTGGGTCCTCATTTAGTGGAGGCACCGTGCGAACTTGTGGACTCAATCACCTTGATGATTATCTTTAATGCAATGTCTTCTCGCCCTATCCATCGATCTATCTAGGGTTTCCCATGGTGTCATGGTGACCTATGGTGGAGCTTCTTTCTTCTGTGATCTGAGGGACGACACATTTTTTCTGTGTGATTTGTTGGTGCATTGGGAGAATTGTTGCTGTCTCTTTGTGTGGCCCTGAAGGTGGTGAAGAGTTTGGGGATTTTTCTTGTGGTGGGGTTCTGGTGGGTTCTAGAAATGGTGATGGTCTTTGAATTTTTTTTGTTGAATTCGTGATTTGGTTTTGGACGTGTTGATTCTTTGATGTTGGTTGGTCTGTTTGCGGTTTCTCTTGTGATGATTATGGTTCTATAGAGATTTTTTGATTTTTTGTTAGTTTCATGATTATTTTCCTGGTGGTTTTATTTCCACGATGTTGTGATTTTGGTTTTGGCCTTGGTGGCCCATGTCTTAAGGGATTCTTTAATGATTTGTCTATAAGAAGCTTCTCCAGATGAGGTTTAGGGCATGGAGTTTTCACTGAATCATGGCTATCCAGAATAGGAAGTTTGAGAGGGTATGTCTATTTCCATCAGCACCAGGACCATGCTATTTTTCATGAGACAGCTAGCCAAACAGCGATGAGACAGTGGAAGTTGGACTTAATGTTTTTTTTTCGAGAGGGGATTCTCTCTTGTAGTGTGGGTGGTTTTTGGTCTTGGGATTTTGGACCATTGGTGCCCAGATTTTGTTTAAGTCTTTAATGTCATGATAGGGTCCCCATAATCCCCTAAAAGGGGGTCTATTTCAATAAAAAAAATTAATTTTAATTCATGCAACACAAGCTACCGAAGAGACTCAGTATTAGGTGTAATGAAAGCCAAACATGGTGTTGCATGTATCGGAGAATAATCTAAGTGTTGCGTGTAGTGAAAGATTGACATAGTGTTGCGTATAACACAAGATACATTTAGCGTTTTCATATAAAAAAGGATAAATTCAGTTTTTTTGTGAAATGAAAAATATCAAAAAATTAAATTAATTTGAAAAAACATTTCGCAAAATCTCGAGGTGTTACCCACAATCTCACTAAAGGACCAAACACATTCTTTGAAAATATCTTCAAATATGAGTGATTATTTGGTGGGGTGATATAAATATTTATAAGGTGGTTAAAAATGATAATGTTGAAGATCTAATGATGAAACCATTATCCTAGTAGAAGAATAAGGGACATGTAGAGTCACTTGATCCACCAGTTCCATTTGTTCTCACTTTCCCCCAGACCGCGACTCCACTTCTATGCCCCATCTCTAGCCTCTCCTATGTGAGTGACACCACTTCCATGTCTATGCCCTGCACTAGGACACCCCTTCCACTTCTCATAGCACAAATTCCTTCCCTCACTTATCCCCTGTGTGATGACCACTCCCTACCCCAATGACCCACATGTCAAACCTTCCCTCCCTCCAATGGCCTTCTTCCCATATCTCATTCCATAGCGATGAACCCTACCTGTGAGACCCCAAAGACCCACATATTTTTTCTCCCCTTTCCCGCATATCCCCCATGCGTCATAGCCTCAGTTCCCCTTAGCTGGGCGACACCATCATTCTGATCACCAAGGCTTGGCCCAAATTGTTTGTGTGGTGGCAAAAGTATAGTTTCCACATCATCAGTGCCAACAACACCAGGTTCTTCCAGTTATTCTTCTCTAGTGAGAGGCATCCCCTTGCAACATTTCTCCAGCTACTCCCCGTATAGCTCCCCCATTCACCTATCGCCGACACGCCAACACTACTCCCTTTCACCCCTTTTTGAGGCTCCTCTACTGCACCCCGTCACTAGCCCCAATGACTCCTCCATGGTATCTCTCCCTCTATGGACCCTCCTCCCTACACATGAATACCCTCTATGGCCCAACCTCCCTATGTGCAATAGACCATTACAGCCCCACCTCCCTGCACGTAATGTCCCTCCCTACCTGTGACAAAACTTCCTACCTATGCGTGGTCCCCTACTGGATGCCCAAAGGCATGTCTATAAGATATCCATGCCCTCTCATCATCCCCCTATCCCATATTCAACCCTCTCTCACATCAAACCTATGCCTCCTCATGTGAAACGACACCTTCTCACTCCATGCACCTATCTTTATCCAAGCTTCATGCCTTACATCCCTTTCTCCCATGTGATGGATCCAAAAGATCCTTGATGATGCCCCTTAGCGTTGATCCCCCCTTCAACCCGCCTCCTCCATATGTGATTATCATCGAAATTCCTGAAGCCTCATAGATCAACCTCACCTATGCAGATTTCCCGATGCTCCGTCAACCACCCCCGCCCGTACGGCTTTCCTGGCACGCTGTTGACCAGCCCCACCTATGAAGATTTAATGGAATGTCATCAAACAACCCCGCTTATGCGTCTTTCCCAACACTCTGTTGACCAACCCCACCTGTGTGACTTTCCCAGTGCTCTGTCGATTGTCCCCAACTATGAGACTTTCTCAATGCCTCATCAACTGACCCACCTGTGTGGCTTTCCAAGTGTCTAATTGGCACATCTGTTTCGCCAAAATCTTCCATCATCCTTAATTTCCATCTCAAGGGGAGTTGTGATCATGGATGAATTCTTTATGTTTCAAATTTTTTTATAATCAAGTTGGGTATGTCCAACTTGAGGGGATGTTTTTGCAATGTTTCTTTTTTTATTTTTTCTTTTCTTTGGTTTGTATTTATTTATACATCCAAGATAGGTATAAATAGCTTTAGGGTGAGTGTTGGAGTCTATGTCCCACATCATATGTGAGTGTTTTATTATTATTATATTTCCCTATAAATAAATTTCAATACCTCTCTTAAGAGGTATATTGGGTATTGGTTCAACCTCTCTATCATTATATAATTATAATAAATCTAACCTCCATTTATCATTCATTCATTTTTATTGAAATATACTTTACATGAATAATGGAATGATAATATCCACATGAATTAAAAATTTTATTTTCCCCTAATCAATAATTATTTTGAAGTATTATGGGTTGTAGTGTTATGTTAAGATTAGCATTAATAGAATCATGTACTTGTTACAAAGGCTTATTGATGAGATTTGATGAATAGACTCATGAGGTAATAAGTGGATTATTATTACTTGGATTAACCTTCTAAATTATATCTCATGTAATGTCATACAATCATAAATATTATTTGGGGTTTATGCTTATTTTCTATAATACTTACCTGATGATGGTGAGATGCATAGCATGAGAACCTTCATACTTTGATACCTTTCTTATGAACGTCATTGAGACTTAGCTAATCAGGGGTGGTCAGGTATGTTTTTGATCATATCTTTAGGTAGAGTATAACAAATATAGGATTTATATACTTGTATGAAAAGTAAATATATCTGACCCTTGATTGAATTAGTCCATATGATGTGTTAAACTTCTTGGGTGTGGGACATGTAATGCATTGATCTGTAAGATGAATGGATTGTGATGTATTCATCGATCTGGTCAGTATTTTTCAAAGAATCAAGAAAATATGATATTACCTATACATATTATTTTTATGATAAATATTATGGTGGGAATGTTTTGTAGAAATATATGTGTATATTTGATGGAGATCACACGAGACCCCTTAGTAGCTTGAGTATAACTAGAGGTCTCTCCTTACTTACATCTATGAAAGAGGGATTTTAAATTTGTTTTCAATGATACTAAGATCCACAAGGTCACACAGTTAGGCCTTTGAATAAGGATTAATGTTTTGGACAAAGTGTTTGTTGCAAAATAAAGTTCGATGAAACCATATCCAAAAGGAGTTTTGGATGGATTCAATAGGAGTTGTGATGTTTGGCACAACGTATTTATGATATTTTAGGGCAAGTGAGATATTATTGGAAGTGCACTAAAACTATATTAATATGATATATATATAGCTTAAGGATACATTGAATCCAATGTATCCTTAATAACGAGCCTAAGGTTATGTTGATACCAACATAGCCTAGCAGCATGTGATGCAACCTGAGGGCGCATGCAATTTCTACCTCCCTTCCACACAGTCTTCATAAAATGGACTAATGTATTTTAATATATTCATTGAATGAGTTAAATGCACTCATCAATGAGACGTGTCTCAAGGGTGAGATTTAATGATACCTGACATTCTTGATGTGCTCTGCATTCATGGAGGAGAATTAGACATCACCTGTAAAGGGAATCACCTTTAAAGAGAGTTCTCTCATTCATATGGGTGTTGATAATGAGAGAATTAAAGGTGATGGTGATCATGAATTTTATACAATTTTTTTGGAAATCTATTCTTACCATAGCTTCATTCATCACATATAGTGAAGGCATTGGCACCCCTCTCGATGCATAAGAATCCTCATGATACAATCATGGATCCTTTTATTGGTGGATAGCCTATGGAGATAGGGAACAAATGTCTATTTCTATTTTTATCGCCATAAATCTATAATCCATTAGATAATAATATGGTGACCACTACACATGCATTTTGGGTATTCTCTATTTTAAGTGTTTTTCATTTTTCATGCACGTTTTGATTCGGCTGAGGGTAGATCGACATTTTTTGGGTTTTCTTTTACTACATAAGATTATAGAATAATACCCTAAGTAACCATCAATTGTGTAATGAAATATTAGTTTTAACACTAGCTATCGGTTCTTACAACATCCTTGGCTATCGTCACTTGCATTTAGTCACCACCCCTCAACCACAACTTTGATTTTGTTGTAATTTTCATTGATGAATAATATTACCAAATTTGATATTGTTATTTTTCATGGATGATAGGTAAATCTTCCTCATAATACTACCAATGATATTTTTTAAAATCCATATACACTGTTTTGTCTTCAATGATATATTGTACCCCATCCCATGACTTGACTATGAGCAATGGTATGTTATATTTCTAATGTTACATTGTTTTATACAATTACCATATGTATGTTTATAATAAATCCTGTATTTTTTTAGATATCATGTAATTTAAAGGATGATTACATTCTTTTTATGTTTTTGTGTGAAAATTTATGATCATTGAAAATATGGTTGTAAAAAAAGATTTGTGGTTCTTAATTCATGAGAATTCTAAAAATTTTAAGTTGTATATACTTTTGAACATATTTTTTATGTGTGGTTTTAGTGATTCGATAATAATATTTTGAGGTTTGGTGAACATTTTCTATTATCAAATGAAAATGTATTTTTTCTATTTCAAAATTGAATGTGTTTTGATTTGGTAATTCTTTGATATATTCATTGGGCATGTTTTTATCTATTTGGCATTGATAAAAGTTATTCTAGAATCTTTTTTTAAATGGTAAATAATTCTGGAAATCCATGTTTTTTTAGAAAATATATTTTGAAATATATTAACAAATCATTTTTTCAATTATATTTTAATGATTATGAATGTAATATTGATTTTATTACTGAATGAATTTATTTTCTTGATGGAAAATTTGGACTGAATTTTTATTTTAATGGTTGTATTTCTAGATGTGTTTGTTAATGCCCAAAAAAATGCATCTCGGTGGGGGAATGAACCCTATTCATTGTGTATTGAAATCTATGTTGAACAACACAAAAATATGGTTACAACAACACCCCTTGAAACAGAGATAAAAACTCAAGCAAGAAGTGGTGTGGAAAAGAGTACCTCACATACCATCTAACAAGTTCTATTAAAAAAGGTAGAAAAGACACAGAGAATTCCTATTATCATCTTGCATGCTACATAATCATAGACATCCAAAGCATGCAACTGCCCACGACCCTGACTACCAGCTCTTCGATCCTGATGTGGGCCGCCTGGTGGTGGAAGGACCTTGTAGCATCATCCACCAACCACAACTCCCCCTGCTCCTCTTCCAGAACCGCCACGTTAGGGACCAAACTATCCCCACCTAGGAGATCCCTAATCATGACACCATTTATGCCATGACAATCTATTTACTATCTTCCTAGGAAGATCATCACATCTGTTCGAGTAGTCTCATGCCATGTGACCTCTCCTATCACAAGAATAACACTAAACCTCCCAGGGCTACCCCAATGCTCTACACTATCCCAGACCATGGGCCCGAGTCTGATCTTGGGAAGGCCTCCTACATTGAGGCCCTTCCAACTGACGTCTTCTAGCTATGGAAGACATATCAGGATTTGATGTGACCATTTTCCAAAACTAGATAACTGGAATTCCACTGACAGAATGGTCTCTATCAGTAGTGCCCGCTCCAGCACCTTGGCATAGGTGGGGATTCACATGGACACTACATCGACACAGATCTCTCTATAGTATCCCTACTAAAACTTCTGTGCTTGGAAGTAGCCATCATGGATCATGTCCAGAGTGTAGTGTGTAAGGTATGAGAACTTAGTTGCATACTCAGACACCATCATCCTTCCCTGATGAAGCTCCATAATCTCATGAATCCAAATGAAGCGTAAGAAGGAGGGGTAGTACTCTTCATGGAATAACTGCTGGAATTTATCCCACAAGAGTACCAACTCATCATGTATATGAGTAACTAGACTCCACGAATTTCCAGCTTCTATGTGGAAAATAATGGTTACTAAATTCACCATCTAATCCATTGGTGTCTAAACAATCCTAAAGTGGCAGACCATAGACACTAACCAAACCTCTAAAACCTAAGGATCTTGATCACCATAAAACCTCAACGGTCTTTGATGTTGGAACTCACAGAGTGTGATCATCCTATTCACATCTTCAACCTACTCTACTGGGACTAACTACTGCTCAATAGGTGGAGGTTCTGCTACCTGTCTAACTGGAGGAAGGTGAATCATATGATGGATCCTGAAGTGAGGCCTTATCACTCATAGGGTCATCATCATGGACCAAAGCTAGTATCCTAGATGGATGTCATCATGGGGACATCTTGGAACTTATCAATGAGTACCACAGTCAAATGATCATATATATATATATATTAACCACAATGGGAAGAAGACTCAGGAAGAATAGTCGAGGACTTAATACTATATGATTCATGTAAATGTGTAACCTGTAACAAATGAATCATCACGCCAAGTTGACAAGCGGGTAATCAGGGTCCTGGTGAATGGCTACATTGGCCACCACACCATCAATAGATTACCTAGCCTGAGAGCCACACTCGAGACATGTTTTCGCTATTTAATTAAACCCAACCATGATATTTTTTTGGGAAATATCCAAACAAAGTCCCAAGGGTTGAACCACTTTTGATAGCACTTTGACATAGGTCTTCTATGCACAGCGAAGGGTTTTGACACCAACTAGGTGTTAGTAGACCCACTCACGGAGTCGGCGCACTTACTTGATATTAGGTATCAAATTTTAGGGGAGAGGTTGGGGGAAGTGGTATGTATGAGAGATCATCCACTTTCATGGAGTACCCTCGACGTTTGTCTCTAACCATGACATGCAGTTTACATCATGATTGTGGAGAGGCCTGCAGGAGCCAATCAGGACCCAATGGTGAATGTGTACAACTTTTCACACCGCATAGCAATGGGAAGTCCAAGTGAACTATCCAGTTGACGGATAATATATTGAGGGCTTTCATGTTGGTATGCAGCTGGAAAGGAAAGCTATCCCCACAGTTCTTTGGGTAGTTTGAGATCGTGAAAAGGTTTATTGAGGTTGCGTACTGGCTTGCCCGACCCCCACAGCTAGAGTGGGTGTACGACATTTTCCATGTGTCGTATTTGAGGAGATATGATAATGATCCTATTCACATCATTTAAAGTAGTGTACCTTATGAGAATGGACCATCCCCTTGGTTTCCATGTTGTGGAAACATAAAAATGTGAAGGAGAGTTCCTGAGAGCGGGAGATCTAGGTGGGAGTTCATTCTCCCGAGTTTTTCCCTAGTTTTTCTTTTTGGGAAAGAAAATATTAAATTATGGAATGATGTAGAGACATGTTTTTTTTCATGTAAGACTTTGGAATGTTTCTACATATATTTCTAGAGTTAGACGCTGAGACAGGGTGTGATTCTAAGTCCTGGTGTGATCGGAATAATTCTTATAAAAATATTAAGCATATTTAATACTATTCACATGACGGAAATAGAATATCTCTTAAATGGTAGATCAGATTATAAATCTAAGGGAAAGGTTGAGTCTAGAGCATGGTTTTTACCCTAGGTGGGACATAACTTTTGTCGGTGTGAGTCTTCAATAGAAGAAGTAATGGAAGGTGAAATTTTATATAAAATAATTAAATAAAATTATTTTATCATGTATGTTAATTCTAATAACTTATAAATAGGGACTCAAATTGGAAATATGTGACCACCATTGATTTCATAGCATGGTTTTTTACCTGAGCGTGTCCTAATGTGAGAGGGCCTGAGAGGTTTAGATTCCACGACCGCTGGTGGTTTCCAATAAATAAAAGTTTGAGGAAATGAGAAAGGGTTTGGATCATTTATTCTAATTGACAATGGATCTCCATCCTCTCCTTTTTATGGTGATTCAACAATGAATTCTTGGCGGATCATGATGAGATTACAGATCCGAGTAGATCAGAGCATGACGAATGCAATGAAGGATCCAAAATATAGGTAGGATTGTTCTTTTGGATTCTACAGCTCCCCAAATGATGTTTTGAATGTCAAAATTTAGCTACGATCAATTTCATTACTTTTAAATCATTTGTTTATTTCCAAACTAACATTGAACATTGACCGTTTAATTTCTGGATCTCCCATTCTTCACGTTCATCTTCTATTCTTCACTGAAAACTTTTCATCAGATTGAAACATCAATGAATAATTGGGGAAATCATAGGTCTATGAAGTTATCGATCTAAGGAGTCCAGATATATGCTCAGTTTTGAGTTTTGGGTGCTAGAGGAGCCACGATGGTGAGTGGAAGTGGTGGTTACTTCTCGTCATGCCGAAATAGTGACAGATCTTCGAGTGAAGCTTACAACTATGTAGATCAGGATATGAGGATCCCAAATCTAGTCTCGGTTTCATTTTCCAAACACCAGGGTATTCCTGGTGGTCTGTGGAATGTTCTGGTGGTCTGTGATGGCCGACTGTAGTGTGCGGTGGCCGCTGAAGGCGTTAATGCCACATACAAGCAGAGGTGCGGTGCGAGATGATAGTGGCATGATTGGTGCGGGATGCGATGAGGCTAGAACGTTCATGGAAATGAGGTGGTGCTGGACTAGAAGGGCATGTGGCGGCTATGTGTGGTAGACGGCGGTCGAGAGACAGAGTGTGCGTGACGCAAGCGGTAGCCGGCGGACGCGGCTGGGCTACAGGATGAACGTGGTTGGGCCATTGTGTACCTGGGTCATGGGACGGTGAGACAAGCCCGAATGGCTGGATTGGGCCAACCCAAATGAAGTGGACCGACCAGATCATGCCGGATCAGATATACCGGACCCGTTGAAGTGGTATAGTCCAGCCAAAATGGGTCGGGTCAACTGGGCCTTCAGGCCGGGGCAGTCTTCAAACGCCCATATCTTTTAATCTGAGTGTCCTTTTGACGTGCCATCTACGATAATGTGACCCTATATTCGAGATAGATCTTTTTAGTTTAGTTTGGGAACATTTTGATTTGGGATTGAGGCTTGGTGGAATGAAAATTCCAATTATAATAATATTAATATAATTATTATTATCTGAGATACATTTTATAGTACATAAATTATGAATATAACATTCGATCGACGCACCATTAGAAACGTTGTGACTATAAAATTGAGGCAGAGGTTGAAATACTGATTCTGAGTGCTTAAACCGAAATCGAGGTGTAGGATCTATGAGGCCCAATTTGGGCGTTTATAGTGAAATGTGACTTTTTCACCAGGAGTTCCTTTTGGACAAATGAATAGATAATCCCATGTGTTTTTCTATGAGGATCGAAATGGTGCAATCTATTTGATGTATTTCAGGAAAGAAACATGGCCCCCTATGAGGCATTATTTTTGCATAGTGGAGTGGAGTGCAGTTTCTTCACCGAGAGTATGATTCAGTCGAATGAATAGTCGATCCTGTGTGTTTTTCAACAAATATCATGATGGTGTGATCTGTTTGGATATCTAGGGTTGTCCAAGGAGGCTTATTAGTAAAATTATTTTTTCCCATTTGGACTAACGACAAGAATCGTGTTCTCATTAGCCTTTTGGACAGAGGTTCCATGTACTTTGGGAGTATAATGGCACGCCTAGGGGTATTGGTTCACAGTATGGTACCCGAGTATGGATAGATACACGGGCATATGATGAGGTGGGGTCCAACATTGTGTGGGACCCCTATATTCCATGTACCACTTGGTAAATTTTATTACTTCTCGTATCTCATTCTTATGAACTCGGATTTTGGCCCACAAGTTTCATATCCTGAGAGTTTTTCCACATAGAACGTGATGATGCCCTCCATAGTGGATTTCAAGTACGATGTGAGATGCTCCGAGCACGATGCCTATCCAAGGTGACACTAAATGTTCTGGGAATGACACATATCCAAGGTGAAAGTCAATGATAGAAGTGCTTAGGTGATGACTCAGATCTATTCTGAGTGAAACCCTACAGCCGGGCAGGGTATGGGTCCTCGATGACACTAGAGTGGAACCCTAGAGCTGGGTTGGGCATGGTTCCTCATGCTATTTCAAGTGGAACCCTCCACTCAGGATGTCCAAGAGTCATCTATGACACTAGAGTGGAACCCTCAAGTTGGGATAGGCATTGGTATTCGACCTATTCCAATTGGAACCCTCTATCCAGGCTGTACATGGGTCCTTGATGACACTAGAGTGGAAGCCTCCAGCCGAGCAAGGCATGGGTCCTTAAACTTGAGGCATGAACTCTTGACTATGTGGATCAGTGGAGAGATATGTTTTGATATACCATTGGACTTATGAGTAATATGGGAACTTTACCCACTGAGATGCGTCCATGTGATGTGACCTAAAACCATGAGGGTGAGATAGATCCATCCAAAGAGGATAGTATCAAGGTGTGGTGATCGATCCCCTTTGACTTTTGAGTTTAGGGTAAACATGTGGAATGTTGGGCATCATTGGTGGATACTTCTAGAACTACTAGTGACTCTTTTTCTGGGCTCAGATGTGAGATGGAGATCCCCTTACTCTCTCATTTGGGATTCTTTGACTGATCATATTTATATATATATACTATTTCAGTACCCACTCCTTGGGTTTTGGTTACTCTCATTCTAGGATAACATAAGGTTCATGAGGTATGAAATTTTATTTTCGTGTCAATATTCTCATGGTTGTATGTGTATACTCTCCTACTATACATAGCGAGTACTTGACAAGAAGTTCACATTCTCACTATTTCTAGATCCTTGTGTATGGATGATCTTACTTCACTCTCTTGTTGGGTTGAGTGGTACTATCTTTACCCTACCTTGTTATATCTACTGATTTAATCTTCATTTGTATCTCTTAACACCCCTTCTCCTTTTCGGGGCATCCTACTGGTTATGTTTATACTCACCCTGTATGGGCTTTTAACAGACGTGTCATGCCTTATACAGAGGACACACAAGTTGATCGTTACATCAGAGGATCTTAGAGATACATGGTGCTTGGAACACATATGTTGGTCATAGCTTGGGATCCTAGAGTGGGGCTCTCTCAGCTATTTTACTTTTCTAGTTTTGTCAGGTTGTGATTTTTTTCTAGTTGGACGTGTATTTTCACTTTTCTCTTTCAGTTTAATTTTATGTACCAAGGAACAAAAAACTCTAGGAGGAATTTTCCTAAGAACCTTTACACACACACATAACCAACATAATGCAAAAGTTTAGAGGAAAAAGGAACAAAGATAAAAAACTAATATAAAAGGTAAAAAAACATGTTTTGACCTCTAATCAGTACAAGTATAGAAAAGTAAAATGAAAGGGAAAGGGGAAAAATACATGCACAACTAGAAAAGAATCACAACCTGAAAACAACTAGAAATGTAAAATAGCTAAGAAAGCCCCACTCCTAGATCCCAATTTATGATCACCATATGCAGTCTAAGCACCCCGTATCTCTAAGCTCATCTAAAGTCAAGATAAACCTGTCCATTATCTGCATAAGGAAAGACATGTGCGAGAAAAACCTATAAATGGGTGCGTATAAACATACTTTGTAGGAAACCCTAAAAAAGAGAGGTGGGAGTAGTAAGAGATACAACTGAAGAAGAAATAAGTATATAGAAACAAAGTGTAGAAAATAAATTACAATTCAACCCAACAAGAGAGTTAAGTAAGATCATCTAGACACAAGGGGATAGAAACTGTGAGAAGATGAAATTCTCATCAAGTCTTTTCTACCTATAGTAGGAGAGTAGACTCATCCAACCATGATAAGATAGAAATGAAAAGAACATGGAATACCTCGTATTTCTTCACTGCTCCTATAAAGAGAGTGACCCAAAATCAAGGAGTGGGTATTAAAATAAAATATTTAAATATGCTTAGTCAAAGATGCCCAAATGAGAGAGTAAAGGGATCTCTATATCATAGCTCAACCCAAGAAAAGAGTCACTAAAAATTCCAAAAGTATCCTCTAATGATTCCCATCATTTCACATATCTACCTTAAACACACAAGTCAAAGGGTATAAATCACATCATCTTGATACTATCCTCTTTGGGTGGAACTGACTCACAACCATGATTTTAGGTCGCATCACAAGGACGTGTCTCAGTGTTAAAAGAGTACCTATTTCTTATGATTCCAAAGTTATGTCAAACCAGGCCTTTTCATTTATCTTCATAGTCAATAGTTTGTGCCTTAAGGGTGAGGACCCATGCCAAGACGAACTGGAGGGTTCCTCTCTAGTGTCATCGACGACCCTTGCCCAACCTGATTAGAGGGTTCCACTCTAGTGTCATCGGGGACCCATGCCCAACCTAGATGGAGGGTTCCACTCTAGTGTCATCAAGAACCCATTCCCATATTGGCTGGAGGGTTCCAATCATAATAGTTCGAGGACCCATGCCTATCCCGACAAGCTAGGATGCTGGTGAAAAATAAAAAGGGTTTCTCGAAGGAGACGAGTTCAAACCTGCTGATTGAGTTGTTCATGTTTTTCATTTATAAACTCCTAGTTTCCTCATGAATTTCTACTTCCAATTCTATATTTATTTGTTTATGAACATGTCACTTAGATAAACTTCTCTAAGGATCATTAATTAAGATGAGTTTTTAATTTTTAGTACTAGAATTTTGTTTTCACCTTATGATTTATGATTTGATTTGCCGATTTTTTTTTCAGAATTTTAACTTTTTATC
Source organism: Viscum album (assembly GCA_963277665.1). NCBI lineage: Eukaryota > Viridiplantae > Streptophyta > Magnoliopsida > Santalales > Viscaceae > Viscum > Viscum album. The sequence continues at coordinate 1,250,061,994 of OY728120.1, forward strand.
ATAACCCATAATGTAATGATTTGACCTGGATTCCCAAACAGACCATGTCAAACCATCATAAGTCCTCAAGTGAATCTCTCTCCTGATCACTAGAGGATGAAATGGGTTAAATACCATGTATGGGAGATGATTTACCATCATTAGAAAGGATTCAATAGAATACTAAATAACAAATAAAATTCCAACCAATGACCAAGAGGTTTGTTGGACATGGGTGACCGAAACACAAGTAACCACCAATGGGACACCCATTCAATAGGTTTTATGATCAATAAATGATTTAATATCTATATAAACATACATATATAACAAACCATAGACTAAAACATCCATAAAGTATAAAAAATAAGAACCTTAGAAAAAAACCACTTTAAACAAATATGAAAAACCAAACATGTCCAAAATGAAAAAAATGTGAGTTTTAAGTGTGTGGATCTCAAAGAGAACACCAAGGAATTCCCAATGGTACCCTCTCCACAAGTCCACCAAAAACGCCCAAATGGTTCATCTTGACTCCTTAAACCACGTGTGGTGTCCACCTATGCTCTAGAACCCTTAACACGTGTATGTAGATTTATATCCTCTACATGGGTTATGCAAAAAATGTTTACACAAATACTAAAGGAACACTTATAGGGTGTGAGTACTGTGTACCTCATGGAAGTCACTACCCTACCTTAGCCAGTCTGTCATAAAACCATGTGTGTATCATGGAGATATAAAGTTGGTACGTGGAAGGAAATCACTAACAATCAATCAAGTAGGAATGTGATAAGAAATCATAGGCATTAAATCAAATATGATGTTAGTTAAATAAACTAGTAATTCTTATTTACCAATAATGTAAACAAACATCAAGCTTTATTAGGCACAAATAATTTTTAGTGCATCAAGACATGCTCAAAATCTGATTAGAATATCTATCAATCAAGTAGGACCTGTGTATCAATGATCTCCGACCAGAATCATACTCTATATGAGGTATTAAATATATATACAGACATTTATCCATAATCATATACCTTATAAGGTCACACTCATCTCAAAGGGAGGAACTACATGTGGGAATCAACTTTCACCTTGCCTATGAGTGAACTCATCTACTCATTGTGAGGAACATATATAAATATATAACAACCTCATGTAGTAGGTCACTCATCTTCTCTTAGAAAGGAATGTATACATAAATATATCCATATATCATATACATGTATGTACCCCTCCTTTATATGAGGAATATATCCTCTTAGAGAGGAATTTATCATATGTATATATGATGTCCCCATGTAAAAGCTGTACACATATCTTGAGCTGGAACCTACACGACAAGGCTCAACACCTGTATATGAAATACATTGCATTATCAGACTATACATATGAAATATCACTAATGAAATCTTTGAACATTACAATCATGTCAAAAATAGAACATAGGAGTATAGGCATATAGATAACACATCAATTTTCTAATTTTTTATGATTCAAGGAATCAAAATCAAGCATAAACACGTCAAACACTATGATTTAGATCATGAAGGAACACTACTAATTACTTCAGATGAAGGAATCCCTAAACATAACATATTAGGCATGAATTTTAATTAAAATATTATGAATGAGTCTATATCATGTGATACCGAATTGGTACCCCTAAATATGGATGGATCATTCTTAACATGTTTTTCATTTAGAAACACGACCCATTATCATAAGAAGGTGTGATAAGAACTAAAGGGGCATGTTTGAGTGTAACTACACCAAAGTCATACTTGTGTGAAGTTATAGACATGCAATTACAAAAATGAATCCCCCAAACATGTTGTAAAACAATATAAAGCATGTAAGGAAACTCATACCATAGGGTTATCATCATAAATATACATGGGAGAAATCAAACAACCACAAATGAGGTATGGGTGTGATTAAGGCATAAGGGATAACTGATTCCTGATGAGATTTAGGAAAAATCCATTTTTATTAAAGAGTTTTCAATGAATTTTTTTTAATAATCCCTCACTTTACCCAATTATATTGCATTTAAAACTCCATAATAGTACAAGAGAAAGAGAAGAATTCACTACCATAATTGGAAAACATAAATTCCACAAGACTAGAAGCATCCTCATCGTAAGAACAATAATTATCATCTCATGCTTCCACTTAAAAGAGGATTGATCCAAAGAAGAACTTAAATTTGAACCCTATAACAAGATAAAGGTTAAAGGAGACTTGAATTCATAGACTTGGTTATAGAAAAACAAAAGTTAAGGGAGATCCTACCCCATCTTAGATAATTCCCACAACCCCTTAGTGGAAATTCTAGTGGAAGATTAAGGCTAGGGTTTAAAGAGGTGCAATGGGAACCATGGAGAAGCCTCCAATAATCCTAGAGATTACAAATAAAGAATAAATACCAAGTTAGTAATTAAAAGGTTTCAAATTTTATATTTGAAATGATAAAATTATTGTTAGGAATCCCTTCATCACACATTTCAATAAAACCAATTGAAGATTCCCACTTATACTAATGAATGTACCCTATTGGAAGAAGACCACTGGACGATGCACAATGGAACCGGGTCATCCTAAATGAATCCCTCAACTATGTGTACTAAAATTAGGATGAGAAAACACTCTAATCACCACACAAATTAAAACCTTGTAAACATTTAAGAGGGGTCATAGGCATACATTCAAAATAATAGAAATAAAATCAATAAAAGAACATACATAAAAGACATAGAACACCTAGGATTAATGTGATTTAGAAAATGAGTCCATCATAGATGGGAGAAACACTACTATTGCCTATCCAATATAATCATAATTACAAGAATAAAAAATAAAATTACTACGTATAAATAATATTTAAAATCTCTCAACTTCCCACAATTAGTTCACCAATTAAACTATTCTTAAATGCAATGAGGTCCGACTTACTTATATAACAAGTTTCATTAAATCAAATGGTTATACCCACTCTCCTAAAACCATGGTCAATAATAATATGACTACCTTAGATGGTGTACCAAGCTGGTATCCCTCCCTTGGTATTCTGAGATTTGGTAATGAAATATGGACCTGTGGCCCATGGTCATCGCAGATATGGGGAGTGGTGGGTCGAGAAAGTTTTACTATTAAGAATGCAGGTCAACATGGGTTGAGCATGCACGGTAAGGCCCCATCCTTAAACATTACTTATTCTAGAGATAATTAAATAATTTGACTTTAATTCACATTGAGAATCTTTTCAGGTTTAGATATTTAGATAATTAGGTCATAACTTATACAAAACATCTTGAATATTATAAGTAGACACTTCTATTCACTATCCCTTTTTTATAAAAAAAACCTTTAAAATGAAATATTACATCGTTTCTTGTTTTAACATCATAACTTTTCCTTGATACCATCCTTGAATGTATTCTTCTTTATGTCCTGTGAAAAACATTTCAAAACATTGGATGAGAATAAAAATCTCAGTAAGGGATACATAAATAATGAAAACTAGTATTCTTGGGATAACATGAAAATCATGAATAATTTATTATAAAGTAATAATTTTCACCTTTAAGAAGTGGTAAATATACTTCACTGAATATAATCTCATTTCTTACCCTTTCTGTAACCAAAATATTACCGCAATCCCATAGAAATCAATATATAACATATAAAGGTTACTTGGGGCATAAACATACTTAAATGGAATAACCATACGGTCGACTTCCTCACATATCACTAAATGGAATAGCTATAAAGATGACTTCCATACCCAATGCATTGGATGTTATACCATAACTACCTGTCCTTGGTTTATCATGGAACTACCCGTCATTTGGTTTATCATGTAACCACCTATCATTGGTTTATCACGTAACCACCCATCAAATGTACAAGTACCATTATATAATCACAACACCTAAAATATTTCAAATATCAACATTTCACTAATAAAATATCATTTTTGATCATAGGATATTATTTACAGATATTGAAATACTCAATCCATTTCAAAAACCATTTAAAACATTTAATAAAGAGGTTTTTTGAATCAAAGTGTCCCATACCACTTTGAAACTTTTAAAATAAATTAACATTTAAAACCTTTAATTTCCATAAAAATAAATCCTCCATTTTAAAAACATGGAAATTAATGAGAATGATTTATAAGAGTAAATATTTAAAATATTTAAAATGATATTTTAATTAGAGAGTCTTGTAACACTTGAGAAACACTTGAATAAAAATAATTAATGAATAACATCAAACAAAACATTAAATATCATCAGAATATATAAATTCATGACATAAATTGTCCAAAGGGTTGTATATGCACCTTATAGGATATTAAAGGTGCATAATATCAAGATATGCCTCAATGAAAGGATATTGAGACAAAATCCCTTACAAAGATTGTATCATTAGATTAAAGATAAATCAATGACATAATTATGTGTGAAAAATATAAATACATCCAATATAAGTTGATATTAAGTGTTAAAAAATCATAGGTCATTCAAACATATTCATATCATGACATAATCCAGATGTATATGTTTAACCCAACGAATGGAAATTGGGTTAAGAAGTTCCCTTATGAAAATTTGGCAACCTAACAACGTCACTTTAAAATTCAGAAAATGAGATGATGGGAGGGAAAATGGTATCTCATCACATGGACATAAAATTCAAACAAATATGGATATATAAGAAAATTTGACAACATAATAAAATTGAAATTATAACACATAACATAAAATAAGTCTTTGACTAAAAGAGGAGGGTGAAAGGTTCCCATACCTTGAGTCCGACTTGTCTTGTTCGTTCTTTATATTCCTAAATAATAAACATAGGTTAATTTTTACTTGATTCAGAACCTTTTTAAGGTTTATTATTAATTTTATATTACTTATCATCATGTTATAAAAATTACATAATTATTTAAGTTTATATCGGTCATTTTGTCGATATTCGGTACTTGAGTAAAAAATGAACTTGATATAATTACAAATTGTCCATGTGGTAAAAAGTTCATTATATCCAAAATATTATTAATGATTTAAATATCATATATATCTATTATATTTATTTATTTATAATATTCCATAACATTTGGATATAATAAATGAAATGCATTATTCATGGAGACGGTAAGCCTTACGTACGCGTGAACTCTACTTTCATTTATTTATCATATTTAAGAAATGAAAAATAAATGATACATAGGTATATTATAATTCTAGTATAATATAATATGATATATATGTTAGATAATTTCATTAATTCCATCCTTTATATGTTCCATGTATGGCATGAATGAGTCATATCACTTTGAGGGGGCGGTATTCTGCACTACCTCAAATGAAATTATCGTATTTACACATCATGAAACGCATAGAGGTATGCTTTAAATAAAAAAACAGAAGCATAGAGACAATATAAATATAGTATATAGAATATATAAATATAGTTCCATCATAATGGCCACCATTAGAGGTGGTAGGGGAAAATTGAACAATCACCATTTCGTGAGACAACAGTTCGCTATACACAGAAACAGTATGTTCATATCCATTAGATGGAGGTGTGTGTAAGTGTAGTTTGAATTATTCTCATAAAAACATCCTATAATATTTATTATTATAGTTTTGTTATGTAATAATATAATAATAATATAATAGAGAGTGAAGAACTTAAATAATGTAAAGGAACTTTAGAGAAGACGCTACCTCTTAAAATGGGTAACTCCCTTTGATTTGAGCCAAAAGGCTTTCTTGAATTTCCTTCTGCATAAGGTAAGTCTTATAAGAAGAATATATGGATTTTGGGAGATTCTTTGGGAATATTTTAGATGATCCAAGGGGCTTGATAGGTGTGATTAAATGGGTATAAGTGATCCCCTTTTATAAGAGGGAGGAGGGGCACTTTAGGAAGGTATTGAAATAATATTTTATTATAAAAATATTTTATGAATCAAATGGTTACAAAGTTATTTATTTCAAATATAAGATGATTTTGGATTTAAAAACCCCCAAAAAATACGTTTTATACAAGTATAGTTATCAAATTTAACCATATCTTTTAACTTTAACCCTTATTTAACAAAATTTGACTCTTACCATGTCTTCTTGTACATTCATACTATATGGTTAATATAGTTACTATAAAATGAAAAGAGAACCTCAAGTGGCTAATTAATGACATGTTAAATATTATCAAAGTCATTTGTCCTAATATTATATTATTAATACTATTATATCATTTAATAAAATAATATTTTAATTTAAAACTTGTCTATGTCAATTTTTATACTATTCATATCATGACTTTTTTAATAATCCAAAAAAACTTCAATCTTTTGAAAAAAATTTATTAGTAAAAATATAACAAGTCATAATCATCCTTAAAATTAGTTTATGGCATAAAAAGTTTCAAAATAAATTTATTTTAACATTTATTATCTCATTTATTTAAATCACTCATTAATAAGGCAATTACTACATCATCATTGTGTCATAAATAAATTTATATATTTGACTTCCAAAAATTATAAATAAACTACCATGATATATTAAATATTTTTATCATTATAATAACTATTTATAGTCGAAAATATCACTTATATAACCCCATATAAAAATTGTTTTACTAAAAGATACATATTTATGTTACATTTTTCTTTACTTTAAATTAATTCTTACAAAACGTCATTTTCACATCCAAGTGGATCCATGGGGTCCCAAAATCGACCCAAGGATACCCATGGTTGGAACTATCTTATAAAATAGGATTAGGACCCATGTTTGGGTAGTTTAATGTTATTATAATATTATTTTGTATTCTTGTTTACCCGATTTACCCTTCATCTATGGTAAATAAAATAATTACTGAAGTTACTATTCAAAATGTCTAAAAATAAAAGGTGACTATTTAAAAAATTTGGACCTCCTGATTCCAAATATGGAATTAATTTATCGAAATTAAAAATACATAATTTTTGGAAATTAATTTAAAATCTATTCTCGTTGTCAAAACCAAAAAGCATGTTTTTAAGAAGTAAAAACTACCAAAAGATTGACATGTGTTTATGTCCAATTTCAAAGTGAAATTTCTTCCAATGAAAAAAATTAGATTAAATGATAAAAATATAATCCAATTAAACTTTAAAACCAATTAAAATTACAATGTAACTATATAAATAAATTAGATGAAAATGTAGTTTTGAATTAAAATGTGGTATTTTTCACTATTCATTAAAAATGATCTTTATCAGAAAATTACCAGAAATTTATCCAAAGAAAATTTTGATGGTTATATTATAAATAAGAAGTTTATTTTGTCTAATATAACAAATAAAGGTGTCTAAAAATTGATTTAAAAAGGGTTCTCTATCAAAATGCGGTAAGACAACCTTATAAAAAATATTAGAGTATTTCATGCTTAAATCAGATTCGTTCTTATTTTAAGCCTCTAAAATTTATTGGATAAATGTAAAGACATTTAAAAAAAATTATAATAATATTTTAGTTAGTTCAGTTCATTCCCACCAATACAATGTCTTTGTGTTAACTACCATTTAAAATAATAATATTATTATATTATTTTTCGGTATAACTCAAAGTTGTGTGCAATGTAAGATTTCAAAGAAAACTGTTGTTGTGTGTTGAGTACACTATCAAAAAAAGCATACCATTTAATATAAAAATAATATCTTATTAATATATATTAATAGAAATTAAAAAATTATTATTCTATAAATACCTGGGTCATTACATGCACGAGTGCATTCTTACCCACAGACTTGATTTAATATTTTTTAGAAAATTTGGTTCTTTGACATTTTAGTTTTTTATATATAAAAAGTAATTATTAAACCATGACATATGTTTTCTCACCATAATAGTAATACTAATTCACCATTCATTCACATGTGAATTTTAAATAAATATATATTTATTTTTTCAATATGATATTATAATATTTATATAGTAATTATTAACCATATTCACATGGTGTGTTATCCCACTTCTTGAAAAATAGAACCCATCTCTCTTGTAAATGGATTCAATTTTTAAATAGTTATTATAATCCTAATAATTTTGTTTTGTATTTATTGTTTTTGTTATTTAAATTTATTTTTTATTAATAAAATAGGAAAGAACCACATGGGAACCCTAATTGCCTCATTTTAAACCAATCGATACCTAGAGAGACATTATTCCTTCAAAGGTCTAGACGTTTGAATCACCATACAACCAACATCATCATTCATTAACCCTTACCCTCAATAATCACCCACATACTTTTCATCGTAATATTTTTCCACCACATCATCATTTCCACATGCCACTATTAATCCATCGAAAAATGTTCCATCACATCCCTTAAAACCATAGTTGTTGTCAATCCATGATTCTCCCCACAACCATCATTAATAATGAGAAAAAATAAAATATTTAAATGATTATCAATTGTATATTTTTTTAAAATGTTGGAAATCCTGTGAGCTACCTATAGGCTTATGCAGGGTGGGGTGGGGAAGACTTGAAATTTCTTATTCACATTATATGCGGGCATTTGCAGAAAAACCAATGTGGGAAAAAACTCGCTCAGGCTTGGCTTGCCCCACCCTGCCCCAACCATTGTTCATTGCTATAGAGATTTTTAACCTCATAACATTCATCGAAAGATAAGAACCGTTGGTTGATCCACTACACCCGGAGAGATTGTGATGCTGCTATCCGCACATTATGATTCTCCACCTTCTAGTCACCTGAATCCAGTGAACAAAATGAAGATGAATGAACATCCAATTAATTGAAATAAGACTCCATATCCCAAAAATATCCCACTTGAATTTTGTTTTTCAGGAAACCTTTGAAAAATCTCTAACACTTTGGAAAAAAAACAAACTTCCTCTCTAAAACAAAAAGAAGTGTTCTTAATTCTCTTACCATTCACCCATGTTTTACCAATACATGATGGTGCCTCAGAATTTCTTGAACTGTTGTCTTAGTGAATATGTCCACCATATTATGGAATCCTGTTATCTATTGTTACAACTCCTTATCCTCCTACAAGTTCCATATGAATTGATATTTTAGGTCAATATGACTTTTATTTCCATGTAAAATCATATTTCAAGCCAAGTGGTTCACACTCTAATTATCAGAGAATAGAAATTCACTTTCTTGACTTCATTCAAGCTCCTCAAGCTGATTCAACAACCAAACCATTGCCTTCACTACTTATATTGTAGCCACTTACTCTAATTTCATTTTTATTAGAGTAAAAATTTGTTGTAGTTGTGATATACAACATATTTTTGTTCCTCTATCGGTAAAAAAATAACTTTGTGCTCTTCCAAGTGTCTGAATCACCACTGAAGTCAACATCAACATAGCCACACAAATAATCCTCTCTCCCAAAGAACAAGGTTGTATCTTCGATTAATTTCATGTACCAGAGGATCCATTTCATATCCTCCTAATGTTACTTTCCTAGATTTTACATGAATAAAATTATAAAATCCACTAAAAAAGAAACAACTTATTGTGTGAAAATCATTTCATATATCTGACTTCTGACTGCTGATGAAAATGAAACTTTCTCCCTATACCAGCTCTATTCTTCCATTTTTGGTGCCTATGCCTTGGATAATTTGATATTTCCAAAAATAGTGGTTGAGATAGGATTGCATCTTATCATTTAAAATATTTCAATGTCCATATGGATGTAGTCATAAGATAACACTATGGTTTTGGATCTCCTTTCTCTCTCGATCTTCATCCCCAAAATCTTCTTATCCTGTTAGAGATCTTTCTTCTCTAATCTTATAAGAAAATCATGATTCAGCTTCCAGATACTTCTACCATTTGGTCCAACTAAGAATATTTCATTGATATAAAGTATAAGTATGATAAAAGTTTCATCATATCACTCCCTTTAGTGAAAACAATGATCTTTGTTTCATCTAAAAAATCCTTCTTCTGAAATAAATCCATTGAACATAATATTAAATTTTCTAGGTGCTTATTTTAACTCATGTAGACTTTTATTCAATTTTAAATCCAAATTCTAGTTCTCATATTCAGTTAAACCTATTGGTTGCTTCATGTAAATTTATTCCTCCAACTCTCCATAAAAGAAATCCCTCTTTAAATCCATTTTTTATAAGTGTATATCTTCTAATGATACCATACTCAAAATTATTTACATAAATGATTGTTTAACTATCTGTGAGGATATCAGTGAGAAATCAACTCCTTTTTGTTTAAATCCATTTAATACTAACTGTTATTTGAAATTATTCTTACTATAAGCATAATCCTTCAAGTGGTAAACCCACTTTTTTTCAAGTGCTATTTTCCCTTTTGGTAAATCAGTCAACTCCTAGGATTCATTATATTTCAATGAAGACATCTCTTCACCCATTATTTTCTTCAATTGTTTTGTGTCACTACTTCTGCTAGGATTTAAAGTTCCCTTGAATATGTTAAAAATAAAAAATTCATGTTGGCACCAAACCTCTAAAACTATCTTCTAACTATGGTTGATCTCCTCAACTATGTTGGCTGATCTGAATTGCTTCGCTTTGCTCTATCTCATGGATCCCTAAATTTTTGGGCTCCCACTCAAGCTTCAATAGTTATTGAACTTTATAGCATGTCTTCCGATGAACTTATTTATAAACTTCTGATGCTTTCATCATTCTCATATGATATCTCTACAATTTGATCCCTGTATTCTTACATATATGAATTTGGAATTCAGTAGTTGATTATTTTCCATAAACTTCTTTCTCTTATAAATTCTAATCATTTCCCAAAACCTCTTCGTTAAAGTGAACATAATGAATCATGATGACATGTATCTTATCGTTATCCCATTACTAGAAAATGATGTTGTCATCACCATACCCAATGAAAAAAATACACATTTAATTTTTCCTAGATCTTGTCTTGATATGTGGCATCAATATGCACATATTCCAAGCCTCTAAAGATTTTAAGGTGGCCAACTTCTAATTTTTTACCAGACCTTTGCTCCACCAGAAATTCTTAACCAACCAAATATGGTATACTTCTATTCATAAGCTATGTCATAGTGTTGAATTACTATTCATGAATTTTCTTGGAAATTATAGATTGAAAACATATTCTTGTAGTCTTCTATTTCAATGTTTTATTCATCCTTTCAGCTAAACCATTCTGTTGTGGTGTTCTAGGTTCCATCTTCTCATGTATTATATCATTCTTTTAGAAAAATATCTAGAAGTTGTGTCTAATGTATTGACCATTATTTTCAGAATATAGGCATTTAAACTTCTGAACACTTTACATTTTGAACATAAAATTCCATTAAATGAAATAATAAAAAATAAAACTTATTCTTTATAAATTCACCCCAAACATTTCAAGTATCATCATTAATAAAAATTATGAAGTAAAGAGATCCATCGACAGATTTAATAGGGGTAGGTACCCAAACATACAAGTATACTTGTTATAACTTCTAGGCTCTGGGATCTTGTCAATCTAAGTTGAAGGAAAATCTTCTCTGTTTCCCCAAAATAGAATTTTCACACCATATAATGTTCGTGGGATCAAGTTTTAGTATGACTTTTTTCTTTAATACCATTATGTTTTTCTCATTGAGATGATAGAGCATGAAATTCTAAAACTATAGATCTGTTGATGATGTAGTTATGACCATTGTAATCGCATATAAGATTTCAGTAAAATACAGTGCCCCATCCTTTTCTCCTTTTACCACCACCATGGATCCTTGTGTCAATTTCCAAACTCTCTTTAAGAACATTGTTCTATAGCCTACTTCGTCATGTTGTCTTATAAAAATCATGTTCTTTAGAAGCCCCAAGATATATATAACTTCTTTTAGCCTCAATAAATCCTCATTACTCATCCAAATAGTGACATCTCCTTTTCTAATTATCTCTAGAGCTTCATCATCTGCCAAATGTATTTTGATGAACTTTATAGATACATAATTATCCCTAAATAATTTCTTTATTGTTGATTAAAATGATGAACCGGAGTCAAAAACCCATTAATCAACCAAAATATTCTTGTTGAGAAATAGTTGGATGTTTCCTTCTATTAAACTCATGTAATTTGAGATTATGAAAATTAACATTATTCTATAGATCTCATTGGAAGTTCTGAAAAAAAATCTAAAGTGTCATTTCTTTCAAAATTTCTAGCATGTTAGACTAGGACCAACTGATTTTACTTGGTTCTTGTTCTGTATTTTATCTTCTAATTGTTTCTTTTGATTGATCTTCCATTAAATAGACCATCCTTATCTTTTAGAGTTAAGGAAAATTTTAGAAGGTACTTGGACTTCTCTTCTCCTGAGCTCCTTATTTTAGAAATGGTTCCACATATCCTCAAACACCAAATTCGTATTTTTAGTGGAATTACTGATAGAAATAAACATTGAAAATTAGATCTCCAGAAGTATAGATAAAATAAATAGAGCCCATAAATTTCCAATGAATGTTACCTCCACTGATTCAAGCTACTCATAGATCTTGTTGAATTCATAAACTTAATCTTTTGCTGGTTTTACTTACGATAACCTTAAGCTGAATAACCACCACACCATAAAATATTTTATAAGTTCCATTTATTTCTGATACATATCCTTTATTTCCATCATAACATCTTATATTGTTTTTTTCCTAGATTTTTAAATCCACATTATGTTCTAATGACGTCATCACTAATTCTAGTGTCTTACTATATAACCATTATCATTATGGATTCTCTATTTTATCTAGAAAAAATCTAGTATATGGAATATCCATGTTCCTATAAATTATATGATCTTTTTTCTATATTTTCTATAAGTCAAAATTCATTCCATTAAGTTTATCTACCCAGACATTTCCTTTATTCGACATCATAACTTCCACTGATAGTGAACTCCCACTGAAAAAAATTCCACTGAGGTAATAGAACATCTGATCTTCTAGAATTTTGTTTCTATAATACCAATTTTTTAGAACCCATTCATCTCACCTACTAATGAAATCACAAGAATATGCCCACTTTAACTAATATAAGCACCCCACTAGAAGAAGACCACCAGATGATTCGCTATGGAACCAAGTCATTCAGAAGGACCCTCTCAACTATGTGTACCAAAAATAGGAAGACCGTGCACTCTAATCACCAAAAAAAGTTGTTCTTAACAACCATTTAAGTAGACTCATAGTCATAAATTTAAAACAATGAAAATACAATTAATAGAATAATATAAAGAAAAGACAAGGAACATATGAGATTAACGTGATTCAGACAATGAGTCCTATGTGCACCATGGAAACAGTACTCACTACCAAAAAAGAGATGGTTAGTGGTGGTTTATTAGCAGTGGTTCTAGTAACCACCATAAAATAAATCCAACAAAAAAATAAAAAAATATAGCAGTGGGTTCATAAAACACTGACGATTTTTTTTTCAATTATTGACAATTTCAATTAAACAGTTGCTAATCATTTAAAAAAACCCTAATCTCCCTCCCCGACTCCCTCTATGAAACCCCAACCCCTTCCCCCCCACCCCACTACCCCTACCTCCTCACCTTCTCTCCCCGATGGTGACCCTGAGCCCACAACCCCGGACCTGTGACCCCCCTCTAACCCCTCTGACCCCTCCCCCCATGACCCTCCCACTAACCTCCTCTATGTATGACTTACTCGTAACACAAACCCACCCCCATATGACCTCCCTCACCCCAAATTGGTTCCCCTCTTTAGCAACTACATGGACCCCCCTCTTGAGCTCCCTCTTCCTTACTCAGATCCCATCCTCAGTGGAAACACAGACCCCCCCTAAAGGTTGTATCATCCTCACTCTAAATTTTTTATTAAGTATAATTAGATGAAAAATATTCGGTGATAAAAATAATATATTTTTTTATTCATTGGACAATAATTATATATTTAATTTTGGTTTATAATGTGTTATTTTGATTTTGTAGTTAGTTATTTGGAGTTATAATAATAGAAATTAATTTTTTCTGTTTTGTATTAAATTAAAAAAATAAATTTGTTTATGATATATGTCTGTTATGGTATCTAGATCGTTCATAATTTTATGGTTTGTATTTGATATTAATGGATTCCAATTATTTCTATATATTTTAATGCATCCAATTTTTGACAAACACACAATTGAGGATATTTTCCAACTCATAACTAATTGGTGGTAGGGTTTGGGGTCACACATGGTTTCATCACCAACATTGGAATGGTCTCTAAGGATAAAGGCCTTGAAAATGAGATATTATACCATTTTTAAATTTATCAGAATTCATCCTGTTTTAGGAATATTTGAGGAATCATTTAGTTTAATAAAATATATTAAATAATAATAGAGTAGCTAGGGTCAAGTTTTACATGAATGATAATCAATTATTTATTATGGTAACTGGAGCAACCAACATTGTTTCATTGATTTTATTTTAACTAACATGATTTATGATTCCACTAATTATAGTTTTTAGTTTGTTTTTTGTCAAGTAAAATGACTATTTTTTATTATTTTATTTGAAAATAACAATAGACAATATTAAAATTTATGTTAACATCCTGTTTTCATGTTTATCTAAAATTGAAGGAACATATGATTTGATGTTATGTGAATATAGTTGATTTATATAATTTCGTGGAACAACATGAAGTCACACTAAACTGGTTCAATAGAATAAAAACATATAGAGTTTAATATTTTGGTTATTCATGACATATCATGATATCCAAAAAAATTATACTTTTCATTCATATTTTTAAATGAGTCATCTTGGTCTTAGTTAGATCACGGGATATGGTTTAGAAAATGATCATTGTAGCTAATTTTTCAATGGAATCAACCATCTATAGTTACAAAACTAGTGTATAATACACCATTATCTTTTATTTGATTCATCCCATTCATGTATGTTTGTGGGAAATAATAATTTTTTTCATTAGTGTTTTATATTCAAAGTTTAGCAAGAAAAATCTCATTATTTGATTCATCACATTTCCCTTTATAGTTGTTATGAAAGAGTTAATGGAGAAGTTGGGTGATATTTAATTTTGATTTTACATGTTTGGTTAAAATTTTTATCTTTATATCTGAATGTATAGGTAGAATACAATCCAATACCTATGGATAATAGTTGGATTAATTTACCTTAAGACACACCTCAATATGCCAAGGGTTTGAAATATTTTTCAGATTATGCAATTACAAACTGATCAGTGTATGGTAGAATAAAATTTTTGTCTCTTTAGTGTAAATTCAAGAGATGGTTGAATAGAAATGAAGTATATGAGCATTTTATATTCAAAAAATTTCCTACTCAATCTGTATCTTGTATTTGGCATGGTGAATCAAATGTTATGGAAAGTAAAAACAATGACAATAATGTCAATGAAATACAAAGTGACTCAACAGAGGAGAATTCAATTTGAAATTTGTTAAATGATGAATTTGGTTTTGGAGAATACAATGTCCAAGATTCCAATAGATCAATAGAACCTTCAGTTGATCCTAAGAAGGTTAATCTTTATCAGAACATCAGTGACAGAAAAATGATTTTTATGAATTAGTTGAAGATGAATAAAAAGAACTATATGAAGGGTGTGATAAGTATTCAAAGTTTTCTTTTCTACTTATGTTATATCATATCAAGTGTCTCAGTGGAATTAATGAAAAAGAAATTTCCATGATTTTAGAGTTGCTTCATGATGCATTTAGTGAATCTAAGATCCCTGCATCATTCTATGAGATGAAGAAAGTCATCAAAAAACTTGGACTTGATTATACAAAGATATATGAATTCCCTAATGATTTCATGCTTTATTAGGGAGAAGAGTCTAATAAATAAAAATGCTCAAGATATCATACAAGAAGATGGAAGTCAATGAACAATAGTGAGTGTATAAATCAATGCACCCCCTAGAAGAAATAGAAGAAGAAAACTCCTATGAAGGTATTGTGTTACTTTCCTATGAAACCATTATTTTAAATATTATTAATGTCATATAAGACTAAAGATTACATGAATTGTAATGCTTAGGATAGTAAGTATGGATTGACGAGGCATCCAAAATATTCAACATCATGGAAATTGTTTGATTTTCTATATCACGATTTTTTGGATCATATGAATGTATGTTTGGGATTAATTTTTGATGGTTTTAACCCTTTTGGTACTTTAAGTACTAATTATAGAATTCATATAGTTGTTTTGATCCCCTATAATCTACCTCAATGGATGTGTGTTAAGAATACTTATTTCATTATTTAGATGATTATTCCTATAAAGAAAATGCCTGAAAATGACATTGATGTATACCTTCAACCTATAATCAATGAATTGAGAGAATTATGGGATGATGGAATGAAAACATATAATTATTCAAAGAGATAACTATTGAAAATGCATGATTCTTTAATATGGACAATTATTGACTTTTATAGAATAGGAAATTTATCTGGTTGGGACACTCATATTGGTTTGTCTTGGCCAGTTTATAATTTTGATTTTGAACCTCAATGATTACCTCATTGAAAAAATGGTGTTTTATGTGTCATCGTTGATTTCTTGATTCTTCTCATAAATTAAAGTTTTACATGAAACGATTCAATGGAGATATTGAACTGGTAAATTCACTGAATTTGTTATTTGGTTTAGAAATCATGGGATAATTAATGAATATCACTGAAGAATTTGGAATATGTCACCAGATTAAAGAAGAGGGGAAAAGGGTACGAAGTATAATATCTGAAGAAGCTGGAACACAATAATGGAAGAAAAAGAGTATAATTTACAAAATTACTTATTAGGAGTTTAATTTGATACATCATAATCTTGACGTAATTCATATTGATAAGAACATCTATGACAATGTAATTTTTATATTTCTTAATGAGTAGGGTAAATCGAAGGATCACATTAATGCTCGTAAGATTTTAGATTAAATGAATATAAAGAATTTTTTGTGGTAAAATTATATTTTAAAGTATCCTTCAACTATTTTTATAATGAAAAATCATGAGAAATATGTATTATTTCAAAATTTAAAGAATTTAAAAGTTTCAGATTGATATTCTAGTATCATATCAAGGTGATTTGACATAAAGAATTAAAAGTTACATGGATTTAAAATTCATGAATCACATTTTTTTATATAGAAGTTTTTTTCATTAGCTTTGTGTAATAATTTACCAAAATAAGTAACTACAATTATAGTTGAGTTTTTTACCTTTTTCAGAGAGCATTGTGTAAAAACACTAAATCCAACCAATCTTGATAAACTTCAAGAAAGAATTGTTTTAACACTTTTTCATTTGAATATAATATTCCCCCTTCATTCTTCATAGTCATGATTCAATTGACTATTCATTTGGTTAAATAAGATAAAATCAGTGGACCGGTACACTATTGATGGATGTATCCAATTGAGAGGTACGATGATATTTTTTTCATTGGGGAATTTGATTTTATCAAATCATTACATACATATTTTTTAATACGTTTCTTATTTTTTTCAGTAGTTACTTAGGTCATTTGAAATCATATGTGAGGAATAAATCTTAACAAGAAATCTCTATTTTTGAATGTCAAAGAGATCAAGAGTGTTTGAACTTTTGTTCTATTAATTTGGATGTGATTGAGAATAGATTCAATTGTGCTAGATGTGCTGAATATATCTCCACTATATCTAGTTCTAAAAACAAGTCATTGGTATTTCTAACTTTTGGATGACCAATTGGAAAGGGGTAAAATTTTCACTGACTGAATTGGAGTTTCTACAAGCCCATAGATATATTCTAATCAATAGTTTTATTGCAGATCGATTTATTTATGAATTATTACGGAAAATAAAGAGGGGACTAGGGGGTCAAGATCAAAATGAGTTATAATTAACAGAATCTCTTAATAAAGAGCTTGTCAACTCGTTTTCCCATTTTGTATGTATATACTCATATTCATATTATTGACATGTAGTTATTTTTTATATGATAAAAGAAACATCTGATATATTTTTGTATAGATAATGAATTTTGAAAATCGTGCAGAAATATTTAATGATTTGAAGTTTTTGGCGCAAGGTCCTCTAAGGCAAGCTAAGAGATTTGATGCCTACAATATTCATGGATTTAGGTTCCATAAAATTGAAGAGGTAATATATTATGGGAATATGATTGATATAATTGAATTAAACTATCATGAACAGTTTTAGTTATCTTATTCAAATGCAAGTGGGTCAACATTGATAGGGGTATAATGAAAGATTCGTTAAATTTTACATCTATCAACTTCACTCTCTTAATGGATACCAATGAGTGTTAAGAGAATGATCAATTTATCTTTTCCTCACAAGAGAAGATGGTTTATTTTGTGGATGATGATATATATGAAGGTTAGAGTGTTATTGCACACTTAAAGCAGAGAGACTTATATTATATGGGCAATGAAAATCAATTGGCGCTTTGTGATAGTAAACCTAATCAACCAATAAATATTGGACTATTTTTTCTGGATAATATCAAAATTGTAGAACTTTCATGTGAGAGTGAAAATGAAGGACTCTTCACAATGGAGATCGATAATAATGAAGATAATGAAGATTAAGATAATTGAATGTATAAATTGGTAATGAAATTATATTACAATTTATCATTGATTAGTTTTTCATACATATATAAATTGTTAAATATTTTCATTTTTTTTGGTAAAAAGATTTTAGTTTTTAAATTTTTATATATTTAATATACCTTAACTATTTGAAATTCAATAATGATGAGAACAAAAAAATTTCCAGATTCTAGATGATCAGTATCTCAGATCACGACATCACTTCCATCATCTTTTGTGGATCCTTGTGATTCCGTTATAACTAAGTATACTAGTGAGACAGTCGTTTCCCTAAATATCATTAGTATCCCACCACTTGATTCACCTCTGTAGAAGGAGTAGTTGGTCAGCCCTCCATTTAGGGGATATTGGTGATTTATTGTTACTGGTATGTATTTTATTTAAAAAATATATATTTTGTTAATTGTTTAATTCATTTATAAAATAGATAAATAAAACTATAGAAGGGTTATAAATATGGACACAAAAAATGTATGAGACTAAAATGACTTCAAGATTATCATTCCATTTGATGAATTCGGGGTGCTTACTAGTGATGCTGCAAAAATATATAGGCTGATTTTTGGGCATCTTGCTTGTGAGATAATGATATTTTACATTAATTATAAGTATTGGAGGCATATTCATACAACTTAGAAAATTGAGGTCTTTGATACTCAAATAAAGGTAATATTAATTTAATATTCCTTGATTACTAATTTAAAATACCTGATTACAATTTTGTAATATACTTATAAAGTTTTAGGTTTTTTATTTCTAGATATTTTTTATTTTTAATGTCTATGACTCCATTTCACACCCATGGACATTGAAAAGAACACATATGACATCCATAAAAAAACTAAAATGAAACTTTTATATATAAAACATGCATTTTTAGTTATATCGACCACATCTTTTTCAGTATAGATTAGTGGTTGATTCTTACATGTCAAAAATAAATTATGGATCATTATCCGTATGTTTGAAATCAATTAAAGCTTGTTTTCTCATGTTTGACTTGATAAACACTTATGAAAGGTAAACAAGCCTTTTAATAACTAGTGTTTGGGGGTCAAAACTAGGAAAATGACATTATATTTCCCTGAAATCATGGGACAATGAGCATAGATTTAATTTTGAAATGTATGACCTGGAGACATGTCATTCCAAATGATGTTTTTCCCATTATGGCTGTAAACATGTTTTTAGTGTTTTAAAACATTAAAACGTACATGGAACGGTCAAAACCAAGAATAAAATGTTATATTTCTCTCAAACCAAGGGACAATGAATGTAGATTTAATCTTGAAATTTAGTAACCGATGGAACTTCATTCTGAATAATGATTTGGATATTATGACCGTAAATGTGTTTTTAGGGTTTTAAAACACTAAAACATGTGTGGAACATAAATAACTAGAAAAAAACAAATTTTCTTGAAATATACGTAAAATTACTATATATTTAGTTATTAAATGTAGGACTTGATGACACATCATTCCGAATGATGGTTTTTCCATTTTGGTCGTAAACATGTTTTTAGTATTTTGATGCACTGAAACATGCATGGAACAACCAAAAAATAGAAAAAAACCTTTGATAGATTTTAAATCTGAATAAAACCACATATTAGATGTTTTTTTACAAGTAATCATAGATAACATGTTAATCCGATGTGCGGTGTGGTCGAAATTGCTCAGCAAACACTTATGAAAAATACAATTGCCTTTAAAAACAAGTATCAGGGGGGGTCAAAACTAGGAAAAACATCGTATGGCCCTAAAATTAGGGTAAATTACCATAGATTTAATTTTGAAATATAGGATCTGATAGGACATCATTCTAAAGTACACTTTTCTTATTATGTCCATAAATTCATTTTTAGTGTTTTAAAACACTGAAATGTGTGTGAAATGATCAAAACCAAAAAAAACATCAGATTGTCCTAAAATAAAGGGAAAAATGTCGTTTAGTTGTTTTGGAAATGTATACATAGAAAAAACATCAATACAACTTGCAGTGTGATCATAATTACACACTAAACACTTATGAAAGATACAAAATCATTTAAAAACACATGTTAGGGGGTCAAAAATAGGAAAACAATGTTGTATTTCCCTGAAATTAGGGGGAAACAACCATAGATTTAATTTTGAAACATAGGAATGGAAGTCACATAATTCTAAATGATGGTTTTCTTGTTATGACCGTAGACATGATTTTAGTGTTTTAAAACATAAAACATGCATGGAACAGTCAAAACCAGAAAAACAATGTTGGATTGTTTTGAAATTAATGGAAAACCACTTATAATTTTTTTATGTATGTGTATAGACAATATGTCAATCAAACATGCAGTGTGATCCGAATTACTCGATAAACACTTATTAAAGGTACACAATACTTTAAAAACCAGTGTTAGGGGGTGTCAAAACAAAAAATGATGTAAGATTATCCTGAAATAATGGGACAATGACCGTATATTTAATTGTAAAATGTAGGAACTGATGGTTTTTCATTGTAACGCCCCGACCCCAGCAACCCAGAGTCGGTGCATTACTTCGTAACATTGGCATGATCACAAAAGATCAAGTCTCGAAAGACCGATTAGTTTAGTAGCCTTGGAAACACTAGATATATTCATAAGTTTTACATTACATCATAAAATGAAAAACTACTACAACAACATAATGTATCCACATTCCACACTATTATCCCCTCATAATATCCCTGCAGGTCATTCATAATTTACCTCTTCACTTCCTAAGAAAAATAAAACATAGAAAAGGGGTGAGCTCAAATGCCCATTAAGGATAACAATATTGCGGAAGCTTTCATAAATAAACATTAACATTTAAGGCAATGTATAACTAAAGCAAAATCCTTTTAAACATGAACTTCAATATAATATGGAAAATGTAAAATGAGATAAATCCATCTACTTATTCACATGGATATTCTACTGGTCGAATAATCACATGCAATATCAATAACCACTTTCATAATGATGGAATGCATAATGCCAGACTATCATAACCACGTAGCCAAGGCCTCGTGCCAAGACCACAAATAAGATTTTGTCAAGGCCTTGTGCCAAGACACTAGTTTGTCTCATGAGACCTGCCGATGCATCGAGGAGCTATAGCGGGCTCCACCCATCACTTATTAAGTCCAATGCATTCCTCATATGAATAGGTTTAAACATATCATAAACCATAACATAATCGTATCACATAAAACATGCATAAAGGAAACATAACATTTCCACATTTCAATCACAAGATATCAATACAACACATTGATATAATAAAAACGCTTTCAAAACCATTTTCAATACCAAAATAAAAGAAAGTTAAAACTTTTTATTTACTTTTCATTAAAAAAAATGATGGCTTGTAGAGGAAGCCGAAACTCAAATAATGGTCACGGCGGCGGAGAAGTCGTTGTCTCCGCATAAGTACGGAAAGAAAAACATTCCCTTTTTGTCGTTTAGTAAAACGCTTCATATAAAAAGGATTCCTTTTGAATAAACGTAAAAGTCAAAGGGGTTTATACACCGTATAAAAGAAAGTTGTGTATAAAACCAAATATGCCTCAATAAAAGGAGATTGAGACGAAGTCATTAAAAAGATCATTTTTAAAATAAAATAGATCTATTATGTGTATTCACTATCGGTACACATAAAGAAAGTAAAAATACAAAATAGGACATAATAACATCATGACATAATTTGAAAGTAGGAGATTAACCCAAAGAATGGAAGTTGGGTTAAGAAGTTCCCTTACCTTGCGTCTTGTCCTGACTCGACCGTTCTTTAACCTCCTGAATAATAAACTAGAGTTAATTTCTATTTACTTAAGAACCTTTTTTATGTTCATTATCCCTTTTATATCACTTATTACCATGTTATGAACATTATGTAATTATTTAAGTTAATAACGGTCGTTTTGTCGATCTTTGGTTCTTGAGTCAACAATAAACTTCTTATAATTACAAGTTGTTCATGTGGTAGAATATCCATTATATCCAGAATTATATTCATGATTTAGATGTCATATATATCTTATATATACAGTATATACATTCATTTATAATATTACGTAACATTTAGAGGTAAGAAATGAAATGCACCGTTCATGGAGACGGTAAGCCGTACGTACGCATGAACGCTACTTTCATTTCTATTTCGTATTTAATGGAATTAAATCATAATTATATAAAGGTATAATATAGTTCCAGAATAATATCATTTACTCCATCCTTTATACATCCCACATATGGCATTAACGATTCACATCACTTTGAGGGGGCGGTAGTCCGCACTTCCTAAAATGAAATTATCGCGTTTTACCCATAATGGAAATCATAAAGTATGCCATAAATTAGAAATACAGAAGCATAAGTAAAACATAAACATATTATATATCATATATAAAAATAGTTACATCTTAATGGCCACCTTTGAAGGTGTTATATGAGTGTTGAACAATCATCATTTCGTGAGGCAGAAATTTTCCATCCACAGAAACCGTATGTTCTTTAACCATTAGATGTAGGTGTGTGTAAGTGTAGCTCGAATCCTTCTTATAACAAAATCCTAGTATATTTAGGATACTGGTGTTGTTACAAAAGAAATGATTAAAAAGAGTTTAGGGGGTTGGAGAAGAAAAATAAAACAAAACAACATTAGAGAAGACATTACCTCAAAATCGGGTAACTCTTTTTGATTTGAGCCAAAGGCTTCCTTGGAAAGAGTTCTGCCCAAATTGAGGCTTCTAGGAGTAAGAGGGGGAAGTTGGGAGAGTATTTGGGCAGAGGTTGGTCGATCCAAATGGCTTGAATGTGTAAATGAGGTGGGAGAGGTGGGGGCCTTTTATAAGTGGAGAGGAGGGGCACTTTTGGAAAGATTGAAATGTTACATTATTACATAATGCTTTTCGGATTCTAAAGGTCCCACACTTATATAATTCGAGTCTAAGGTGATAAGGTTTCGAAATATCCTCATCCAATAGGCTTTGGACAAGTGTAAGCCTTGGATTTTACATTATCTTCTCGTTTTATTTAAATCGTTAAATAATGAGGTCATCGCTGCATCATAATGATGTCATAAATAATTTAATGTATATAATGTCTAAAAATTATAAAAAAAATACTATGATGTAGGAAATATTTTTAGCTTTCTAATGAATATTTATAGTCAAAATTTTGACTTGTGTAACCCCACTTAAAAACTGTTTTAGTAAAACAACTCATGTTTGTGTCAATTTAATTTTATCATTAAATAAATATATATTAATGTCATTTTCCAACTAAAGTGGCTCCATGGGATCCCCAAGTTGACCCATGGGTTGTCTTGGTCAGCCATGACTCATCCAATAGGAGTAGGACAAGTGTCATGCTCACCTCATATTATTAAAACATTATTTTTACCTTAAACTACACTAATTACCTCTAATCGCGATTAAGAACTTAAAAGTTACTATTCACCAAAAAATTATTTTAATCTCATTGAACCACATTTTACTTCTTAATGACAACCATGTATGTCGGATTTTTGAAAATAAAATCACAGAAGTGGTAATATTTCATTTAAACGAAAAATTAGTTATTTAACTACCACTTAGTGGTTTCACTATTCATCAAAAATTGAAGTTTTTCAGAACAATGCCAAAATTTCACCCTAAGCTATAATTGATATTCCAAATTCAAAAATGATGTCTATTTTAAAAAATTCCAATCGTATAAGTTGCATTAATTAATTTTATAATTAATTCCCGTTGTCACAACAAATAGCGTGTTTTTAAGAAATAATTTATATCAAAAGATTGGCAATTGTTTATGTCCACACTACTGGAAATCGGATCTTTCCCAACACTTATATACACCCTTTCCCAACGGTTCTGCCAAACCGTTGGGAAAGGGGTGTTTTGAGGCCCCTTTCCCAACGGTTCTCCCAAACCGTTGGGAAAGACCCCCCCTTTCCCAACGGTTTGTGAGAACCTTTGGGAAAGGGGTGTTTTGAGGCCCCTTTCCCAACGGTTCTCCCAAACCGTTGGGAAAACTCACCCCAAATCCAACATTCACCTCCTGGAAATTTCCACCTATCCCAACGGTTTTGAGAACCGTTGGGATAGATTCTTTCATTTCTTCCAGGTCTGCTACCCGAGAACATTATATAAATCTAAATTTTAAATAATTATGATAATACATATATATATTTATGAAATTATGTTTACAATAGTGATGTTAGCTTAGTGGTTAAGTCATTCGATTATAACTAGGGGTTCTGGGATCAAATCCCAGCGGATGTTTTTTTTTAAATACATTTACCAACGGTTTTATAACCGTTGGAATAGATTTTCATATTACTTATACCAACGGTTTTAAAAACCGTTGGGATAGGTCTATACCAACGGTTTTGGGAAAACCGTTGGTATAGACCTATCCCAACGGCTTACTTCGCAACGGTTCTCCAAACCGTTGGTATAGGCTATACCAACGGTTTGGAGGCCTATAACAACGGTTCCAAACCGTTGGTATAGGTTAGTATTCTACTAGTGCCAATTTCAATGTTAAATTAATTCTAATGACCACCATTGGATAAAATGGTAAAAATATATTCTAATTATACTTTAAAACCACTAAATAGTATAATTTATCACTATAAATTATTTGATTTTAAAAAGTTGTTTTTAAGTATTTTTCACTATTCATAAAAAATTAGAAGTTCTCAGAAAAATACCAAAAATTCAACATAGGCTAATTTCGATATTCCGAATCCAAAAATGAAGTCCATTTTGATAAATAGAATTTATAAAATTTCAAAAATTAGGTATTACTATTCACAACGGCTAGTTTAATTAGTTGTGGTGTGTGTTAGAGCTCGAGGTTGCGTACAACACACACTATTGCATTATTCGAAGTGAAACGTACCGTGTAAGCTTGGGGTGTTACATTCTCCCCTCATTCAATAAATTGCATCCTCGCAATTTGAAATTTTTCTTTGAAAATAAAAGGTTGAAAAGAGAAAATACCTTTTAGGAAAACCCACATCGGAAATAAGGTTAATAAATATATAACATTAAAAGAAAGCAAGATAAGTACAAAGGTCACCCGATATAGCCAATTCTAGGATTCTATGAAAATATGGATATGGAGGAGAAAAAAACCATCAATGTCTGATGGAGAGTTATAGAAAATAGGATTAGGAGAAAGTTTAACTACAAGAAGATCACAAACTTGTGATTGGTTAAATGGTCATTGAATCCCCAGTTGGAAAAGTTAACCGACAACATTTTTGTTTTCAGTTACCTTTTATAATGTTGAGGAATTTATTTAGGAGATTTACTAAGAATGTAAGGAAATATACATACTTGTTATGTATACTTTCATTCGTTAATAAATTTTTACCACAAACCCATCTTTTACTCCAAATGGTAACGGAACTCAAAAATATTCTTTTTATCCTAATTGTATAAGGTTCCAAGTATTAACACATACCATTTAGATTAGTAAAACTATTTTGTAATAACCAGGGACTTCTTGTAGGCTAGTAGTAGGAAACAAAGGCTTGTCGCACTATGGTTGTGGGTTCGATTCCTGCAGCTTTGTCCGACGCGACGGGTTATTCCCCACCCTGCAGGTTGTCCTTTTCCTAAAACTATAGTATCATAATATTCCAAAAATAATCTTCATAAATTTTTTAACCATAAACAATACTATCCAAAGATCAACTTAATCCACTCCAACCTTAATAGTTATCCAAAATACCTCCGTCCAGACTTTCTCTAAAAGGTCTCTAAATTCCAAAATCAATTGTAACATCAGATTCCCCAAACAAAGTAAAGTTTCTCTTATTGTCACATACTAATCATATTAAAACCTTACTGAAATCAACAAGTACTGCAGTACAATCCTTATATATATATCACATTATTCTAATAACCAGAATATAATCCATGAGTCCAAAAGAATCAATACATTAATTATTCCGCATCAACTGTAGTAACAGCATAATATTGTCCTTGATCCCTTGGCCTTTTCTGAGGTAAGTTTCCCTGACGCTTAGGACATTCATTTGCATAATGCCCCATTTCCCTACAATTGTAGAATTCAACATTGATAGCCTCTTTCTTTCCCTTGCAATAACGAGCCTGGTGACCCTTTTCTGCACATTTATAACAAACTCCCATTCCCTTTAGGCAAGTACCAGGGTGATTCTTCCACAATTATCACATAATGGAAAATCCTTCTTTCCCTTTTTCCCTTTATCTGTCTCTTGTTCCCCCATTCTCTTCTTCTCTTCCTTTACATTGTTTTCATAAGACTTAGAGAATTCCTTTTCTGTCTTGATAGCACACGAGACAATATCTTCGTATGATGAGAAGGATTGTGATACTAAATATCGACGGAGAAATGGTTTTAACCCATCAACGAAACGGTCAATCTTACTCCTTGGGTTACGTATATAATCTGCAGCATGCCTCGCTAACCTTTTAAGGTTAGCCTCATACTTTACGACATTCTCATCCTCCTTCTGCCTCAGACTCAGAAATTGCCTTTCCATATCTGCTCGATGGTCGCGAGGAAAGTATTTTTCTAAAAACAGATATTTGAACTCCCTCCATTCCATATTTGATACTTCATCATCTTCCTTCATGTTTTGAATCAATGACCACCATTGATCAGCATCTCCAGTGAGGCGGTAAACTGCCATGATAACTTTTTCCCTTTCATTGCTCCCCAAAGCCTGAAATATTTTCTCTAGGGAATTTTTCCATTGCTCGGCTACTAAGGGATTTGTACTCCCATTGAACGTTGGTGGTTGTTGCCTCATGAATCGATCTAACATTGATCCACCACGCTGTGGATCAGGGTGCTCCATGCGGGTATGGTTATTATTCATAACCTGAGTGAGTTGTCCCAGTATGGTAATAAGTTGATCAGCACCAGTTGCATCACCAGCCCCACTATAATTATCTTGAGCATGAGGGCAATCCCTACATGGAGTGCGTGCATTGATATGGTTTCCATTTCTTCTACTAGGCGCCATTTCTAAACAATGGAATAAACTAGATTAGTTTATGGATCAAAATACATAATTCCATACTTGTAAAACACTTTACATAAATTGAACTATTTATGGATATAATCCATAATCATAAAAAGAAATGTTTTCTTTGAGGAAGTATATACTCATAACCCTTCATAGTGGTTTGTAAATAAAATGAGAATTATCCTAAGAATATCCCCCGGGAGTGTCGTAACCAAGAGTGCATCAAGGCCCGTTGTCGTGCAACAGTTCCCGTTCGAGTCTATCTCAAAGCGGTGTTTTCAGGTTTTACCCCTAGGTACATCTGTGCCAGAGCCGCCTCTACCTGCTCATATCCAGACAGGGATTTATTGCTCGGAAAACTCACAAAATCTCTACAATAACAAAATTCTAGGAAGTTCTTCTATACTAATCCTCAAAGTTCATCTTAGGTCTACGTGCTCTAATCAGAGTTTATCTAAATCTAGCTTCCAAGGTTTGTACTAAACTTCCTCTGATACCAACTGTAACGCCCCGACCCCAGCAACCCAGAGTCGGTGCATTACTTCGTAACATTGGTATGATCACAAAAGATCAAGTCTCGAAAGACCGATTAGTTTAGTAGCCTTGGAAACACTAGATATATTCATAAGTTTTACATTACATCATAAAATGAAAAACTACTACAACAACATAATGTCTCCACATTCCACACTATTATCCCCTCATAATATCCCTGCAGGTCATTCATAATTTACCTCTTCACTTCCTGGGAAAAATAAAACATAGAAAAGGGGTGAGCTCAAATGCCCAGTAAGGATAACAATATTGCATAAGCTTTCATAAATAAACATTAACATTTAACGCAATGTATAACTAAAGAAAAAGCCTTTTAAACCTGAACTTCAACATAATATGGAAAAAGTAAAATGAGATAAAGCCATCTACTTATTCACATGGATATTCTACTGGTCTAATAATCACATGTAATATCAATAACCACTTTTATAATGATGGAATGCATAATGCCAGACTATCATAACCACGTAGCCAAGGCCTCGTGCCAAGACCACAAATAAGATTTTTTCAAGGCCTTGTGCCAAGACACTAGTTTGTATCATGAGACCTGCCGATGCATCGAGGAGCTATAGCGGGCTCCACCCATAACTTATTAAGTCCAATGCATTCCTCATATGAATAGGTTTAAACATATCATAAACCATAACATAATCGTATCACATAAAACATGCATAAAGGAAACATAACATTTCCACATTTCAATCACAAGATATCAATACAGCACATTGATATAATAAAAACGCTTTCAAAACCATTTTCAATACCAAAATAAAAGAAAGTTAAAACTTTGTATTTATTTTTCATTATAAAAAATGATGGCTTGTAGAGGAAGCCGAAACTAAAATAATGGTCACGGCGGTGGAGAAGTCGTTGTCGCCGCATAAGTACGGAAAGAAAAATATTCCCTTTTTGTCGTTTAGTAAAACGCTTCGAATAAAAAAGATTCCTTTTGAATAAACGTAAAAGTCAAAGGGGTTTATACACCGTATAAAAGAAAGTTGTGTATAAAACCAAATATGCCTCAATGAAAGGAGATTGAGACGAAGTCCTTAAAAAGATCATTTTTAAAATAAAATAGATCTATTATGTGTATTCACTACAGGTACACATAAAGAAAGTAAAAATACAAAATAGGACATAATAACATCATGACATAATTTGAAAGTAGGAGATTAACCCAAAGAATGGAAGTTGGGTTAAGAAGTTCCCTTACCTTGCGTCTTGTCCTGACTCGACCGTTCTTTAACCTCCTGAATAATAAACTAGAGTTAATTTCTATTTACTTAAGAAACTTTTTTATGTTCATTATCCCTTTTATATCACTTATTACCATGTTATGAACATTATGTAATTATTTAAGTTAATAACGGTCGTTTTGTCGATCTTTGGTACTTGAGTCAACAATAAACTTCTTATAATTACAAGTTGTTCATGTGGTAGAATATCCATTATATCCAGAATTATATTCATGATTTAGATGTCATATATTTCCTATATATCCAGTATATACATTCATTTATAATATTACGTAACATTTAGAGGTAAGAAATGAAATGCACCGTTCATGGAGACGGTAAGCCGTACGTACGCATGAACGCTACTTTCATTTCTATTTCGTATTTAATGGAATTAAATCATAATTATATAAAGGTATAATATAGTTACAGTATAATATCATATATAATATCATTTAATCCATCCTTTATACATCCTACATATGGCATTAACGATTCACATCACTTTGAGGGGGCGGTAGTCCGCACTTCCTAAAATGAAATTATCGCGTTTTACCCATAATGGAAATCATAAAGTATGCCATAAATGAGAAATAAAGAAGCATAAGTAAAACTTAAACATATTATACATCATATATAAAAATAGTGACATCTTAATGGCCACCTTTGAAGGTGTTATATGAGTGTTGAACAATCATCATTTCGTGAGGCAGAAATTCGCCATCAACAGAAACCGTATGTTCTTTAACCATTAGATGTAGGTGTGTGTAAGTGTAGCTCGAACCCTTCTTATAACAACATCCTAGTATATTGAGGATACTGGTTTTGTTACAAAAGAAATGAATAAAAAGAGTTTAGGGGGTTGGAGAAGAAAAATAAAACAAAACAACATTAGAGAAGACATTACCTCAAAATCGGGTAACTCTTTTTGATTTGAGCCAAAGGCTTCCTTGGAAAGAGTTATGCCCAAAGTGAGGCTTCTAGGAGTAAGAGGGGGAAGTTGGGAGAGTATTTGGGCAGAGGTTGGCCGACCCAAATGGCTTGAAAGTGTAAATGAGTTGGGAGAGGTGGGGGCCTTTTATAAGTGGAGAGGAGGGGCACTTTTGGAAAGATTGAAATGTTACATTATTACATAATGCTTTTCGGATTCTAAAGGTCCCACACTTATATAATTCGAGTCTAAGGTGATAAGGTTTCGAAATATCCTCATCCAATAGGCTTTGGACAAGTGTAACCCTTGGATTTTACATTATCTTCTCGTTTTATTTAAATCGTTAAATAATGAGGTCAACGCTGCATCATAATGATGTCATAAATAATTTATTGTATTTAATGTCTAAAAATTATAAAAAAAAATACTATAATGTAGGAAATATTTTTAGCTTTCTAATGAATATTTATAGTCAAAATTTGTACTTGTGTAACCCCACTTAAAAATTGTTTTAGTAAAACAACTCATGTTTGTGTCAATTTAATTTTATCATTAAATTAATATATATTAATGTCATTTTCCAACTAAAGTGGCTCCATGGGGTCTCCAAGTTGACCCATGTGTTATCTTGGTCGGACATGACTCATCCAATAGGAGTAGGACAAGTGTCATGCTCACCTCATATTATTAAAACATTATTTTTACCTTAAACTACACTAATTACCTCTAATCGCGATTAAGAACTTAAAAGTTACTATTCACCAAAAAATTATTTTAATCTCATTGAACCACATTTTACTTCTTAATGACAACCATGTATGTCGGATTTTTGAAAATCAAATCACAGAAGTGGTAATATTTCATTTAAACGAAAAATCAGTTATTTAACTACCACTTAGTGGTTTCACTATTCATCAAAAATTGAAGTTTTTCAGAACAATGCCAAACTTTTACCCTAAGATATAATTGATATTCTGAATTCAAAAATGATGTCTATTTTAAAAAATTCCAAACATATAAGTTGCATTAATTAAATTTATAATTAATTCCGGCTGTCACAACAAATAGCGTGTTTTTAAGAAACAATTTATATCAAAAGATTGGCAATTGTTTATGTCCGATTTCAATGTTAAATTAATTCTAATGAACACCATTGGATAAAAGGGTAAAAATATATTCTAATTATACTTTAAAACCACTAAATAGTATAATTTATCACTATAAATTATTTGATTTTAAAAAGTTGTTTTTAAGTATTTTTCACTATTCATAAAAAATTAGAAGTTCCCAGAAAAATACCAAAAATTCAACATATGATAATTTCGATATTACGAATCCAAAAATGAAGTCCATTTTGATAAATAAAATTTATCAAATTTCAAAAATTTGGTATTACTATTCACAACGGCTAGTTTAATTAGTTGTGGTGTGTGTTAGAGCTCGAGGTTGCGTACAACACACACTATTGCATTATTCGAAGTGAAACGTACCGTGGAAGCTTGGGGTGTTACATTCATTCTGAATAAAGGTTTGCCCATTTTGGATGTAAATGCATTTTTAGTGTTTTAAAAAACTAAAACATACTTGGAATGGTCAAAACCAGGAAAATGAAATAGATTTTTCTAGAAATTAGAGGAAAATGACAATAGATTTAATTATGAAATGTAGGAACCAATGGAATGTCATTATGAATAACGGTTTGACTGTTTCGGCCATAAGCCTATTTATAGTGTTTTAAAACTCAAAAATTGTGTGCAACGATTAAAACTGGACAAACAATGTTAGATTGTCCTAAAATTAGTGTACAATGACTTTATATTTAATTGTGAAATATAGGAACCGATGAAACAACATTCCAAACGATGGTATTCCTATTTTGACTATAAAGGAATTTTTAGTGTTTTAAAACACTAAAACATGCGTGGAATGGTCAAAACCTAGAAAACAACATCATATTATCTTGAAATCAATGAAAAAATACCATAGATTTAATTTTAAAATTTATTAATGAAGACACATTATTTTGAATGATGGTTTGCCTATTATGGTCGTAAATGTGATTTTA
This sequence comes from Viscum album, assembly GCA_963277665.1. NCBI lineage: Eukaryota > Viridiplantae > Streptophyta > Magnoliopsida > Santalales > Viscaceae > Viscum > Viscum album. The sequence continues at coordinate 1,250,094,496 of OY728120.1, forward strand.
GTGTTTTAAAACACTAAAACATGTGTGAAAAAGTCAAAAAAAGAAAAATAGTGTAAGATAGTCATGAAATTCAGCAGAAATCCATCATTGATTTAATTTGGAAATTTAGGAATTGACGACATGTCATTTCGAATGACAGTTTTTCCGTTATGGTCGTAAACGTGTTTTTAGTGTTTTAAAATACTAAAACATTCATGGAACAATAAAAACTTGGAAAATGGCATCATATTATTCTGAAATCATAATAAAACAACCATAGATTTAATTTAAAAATACAGGAACTGATTGGCTATCATTACAAATGATGGTTTTCCAATTATGGATGTAAACCCATTTTTAGTGTTTTAAAATACTAAAACATGTGTGGAATGGAAAAAACCATAAAAAATATTTAATTTTCCTAAAATCTGGTTACAACAACCATATATTTAATTTTGAAATTTAATAACCAACATAACATAATTACGAATGATGGTTTTCCTTTTATGGACGTAAACTTTTTTTAGTACTTTAAAACACTAAAACGTGCATGGAAGGGTGAAAACCAATAAAACAATGCTGCATTGACCTAAAATTAGGCTACAATGACCATATATTTAATTTTTAAATTTAGGAACCGATGACATGTCATTCTAAATGAATTTTTTCCCGTTATGGTTGTAAACACATTTTGAGTATTTTAAAACACTAAAATGTGCATAGAATGGTCAAAACCAAACAAACAATGTCATATTATCTTGAAATCAGGGGAAAACCACCGTAGAATTAATTTTGAAATGTAGGAACCGAAAACACATCATTCCAAATGATAGTTTTCCCATTATGGCTGTAAATGAATTTTTATTGTTTTAAAACACTAAAACATGCGTGGAATGGTCAAAACCAAGAAAACAAAGTCATATTGTCCGGAAATCAGGGGAAAACAACCATATATTTAATTGTGAAATTTCAGAACCGACGAAATGTCATTCCAAATGATAGTTTTCCCATTATTACTGTAAATGTATTTTTAATGTTTTGAAACACTAAAACATTCATGGAATGGTTAAAACTATATAAAACAACCTCAGATTGACGTGAAATCATGGGAAGACCATCGCTTCATTTTTTTTGAAACATAGGACATGTTGTGATATAATTTTTTTTAAAATTTATTTATTAAATAAATTTCAAGGACACCACACATCGCTTTAAAAATAAATTAAAATATTTACTAATCCCTTTTTCAGTTTCAATGATTGAATATTATCTTAAATAGGTATGTTTCTATTTTCAATGTGTTTTCATTATATATTATTTTTTTTATGTTAAAATTACTTCTATTTGATTAAAAAAATAACAAATTATATGTGTATCATTCTAAATAAATTCTATGTTTTCTCTTTCACATTTCCTTTTCTAAATGTTTTGGTTTTCATTGTTGGTGGTAGATGCTAGTAGTAGGTAGGATGTTGACCCTTCTGATCCATGAAATTTGTCATAAGGTAGTTATTATGGTTCTTAGTTTCTGTGGTATGTTAAAATTTTATCTATTATTCTACTGTAATTCTGATTTATTATGTTTAGTTGTAATTTTTGTTTTATTTTTTTACCACAAATGAGATGATGTGGTTGGTTTTAGTTGATGAGATGATATAGAGGTAGATAGATGGAGTGGAGGACATGACATGGATATATATTTGGCATGAGTTGGAAATATTTTATATGTATATATTGATGACTGAGATGTTGGTTGATGTATGGGGTGACTCAGACTTAGGTTATTATGACCAGTGCTATTTGTATATGACTCGATGTGTGATGTCTGAATGATGGGTTTATCATAAATTTATATTTTAGTTTATAGCATTTCAGTTTTTTATATTTATAGTTTTTTATTAAATATATATTTTTTAAAATAAAAATATATTTTGTGGTGGTTTTTAGTAACCACTACTAAACATATTATATTAAATTTATTTTATGGTGGTTTGGCCTAACCACTGATAAAAATAACTACTGTTAAATGCTCTGTGATAGTTGATTTAATTTTATTTATATTCCTATACGATATTTTTTTTATTAATAAAATTCCACTAATTAAAAAACAAATCACCACTATATTCTCTAAAAACAACACTTAAAAATCCTCCTCAAAATAAAATATACCGCCGCTATTTGACTAGAGACAATGAAATATGCCGTGGTTTTAAGAATCACCGCTAAACAATTAGGCAATAGTTTACACCACAACTAGAATACTAAACAATTTCCGCTAATGAACCTTTCTACTATAAGGACTAATTCCTTTATAGTATAACCAAAAGTAAAAAATTACTATTAATATTACTATGTACTTATAATAGTTACAAGTTATCAACATCATGTACCTAATGATCCTCTTATACTTTTCTTAAATGCACTGAGGTCCCACTTATTTATATATTAAGCATCATCTAGTCAAACTGTTAGACCTTCTCCCCTAAAATTATGGTCAATATTAACATGAAAACCTCATATGGTGTACCAAACCAACATCCTTCCCATGTTTTTCTGAGGTTTTATTACTCTGAAATTCGTTGGAAGATATGAACTTCAAATCAACCCACTGCCCCTAAATAGATTGTTTTATCGCTATCCTCACAACACACCACTTTGTATTCCGATCATCTAAATCTGATGGATGAAATTTCAATGAACGAAATTCCAAAAAACTAAAACCAAACTTCACATCCCAACAATTACTCCTATTTTAAGGGGTATTTCCCAAGAGACTATCAATATCCTTCTACAAGGATACTAGGAACCTCAGTGATCCAAACATAACCACATAGACCCACCCAACTCCCCCAGGTACCCAGTCCATACCCACCATTTTAACAGTAAAAAATTCACTTCTCTAATTTTTCTCCCCTCCCCCAATTCCATTTCATAGCCTCCAACTCCCCTAAACATAAAATAACTACAAATATCATGTTTATGAGGTGAAATAATGAGATAATTGAGTCAAGAAGATGGGTTTGAAAGATCCCTTAACCTCTATTCCATCTCACACTTAAATTTCCCTCAACATAACTCTTGATGATCCAAAAATAAAGGAAAAACACAGACCTAAAAATAAGGGTCATGGAAACGTCCTCACTATGAATCTGCTCATTCTTGAGAAGTATCTCATAACATTTAACTCTATAGACACTAATATCCAAATACATCGTTTGAAATATACCCAATATTTACCTTTAAAGATACATGAAAATAGTTCCTCCCACCATTAAATAATCCTTGATATGAAACACTAAATATGAAATAAGTAACATTTTGAGGAAGAAGGGTATTGAAATAAGTGGTCCAAACAATCACTTTCTAGGTCAACCTGAACAAGAACCTTACAACACTACCAATATTAAACATCACCAAAGGGAAAAGGATAGAAATATAGAGAAAATATATGGTATATACACAACCATAACCGAATCAAAATGTTACTACTAGAGTAAAATTTAACCAGTTATTAAAAATTGTTGAGTGATTTATGATTTTTTTCAGGCTGCATTACATAAAGAAAGAGCTTTAAGATGATGATGAATCAAGAAAACATTATTTATTCATTTATATAACCTACACTAACTTGATTACATGCATAAATATCATTTTTAAAAATTCAAATTTTATTCAACCAAGCATGCGATGTAGATAGGTTAACTAGTAAAAGAATTCTTTATGATTTTCCAAATATAATAAGTCTATAATAACCTACCCATTAATCATGATTTATCTGAAAATGATCTTAGTATAGTCTAAGAAAACCATTAAATTAACTAAAAAATGTGTTATTTGAATTTTTTTAATCAAAATAGTAAAGAAAAAGAGTTTAAAGGTGATTAGAGTAAAAAACGGATCCTAGACACTTAAGTGAATCCAATGGATTTATATTACACTATTTAATACTTTAAATCACTCGAGATCAACATTAATTCCAAAATAAATCTCAAAACACAACGAGTGAAAAAAAATATTCAAGCACATTGATTAATCTTAACCGAAATGTAAAACCATAAATAAAAGGTATATATTTTAAAACATCCTTTCATTTAAAACATGCTACCTCACTTAAGGAGGATATAATAGTTTTAATTATTATAAAATTATTTTTTCATTAATTAATTATTGAATAAAGTAAATAAACTTAACATAATTTTCAAACCATTTATTTTCAAAACCTCAATTTTCCCCCTAGATATGATGTTTAATAATTTCCAACCCCTCACTATTTTACTAAAAATGTCCTCAAAATCATCGTTACTACTAAATCCCAAGGTTTGTAAAACTTTATACCACAAGAAGCCTAAAATTTCATTTACTAACAATATCTTTCAATGATTAAATATTATTAACCACCTAAAACATTATTTGTAAAAAAATTATAATAAACTAAACAAGTTTGGGAAATTCACCCCTCTTAAAAATAATATATTTTTGTTCATAGTCAAAAAAATAATCAATGCATAGAATATATCACTTTGAAATGTTAAAAATAAATACACCTAATATTTTAAGTAAAACCACACAAATTTCTTCATAACCCATTAAATTAACATTTCTTACCCTTTTCAAAATAAAAACATGGTTATTATCAATAACAATTCCATTTTTAATGTTGTAAGATTCTACTTTAAACATGAAGTTAAAAATGATTTTATAGTAAATATGATTTACACTATCATACCAAAAACACATTATATAAAATAGATTTTAGGCTTTACCATGAAAATATGGATGTATTAATTCAAATATATCTACTATAGTAAATCCTTAATGATATAATTTAAATTTAGATAACAAATAAATTTAGTTTACTTCATTAGTAAATGCAACACCTCACAAGTCTCACTCAAAAAAAAATACCAAAAACCCTATTCATAAGAATTATAATTCTCATAAGGATAAATTATAAATATTATATTCTTATAATAATTCCCATAATGATTCTATCATGGTTTAACTATACAGGTTACATAACCATGATTGTCTCATTTAACCGAAAAATGAATAATTTTCAAGCTAAACGGTAGTTTCATAATGAAATGAAAAAATTTCACACTGAATTCCCTTAATCTATCTAAAAATATAAAAATAATGATATCATAAGATAGAAAAGATGATTAAAGGGGGATTACCTTAGCTTTATATATTAGTAACCACCTTATAACCATTGAATTATTGTGTAATAAGGAAGAGTAAAGAGGAAAGGAGAGCTTTCCCCTCTTGATCTATGACTATAGAATGAGATAGGTTTGAAGATAAACTTAAATGGGTTAAATAGACACAAAAGGAAAATATTTTCTTAACCTTTCTCCTTAAGATAACTAGCAATACTTTACCTGTCATTTGGGGATTGGCCAATGGGAACCCCCTCACTAGAGTTTTCACTAGGTACCCAGTAATAGGAGGTAGGGTACCTGGTGGATACTTATTGGAACCACAAATTTTATTTTACTTCGCTCTTCCCACTTTCTAATCCCAATATACCTCTTCCAAACTATTTTACCTATTCAACCATGACTAAATCTGCACTCTAGATCCCCAGAAACTCTAACCCAAGGACGAGTGATTTTTTTGGAACAAATGAAAATAAAACAGAATTAAATATACATTTAAATTCTTAATAAAACATTCAAAAAAGTTTCATGTGTCCATAAATATACCCATGAAAGACTAAAAATCAATTAAATAACATTTACTTCAAAAATTACTTCTTTCCTAAAATAAGTTTTTAAAACACCACTTTGAAAGACAAACACCATCAAAGCACAAATTTACCACAATTTTAAAAAAACTTTTCCAAAATAACTTCAATATAAAATCTACCTAAATTAATTAAAAATATACACCTTTGTTTGAAATTAGTTAGTATCAGTAATTTAACTCAAGTTATTTCAATTATATCTTTAATTAAAACACTAAAAACCATTGTAAACCCATTGTATTATGATGAAAAATCAATCGTTAAATTATTTTTGACATAGTTATCATAAAACTATTAAATAAATCAATGGTTTTTAACCTCTATATACCTATGGAGGGATAATATATAGGAAATACACCTATATTATAGCTTATAATTCTCAAATAAAAATAATATTCTAGAAAAATATCAGGGTTACATGGAGATCACATGCGACCTAAAAACCCATGAATAAGTAAGACTCAGAATGCTTACCCACAATCCACAAATTTTAAGGTTCAAGAACTTATCCCAGAAAGTCTAATAAAACATCCAATTGATATCTTCCATGGGATTCAATGGATATAGACAACCTCAATTTTACTAGAAAATTACACATGATGGGTGTACCCTATCATATTTTTTTCTATGTATTTTCTTTTTACAAGATACTTTACATATTATAACACAATGAATAAAAACTATTTTTTTTAAACCCAAATATAAATTGTTTAAACATTATTGCTTAAAACCATATTTAAAACATTTAAATGTTATTTCGAACACCCTTTGAATTTTTTTAAGGCATTCCAAAAAAATACTAGGTAAAACTAGCTATCAGTGTAAATAAATAATTACTTCCTCCATCAAGGAATCAATTATTGGTCCATATTTACCTAGTAATCAATAATAAGTACTTTGGAAAACATTATTTATTTAATTTCAATGTTTTAGTTAATATTAATTGCTAATTAATTCCATAAAAATATTGTAATCAAACCTAGGAAAACATGTGATATGGTATGACATCCCACCTATGCCTACCTAAAAACACCAAACCTGATACATGAGGCTTAGATATTTATAATAACCTAAAGAAAGATAAAATAGATCTCAGAAAACCCTTGGTAACATATAATTTCACTGTAATTATGTTTCCTATGAATATTTATGGGTTACATATTAAGTTACAACATTCTTAACTCCCATCTATTATCATTTCCCATACCCAAGATCCATTAGTCTCTGATACCATTTTACAAAAACCTGAACTGGATTATTGAATGGACCCATGGAATACCATAACAAGACCTTAGGCATACCTCTTCATCATAAGAGGTTTTCTTAAATACTTAGGGATAAATATTATATGCGCGGGAGATGATTTATTCTCATTATAAATGACTAAAAATAATTAAAAAATATATATTTCACCCAAGATTTTTTCATGATCTTTGTGACTGTCGAACTTGAGTGATCTAAAAACAAGAAACCACTAGTGGGACACCGATTAAAATGGTTACTAGGGAAATAAAGGATTCAATATCTATATGAACATATATACATACCAACCACAGACCAAAATATCCATAACGTCTACAAAAGTGGGAAACAAAGAAAAAAACCACGTCATAAAATATTATAATCCCAACATAGATTAAAGGAAAAATACACGAGTCCCATGTTTCGGGGCTCTCATAGTAAATAAAGGACATACCCAAGGTAACCACACTAAATTTCCACCAAAAATCTAAAAGGGTCCATCCTATCTCCTCACACTATGTGTAATGACCTCCCATGAATTGTAACCCTTATCGCTTGAATTCATGTGTCTTTACAGCACACGGATCATATGAAATGAGGTTTACATGAATTATAGAGGAACACATGTAGGGTGTGACTACTGTGTATCCCATTAAAGTCACCACCCGACCTCAGTCAACCTATCATAAATCAATTGTCCAATATAGCAGTATAAAGTAGGTAAGTGATAAGAAACTAGAGGCATCCAATCAAAAAATATGTCGGTGAATAATCTCGACATTCTTATTTATCAATAAAGTAAAAACATATAAATATTTATAAAAAACTATAAAATTTCAGTACATAACCTAAAAACTTCTTCGATCCATGATTGAAATCCTAGTAGGGTACCAGTCCATCAAGAGGGAATTTTCCATCAAGGATGTCTGACTGAACCCATCTTCTATTTAAGGAAGTTTACATATATATGAATACACACATATATATTAATATATATATATATATACATATATTTATGTATAATCATAAATCTCATAAGGCCACTGTCTTCTTAGGGGGAGGAACTACATGTGGGCATTGACTTCTACCTCACCTAGGAGGTCACTCATCTCCTTATAGTGAGACACATATATACATATATAGATTCCTTATCTTGGTGGACATTCATCTTCTCTTAGGAATGAACACACACACACACACATCCATATATCATATACATATATGTATCCCTTCTTTATATGAGGCCTCTCTCCTCTTAAGTAGGAACTTATCATATGTATATATAGTGTTCCCATGTATAACTAGTACAAATTTCTTTGAGCTCAAACCTGTAATATAATTATCGAACCCTATATATTAAATACACAACAATATCAGGATATACATTTTGAACTTTGTAAATAAACCTCTAAACATTTTGATCAAATTAAAAATAGAACATAGAAGTATGAGTATATAACCATCTCATCAAAAATCTAAATTTCATTCTTCAAGGAATAATACTCATGTATAAATATTTAAAACACTATTATTGGGATCATAGAGGAACATCGATAATTACTTTAGACGAGCGAAGCCCTAGGAATGGCATATTAGTTATGAGTTTTACTTAATCCTATGAATGATTTTATATCATGTGATACCAAAAGGGAAACCCCTAATCATGGATAAATTATTATCAATATATATTGAAATTAAAAATATGGGCTTTGTATCATAACAAAAGGTTCAATAAGAACTATAGTGTCATATTTGAGTGTAACAATGAAAATTTCATACTTGTGTGATGTTATAAACATCTAATTATGAAAAGGAATCCTACAAACATGTTTTAAAACAATAAAAAATGTAAGGAAACTCATACCATAGTTTGGTCATCATAAATATACATGGATGAAATCAATGATGAACCACTAAGGAATGAGTACGATCAAGGGATATAGGATAACTAATTACAAATGGGAATTAGGTAAAAAAAATTAAGAAAAATTAATGAAAAAAATTGTTTGGTTATATCTTACTATACCCCATGTCACTGTATTAACAATATTATAATAGTATAAGATAAAGAGAATATCTCACCCACCATAGCCTATGTAGATGAATAAATCTATGCCTATAAGGATTGATATGAAACCACCAATTTATTTAAGAAACCTAGGTTTGGTAAAAAAATCTCGAGCTATTTACATAATTGTAAAATAAGAATTATAAAATATTAGAAGTAGACATACTGTAATAATGACAATTATCACCTTCTACTACCACATGGAGGAGGATCAATCCAAATAGGAACATAAATTTGAACTTAAGAACAAAATGTATTTTGAAAAACACTTGAATCAATATCCAAGGTGGAGGGAAAATGATAACAGAACCTACACCATCTTTAATTACACAGGACTCCTAGGACCCCCTGGTGATGATTCTGATTAACGAATAAGAATATAATTGAAGGATGTGCAAGGGGAACCAAATGGAAGATCCCAATGAATCTGAGAGACTAAAAGTGAGAGGAAATATTGATTTTGGTATTTTAAGGGGTTAAATTTTGGATTTTAAATGACTAAATTACCCCCTTTTTAATGGATTTTACCCATTCAACTTTTGGGTACCTCTTGTTATGTCACATAGTCGAGATGGGAAGAGACAAGAGGGGGTGAATTTTTAATCACAGTAATATCATATTATTTAAAAAAAGCAAGCAAGATTCAATAGATAACAATATATAGGAATTCAATCATACAAATAAGTGTAGTTTGTGTTCAGAGTATAAGTAATAGAGTAAATAATAAGACAGAACAAAATATTTATAGTAGTTTGGATCAAAAGGATCCTATATCTACTTTTCTCACCCTCAAACTCAAGAGTATGAATATCCACTATAGATAAACTTCATTTTTTAAGGAGAGTGAATTATATTTGCAACGTAACTTCTGAACACCAGGTGGAAGAACCCCAACATTTCTTTTTACTAGGTCGAGGCACAACATATGAAAAATGATTTTTAGTCAAGTGATTATAACTTGACATTGTATTTTATAGAGTCCCAACAATGTGTAAACCATGTTATAACTAGAGTTTAAACATTAAAATACAAATACTATTACAAATAAAATAAATAAATAAAACATGTAAATCTATTTTAGTAGAATATAATGGTTGTTGGATTATAATGAGTGGCTTTGACCCTTTATTGATTCTCTTGAATAATGAATCTTCAGGTGAACCAATTAACTATTATCTACTTCAAAATGACAACAATAAGATTTACATGATCAAGTGCACAATATTTGAAACCTATATTATGATACCTCATCCTTTGATGGTACATATAGAAAAGTTCCCAACTACTATTTTCATCTAAATATTCTCCAAGATCTTTCTTCTTTAATGACCAAAGATAACTTTATGTGAGTTTTCCTTAATATTTACAATGGTTTAAAAATCAATAAATTGGTAGAATATAAAAAATATGGAAATAACCCATTACCCACATTTGAAATATTTTCTATCACTAATTAGAATATTCCCATAATTCATTTAACAAATCATTTCAATATTAACATATTCTCACATCAGTTCATTATGAAATGTTGTTCTTAATGTAATACAGCAATAACACTTAACAATATGTTAAAAATCTTAACAGAACCTCATATACACCCTTGATAGTGTTTTCACAATGTTAAGTAGTCTCTTTTTGTCCCTCTTGATATTACAATGGACTCAGTTCATTTCCTGCACCAACTCCACATATTATATTGATATAAATATTATGTTGGATTGAATACTTACATATAAAATATCATCCAACAGTATATTAGCCTTCATCAAATAATTCATCATAAATGAATGAGAAATACAGAATCATAATTCTAATTTCATTTCATTGTGTATGTATCTTGAATTACTCCTTAGGACAAAGTTTTCTCAAGAACATATCATGTTTTGGCTCCATGACATACTATTGAGTCATGAAATAGTCTCATATAAAATCTCATACATTCATTCCCATGATATCATAATGTCTATTTATCTTCACAACATGTGTCTTGAAGATTTTATAATTAAGTTATATGTTGACATCAATTAATCTTATCTTATATAACATGTTAATCCATGTGGTTATTTATTTATATTACTAAAAATCATGAAATTATCTTACACATAATTTGATTCACATACTAATATCTTAAAAAACATTGATTTCAAAACTAGTTTCTTATGAATAACAATAATATCTTAAAAAATGTTAATAAATTCAAATAAAACAGTATTAATTGTCCAATTAAATATAAATAAAAATATACAATAAATCAATTAATAATAAAAAAATAAACTAAAACAACTAAACCCCAACACAACATAATAAACTATTAGATAATAATTAAATCATATAAAACTAAAATAATTAAATAATTAATATCATAAAAATTAATAAAAAATAAACTTAGAGAGATATATTATCAATTATCAAAACACAATGAACTATTAGATGAGGATACACTAAAAAATATCACCATTTTTTATAATTATAAAACCCGAACATCGCTACCCCATTTTATAAAGATAAAAAATATAATACTATAAAGATCATTATAAGAAAAAATAAACTAAAAATGAATTACACAATATGGGAATATGAAATAACATTACTAAACATATCCCATTATATAGAACAATTAAGCACAATAACAACAAACTCCTATATCCTAAATAATAAGTGAAATATAATAAATAATTATGAACTTAACTTATATATGAATTCTCATATAAGAATAAAAACTATTAAAATAAAAATATTAATTATTAAAAAAAGATATACCCCCCTTAACTCAATATTTTTATCTTTGATGAAGATAAAATAGTGAATAATTCATCATGTGAAATTACCTTGTATAAAATAATTAACTACAAGAACCATAAAACTTGTGAAATATATTCAACTATTTGATACAATATTTCAATGAATTAAATATAGATAGTTTAACACATGTCACGCACAAATGATAATAAAATATATATAGTACAAAACAAAAATATATTAAAAGCATTTAAATATATTTTAGCATACCATAAGATAAAACAACCAAGATTTGAATATTGACCATAAGGAAATTGATTACCAGGTAAAGTAGAGTGGTTTATGTCCCACAATATTCAAAACAGTTCCTTTGGGAACCCAAACTAAGTGATCCTTTTGAACATTAGATCTTACTAAAGATGTAATAGTAAACACATTGGTATGCCTAAGTGGTTGTCTAAAGATTTTATGACAATTAGAAGGATATTTTCTATGTAAGATACATTTAAAACAACTGAAAATAGAATAAAAACCTGATTTCTATATAAAATCTCATTTTTTATAAATAAAAATAATGACCACAGTTCACCATTGAAACGTTTTTACCAAAAATTATATTTTATTTTAAATTATCTCTTTCTTTGGTAATATTATACATTTTATTTTTTAGAGTTCCATTCTCTTCCTGATTATATTAAAAACCATAAAAACTTCCTCATTTATGGAAGAAATATTTCTTATTTTTTCATTTTCTTCCTTTAACTTATCATTTTTCTTCTTTAAAATTTGAAACTTCTTTAAATTATCTCTTTAACATTGAAACCTCAAGTGTAAAAATATTATTTTCTAAAAAAACTCCTTATGATTATGCATGAGCTTTATATGATAATTCTCTATATTCTTATAAATAATAGCTATTTTTTCTATATCCTTTAAAATCCTATTAACCTTATCATTTAAATATTTTATACATGTCTTATCACATTAAGATGTAGAGTTAGTATCAGAAGATAAATTACATGAGGTGGAATATTAATATGTTAACTAAATATATTTAGACATAAAGCACACATTAATAAACCATTTATTACTCTTAGATAATTAATTAGAAGACTCAAAAAAGTTTACTTATTCATTTGAACCATTATCCCTTTCCTTTTATTTATATGAAATTTATATATGAAGTTTCATGGAATTTTAAATTCAAAGAACATATATTTAATATGATATAAATAATATATTTTTATTTATTTCCTTAAATATTTATTTTTCATGATTCTTATTTGTAAAATCATCATAAAAAAATATCTTTACTCGATTCTTTTTAAAATATAGAAAATATGTTTGATACATGAAAAATATATAAAAATCAAATTCAATGTAGAATTTAAACAATAAAATATCTTAACTGATAACTCTGATAACAATTATTAGGTCCCATAATAGATATGTAAGGAGACAAGAGGGGAGTGAATTTTCAATATAAAAAACAATATAGTATTTACAAAAATCAATTAAAATCAATTTGATACTAATATATAACAATTCAATCATATAAATAATTATAGCTGGTCTTTAGAGTAAAAGTAGGAATTTAAATAACAAGTGAGAAAAAAAAATTTATAGTAGTTCATATCCCAAATATCCTTTCTATACTCTCCACATAATCAAAACCCTTGATTATAGATATAAACTATAGATATAACTCAATTTTTAAGGAGAGTGAAGACTCTTTACAACCTAAATTTTTTATACTTGGAGGTACAACCCTAACACCACCATTTTCACACTAAGAGGTTCAACCCCAATACATCCTTTTACTAGGTTTAGGTACATACTTCATGAACTTATTTTGGATAGGTGAGCATAACCATGATCTAAATTTTATAGAGGAAAAACCTTGTGTTAGTTGTATTATGACATGAGTATGAAATTTATAATACAAAGACTATTACTGATCAAATAAAGAAATAAAAATAATTAACCTAGGGTAAGTAGAAGATTATGGTTTCTAGAGTATAATAGACGATTTGGACCATGATTTTTGTTCTTGGACAATGAGGCTTTTGTAAATCTAGTAATGTGTTCTCTCTTTCAGAATTATAGTAAGAAAATTTAAAAAATCAAGTTCACAGTAATGGTAATATTTTCTCTATCGCCTTGACCTCTTATGATATTTACTAACAGTTTCAAAGTAGTTATTTTCTTCAAAATAATATCCACAATCATTATTATTTTATGATAAATGATCTCTTAATATGGATTCTTTTTAATAATTATAAGGTTCTAAAAATGGTGAAATGGTTAGAATATAACAAACATGAAAAAACCATTACCTAATTTTGAAATATCACATGTCACTGATTATCATATTACCTTTCGTGCCATTAAAAATGTTTTTCATCTTAATGTATTATTAAAATTGTTTCTCATGAAAAATTATACCCAACATAACATAGAAATAAAATATAAATATACATTCAATGTATTAATTTAATCTCGCATAATCTCTTGACAATGTATTCACTATATAATTCAAAGTGTTCCACTTGATATTGCATTGTACTTGATTCATATTGTATATTAAATTTTCATATTGTGTTGATAATAAATTTTGAGTCAACTTACATCCTTACATAACATTATCCGCCAATGTTTTCTTAACTTTCACCAAATAAGATTTTTAAAATGAATGAAAATATAGAAACACAATGCTAATTAATTGCATTGAGTTTGTATCGTACATTTCTCCATAAGATGGATTTTTCTCAAGAACACATCATTTATTTTATTTGTGGAATAATATTGAGTCATGATATGGTATCATGTAAAATATTAGGCTTTTATTCCCATGTAATCACAATGTCGAGTTTTGTTCACAATAGGAATCTTAGAGAAATTATAATGAATATTTATATGCATATAATGATTCATCTAATCTTACATAACATCTTTATCCACATATTTATTATTCCTTGGTACTACAAAAACATGCAATTATCTTACATAGACTTAGATTCACATAAAAATTTCTTATGTATCTCTAATTTCATAGAAAGTTTCTTACATAGAATAAGAATATCATAAAACATGTTTACCAATTCAAATAAAATAGTATAAAATATAAAATCAAATAAAACTAATTACACATAATAAAACCATTAATAACAAAAAATATAAATTAAACAATTAAACCTTAACCTAAAATAATAAACCACTAAACAACAATTCAATCATATAAAACTACAAAAATTAAAAAATTAATATAATCAAAATTAATAACAAATAAACTAAGAGAGGGATATTTGTAATTATAAAAACATAATTAAAAATTGATTAGAAGACACTCAAAACTTTCTACAAGGATACAAGGTACCTAATCAAACACCATAGGATATCTGGTACACACCACACTTCTCCCCTTTTTCTTACATCCTCTAATTCCCCTTTAAATCCCTCCAAATATCCTCAACATTAAAAAAACACCAAGAAGAAGTTTAAGAGATTAAATAAAGTGATAATTTAGTCTAGAATATGGTGGTAAAAATATCACTTAACCTCTCTATATCTCACACTTTAACTTACCCCAACATAACTCCTAAAGGAAAAAATAATGGGAAAAAATAACCCAAATATGAGGTTCATTACACATATATTGAAAATTTTGGGGTATGTTAATTAATTTATTATTGTTAAAAAATATTTCCACTTAATAAATAGATAGAAAATTCATTATAAGTTCAGTTAGGAGTAAAAATAAATAAATTTATTATGAAAATATAATTTTAGTGTTGGTCATTTTTATCATATAAATTTCTATTGATAGTTATGTTTGTTTGTTAACAAATAACATTATTGGACTTGTTATAGGTTGAGAAATATTGATAGAGATCAAAATTTTTTTTCATTTTTTAGATAATACATGAATTTAAGTGAAAATTGAAAAAAAAATATTTTAAATAATCTAGATCAACTGAATCCCCTTAGCCTTATTTTACTTATTTTTATCATATTTTCTCAATTTCTTATGCTTGTTCACTATTTAAAATCCAATAATTCATCACTAACTTACAAAAATTATTATTTTTCACCATAGTTTGTTATTAATTATTTTTATACCACTCTCTAATACATGTAAACCATAGATTTCAAATATTTTAACTAAAAAATACTTTTACGAACTACTTCCCACTTTAGTTTTGGATAGGAAATGGAGATAAAACCATTAAAAATGTACCCTTCCTTGGGGATATGAACCCTCTACTAATTTACTAGCTAGTGTAGGTTAAATATATATATTTTTTCATGCTTTGATGATGGTAGAAATTCAAAATCTGAGTTCCATTTTAGGGAAGTGTATTTAAAAAAATAGTGAAATAATTTAAATATACACAAAAAATAATTTCACTAAATTGATTTTTTCTTGCCATATTTTTCTATGACTATTTTATTATATTTTTATTGGTTTAAAAATACTTTAAAATTAATAATTTTATCTATAAAAAATTTTTAGAACCTTTTATTATCTTTAGAAAACCTAAAACCTCTTGAAACTTTCTTGTTTTGGTGATATTTTTGGGTATTCAGTGTGCTGGAATTTGAAATCATGGTACTATTTCAAACTATTTTTTTTGTGATAATATTTTTTTTTTAAATGTGAATAAATTCTAGGAAATACTTTAGTGTTGATTTAAAATCCTTCATAACTGAAATTGAGATACATTATAGTTCCATATGTAAAATTTAACGAAAAATAATGAATGTTATTGGAGAAAGAGTGGATGAAAATTTTAAACAATGGAATCTTATGAGAAATAAAAATAACTTTAACTGACCTATGATAAGAGAGTTTCAATTGCTGGTAATTTCTAGAAACCCATAATGCATTAGGCTATCCAAAATAGTAAGTAACTATGGGTGAAAACTATAACTTTTTTCTTTTTCCCCCATTCAATGTAATCCCCATTAAAGATAATTTTTCAATCATTAGGGACTTCTATAGTAATGTGAAATAGCTACCTCTTCGAGGATTAAATCATGAAGAACTTAGTATGAGGTAATTTTACATTTTTCAAAATAACAATTCTTGAATCTAGTTTCTTTAATTGAAAAGAAACCATTTTTAACATTGGGACCAAATCAATAATTTCTTTATCATAAAGTACTACCTAAAAATGTTGACTAAGTAGTTAAGGAATAAAATCAATAATCTATTTCAAGATAATATGAGAATATTTTATATGTATTAGGATTTTTTTATAGACTTATAAAGGTAATTTACACATCCCTAAATCCCTTTAAAAACTCTTGATGAAATATTTTTATGAGGGTGCCATTATATCTTATCAAAATATTTTTGACTAAGGTATAAATGTTAATTACATTGAAAAATACAATGATTTAATCAAGAATATCTACAATGGAAAAATAAAAAATCCCTAAAAAAAGTTTATTAATAGTAGGAGAGTCCTTAGGAATGATAAAAATACTGATTCACACCCAAATTCCAATGCACGACTCACTAATATTAAAACGAAAATTCATGATTTGATGTCTCAAAATTCCAATAAAGTATTATTTAAAAATTAAAAACAATCACTTAGGGAAAATGTTTTCATTTTGGGACATACAAATACATTGATTAATTTTTTATAAACTATGAAACACTTACAAAACCCTAAAAAATTGTAATTTTGTTGGTTTTAAGGGAAGAATAAAAAATAAGTTTTACCCATTTTTAAATCAATACAATCCATGCTATAAAAATCACTTAAATATTTCTTAGAAGGACAAAAGGGTTATTAGGACACCTTTTACCGCTAGTTTTTCAAACCAAATGAGTAACCAATTTCCATACTAATATAGTTTTTCCAATTTTTAAGAGGTAATGGAAGGGATAATGACACAGTTGATAAAAAAAATAGATTGTTAATAGTCAAGCATCTACAACTTGGACGTGAAGTTGGGTGAAATGGCCTATAAAATGAGTAAAAAAGATAATGGAAATAAAATTATCACAACTAGAATTAATAATTTAGATAATTTATTGTTTATTACAATTAAACGTTGTCTCACAACTTAATAAAACCTCTAAAATGGGCATAGGAAAGACACAACTAATGTTTTGGTTGAATCAAGAAATGAAAATATGCATAAATAGTGGTTGGAAAAAAATAAAAACAATATTAAAATTGAGTAGAATTAAATTTTTCTTCTTAAAAATAATAATAAAGTGAAATTAAATGTAATATAAATAGGAAGATAAAAAAATTCAAGGAAGAGAGTGAAATAAATTTGATATAATTAATAAATTATTCCTCACCCATCCCATTACCTCAAAGAATCAAACCCCCCAAAGAAAAGACAAGTCAAATTTTCATAGGTTTTTGGAAATATTAAACAATATTGAAGATAACATATCATTCATTTAATATATAAATAAAATCCAATCGATATTGTTTAAAAAATTGTGATTAGAAATAAAAATATTTTAGAGAAATTTATTATAATTTGTTTAATCATATAATGATTTTTTTAAAAATATTACACTAAAATAAAATTATCTTGGTAATTTTGTGTTTACTTATCATATTTTGAGAACCATACAATAGAATTTTCTTTGTTACTATGGGGATAATATCAATATCATTCTTTTTTCATTGTTTTAGCATTTGGGAATCAGAGAATTAAATCCTATAAAATTTGTATTTTATCTAGACAATTGGTTAATAACTCAACACTTTGGGACATGTCATGACTTATTGATTAGATAAGGAAGGCTATTATTGAGAAATTAATTCATAATTCTAGACATATAGTGTGATAAGGAGGTACCCATTATCTTAGAGAGACAGTTTATTTCCACTAGAGGGGTTGTTATTAATTTATTGAAAGGGAATTTGATTTTTAATATTGGCGAAGAGATTGAGGAATTTAATGCCTATTAAATTAGTAAGAAACCCTTGTTTGAATATGTTTTATTGAAAATTGATGTATTTGATGGATATAATCTCATAGATGACATTAAGGGTGAATTTTTAGAAATCATTAATGAATTATCTAGGAATAACATCATTAAAATAGTTCTAAAAAGTGATTTCAGGGGTTACCCACTATGGAAAATAGTGAGGAAAATGTATATTTAAGAATCCAATGCTATTATAGGTATCTAATTGAGTAACTTAAGAAACCACATCCTAGAATTATTCCTTCCACACAACAAACATATATTATTAAGCTTAAATTATTTCCTTCTCACTTGAAATATTAATTTTTTAGATGAGGGTGACACACTACCTATGATAATATCTACCGAGTTAGAATAGTTTCAAGAGGAAATGATACATGAGTTATTTAGTGAGTTAATAACATTCATTGATTATAGTATATTTGATATCAAAGGAATGTATTCTTTTTTTTACATAAATAGGATTACCATAGAACTGGGACACAATCCTAAAGCGGAGGGTCAAGGAAAAGTAAAACTCAATATGAAATATGTTGTTATAGAAGTGGTAATATAGAATTTATATGTTTAAATTATCTACCTAATTTTTGATATCCCTTGGATCATTTTATAATTAAATTACATTATATTAGTACCATATTGACCTACAATACCCAAAGAGTGGTGGTGGTGGTGGTGGGGGGGGGGGGTGAATCAAGGTGTTGATATATTTAAATATTTCATTTCAATGAACATATCAGACATACATATCTTATTCCTTTATTAAATGAACACATTTAATCTCTCATTTACTCAATCCATTTTCCCCAAATGATAAAAAATATAGAAAGTAAAGCATGCACAATTCAAGTATTTAAATTGGTTTACTACTAAGGGAAAATAAAAGTGGAATACACATGGTGTTATACTAGTGTACTATAAATTCACTATAAATTAATGTTTATGAGGATAAAAAGTTTCATAATGGTTCACTTAAAATCCAACTTCACTCCCTATTCTTTTATAATCATGCACTACTTTATGGAATGTCTTGGATAATTTATATACTTTCAGGTCCTCTTTAATAGTTTATATACATGTGAGTCTATCTATATTTAGTATAGGTTACTGAGAATCCTTGTATCTTTATCCTTTAAATTTATTCCCTATTATGATCCACTTTGTTGTTCTATTCTTCTTATTCTCTCAATAAGATAAACACCTTGATGTGAGGGTTGAATATTTTTTATTCTACAAATCATAGTAGCAACACTTCCTTTCTGGATGATGAAAATTCAAAATTAGAATGATATTATTGTTCTTCCTTCTTGATAATCCAAATATATAAGTGTAATTATTATTTATCGTCCCTATTCACTTGAAAAATCATATAGGGAAAATATTTTCAAGCTTTACCTTTATTATTATTCTAAAAATTGGATATATCAATATACTTTATATTAAGACACATTCTCTAGAATCTTTAAGAGAAGTTTTATAGATTTATAATGATGTGGATTTAATTTTATAAATTTTTTTACATCTATTTTTATGAAATTTTCATGTTTTTAATATCTGAATGTGACTTTAATAATACTTTTTCCTATTACTATCATTTTAATTTGGAATTGTTATTCCTCGAATATTTTAGTGAAATTGGGTATATTTTCATGTTTAAATAATCAAATGATACTTTCCATGATTATCATATTGTTTAAGAGAAAATTATTTTGTCTTTTTGATGGGATATTAGTTGAAGTGATTTTTTGAAGTAATTTTGTTGGTTGTGATTTTTGGGCCAAACATTTTAAAAGTTCCATGTTTTTAGTTTTAATATTATTTGTTGGAATAAATTTGTATTCATATTTTGAATTTTTTAATTCCATGTTTAAATCTGATAGGAAGTTTTACAAAAAAATTTATTAATTATTTTGTGAAAAAAAATTATCTGTTTTTTATTCTTATTTATAGAAAACATATCCATGTAAGTTTAATATTGGATGAATGTTCAAGGGTACATAAGCACTTCAACAACAAATGTAAGGATACCATTGAGGTTTTAAGGATATAAAAATTTCATTTTCACACTAAAGAAGTTCAATATAAGGGTCCTTCATTTTGATAAATTAGAGGATTTGACCTAATCAACGAAATTTTAAATGGGAATTAATTCATAGGAATCCCTAACTTCTAAAATTGAAAATCAAAGACAAGGAGGAACTAAAATCAATGAGAGGAGTTTCTAAGAAGATATTGTTCATAGAGGATGATGAATATTGAATCAAGTTGAGAAATTCATCAAAAATAAAAATGCATGGAGTTGATGAAAGAAAAACATGAGGAGAGTGCATTATTTTATATTTATTAGATTGATTAAAATTTAGTAGATAATGAATAGTAAATGTGTAATTGTGGTGACTTGATATAAGAGCTCAGAGAAACTGTATATGAGCCAAAACACTTATAGTTTATGCATAATGGCACATGAAATCATTTTTAGGGTGATTGAGTAATTCTTAGACAAAAAATTACATAGAGAACCTTTCAGGACTTGAGATACTCTCCAGAGTAGAGAGTAGAAGCAGGGAGACATGAGCTATGATTCAAGAGGAAATAAATCTCAAGATCGATGGGGGAGAGGAATTAAAACTTGATAGAGAATAATTTATTCTTGATTATCTCATTCCTTGATATATTTTTTGTATAATTTTTCCTATATTGTATTTATTTAGAAACATGAATTGTATTTTAATTCTTTAAATGAAATGAAAATCCTTTCATTTATCAATACATTCAAATTATACCATCCTTCTTCAATACCAATTCTATTATTATTTTGTTTGTTCCCATTCAATTATATTATTTATTTTGGTTTATCTATTGATATAATAATATATATTTTTTGGAATATTTCAAATTCATTTTACCCATTTTTATAGATTGACATATTTAGCATGGGGATTTATTGAATGGACTTTCACAGATGAAGGAAATTTTATCTATAAAGGAATTTACAGTAGATATTTTTTAACCCTTTCTCTAAAACTATATTTTTATCAATATTATTAAATTGGTATTCCATCTCAATAATATTATTTCATGTCTCATACCCATAACTTTAATTTCTAGATTTCATTTTTACAAACTTTTAACTTATTAATTCATCATTTCCTTCACACTTTTTTAGTAGTTTTATGAAAAATAATCCCTTTGGACCTCTCACCCATCTTAAGTTGGGTTTGAACCTTCACTATTATACCAGGTAGGATATTGTAAATTAAAATTTTATAGTTGTTATGAACTCTAAACCCATTCAATTTTTTGATGGTGTTACTGGGGAAGGATGAAATTAAGCATTTTAGGGTAGAAATAAAAAAATCTAGATAGAAATCCAAAAAATAAAAAAAAGATTCTTTTTGTTTTCCTACTACAAGGTGCATAAAGTTTTAAATCTACTCTTGTTTAGTGTGTGTTTGTGAAAACAACCTACATTAAAGCTATTTTTGAAACTTCAATAAAAATTTTAATTTTGTTTTGAGCTTATTATAGCTATTTTTAAAGAAGTTCTTGGTCTATTTTACCACTGAATTGAACTGTAAATTCATTTTTGTATAAAAGAGGATCAATTTGGTGGTGAGAATAAATAGTTTGGATTTATTTTTTGATTTTATATCTATTATTGGAATAATACATAGAAATATTTTTATAACCAACTACAAAAACAAAAATAATTTTAAGAAAACCAAATAATTTTTGAACCTGAACCTAATAATCCATCACACTTAGAAAAAAGATAATAAAGATAAATTATAGGCTCAACTAATACCATGAACGATTTTTTTTTTCAAAGATTCCTTTTGAGACTATGAACATCAATTTGAAAATATATAAAATGTTTTTAGGGGTTGTAATAAAATTTTAATGATCAAGAAGAAATGGAAATTAGTAATAAAGAAAGTGATTTTATCAACATTGAGAATAAAAATACTATATAACATGAAGAATATGAGAAATCCAATGAGAAACAATTTATGAATAAATAAAATTTTAAAATATTATGCCAACTCACTCAAGAGGTTGAATAGGTGAAATAAGAAGAAAATATCATTCTTAAACTACCACCTAACAAAGGAAAATTAATAAGTTTTATAGATATGGTTTCTTAGGTTGAATTTATCCTTGAAAATTAGAATTTAAATTTTAAAAACTCTTTAATTTTTTTAAGAAACTTTGAGAACTGAAATAGAGCTAGAGTTTGGGAAAATTTTGAATGAATTTTTTTTGAAAACATTTATTTTAAAAAATATGAATCTGATCATCAATGTTGTCTTCCTTGTTTTAAATATTTAAACCAAACAATTTTAAAATTAGTTCCTAAGGAAAAGGATTAAAGAGGGAAATTTTAAAAAAGAACAATTTATGGAATCTCACTTCCTTATCCTTTTACCAATTATTCCTCTAATGCTTTATTTATTGACAAGGAAATCAGTATTGATCAACTTGGGGAAAGTTTCTTTAATTTGGAATATCACGAATCTAATTTTGTTAGAATTAAACCAAACATTTTCTTCCCTAAAATTGAATCAAATCATTCAAAAAAATTATTTAGAGGATGAATTTGTGGAAATTGAACATGAATAAATGTTTAAGTACACACTAGTTTATTTAAGAAGAGATAATTCTAAAAAATTAGTGATTAATGAATGACTATTTTAAAATGAAACAATTTTGGAAGAAAATCATAGTGTGGTAAAACCTATTTTTTAAGGTGAACAAAAAGTAATTCTTACCTATTCTTAAATTCATTCCACAACTTTATAGGTCGATAAACTTATTCTATAAGCTCAGATTAACTTGGAGGAGAAAACCTTCTTGAATGATAAAGATTAAAAAACTACTAAAAAAACTTTTGGAAAACCTCTTATTAAATATGTTAGTAAGAAACTCACAAACTTACTATGAATGATGTAGAAATATGTGAGGATTATTTCATTCCCCTAGAAACACATTGTGCACTACATCCCCGTCAATAAAAATTTTAATATAAAAAATATGAATTAATTCTAGAAGTGGACAACACTCTTTTTACTACAAAAACAAGTTATTTGCATGATATGTTTTCAAGTGATGTGCTTAAGGGGTTCATATAAGATCTTGATGGAGCCACTTATTTTTCCCCCCATATCTAAATATATGGAAACCACCAAGGTGGTGGATTTTTGGGATGTTCTGTCTAATTTTATAGAAGATCTCTTCAAACAATATTTCATTTTTAAGGGGTGTTTTCAATTGGGGTTTCATATATATAGGTCGTGGTGTGTTCCCTTGGAGGTTTATGCATGTATACAATATTATTGTCATTTTAAAAAAATTAGGTAGTTAACATGTGGTGGTTTATGTATAAGAAACCATATCCTCAAGTGAATATGGATAGTTCACCAGGGGAGTCTGGAATGAGACTTTAAAACTAGAATTTCATGGGTGGGAACCCATGTTTTTTTACTTTATGTTGGTTTTCCCCTTTGAAATAAGATATCTCACCATTTTTGTTTTTTTTCATCATATTAAGGTTCTCCTTATCACCGAATTATAGTTATCTTTGGCCTAAAGCTTCGTTTTCATAACATCCTCTCACTTTTACGTGGTTATATGTTTTAATCTTCAATGGTTTAATCTAATGTATGTTCATTTATATTTTTTAGGTAAATTAATAATAAAATTAAAGTGGACCTTGCAGTGATTTAAAAGAGAGTGATCATTTTGGTTATTTATAAAGTATCAACACCAATTAATAGGAGAGTTTCCTTTTTCAACAATCTTATTATGTTTTGAATTTTAATTATATTTTAATTAATATGTGATTCCATGAATATTTATTTTAAATATATTTATTTCATTAAAAAATGTTCATGCTAAAAATTAAGTGTGTGGGCGGGACTACTCAACTATTTGAATTTTAATAGAAGATGAATTTATATTTTAATTCAACAAGTGTAAATCTTATTTAAGTATAATTTATAGAAAATCAATTTAAATCAGAATTGAATCTTTTTATTAAAACCTTTAAAATTTATTTGGACTATTTTTTAGTATTTTTTAACCTATTTTAGGAGTCATTACTTGCTGAATACATTGTTTAAACATGATACATAACTATTGTTGAACCAGATTAATTGTATTTCTGAGTAAAGGGTATTTCCCTGTCCCATATCTAATTATTATAACTTGTAATCCTTTTTATCTATATATAAAAGAATTTCTCCACCTCAACTTGAGATAAGGGGGATTCACCTTTTACATGGAATTAGAGGGAAACTCCCAACAATTTATTTTTTTATTCTGTGATCATTCCTCTCAACTAAAATCTCCCTCCACCTCCCTGTGCAGTCTCCCATCCCCACCACCTCTTTCAGTGTCTCCTGACCCTACCTTAGTAATTGAATCTTGATCCGCCTCCCTTGGCGCATCCCAGCCTCAACTCCCTTACAATCTCCCGACCACGCCTCTGTTGGCATCTCCCGACCCCACTTCCTATGATGATCTCCCGACTTGCCTCCTGCGAAAATCTCCAGGCCTTCTCCCCCACGGTCTCCCAGTCCCACCTACATAATTGATTTCCCAGCCTACTCTCTCATCATTTTCCGGACCTCACTTCCCTGTGGCTCTCCAAACGCAACACCCCCTTCCCTGCCCATCGCCCCTACTACACATGAATCCTCCCTGTGTACGACTCCCACCCTGCTGAACTCACTGTACCCAACTTCCCTATCTCAACCTGCCTCCCAGTGCGGCTTCCTGACACCGCCTCCCTCCTATGCGGATACTCCACCCCCCTCCTGGGTAACTGCCACTTATCCTTCTCCATTGATCCCCACTGACCACTGTCACAATGAAAGATCCAGCAACACCAGGATCCCCCTACAAATCGGATCCCTATGAACAGACTTCCCTAAGCACACCTCCTATGCATCGACCTCGCCACTGCACACGACTACTCTCCCATTTGGTTCCTCCTATACTTCTCTCCCGAAAAATGCCTCCTACGATATCCCCATCTCCAACAGCATACCTCCCATGTGATGGCCCTCCGACGGCTCTATCTCTACCTAAGTAGATTTCCTGATGTCCCCTCAAATGGCTGAACACCCTAAGCACCCAAAAATCCTAAATTGCTGGATCTTCTGCCAACAGCCCTCTGGAACCTCCTCTAGTTTCCAGATCTCCTACAAGGATGCCCCCTCACCTTAGTTGTCAAACCTCCCACATGGTATCCCCCTTCTTCATCCTTGCGTCTGTGCACTCGCCTGAGTGGCTATCCCGTGATCCATCACTGGTTCTCTCACAAGGAGGCCCCTTTCCAAGGTGCAGACTGTATATCCATACATGCCTTTATCCTCACCATCGTCCAATACTCGATACAATTTGGTATCATTTATACAAACTTATTAGGATTCTTTGACACATTCCTTTTCTCAAGATACCATTGCTTAGACTGATGGCCCTACCTCATGAATATTTCATCGATTGGCATCTTGGATTCTTGACTCTAGTTTTTCTGAACATCTCATAGGGGATTTAGGTATGTTCACTTAATATCATTAGTATACTGGTGCCTCTACAATTATTGTTTCTAATGGATTGAAAATCCCCATTGCGGGATTTGGTACAGGCTCCTTGAACCCATCTATCCTCATGAATTCAGTACCTCATGCTTATCACAGTCTGTTTAATATTATCTCCATTAGAAAACTCAACAAATACTTATATTTTGTTTCTACTTTTATATCTTATAGTATTGTCTTTCAAGAGCGGTCAATGAATCGGAAACTTCACTGAGTTTATATTTGGGATGGGGTGTACATGTTCAATACCTCACCATATCTTACTAACTCTTCCACCTATGATCATTACCTCAACCTACATTCTCACCTTGGTCATCCACCAAATTTGGTCTTACATAATCTTTTCCCCCAATTAACTCCAAACCCTTCCTTCCTTTGTGAATTCTGTAAGTTTACCAAACATCATCAGGTGACATATATTCCTTGACTAGAAAAATTTGCAACAAATCCTTTTTATTGTGTTCATTACAATGTATAGGGTCCTTACAGGATTCCTATCCAGTTAGGGTACAATTATTATGCATCCTTTATTGATTACTACTCATGTATGGCTTGGAATTAACTTCTTCCTAATTGGCCTAAACTGTTTTCTACTTATAATACATTTTATCATGAAATTCATACTCAATTTTACACCTCCATTAAATGCAACCACCTTAACAATGGATGAGAATATTTATCCACTTCCTTTCAGTAGTTTCTTAAGGATAAAGGCATCATTTATCATACATTCTTCCCCGATACACCTCAATGGAATGGCATGGTTGAGTGTAGACATCATCATATTCTAGAGACTGATCATGTTATCTAATTCAATATGCATACACCTCTTCGTTTTTTAGGGATTACATCATTATTGATACAAACCACATAAATTTCCTTCTTTCTTCTATCCTTTAGGGGAGACTCCTTTTTAGGATCTTTTATCCTCTCTCTATCCTCACCCACTCCCACTCCATGTGTTTGGGTGTATGTATTATGTATGTGACACTCATCCCCACCTCTAGAATAATTCTACCAAATCCCTCCATATAATATTACTTAGATATTCAGGAACTCAACATAGATACTAATGTTTCTATCCAAGCTTACAGTAGTATATCATCTCTGCTTATGTATCTTTTATTAAGGCCTATCCTTTATTCCCCCTATTTTAATATAGAAAACACCATCAATGATTATCTTCCTCTAATAATCAAACCACCTTTTCCTCTGGTGTCCCACTCTACTAATCACCAGTTGGGAACTATCTAATCTTATCGCTCATCAGCTGTGTCCCCTATCTAGGCTGAGGAAAATATCTCTCTAGCTTGATCTAATACTCCTGCTTTGGAAATAGATGACTTTCCCATTCCACTTTGAAAAGGTACTCTTTCTTTACTGCATACTCTTCTTTAAACATCCTCATACATAGGTATTTTCACTCTAGAGATGATATATTTTCCTCATATGGTTGGTGATTCCAAATCCCACCCTGGGTGGATTCAAGTGATGTGGTATGAATTGAAGGATTTGGAAAAAAAATAATACTTGGGATCTAGTCCCCCTTCTGTCCAGTAAGAAGGTGGTCAAAAACAAATTGATCTATATGGTCCGTCTTAATACAGATCACACTCTTCATCACCTTAAATCCAGACTTGTAGAAAAGGGATTGTTCAGACATATGATGTTGAAAATTTTGATACTATCTCTCCAGTTGAAAATATTTCATTTATTCGATTATCCATATATCTTTCCACTCATCATCAATGGCCTCTTCATCAATTTGATGTCAAAAAAGCCTTTATCCATTGATTTCTTTAATAATAGGTATATCTACAACAACCTCCTAGATTTCATGCCTTAGGTTATGAATCTCATGTCTTTCGAATTTTTTTCTCTATATATAGTCTCAAGAAGAATCCTCATGCTTGGTTTGGTAGATTCGGAATTATCATCACCTCATTTAGCCTATCTCAGAGTTTGAAGGACTAAACTGTCTTCTACCATAGGATGTCCTCTGGATGTATCCAACTCGTTGTGTATGTTGATTATATCATAATCACTAAGAGTGACTCAAATGGAATCACCCAACTAAAGGGAATCTTCAACACCACTTTCAAACCAAAGATCTTGGTACTCTGATATACTTACTTGGAATTGAGTACTCTTGTTCTCCGAACACCAATTTTATTTTACAATGAAAATATTCCTTGAATATCTTGTAGGATGCTGGTTTGACTTAGGAAACTTTCATTAACACTCCTCCTGAGCCCAAGTAATGGTATCTCTATGAAAACATGGTACCATATTATATCCTAGAGCGGTACCATCATCTTATGGGAAAACTCAATTATATCAACATGACTCATCCATACATTGTCTGTGTTGTTGACAATGTTAACCAATTCATGGAACATCTGACCAAATATCAATGGGATACTATCCTTTGCATTTCCAAATACATTAAAAAAGACCCTGCCTATGGTATTCAGTATTTAAATCATGATTATTTGAATATTGAGGCCTTCTGTGATTCTAACTATATTGGTTTCCTTGCTAACCAAAAGTCTACTTTTGGGTTTTCCATTTTTTGGGTAGGTAACCTCATATCATGAAAAAGCAAGAAACAGACTATTTTCTCTAGATCCTGTGCTGAGACTAAATACCATACGATGTCCATGGTCACTAATGAGATCCATTAGCTTCGTCATCTCCCCAGTTAGGTTAGTTTCCCGTAACATAAGTCTATTAATATTTGGTGTGATAATCAAATATCCAAGAATATTGCTTTCAATCCTGTCTTCCATGAACACACAAAGCATATTGAGTTTGACTACCACTTTCTTCACTATCACCTTGAGTAGCACCATGTAAGTTTCATCCATGTGCTGATAGTAGATCATATTTCTAACATCTTCACCAAACGCCTCTCGGGAGCTTGACTGGACTCTCTCAGTACCAAACTGGGCATCTAAAGAATCAATGACCTAGAATTAGGGGGAGTGTGTATGGTCTTTTTTGGTGTCTTTTTTCTTTTTTTATGGGACTCTTGGTCCAATATATGACGTACTAGTTTGAGGAGAAGTTTTGATCCCAGTTAATTATATTTCCAAGTAAAGGTTATTTTCGAGCCCCACATCAGATTATTCTAACTTGAATATTTTTTAATCAATTTATAAAAAATGTCTCCACCTCAAATTGAGGTAAGAGGAATTAAACTTCCACAACAATTTTGAAAATTCATGATTATTTACATAGTGAAAAATCATGTACATTCTTAAAAATATTTTTGAAAACTTTTTAAATTGTGGTAATATTATGTTTTGAGCTTCATCTCAACCCTTTAACATTCTTTGCACTGTCTATATTAAACTTATAATATTTAATTATTTCTTCCACAGTGAAGTTCAAAATTGGGGAAAATGTTAGGTTCTAATAGTGGGGGAGGATAATTTATATATTATAAACTATATTTCATGAATTTTATTTCAAAAAACCCCTAATTTTCTTTAAAATTAATTTTCTTTGAGATTTAATTTTCATTATCAATGGTATACATTTTTTTCAAAAATCCAGAGACTGATTTCCCACCTTGAGGGGGTGATACTTTTCTATTTCTTTATGGACTCAATTGTGTAACATAATTTATATTTATATCTTAATTTTTTTCATTAATATTTGTGAGTAAGTTTTATAATATATATTTAATTTAAACTACATATTTGGAGTCAAAATGACAAGCCTTACATTCAAAAGGTGAGAGAGTGAACCCCTAATCCTGTTTGATCCTTTTATTTTAATGATAAAATTACTGAATAAGTTAAATATTATTCTTGTTATTTATTAATCTCACTCATTAATTAAATTTTTTTATCATTTCTTGAGATGAAATATGTGATTCTATTCACCAAGTATAGAAATTAAAAATTTAAGAATAATTAAGTTCAAGGTGAAATTTGTTTAATTATTTTAAAGATTTTAAAAAGAAGTCGTATTTGTAAAATTGGAAACAATATTTTGCGAAAAAATTATTCTTTTGAAAAAATAATTCATACATTATTATCTAAGTAATTTCATGGTAGAAAACTATAGTTACCTATGGACTGGTGAAGATACACCTAAGAGGGGGGGTGAATAAGGTGTGGAAAATTTTGACCAAATTCAAAATCTTCTTTTAAATTATCACCATTCGTATTTGAAAACTTGATGTATATTAAGATATCAATAGATCTTTTATGTTTTACTCAATAGGCCACAACCACATGAAATATATAAATTTAAATAATTAGACATCAAGTTTTATTTTTACAAGGTTTCACTCCAATATGGGAAACCTACTCCTTTCCGTACTATAATTCCCAAGGCTTATATTATCTAGTATAATCTTGTAATAAATGATATTTTATTTTTCATGGAAACATAATAATACCAACCTTACTATATTACACATGTGTGAGATCACTATATTACAAAAATGATCAATGAAGCATCCCACTATTCCTTTTTAAATTGGTATCCATCCAGTTTCTCATCATCTCTTAATTATTCCTCTAAAAGTATATCAAAAATGATATCTAGAAACATATATACTCCATAATAACTGATATTATTCATCACCTCAGAGTATTATAATTCCTCAAAGTCTTTATGTAAAACTGTAACACCTATAGTTTTTTTAAAATAAGATATCTATATTCTGTAGAATATGTGACACAGAACCCCGTCGAGTTTTAGAGAACCTCAATATACTCTTTAATATTATTATAAAATATATTTTAAATTTGGTTGTATGAATTGGAATCATCACATTTTCAAAATTAATTATGAAGGATAAATAAAATATATTGATAAATAAGTACTTAATTTTTTTTAAAGTCTTTACAGGCTTCAAAAATACTTTTTTCTCCAAAAATGTTTTTATTTATTTTTACA
Organism: Viscum album; assembly: GCA_963277665.1. Classification (NCBI taxonomy): domain Eukaryota; kingdom Viridiplantae; phylum Streptophyta; class Magnoliopsida; order Santalales; family Viscaceae; genus Viscum; species Viscum album. The sequence continues at coordinate 1,250,125,752 of OY728120.1, forward strand.
AATAATTAAGAAAATTATTTTTTGACACTTTTAGAAAATTTAATTTATAAATTGAAATTTATTTTTTGAATCAATATTTTGAAATTATCTTATGGTGAATATTTGTGATTTTTCTAAAAATATTGATTTTTTATAAATAGTGAAAAATTATGGTTTTTATAGAAAACATCCATTTAATTAAAATAATATACAGAGTTATATATTATTTTAAAATGGTTTAAAAGTAAAATTATTAAAATTATGTTATTATTAATCAAATTTAGTTCATTTTAATTTATTTTATCTTGAATTTTGATATAAATGTTTTTTATACTTATGACGCTTTTTTCTCCGGAAACTATTTTTTTCACCGTGTCTGCGGGTTTAATTTTAAATTAAATACTTAAAATTATATGAATTAAATTTGGGAAAATATTTTCCTTACTTTGAATCAGAATAATTAGTATTATATAATAAGTCAAACTTATTTTTTCATAATTAATAGTAAAATATGTAAAAATTAATTTCAATGGTTATGGTTAAAACAGGTTTATGAAGGGGTTAAACTAAAAAGATAAAGGTTAAAATGAACTAAATAATTGTTAAAATCCTATTTTATGTACATATTTAAATATTATATCATATAATTATTGATAATGACCCATTTTTAGTCTTTTTTAAAGGGTAAAATGTTGGTATAAAATTTTCATTTCAAAAACTCGAATTGTGTCCTCTCCCCCACTTATAAAAGGGCACCCCGTATCCTATAATATTTACACATATAAATACTTTAGGTTCGTCCCATACTTACATAAATTAATTAATTAATTCCATACCTAATCCCCATATTCCTTTTTTTATCCTAAATCCATTATAGGAAGGCCTTAGGTATTATCCTAAATAGGTGGTTTCAAGAAGATGTATCATTCTTAAACGAGCTTAATTTTTTTATTTCTTCTTTATCCTAATTATAATATTAATAAATAACGAGGATATAATAACATCAGTATTTAATATATATTAATATGTTATTATGTTTATTTAATTACATAAAACCATCTTTACTTCCATCAAATGGGAAATGAAACCATCGTTCATGAGTACGACAGACTACCGCCTTGCAAACTGATGTAATTTTATTTCCATCATCACCTCTAATGGATATTAATGATGATGGATTTAATATTTATATATTATATTCAATAAATATTAATCATTTTATAAAATTAATATATCATATACATTCTTACCTTATAATCCATTGAAGAGTGATAATGTCATTCATGTATACGATAGACCTACCATCTCCATGATTGTAACACAGTTCATTTTTTATAAAATACATAATGATTAGTTTTATAGAAACAATTTAATTATAAAAATTATAATTATTTAATGGTTATTATTTTTTATATGTTTAAATAAAAATCTCTTTGACGTTGGTCAACTTTGTAAATTTATTTTGGATATATGAGCTGAAAATTGTCAAAACATTCGACTTGAACCTAAATGATTAAGTAATTGTATATTACATGTTAATAAATAAAATAAAATTAATAGTTAACTTTAAAAAGGTTCTTAAGAATGTAAATAATTAACATAATATTATTATTCAAGAAGTGAAAAAATGCACATGACAAATCAGGATCAGGGTAAAAGATCTCTCTTTGAACCACCATTTTCTTTATGTTATGACCATTATCTCTCTAAATCACTTTTTATATCTATTTAATGATATGGAATTATTATAAATACTATATAAATTTCATGAACATATATATATAGCTTATTATCCCTTCATTTTATGGGATAATAAATGTCTTATTTTTATTTCTCAAATGCCTTTATTATGAAATTTCGTTTGATTTTGATATGAGGTAAGATTATTCTTCCCATTTTATTTCCATGGGAAACTCTTATGTTTTGTATTATGATTTAATTCCTTTATTTTTAATAAAAAAATCTAGAACATGTTATGATGGGTGCATCTAGATATCACTCCAATGCATTGGGTAATGTTTTATTCTTATGTGACGTGATGCATGCGATTAGAGAGTAATCACAATCCATTATGGGACTTTATCCACCATGTGATATTGTTTAAGAAGTTATCCTTAACTCATGTTTTTACATGTAATATGTTTCTACCCCATTTACAATATTACCATAATCTTATGATACTATGTTCCTTATGTTATTATTTAATGTTTTTTGTCACATGCCTTCTCTTTTATGGTATCATGTTATACCTTTGACTAACATGTTATGTTTCATTACCATGTTTATTCCCTTACTAGATTTTTAGCTAACCAATTTCTTATATGTATGCCCCGGGTTATCATGCATAATTTTAAGAGTGAAAAATGGATTTAGGATCTCATTATTAAGAATAAAATAAGGATTTCATGATTTAGTTTACTTTTTATGTAATATGAACCCATTCTTCTGAAAACACGAGGCCTCATGATCATTTATTTGTAATTAATAGATGTTTAGGTTAAAAATAATATAACAGTACATGTAAAAGGATTGGGTCATTAAAGTTGTTATCATAGAAATGATTTAGTTAAACTTTGGAAGCTAGGATGAGAAATATTTAGTGATAACCCAAGATATAAGTCTAAAGATAAGTATAAGGATAATACTAAGTATAAAAAAAAATAAAATATTGTAATTTTTGGTAAATTATAGAGTTATTGGGTTACAATAAATTATATCCTTATCTAGATACTAGAAGTGGATGTGGCTCTGTTACAGTTGTACCTAGGGATAATAAATCCAAAAAGGGAACATTTATATGGACTCTATTTTCACTTAAGGTGCGATAATGGAACTTTTTATACACTTGGTTTGACACTCCGGAGGAATATGTTTTGGAAATTAAAAAACTATTTACAAACCATTATGATGTACTTGAACAAATTATTAGGTGAGAATAACTAATAGATAAATTACCATAGATAACCTAGATTTAAACCTATAGACTCATAAGTTAGGATATAATTATCATTCATAAGTTATTCCTTCTTTGTTTATAAGTTGTACATTTTGTACATTTATTAGTTAATGTATTATGATATTGTTTTTTCTTTTAGTTAATAGAGGAAAATAAGAGAATCCATCCCAACAACCAATAAGATAGGCAATGTGATGATTTCCCAATGACATCCCTAACCTTATTTGAGTAAGAGATGAGAAATTTATGGAAGTATTGGATCAACTGGATCAAGTTATGAATCATAATATGAATAATTCAGAATTTAGTACTTCTCCTATGAAATATCAAGTTGGATTTAAGTCTTTTATGAGACAAAGGAATAATACCATTAGTGGTTCTTCTAATCACCACATCACAGAGTAATGTATTGACTCTATTGAGAAGATATTCAATGTCTTCAAATGCTCAGAGAAAGATAAATGTTTTCTATAAATTTATCACATTGAGGGAGAAGATGATCAGTGGAGGAAACTGATCAAGAACATAAATTCCAAATAGGATATTAATTTCATGGAATAGAAATACTTTAAGAAAATATATTTCCATAAATATTTTCATTGAAATATTAATATTAAAATAGAGAGGGACTTCATTGGTTTGAAGAAAAATAAAGACATGTCTATCATTGCGTATGAGTAAAACTTCACAAGGATTGCATAGTATGCCTATAACTTTTTCATCAACACCAAAAGAAAGGTGGAGTGCTTACTTAGTGTATTAAAGAAAAGTATATGAAAATATTTGGCGATATGGGAATTTGATAGTTATGAAGAGATTTTTCAATTGTCCCTTAAAGTTGAGATGGATATCAGTGACTCTTATTGGTATCATGGGACTGGAGGAAAAAAACAAAATGAGAGTTTTCTTCAAGGGTATCAATAGATAAATACCATTGAGGAATGAAAACCCAAAACCACCCTTGTCAAAAGTGTGGGAAGAACCATCTTGGAAACTATCTATTGGGAATTAGGAGATGATTCAAACTTAGAAAACAGGTGCATCGGGCTAACTAGTGGTATATGGAAATAAATAAACCCACTAATGAATAAGAACAAAAGAATGTTCATATCAACCCTCAACTTACAATTTAGTGTTTCAACTTTAAGGAATATGATCCTTATGCAATAAAATCTCTAATCTAAGGGTTTTTAGAGAAAATGAAAAAACATTATAAGGAATATAGAGCAAGGAAGAACATATTCTATCACTACTGCTGAGGCAGATCATGACAACGATGTGTTGACCTGTATGAAAGTTATTTATTCAACAATAGATAATTTAATATATTATTATGGTTCAATGAATTATTTTATATCTTTAAATTTTAGTATAACCATACAAGAACTACCTCAAAACATGGGATTCAATCTATTAGAGAGAAAAAATATGGATAAATAGTTGAATCCCATGTATATAACTCTTTATAGTCAATGATTTTGGAATGAATCTTCCAAAAAATATCATCTTACTTCTTTTAGTGGAGTTTTATTTTATATTTGGTATGGATTTTATATACTTATATAAATACAAAATCAATTTTTAAGAGAGGGAGATCTCTCTCAATGTCCAAAATCATCCTTTGATTCTATAAAAGTGCAAGGAGGAGGATGAATCTCCCTTAGAATTTTCTATTCAGGTATGGATGTTATTCCATTATGAGAAAACATATCTATCCCAAATTATTGATTCAAATGAGAGAATAATGCGTAAAAATATTCACATTGTGAGAGATTATAATTATATGTACCCCTAAGAGATTCATTGTCTCCCTCCTTACTGAGAGGATGAGTTCTCAATTGAAATTTTACCTGGATCTCTCCCCATATCAAAGAATTATTATAGAATGTACACCACTTATTTGGAAGAGTTGAAGAATTAGTTACAATAGAATTTTGAAAAGGGTTTTACATTCCTAAGTGCGTCACCATGGGGTGTGTTTATCCTCTTCTTCATAAAGAAGGATGAGCCAATGTGCCTCTATATTGATTATTATGAACTAATTAAAATCACGATAAAGAAAAAGTACCAATATACCTGAATATATAACTTGTTCAATAAACTACATGGAGACCAGAATTTATTTATGGTGTACTTTGAATTGGGATATCACAAATTAATGGTGAAGAAGGTATATATTGAAAAAACTACCTTACGAATAAGGTATGGAAACTCTAAGTTCTTAGTGATTCCTTTTCGACTCACTAATTCCCTGTAAATATTTAAGGACATGATGAATAAAGTATTTATATATTACCTAAATATTCTATTATCTCTCCAATTTATTGATGATAAATGAAATAGGGTAATTTATTCTCCCCCTTAAGTTGAAACAATAGGGTAGTTCTTGGTTCTCCCCTTAATTGATATTATATGAAAGGTCTCCTTATCCTCAAAAACACTTTTAATTTTAAGAAGCACATCTTCTCCCCATGTAATTACTCTCACCATTTTAGAGATTAATTTGAATGTCATTTGAGAGAATGAAATCTACAATAATAACTATTTAAAAATTTAAAGTTATTATAGGAACTTCATAATATAAAATCATCATTTGAATTAAGTGGCATCACATTTTTCTTAGAAATGTGCAATTAACTAACCAACTCGAAGTCTATATGGGCAAACCATTTGTAGAAAACAATATATATAAGTTTAGTAAATATGTATATCCATAATTTAACCATATATAATACCAATTACTATATCTTACATCTTAAGGGTAGTTTAAAAATAATTTCATGAATTTTTCAGAACCTACACTCACTTGAACACACACATAAAAACATTTCAAGTGCAAGGTCTACCCAAAATGTTTATACAACCACTCTCCCTTGATAAAAACAATAAGTATAAGTTAAAACATCTATGAGATAATGAAAAACACACCTTATTCATTAGTATTTAATGGTTCTATAAATATTTATATATTCAAGAACACTTTTATAAATCATTGGTAGTAGGATTATTTTGAAATCTCCCTCCCCAATTGATCCTCTACACACTTATTCTTCTTCAACCCCCATCACTTAATTATAACCAATATGATGCAGGAATAAGTTGGTATTACATTGCTCATTAGTTGTAAAACTAGTAACTATTATTATTCCACATTCCAGTAACATTTTTCCATGATGTTCTAAAGTGTTTAACCTTATTCATGCTTTAATTATCTTTTGGTTTCCAGATATGATCTTCTTTTCGAAGGATGGATTTATATCACTTCATAGCTTGATTTTTAGTGTAATTTGGATTATTAACTTGTTAAAATAGAGAAAAAATATTTCTTTTCATAATTTACTTAATTTCCTAGACAACTATAATTAATATGTTCATATAGAAAAACAACCTTTAGGTATATTCCCAGACTAGTTCTTGGATGTGGATTCCTTCCTTACAGTGAAAATTTTAGAACTTGAGATAACTGGTTCTTTCCCTTTTTCATTAATTTTTTTTTCTTGATGTGGAATCCATGTAATTACTTTTGTATCTATGCATGTTTACATGTTGCAACTTCCCCAAAAAAATTCACCAACTTTTGACTTTACCTTCTTATGAATCATCTCTACTTCTTCACAATGAGTTTCAACCATTGATCTAATCATGGAACATCTCTCTTGGATGGATTCTACTTTTTTATTGTATATTTATTCCATTTTTGTTCAAATTCATATACATCTTAAAAAATTTCAATGATTTGGCCTCTATTAAAACAATAAAAGAATCTTTTACCGATAGATAAAACATCATGCTTTTCATTCTTCACTATCATCTTGGGAGTATTCTTCTTCACTGATTTCTCTTTTTTGTTTCCCATGGTAGTATTAATTATATCTTTTCCTACTTCTCAGTATATGGTGGTTATATTTCCTATTAATTATATAGATGATAAATGAAATAATTATAACAATATTCATTATAAAAATGACCACCTATCTTACATAGATCATAAAAGTTCACTAGTGATTCAAATTTGATTGTTATGGGGATTTCTTCTCCGTCTGTGTTTTAATAATCAATTAAGTAGGATATATACTTTATTAATCTTTTATCCCGCTTTATATAAGACTCATATGAATTTTAATCAATGAAACATTATTTCAGAAATCAATGGCTCTATGTTCGAACCTCCAACAACACCAACAACTCCCAATCAACCTATGTTGTTTCACTTTTAGTATAGTTTCTCCAAACTGACATGTTTTTTGTTTTTTTGATAGAACCCCAATATTTTAGGGTCTTCTCGATGGTATATTTTTATGGGGACATTATCACCTTTAAATTTAATTTTGTGATGGATTTATTAGTTTTTTACACTCCCATATTTATTTATGAAATTACATTTATTCTATATTAAAAAAACAAATTCAGTATTAAAAGATTAAACTGAAAAAAATGTTAAATTTTTAAATGACCCATAGATATATGATTATGAAGATAATATTAGGAACTATTTAAAACTATTTTTAACCTTAATTTATTCAAGTCTTGGCTCTAATTTTTATGGTGGAAGTGCACCTTTTCTCAACTATTTGGGTAGACTAAAATCTTATCTCTTCCAGATTTTTAACTTGACTTCCAAATTAAATAACATTATATTGAGGGTGTATTTATCATACTCTAAGGATTTTTTCCTACCTTCCAAATAATTTTTAAACTTGTTAATTTGATCTTCATGCAATTATATTTTTTTTAGGAGAGATTTATCCAACACCTTTATTTCCCTGCTTTGAACCTCTAGCTAAGTATCCTTAACATTCATATAGAATTGATATAACATATAAAATTCATGGATCACCTCCTAAGAAATTTTTTAAAATACATATTTATTAAAAATATTTCTCCTAAATTATTCAAAAGATTAGAAATTATTTTATTTTAATTGTTGTAATATTCTTTTTTAGCTTTTAGATTATTTGCAAGAGTGTTATATGAACTCATTTTCCTTGACAATGATTCTTACATGGCATTCATTTTTTCTCTAGCTATGGGTTTTCATTAAATAGTACCATTATTTAAGAAAAATATATTAGAAAAATTCAAGTGGGAAATTATTTAAATATTATTTTATTTATTAATAAAATTCATTAAGCGACTCATCAAAAATATTTAATTCACATCATAATCTTGGATAACTAGAGGAACAAACTTCAACAAATTCATCAAAAATATTTCCACTCAGACTAATTTTTTATAGATATTGTTCCAATTAATTATTTGAAAAATTTATAATATTTATTTCCACATACTTATACCTATTTTTAAATTTTTTAAAAAAACATCTAAATTAGTTCAGATAGGGATATAATCTTGGTTCTCTATATAAGGTACTTTTTCAAACATCTAAAATATACACTTTATATAGATTAGTAAATATAATTGGGTAATTTTTTAATTCCAATCATAGTTACCCTTTAATTTGATATGAAATATAATATTCCAAAATATCTAATCAGAGGGAACCTATACTCTAATATCACTTATAGTTCCCAATGGACCTGATAGGGGGTGAATCAGGTGTGATTTTTTTACCAAATTCTAAGTATTATTTTAAATTTACCTATTTGGTATTTGATCAGTTGATATATATTAGGCTATAAATGGATATTTTACATTTTACCTAACATGTCAAAACTACATGAAATTATGAAATGTAAAAAAGAAGTTAGTATGTGATATTTTTACATTGTCCAGCCCTGATGTGAGAAACCTATCCCTTCCTACAATTGTAATATTCAAGAAAAAAGTTCTATACTACAATATTATCATCAATACATGTTTAGTTGTCTAGGAATCATCAAGACACCATGAACACCATACTACATAACTATGGTATCACTATATTACACACTTGATCAATGTTGTATCCCATTCCACTTATTTATACTAGTATCCCATTGATTTTTCTTTAGTAATTCTTTCATCCAATTCACGAGCCTTATATTTTTTGACATGATGTTATACTTTTGATTTACATGTTATGTTTCTTTATAATTCTTATTCCCATAATCTTTATTTTTAGTCTAACCCTTTCTTTTATTTCTACCATAGGTTATCTTATGTAGTTTTGAGTTCTCAAATGGATATAAGAGATAATTATAGATAATGAAATAAGGATATCATATATTAGTTTCCTTTTGATATAATATGAACCTAGTCTTCCAAATAAACTACTAATTAGGATCTATGTATTGTAATTAATGGATTTTTATGTTTAAAATCATGTAATAATATGTGTAAAAGGCTTAGATTAGTATAAAAAAACATGAAACTTAGTCTTTGACTTTCTTATTAGTAATATGTTCTTTAAAATCTATTCATAGGATTATCAAAATCAATTATCTAGAAAAAAAAATATAATATTTATTGGATATTATAAATTATTAATCACTAAAACGATTTAAACAAACTAATAATAATCTTTCACATCAGGTTAGTCACACCTACTATATTATTCTTTTATTATTATACTCAACACTTTAAGACCAAGTGTAAAAAATAATCACTACATATAAAAAAATTATCTTGAGTCACTCAACACTTCTAATTATTCTTCTTAATTCTTCTTTGAAATCTAGACGGTGTATAACTTCATCACAAGACCAATTCTCTTTTTCACTATAAGTTGTAGGGGTTCATGCATCCTCTTCTTATACCATCCTATGAGTTCATCTTAACTTAGATTATTCTTATTTTCTTCTTTATATTTGATAACCAGTAAGTTTCATAGGCTCATTTCTCTCCTATTCTTTATTTCCAAAACATGTATCATCCTCTAGTTCTTCTTATTATTCTTATAGATCTCGTTTTCTTTTTGGTTCTCAGTTCTCGTATATTCACCCCACTGTATTAGCACCTTCTCGTTTTTAAAATTTTATCTCCCTGATATTCTCATCATCTCATATGTATGGGATATAGCATTAAATGTATACTTTAATTCTATTAATATTATTTGAATTGTAAAATTATCTACTAGTATAAAATAATCATTAAAGAATAACTAATTTTGGATTCCCACAATCCCCCCTGCATTTCGTTTTTAACACCTAGGATATTCTATAAATACCCCCATTTAATGCATCTCTTTAACCAATTTTGTGTTTATTTTTTTTATTTTATGGGATTGGATTATTATTCTTATTTTACTCAAAATAACTTAAATAAATTGTCATTATAAACTTCATAGTAATATGAGAAAATAGAATAAAAATATATATGGAATAAAACTTATCTTACAGAAGGAAGCATAATATTATGGCATAGAGGATTCTTCTTATGATGTATACATATCAAAAATCAACTCCATTTCCTTGTTAAGATCAAATCAAAAAAATTAAAATGATATTATCATTAGATAAATGCTTCATCTTTGATGTAAATATATCTACATTATTCATTAAAACTTATTAATTCCTTTTTCTAATTTAAAAATCATATATTTTATCCACTGTGATCTCCTCATATTCATCTCATTCTATTTTCTCATTTCAAGATTGTATTATGGATCTAAAAATCATTATTATTTCTGAACACTTTGGCATTACATGATAATTATTATATTTTTTCTCCAAAATCAATAATTCTAGAAACTGGAATTTTTTAGTATACAAAAATCTATGATTTTTACTAATTACTTTGTCTTATGGATATACAGTTCACTACCACATAAATTAATTGACATACATGAGTCTCAATTATATTATGTTTCTTATGATACCTTTTCCATTTTAACAATTGCATAGATTAATTTACTTATACATTTACCAACCATTATGAACGTAATAACATTTACCTATATGACTAAAAATCGTCATACGAGTTGCCTCAAATAGCTTGATTTCCTTTTCCAAAATTCATCATACAACTGAATATTCTTATATAGGTATTAGTTTTCATCAATTATGAAATTATAATTATTAGAAACAGAAACCATTTTTCATTTCACTTAAGAATGAATACCTTCACTTATGTGCTGGCCACTTCTCTTCCATATAGATAAATTATCATACATAGTGGTTCACATAAGTGAATTTCCTTTGCTAAATTTTATAATTCCTCTACATTGGAAATATGGATAACTAAAATATCATTAATTCATTGAAAATGTGTTTTGTGTAGATGAATTATTCTACATGATTTCTATGAATTATAAACACCGTTATCATTTTTCATGCTCAATCATAGGAATTCTAGCGTTCTTCAAATAGGATTAGGGAAACATCAAAAATTCTTAGGCCTTCTAAAAACTCTGGAAATTATCTTATTAGATGTTTAAGTAGGTATGTAAATTATTAAAATAATTTAAAATACCTATAAGAAAATTTGAAATATATAATAGCATATAAAAATACTCAAGGTAGATCATTTCAAAAAAAAATCATCTACTAGAAATAGTTCACCCTTTCATAATTAAATCTGAAGCCATCTCAATTCAAGTAATCCTTCATCAAAGTGTGTTAATTTATAATTTAAGCAACCAAAATCCAAGGTACTCTAATAAAGGGTTCTCCAACTCTAGCAAGATCTTCAAACACATTGAAGCTGTTAAACACTGGTCGAATGCAACATTAAAAACTATTCATAATAGATTCAATAGATAGTTACTCTATCTTCAACTCATCTATGAAAATTGTTTTAGATAGAATTATCCAACCTTTAACACAACTCTTTAACTTAAATACCGGTTCAATCAATTGACTGATGTAATTGGTCTTAGTAATTTGTGTAACTAGATATTCCTAGGACATGTGTTCTTCTATTTTTCAATGAAAACATTATGGTAGCACCTCAATATCCTTTAATGGGTTGATAATAACTTCTCCACCCTATTTATCATCTCACATTGACTTATAAATTGATAAAAAATACAATCACAATACAAAGAGAATTTAAATCCACCCTTTGTATTTTTTATCAATACCTATTACAATCTAAAGTCAATATCCTCTTATCCTAGTGAGGATCCTCTTATCTCTACCCTTTATTGATAATTAATGAAATGGGGAATTTTATTCTTCCCCTTAAGTTGACATAGAAGGGAAGTTCTTGGTTCTCCCCTTAATTGATATTATAGGAAGGGTCTCCTCATCCTCATTAACACTTAATTTTAAGAATCAAATCTTCTCCCCATGTAATTCCTCTACCCATTTGGGAGATTCATTTGAATTCTATTTGAGATAATGAAATATAAAATAATCAAAATTTTCCAATTTAAATTGATTATAACAACTTCAAAATATCAAAGAGTTCATTGAATTAAATTCCATCTCATTTCACTTAGAAATATTCTACTAACTAACCAAATCTAAGTCTATGTGGGATAAACCTTAGAAGAAAACAATAAAAAAAGTTTAGTAAATATGGTTATCCATAATTTCACCATATATAATACCAATTAATATATATTACATCTTGGGAGTAGTTTAAAAATATATTAAAGAATTTTTAGGAACCTACACTCACTTGAACACACACATCAAAACATTTCAAGTGCAAGGTCTTCCCAAAATGGTTATATGACCACTCTCCCTAGATAAACATAATAATTATAAGTTTAAACATCTACGAGAGAATGAAAAGAATACATTATTCTTTATAATTTAATGGTTCTATACATATTTATATATTCAATAAAATTTTTATAAATCTTTGGTAGCATACTTATTTTGAAATCTCCTCCTCAAGGGATCCTCTCCACACTTATTCATCTTTAGTCCCCAATACTTAGGTATAACCAATATGGTGCAAAAATAAGGCGGCCATCCACTGATCAATAGTAATAAAACTATGACTTAGTCTTCTTCCCCATTACAATAACATTTTCCAAGAAGTTTCGAAGCATTTAACCTTCTTCATGCTTTCACGCTCTTTAGGTTTCCAGAAATGAACTTCCTTTCAAAGGATGGATTTCTATCAATTTATAGATTTATTTTTAGTTTTATTAGACTTAATGACTTGAGTAAATTGAAAAAAATATTTATTTTCAACTTGTTATAATTTCCTAGACAACTATAATTGATTTTCCCATATAGTAAGGCAACCTTTAGGTACATGCCCAGACTTGTTCCTGGATGTGGATTCCTTCCTTATAGTGACAGTTTCAGAACATGAGATCACTAGTGCTTTCAATTTTTCTTTCAAAAACATTTCTTATTATGGAATAAATGTATTGAATTTAGTATCAATGTTTATTGACATGTGGCACATTCCCCACAAAAATTCATCAACTTTTGACTTTACCTTCTTAAGATGATTCTCTACTTCTTCACAAAGATTTTCAACCACTAATCTAATCATGGAATCACTCTCTTTGATGTATTCTATTTTTTGGATTTAATATTTATACCATTTTCTTTAAAATTTATATAAATATTGAAAAATTCCCATGATGTTGCCTCTATTATCACAATAGAAGTATCTTTTACCGGTAGTTAAAACATCATGTTGTTCATTCTTCACTGTCATATTGGGAGTAGTCATATTCACTGATTTCTCTAGTTTTTCTCCCAAGGTAATCTTAATTATATATTTACCTAATTATTAGTATATAGTGGTTATCTTACCTATTCATTATGTAGATGATTCCTGGAATAATTATAACAGCATTCATCAAAAAAATGACCACATATCTTACATAGTTCATAAAAGTTCATTGGTGATTCGAATCTGTTTATTATGGGTAGTTCTTCTTCATATATGTTTTATTAATCACTCCATTAGGTTGTATCCTTTCTTCATATTTGATACCACTTTATATAGGACATCAATAAATTTTATACATAGACACATTATGTCAGAAATCAATGGCTCTATGTTTGAACCTCCAACAACACCAACAATTTCCAATCAACCTATGTCGTTTCACCTTTATGCAGTCTATCCAGACTGACATGTTTTCTATTTTTGGGATAGAGCACCAACATTTTAGTGTCCTCTTGAGGGGATGTTTTTATGGGGAAATTATCACCTTCAAATTTTATTATGTGATGGAATTATTAGTTTTTTACACTTCAATATTTATTTAAAAAATTAATTTTGTTGTACATTTAAAAAAAGAACATATTCAATTGGAAAATGGGTTACCTTTTTCAGTGAGAAAATGATTAAGGATTATCAATATTATATTAGGCTCTATTTACCAACATTTTTAATATTCATTTATTTAAGGCTTGGCTTTAATGTTTTTGTGGTATTACACTTTTTTTAAACTATTTGGGGAGACCCAAATCTTGTCTCTTATAGATTTTTCAACTTGACTTATAGATTAAATCACATTATATTTAGGGTTTTTTTATCATAATATAGTCATTTCATCTTACCTTCCCAATCTTTTTTTAACATTTTTAGTTGATCTTCATGTATTTATATTTTCTCAAGTAGAGTGTTATAAAACTCTTTTATTTCCTTTATTTTAACCTCTAACTGAGTATCCTTATCATTCATATAGCCATGGTATAACTTCTACAATGTTTGTAGCACCTCCTTAGAAACATTATAAAAATCATATTTACAAAAAATAATTATTTAAAATTATTCAAAAACAATAGAAATTATTTTATTTTAATTGGTGTAAGATTATTTCATAGATTTTATAATATTTGGGAGAGTGTTAAAGGAACTCATTTTCTTTCACAATGCTTATTCCCTTGAATTCATTTTCTTCTCTATCTATGGATTTTCATTAAATTGTCCCATTATTTAAGTAAAATATATGAGAAAAATTCAAGTTGTACCTTCTTTAAATATTATTTTATTTCATAATAACATTCACTAAGCGGCTCATCAAAAATATTTTATTCATATCTTGATCTTGGATAACTTGAGAAATAACCTTCAACAAATTCACCGAAAATATTACCACTTGGACTAATTTTTGGAAACAGATTGTTCCAATTGATTCTTTGAAAAAATTTATAATATTTATTTCCCCATTATTCTAAATATTTTTAAATTCTTTATAGACACTTCTAAATTAGTTCTGATAGGTACATAATTTGAGGTCTCTATATGAGGCTCTTTTTAAAAAATCTAAAACCTACAATTTATATAGCTCAGTAAATATAATTGGGAAATTTTAAATTCTAGTCACAGTTACCCATTAATATACATTGAAATATAATATTCCAAATAGATCCAATCAAATGGTACCTACTCCCTGATATCAATTGTAGTTCCCAATGGACCTGATAGGTGGTGAATTAGGCGTGAAAACGTTTTACCAAATTCTAAATATTATTTTAACTTATCCTATTTGGTATTTAATCCATTTATATATGTTATGATATAAATGGATCTTTTACATTTTACATAACATGTCATAACCACATGAAATACATAAATGTAAAAAAAAAGTTGGTATGTGATAATTTTACAAGGTTTAACCCTAATTTGAGAAACCTACCCATTCCCACACTTGGAATATTCAAGGAAAAAGTTCTATACTATAATATTATCATCAATAAAAGTGTAATATATTGGAATCATCCAAAAACCAAGAACATCATACTACATAACTGTGGGATTACTATATTATACAAGTGATCAATACTTCATCCCATCGCTCTTATTTAGTAATTTAGCATTGTCTCCATTCCCATTTTCTTCATCATTACAGGTTGCATCGATTCATCCTTTTTTATTTTTCCTCATAATGAGTACTTATTATATTGGATCAGTCTTTTTTATTCTTTTTTATCTTTTAGACCCATTTGGTTGTATAATCTTGGTTATTTATTCTTCTTCCTCACTAAAACATGAAATGAACTTCAGTTATTTTTTTATTCTTCTTCATCCTCATATTCTTCATTGAGAGCTATATAGTTTCTCTAATCTTAGTTCTCACACAAGCACCCCATAACAGTGGCACCTTATCCCTTTTCAATTTACTTATCCTAAGTCTTTTTATCAACTCACATGAATGTGTGGAATTATTAAATGATTTATTTCATCTTCAATATCCATAAATTCTATGTTTAGGGGTAAAGTGGATGCTAACCCCAAAACACCATTAAAGAATAACTAATTGTAGATTCCCACAACTTCCCTCAACATAAATTTTTAACTCAAAGGATATTCTATAAATTCCCTCATTTATTCCATCTCTTCATCCAATTTTATTTTTATTTTATTATTATATAGGTTTAGCTTCTTATTCTTAATCTACTCAAAATATTTCTACTAAATCCATGTTACAACATTGATAGTATTATAAGAATATAAAATACACACATCTACATCATGAAACTCAACTCAAAACATGAAGTAGTATATTATGGAATGTTGACTTCTTCTTATGGAATAACACATCTAAAAACTCATATTCAGTTTATTCTCAATAATGATTCACATAAATTAAAATGGTATAAGATTTAGAGAATAGTTCAAGCTTCAATATAAATGAATCTTCATTATTACTAAAGACTAAAAAACTATTTTTCCCCTTTGATAATCACATATTTAATCAACTATGATCTACTAATCTTAAAATAATTCTATTTTATCATCTCAAGATCCTATCATTGATATTGAAAGATTCATTCTATTTTGGATAGTTAATCACAACTTTAGAATCATTTTATTTATTTTTCAAAATCAAAAATTCTAAAGACTTGATTTTTTATTTTCAGTATTTAGTAATCTCTGATATTCACCAAGTCCTTTATCTTATGGGAAAATAGTTCTATTCCATATATATTAATTTAATAATATGGTTTTCAATTATCTTACTTGGAATAAAATACCTTTTTCATTTTTAAACTTATATTGATTAATTTAGTTACACATTATCCAACTATTCTGCATGAAACTCAATTTACTAACCTAGACATAAATCATCATATGGGATAACTCACGTTGCTTGATTTACATTTCCAAACTTCATTCATGTAGCTAAATATTCTTACACATGGATCAATTTTCATCATGGATCAGATCAATTTTCACTCATGCACAGATACCTTCTCTTACATGTTGGCCACTTCGATTCAGCATTGATTAATTATATTACACAATGTATCACATAATAGAATTTAATTTATCAATTTTTCTAACTAATCTTCATGGGAAACCTAAAAAATAAAATATCATACACTCTTAGAAATTATATTCCACTTAGATGAATTATCCTATGATAATTATATATAGGGTAAATACCTTTACCATTTTTTTCCACCAGCAATTGAATTCTAATATTCTCCAAATAGGCTCAGGGAGACTTCAATAATTATTCGGCCATATTAAACATCTTGAAGTAATCTCATAAGATCTTAAAATAGGTATAAGAATTATTAAAGTAATTCCAAACTTCTTAAAATACATTTACTATATTTTTGGGCATATAAAAAGTCTTAAAGAATACCATTTCAATGAACTCCATTTCCAACTCAAGTTAATACTTTCTTAAATCAATCACATGACATATCTATTAAAATTATCCTTATTCTAGGAGTGTTACATACTAATTTTAGCATCCAAAATTAAAGGAACTATAATGATGGTTTCTCAACTCCATCAATATTCTCAAACACTTTATACCCATTAGAGACTTATTGAATACAACTTTACAAACTATTCTATCTAGATTATACTGAAACATTTGTTCTCAAATCATATATTAAAAACTTTTTAAATATTTTTTTCAAACTTCAACACATTTATTTGACTTTAGAACCATATCAATAAATATACTGATGTAATTGGTCCAGGTATTCTACCTAGTCAAATATTTTAAGGATACGCGTTATTCTCCTTTTTCCATGAAAATACAATGGAAGTAGCTAAATCACCTTTCATGAGTGGACACTCACCTATCCACCTAAGTCATAACCTAACATTGAATTGTGAATTGACAAAAAAATATAATCATAATACAAAGGTTACTTCAAAAACATCTTTAAAAATAAACTATTTATTGGTAATACAACTTCTTAATTTTTTAAATTAATTCTATTTTAATAATAAATTTTAATAGATTTATTATAGACAAGAAATGATTTAAATATAAGGTAATTTGATGTGGATTTAATTGTTACATGTTTTCCATATCTTTTATCATCAAATAATTATGTTTTTTGGATTTTAATGTTTCATTATTGTAAATTTATCCCATTTCGATCATTTTAAATATAAATCACGATTCATTGAATATTCTTGTGAGAATGAGTATTTTTGGTGCTAAAATGATCAAATGATATTTTCATTTAGTTTCATATGTTTAAAGATAAATTTATTTTGGTTGTTTTGTGTAATATTTAGTGAAGTAATTATATGAATTTATTTTTTATTTGTGATTTTTTAGTTTTAACATTTTTAAAGCTACATGTTTTTTATTTTAGTATTATTTATTGGAAAAAATTTATTCTTATTCTGAAGTTTTTAATTTCTTATTTAAATTTGGTTGAAAGTTTTTTTTAATTTTGGATTCATTATTTCATGGAAAAGTTTCATAAGTTTTTTTTTCTTTGTAGAATGTAGAGCCATTCAAGGGCTATATCGGTCAGCTACATATGGGTAATACAAAATTTATACCATGCTACATCAAGGTCATTCATATAATTTTGACCCATGTAAGGGTTTTTTCAACCATATAAGGGTGAATTTTATACTTAAAAAACTATATAAGGGTACTACTAAGGTTTTGAGGTGACGTGAATGTCATTTACACCTTGAAGAAGAGCTATATAAATGTACTTCTATTTGATTAATTATAGGATTTAACTGAAATAATGAGAATTTAGATATAAATTAATTCACAGGGAACCCTCAATTATCGAATTGATAATAAAAGATAATGAGGAGCCTAAGACAATAAGAGGACTGCCTAGGAGATAATATCAAGAGGGGTTGATAGAGATTGAATTTTTCTAGGAAATACATCTAGAATCAAAATTCATGGAGTCGAAGAATGATGCTTGTCGGGGAAAAAATTTTGTTGGGTTCAATGATTTACTACAATGATAGTTTAGGATAATATAAATGATAATATGATATTCATAGTGACCTATGGTATCAGTTATCTATCAAACAACCCTACTGATCTAGGGGTTGATATAAATCTGTTATCTCATAATTTTATCCCATAATTCCATGTGCACCACATAAATTTAGAGTGGTTATTAAGTTCCAATAAATCAAAATAAAACCATAAAATATTAAACCATTACCCCACCATTTAATTTCTAATCGAATCTCCTAAGTGTGCTAGAAACAGACTAATCATGGTGTGGATTCTTGATTTTTATCATGGTATTCATCATTTTAACCATTTTACGATGTGGTATTCTTCATTGTAGGATCTATGATTCAATAATCATATCCAAAATTCTCATCCCATTGTAATACTTTTTAGTTCCATGAAATACCAATTTAATCTCTTCAAATTACTTTATACATCAAACTCATTGTGGAATGGTCTAATTCTCCATGGTGAAAAGTCATATAAGATTAGAAAAACCATTCCTCTTGTTCTTGTAAGGAAACTCCCTTCACATAAAAAAAAATTAAGTTGTGAAATAGTCTTTTACAATTCCCTTTGATCTTTAATATAGTTATAGTGCATACCTCCCTTACAGCATAACGGTCTCCTATATTCCATAACCACTAAAATTATTCTAAAATTCCTTCATGGTGTAGCTATGATATTTCTATTTTATTCCTTTATAATAATATTCTATGTAATGTTTGATTATGATGTAAGCCTTTCTCTATAAATCATATACCTAAAAAACTATAGATTAATTTAAATTCAACTCTCTATATTTGTGACATGGAATTTATTCCATGACACATGATTCATTTTTTGTGTAGGCACATAAATCATAATTCCAAATCATCTTTATCCCTTTAATGATACATTATTTATCAACCATTATTCAAAATAATACTTTTATTGATATCTTTCGGTTCTTCCCAACAATACAACCACTTCCTAGGGCATCGTTCTACATTGTGCCTCAACTTATCATCTTGATTAATTATGTTTTGGCTGGTATTATCCACCATTGACTCACCATATTTGAAAATGTTGATCCTGACCACTACTTATACTATACATATACTTTTGTGGTGATTTTCTTTCACACCCATTTTTTTAAACATTCAAACCACAACTAAGGCGTGGCCAATATCACCATGGTGTAGTGTCTACTTATTACCTCAAAAATGAAACTCAACCTTCTCATTTCAACTCAGCCTTTAGAGAATGCTTCTCATTCTCTTCCAAAATAATTCTCATATACATTTTTCCTTCTTTGAATCATTGCACACCATTTTCATTACCTGGATAGAAGTATCAATCAAGGTGTCCCCTTGAATTAATCTACTAGTGTATCCATGTGTTTCTATGTGCAGTAACTCTAAAAATATTCTATAAATATATTCCCATCACTCAGTCTTCATTGAATTATTCTATAGTTCTCTACACTTTAGTGATTGACAAAGAATATAACACTAAATTGTTAAGTTTATGTTATGATTATAATGTCCTAGAGGGGGGGGGGTGAATAGACTAGTTATAAAATTTATAGAGTTGAATAAAAACTATAATTTAATTAATGTTATTGTAAAATTTTATTATCATGAACATGAAATAATAATAATTAGTGGAGAAGTAAACAAAGAATATAGACACATTTTATAGCATTTCGGTTCAATGTGAACCAACATATACTGTTCACATCCATATACTTTTTTAGAGGTATGCTAGACACTAAAGATTTTATTTTTAAAGGGAAATAATAACCCAATTTGAAAATAGTTTTTTAATAGAGGTATAGACAATATGAACCTATTTTATAAATGCAAGTTTCAACCCATGACCACATATACCTTTTAAAGAACCTATAACCTACCATAACTTTAGAATTCGAGAGTAATGACCTGAAGATATTACTTTAGAATCTATGAGTCGTAACCCAAAGATAAAAATTCTTTTAGAAGTGAAAAACATAAAATAATGTTTAAGTATAAGAGAGATTATATAAATAATTACACATAAGTACTCTATGAAACTAGTAGAGTTATAAGTTGATGAAGACAATTGAAACTTATCCAATAGTTCTTGTGACTTTGATAAGTATGTCTCAAGACAGTTGTAGTAGTCCAGGATGTTTTTCTTCTCCATGAGAGTTTTTATAGTATATGAAATCTTTTTCACAAAGGATTACATGTATATTTAAAATTTCACATAATGATACAATACTTGATATTTTGAAAGTTTACAATATCTCATGTATCCGTCAACCTCCTTCCATGCATCCTGTAACTCTATAAAATAGTTATATAAAAACTACACAAAAACTAAGACAATCTTCCGTTTATTAGGTAAAACAATATAATAATAATTCAAAATTATCATGGAGAGAGAAAATGGTTTCTACAATTATTGTTCCAAGAATATCGTTGATATTCAAAACCACTTTAGAATAGTTAAAACCTACATAAATCATTGTTAAAAAACTCAATAATCTCCTAAATTATAGGTCAATGAAATCCCATAAATCATGCATGGTTTTATAATATAAAATTCAAATTTCAAAATACTTTCCAAATATATTCATGTGATAAATCCAATTAAAACATACTAAATTTATAATATTCAAATAGATTTAAATATGTTCACTAAATTTTAAAATTAATTTATAAACAATTAAAACTACAAAATAAATAATAATAAATTAATTTAAAATTATAAAAATATATGACACATGCTTATATGAAAATTAAGAAAAATTTAAATATTCATTAAAATATATGTAAAAGTTTCAAAAAACACTTCACATTGTTTCAATATAATTAATATGATTTTATGGAATAGAAAAAAATTAAAACATCTACTATAATCATGTAATAAATCAAAATAACAAGGAAAATGAAAAATGGATGATGTTTGGAATTCGGGATTTACACAGAGGTAAAATGCTTGTTATGTAATGGTTGGTGATTTATGTACTAGTTAAAGGCTGTTTAAAAATTATTTGTATATGTAGTTTAAAATGGAATGTATAGGTCATTTAATTTGTTTTGTAAATTTAATCGTCATCACCGAGCAATTGTTTTATTAATAAAAACCTGAGGGCTACAAGAAGGTAAGGCTCACGAGGGCCTGAAGTAGTGTAGACTGAGGGAATCCCCTCAAATCATGTTGACCCCTTCAGGTTTCAAGGACCTCACATTATGAAGATCAAGGGGGTTGGATCTTTTGAGATCAAGGGGTGAAAGGTGGTTCACAACTTGATTTCCCTAACACCATGAGTGAAACACTTTTGGTATTTCTATTTAGCATGAATATGCACCTTCTGATGATGTAAGTAATAGACTAGTGGGATGGGAAAAGGATAATCAAGGAATTATGCAATATCTTGGAGTTAGTTTCAACCTCCAAGAGTTTGATACACTTCTGATGGAAAAGGCTGATACCCTGGATCATAGCTTTGGCCTTCGCATGAAGGGAGTAGCCATAGCCAAGATGAGAGGAGAATGTCAGGATAACTAATCCCTTATCATCACGAACCATGCCTCTTTTGCGAAGGACCCCCATGTAGCAGGATCCATCTGAATTCAGTTTAAAACCCATGGAGGGGGGTTTGCATATAATCAAGTGGCCTATGGTGGTGCTTGGAACATGATGAGGGTTGTGGGAATACCTTTGAATAAAATAGAGGGATGGAGCCTCCCTCTAGTGGTTAAGGAGACGAGCCAGCCCCAGAAGAAGGTTTTTGGTTTTGATGATGATGGTGCCACCATAGGAGGGGATCCCATCATGCCTCGCCTTGTTTCTCTCTTGCCTGATTCCCTATAATCCTGCATGTAAAATAGTGGTACGAGCCTCCCTCTCGGAACCCTGGTCTCCCAAGCCAAGAAACCATCTTTCTAGGAATGGAGCCTCGACCATGCTAGAATCTGAAAGTGCTGTGAAATCACAGAAGGTGCTCCAAACAGCACATGGCTAGTCACCCTGAAAGAAAAGTTGTTTCATTGTTTCCTCTTTACTATTCCTACTACAGACGCAATGAGAGACCACATGAATACCATAGATTTTTATGTTATTGACTATGGGTATTTCTCTATTTAGGATTCTCTATGAAAGGAAGTTGAATTTCAAGCGGAGGGACTTAGGCCAAAGGTTTTCATTCCAGGAAATAGGGCTTTCCTAAGAGGTCAAGGTGCTTCTAAAGTCCCTAAATGAGAATGTCCCCAAGGCGGATGAAGTGAAAATACATCATTTCGGTTCCAAGGAGCGGTCAATGAGCTTGAAGGTGTCCCGTTGATTATCGTTCAACACCGCATTGGTGAATTATGGGTAACACTTGGCTTCTCTGAAGGAAATATTGGGTGCAAGACAGCCTGGAAAACAAATGACCTCCCCATTCTAGTTGTTGTTCTAGAAAGAGAGATCACATATCCCCACGATCCATTAGGAGAGCATTTGGAGCCTATCAATAAGGGGATGAATGACATGCCAAAGTAGTGATCCTCGGATGACCTCCCTTGAGGTGTTGTAAAAATGAGAGGAAAAAAATGGTTTTCCCCATAGCGTACATTATTCCAAAATTTCCCAAGAAAGTTTCACAAGCATGCATTGGATCGTGTCTTCAAAAGAGCAAACATTGATGCCTCCTTCTCGGACCGAACAAAAACCCTTCTTCTAGGAGGCCTAGTGGTGTTTCCCTTTTGTGATAGAATCCCAAATGAAGCTTACCATGATCCTATCAATATTATGGATCACCCCCTTCGAGACTTTGATAAATGAGAGAACATGAACATGTGTATCAAGAAGAACACTATTAATGAGCACAATAAGACCTCCAAATGAAAGGTATTTGTTCTTACAGTTAAGAATACGGTCTGAGATCTTACTAGAAAGAAAGTCGAAATTTCTGATGCGAAGTCTACCCCGAGAAACAAGGGATCCAAGATATTCCACAGGAAATGCTCCTGTACTCATGTAACAAGTCTGTTGAACCACTGAAATCCTACTAGGAGTGCAGTTATTAGAGATATAGAAATCTCTTTTGTCTTTAATGATCACCTGGCTACTCTTGTGGGCATAATCCTCTAACAGTTTCATGAGGACCTTAATCAATTTTAGCCCATCATTCATGAACATGAATATTTCATCCGCGAACATCAGGAGGGAGATTGTATTTTCTCTCATGCTCCTTTTAAAAGGAATGATCATCCC
Source organism: Viscum album (assembly GCA_963277665.1). Classification (NCBI taxonomy): domain Eukaryota; kingdom Viridiplantae; phylum Streptophyta; class Magnoliopsida; order Santalales; family Viscaceae; genus Viscum; species Viscum album. Next base: position 1,250,149,904 of record OY728120.1, read on the forward strand.
ATTCTTAGTGCTTCTGTTGATGTGGTGGACGAGGGAATCCTGAGAGAGAACACAGAGGCATGGTGGTAGTGGGTCTCCCTATTTGATCCCCCAAGTGGCCTTAAAGAAACTGTAAGACTTCCCCATGAAATTCACCGCAAGCCATGAAGAGCTTAAACAGAGAAAAAGGATGTCAGTATTCTTGGAGTCGAGGCCCATGTAATCCAGAGTTTTGTTGACGAAGCTCCACTCTACCCAGTTGTATTCTTTATTCATATCAAGTTTGATGGGAACATTAGAGCTATGGGTCTTGAGGTTAATGTATTCTATCATCTCCTAGGTAATAGAAATAGATCCTTGGATTGAATGTCCCTTCAAAAATCTGCGTTTCTCCATAGAGACCCACCGAGGGAGGTTCGTAGATAGGAGAGAGTTGATCATGCTGGAAAGGATCTTATACGAGAAGTTACAAAGGCCCACTGGCTTATAATATAGAATAGAGGTTGGATTCCTTGTTTTTGGAAGAAGCACAAGAGAGGTGGAGGAGGCATCCCTTGGAAGGATCCCCTAGAGAAGGAAGTCCTAGATGGATGAATTAATTTTCTCCTTCACCACATCCCATGAGGACCTATAAAAAGATCCCGGGAAACCATTGGGTCCTGGGGCAGTTTCCGGTTTCAGACTCAGCATGACATCGTGAATTTATTTTTCCTCGGGCATTGCACTGATCCCCTCATTTTCTGGACTAGAGATTATGGTTGGGGTAACTTCAAAGAAACAAGTGTCCTCGCCAAGATATCCATTGGGAATTTGAGGATTGGGACCTAAGAGCAGTTCATGGAGGAATGATTGATCATGAGCTCCCAGTACATCCCTATCATTAGAATAGGTGCCATCTTCAAGATGTAAATTGGGTTTGATAAGCCTCTTCTTCTCATTGGTTAATACATGAAGAAATGTAGTGCTTTTCTCACCCTCTTTGAGCCACCTGATGTGTGATTTGTCTCTAGCCAGACGTTCCTGTAAAAAGCATCTCCACTAGGATCTCTTTCTTATTTGAGAGGAACTCAAACGTCTAATCATACCAAACATCCTATGGATTTACCTCCAGCCTTTTGGATTTTTTCATAGTCCGATCAAACTCACCATCACTGAGGAGGAATCCATCCCCCCACCCCTGAAGGAGTGACTTAAATTGGCAGAGCTTGTTGTGTATGGAAACCCACAAGTGACCGTTGGTCGGTTCATTTAAAACATCATTAACAAGAGAATTGTATTCTGGGGTGGGTTTACACTATTGTAAAAACAGAAAATGTTCAGTGATGTACTGTCTGGAAGAGAGGGTAACCAAGAGATGGGAATGGTCTGAGATGCTCTGGACCAGGTGGCCCACTTTGACGTTGGAGAACATGGTTGAGGCTTGGAGGTTGGCAAGGCATCAATCCAAGTGGCTCCATGAGTGATGATTACTATTTTGGTTATTGCACCAGGTGAAGTGGTCTCCTGAAAAGCCTAGATCAATCAGCCCTTTCCTAGCCCAAAATTGGGAGAACTCAATGCTTGCTTCCCTATGGTTGGGGCCCCTACTGTTTTTTCCTCTGGGTTGTCAATGACATTGAAATGACCCACAACGATCCGTGGAAGGTTAGCAGGGTCAACAGCATTGAGATCGCTCCATATCTTTGTTCTTTGTTGGTGATCACATATGCCATAGATAATAGTCAGAAAGAAGATGGTATCCCCCTTGGTTACCTTAGGTATGATGTAGTGGTTCCTAGAATGCACAAGGGAAATGGAGAGACTGTTATGCCAGAAGATCCATATGTGGCGGTTGGAGGGGCCATCATGCGTGTATCCTTGTAACTTGATCTTCCAAGAAAAATCTCTAATCTTGTAGAGGTTCTGCTTGTGAGAATAGCCACGATCTCAATATTTTGTTTACGGATCTCTCCAGTGAGGAAATCCACCTTGGTCTGGGCCCTAAGTCCACATGAATTCCATATCAGGATTGGAAACATTGAAAGGAAAGGGTTCTAGTGTATGCTCAAGAAAGAGAGGCCTTATTAAAATGGGATGACACACACTTATTGAGGCTCCTGGACATTGAGTGGGTACATACACCCTCTGAGTTGGGAGAAATCTTGGGGGAGGGGGAGATATGGTCGATGGGGAAAGAGCTAGGCTGCTTCCCATTATCGTTAGGAGAGATCAGGCTAGAACCAGGGGTGTTTTGGATGAGGGGTAGTGGTGGAGGAAAGAGAGGAAAGATAGGGATCAGTAGATTAGAGGGAAACAGGGAACCCATCAGGAGAGAAACTCTGAAGGGGCAGGAGCTCTACTTGGGAGTGTTCTAAAATTCCAACAAGAGATAAAGACTGGACAAGAGGGGGAGGGGCAGAGACATAGGACCCATAGAGAAATAAGGGAGGGAGTAGGGTCTCCCCTTAGGGAAAAAAGCCTGAGGAAATAGAGATCTAAGAAGTTAGGGGAGGGGAAATCCCAAATGATACCCGGTCAGGCTCCTTTGTATGGGGAGGATGAGGTTCGACTAGGAAACTGAGGAGGTTTCTAACAGGGGAGGAGGCATCCGAGCAAGTGCCTAGCCTAGGGAGATAGGATGAGTCACCACTGAAACCTCGAGGGGATCTGGGGCGGGCATCAGAGCATCATCAGTGAAAGGAACTCTAGTCGGGGACCCCGGGATGGAGGTGGGATTCGTGCCTTTGGAAGGCCCGCGACTGAATCCTAGACGACGCCCTCTAAAAACCTGGATGGAGTATCCTTGGAGAAGGAAGTGAGAGAAAAACCTTGTAAAGATAGGGTATGAGATATCCTAACTCCAACAGAAGGATTCTTGCACCTGGAGGAATATCCTTGTGGGGGCCACTCCAATTTGGGTGGCTTTGGTCGGCAACAGTTTCTTCCTGGGTTGGCAACCAACCAAGGAAGAAGCTACTACCGACCAAAGCCACCCAAATTGGAGTGGCCCCCACAAATCTCCCCCTCAAGACCAATTTGGGATAGATGCTTGGCCTACGGTCTCCTTGCAGGTGTTGAAAACTTCATCAGCAAATCGAACCCGCTTCTTCACACCAGATGACATGGCACTTCCTCCATCTTCACTCGAGCTCAGGCTGACTGTGGTCCCCATCAAATGATGAAACCCTTGGGACTCCTTCACAGTAAATATCGCTGCATCCCCATGTGAGACTTCCAATGCTCCACCTGCTATGGAAATCTTGAACCCTCTCGCATCGAGCCTACTCAATGATATCAAGTTCTGCCTCATCCTCGGAACATATTTCACGTCAGCCAGTTTACGAACTCCTCCATCGAGTGTGTTCAATTTCACCATCCCGACTCTTCGAACCTCGCATGTTGACCCATCACCATGTCGCACTGAGTCTCGCACCTGCTGAAAAGTATCAAATGTGCCTCTCGTCGTACATATGTGTGTTGAGCTACCTGAATCTAGAACCCATCCATCTTCTTTTGGATTTTGAGGCCGCTCGTTCTTCCTCTTTAGAAATAGGCATTCCCGCTTCATATGCCCATATCATTTGCAGTAATTACACTGCACTTCTTCCCGTTCAACTCGCTCATCTGAGTGCAAACTTCCCGTTGTCATGTAGATTTCATCATTTGCGGATAATCCCGTGATGTTCACATCCTCCTCTTCAACTTTTTTCTTCCCAGCAACGTACCTTTTGCGTTCTCCACAATCACTTTTATAGTGACCCTTCTTCTCGCACCCGAAATACGTGATTTCGCTCGGATCACGTCCCCTTGATTTTGGCCGCCATTCTTTACCACCTGACTATCGATGTCGGCTTTTCCCATGCTGATCATCTCGCATCACCATGATTTGCTCGCCTGAATGCGTCGAAGGTCTTCGGAATGCCTCCGAAGCATGAAGTGACGCCACCACATCGTCCAGCTTCAATGTCTCCTTCCCCACGAGCAATGCAGTCACAAGCTCATCAAATGAGCTTGGTAGGGATGATAAAATCAAAAGAGCTTTATCTTCCTCCCCAAACTTCACACAAAACCCCAATAACTGCGTCAGGATCTTGTTGAATTCATTGGTATGATCCAACAAATTCGTTCCCTCGTCCATCCGCAACTGGTACAGTTTCTTATTTAAGAACAACTTGATGGTTAGCGACTTTGCCATATATCACTGCTCCTACTTTTTCCAGATCTCCTTCGGTGATTTCTAGTCCAGCACCGAATACTTTACCTCATTCACCAGACATAGATGAATTGTGCTGACAACCCGCATCTCGAGCTCTTCCCAATCATCGGCACTGGTTGTCTCGGGCATTTCTCCGATCAACGGTCTAATCATTCCCTACTGCACCAAAAGATCCTTCACTGTGATTTTCCACAAGCCAAAATTATTTTGACCATCGAACTTCTCGATATCAAATCCTGGTAGTGCTCCGCCACCCGTCATCATCATTGTCGCAAAACGCGATCACCACCATCGATGTCGCACCTCTTTTTCCCCATCAGATTAAGTGCTAATTTTGAAAAACTAATTGTACGGATGTGTCAGGAATGGTCGAAATTGTCGGAATCGACTCTTGGATCACCGAAATTGGACACCAATTGACCGAGATATGGTCAAAACACATTCAACGGTCCAGATCGCTCGCTGACGTGGCGCTGATGTGGCGCTGATGTGCCAATGACGTGGCACACCAGAATTCTCATCGGAATTGTAGCCGGCGGCATGAAGAATGTCTTCTTCTCCAGCACGGTGTTACTGTTCACCCATTGGTTTGACCGAACTTTGACCGGCCATATCTTCTTCGTTTCAACTCCGTTTTCCTCGCCGTTTGCGCTGTTGGAATCGTTTCGCCGTCCTCTTCCCGAATATGCCCTTGGAAAAATTTTCCGACCACTTTCAATTTTCCAGCCACCAGAAAATTTGACGTCGTCCCGTCGGTTCACTTCCGTTCGCTCTGACTCAGCTCTGATACCACTTGTTGGGACACAGCGGACCTCAAACACACAAAATGGGAGTAAGAACGGAGCAACACACAATTTACCTGGTTCGGTCGTATGACCTATATCCACAGGAGAAGGGGGTGTCACTTTTATTTCTCTCCTCTCCGGATCTCGTTGGAGGATTACCAACAATCCTCTCCGGCAGGGGGAGGGAGAGATGATGCTCCACACAAAAGCGGGCCACCAACGTATCCTCAGAACAACTGGTCTGAGCATTTGAGCAGAGAAAACCTATGAGGGCATCGCCGGGAGCTTTTAGGAAGCCACCATTGAGGAACGGAAGTGGAAGACTGGGGAGATCGATCCACACTACAGCCAAGGGGTTCTCCTTGCCCTTGTGAACGTCCAACGATCACCGCGAGAGGCTAAATATCCAATGGCTGTAAGAGAGGTGGGCCTTTCACCATGCATTGATAAGATCCTCCCTGTAGGCCAGGATGCGGTAGAAGGCATTCCGATGAACAACCTAAATTTTCACTGGTGATCAAAGGCCCTAGGAGAGGACGTACCTTTGGAAAGCCTTGAGAGAAGGTTTTTCAGCCCTGAACTGGGCCACCAGCGTCCACTCCTGGAAAGCCTCTACCCCCGCAAAGGTAGACGCAGATAACTCTAAGGAGATACCTACATCATCCCTCGAAACTTTCAGGGGCAGCACACAAATCTCAGGAAATATATAAAAAGATAGATAGAATGGATGAAGGAGCCACTGCAACAATCACCAATTTTTTTTTGTAATTAAAAAACACATTAATTACAAAAATATATCTTTTTTTGAAATGTAATAAAAATATTTGGTTTTAATAATTTTAATAATTTTAGAAAAAAATTTAATTTCCAAACAAATTTTCTCCCCCATTTTAAAAATTGCGATACAAAAATCTTTAATTAACATAGAAAATTTAATTACTAAATTTTTTTAGCATTCTAAAATAAATATAATATAAACTTAAAAGAAAGTATCCAGCCCTATATAAAACAATATATCATAATATAGAATTTGTAACATGCTTTAACCAATCAATCAATAAACCATGTCATGCTCAATATATAGATATATTTGATAATAGAATAAATCTCGTAAATTGAATAAAGGTATAATAAGAGAAAATTTATCACGCTTCAATAGAAAAATAAAATTAACTTAATACACTGAATGCTTAAAAAATAGATTAAATAAATAATAAAACCTAAAAAATCATAGAATAAGATAAGAAACCCCCCTTAATATATGATTATATTCCATATTAAAGAGATATATTAATGAATATCCATTTGAACTCCTCAACCTATATAAAACCATAAATTCTAAAGGGATCCACAAAATAGGTTAATAATATTTATGTTTTCATTAAATGATATAAAGGGAATTAAAAATTATCTAATAATTAAATTCATGCCATTGAAAAAATTCATACACATGTCAAATATTCAATAATAAATCTCCCTCAAACTAAGCATAATTTTTAAATATATTTAGTGAATCAAATGAATATTTTCATTACATTTCATTTATATTAAGGGGAGATGATGATTAAAAAATACATGACTAAAAATAATGATCATATATTAATAATTTGAACACATTAAGTAATAAAATATTAAAACACATATTAACTGATAACATAATAAACACGTGATTCAAAAATATTTTCATATCAGTAGATTCCAACATACCAATAAATAAAACTTTTTATAGTATACATGTTGGGAATAGTAAATAAAATAAATCAATTGGGTATGTTGACCATTTTGGGTCCAATAAGATTAGAATAAAAACCTTTAAGAACTCAAGAATATTTTAACCATGAATTCCTGGGAAATATAGAAGATAAATTCATATAAATAAAAGTTTTCGTATAACCTAAATATTGAGAAAATCATAAATAACATTCATTAACATAGTGCCCTTTTAATCCACATCTAAAGAATTTAACATTAGATATTCTTCACTTAGAAATTTTAACAATGAAATTCTTGTATAAATTAGGTATTTGTTTATTATATCCAAATCCTCTATTATCTGTGTTTATATTCATCATTGACATTATTTTATCATGCTTTTATTGAACTTAAACAAAATACATAAATTTTCATTAAGAATTAAAATTTATTTCTTCATATTTTCATTTTATTTTTATGAAATATCTAAATTATTGTATTTGTTTCATTTTTTTGGCACATAATTTTATTGAGTTAGTTTCTTATATTTTTTGATAAGTTCATTATATTGTCATTTTTTATACAACTAAAAATTCCAAAAACAGCCTTTAAGAATTTTTCATTTTGTTCATTTAATTCTTCCTTACTTGGTTGTTCTGATTGAGAATGATATTATGGCATACAATTAAAATAAACACTAACATTATTCGTATTATTTTCCATCAAGAAAAGGTAAGTGATTTATTTTTCACTTCTGGTTTCATCACATCAATCAAATTCTTATGTGCAACTCTATCCATCCGCCAAATCTCTTTTCTCATTTTTGTTATAGTCCTTATATTTTATAGAATTATTTAACATCATAAAATCAAGATTTATATGTTGCTTATTTCTACACTCATAAAAAAGTATGTTTAGAAACATCATTATAATTAGGTTTAACTTTCTTATTTCAATCATTCTTAAGATTATCCTTTCTATATTGTTTTTTTAATCTTTCTTTTCTTTTCATCATTTGAAAAATTCCCTTAGTAAATTTACTTAGTTTATTAGAAATTTCCTATTATTCTAAATCAGAAGAGTTAGTTGAAACAATTTTATTAAATTTGAATGAAACACCTTTCTTATTTAAAATATCGAATTTAACTATGTTCTTTAGCACTAGTTCATATTGAAGTATTGAGCTGATGAGTTCATCCAATGTGTATTATTTGATGTTATTTCTCTTATCAATTGAAAATTTCTTTATATACCACTTCTTTGGTATATCTCTAGAAACTATTTCAATAATTATTGTATTATCCATGGTTTCTCTAAGGGAATTCATTTTATTCACAATACTAGTGAATATATTGAACATCTAGTTAACACTTTCATATTGACCCATATTGAAATATGGGTACTTAGCTAGAATCATTATAATATTAGTTCTGATCAACTTATCTAATCCAAGGAAAGTAACATGCCAAACTTTCCAAATTTCATGTGCAATGACTGAAAATTAAAATTTTATTATATCAAACACTTTTAAGGAAAAAGTGAGAAACTACACGTTCAACTACAAAAGGATAAAACAGATCCATTGAAGATCAATTTGATATTTCCAGAATCAATTTCCCTAAACAAATTCTAGGAGATAAATGTTTCCTGAGTGCTTGGTACATCCATTATGAGATCTTCAAACTTAGAGGCCAGCTTTTCCAAGGACTAGATGTACTTCTTAAGGCTGATCTTCCCTTTGTTGAAGCCCCTAACAGGAATCAGTTCCTTCTTGTCAATCTAATTGTATTGATCTTCATTGAGGGTAACCATTAGTGACCTCCCCATCATTTTAGCAACCTCCTATTTAGTATAATTGAGTAACAAAACCTGCTTGATCACTTCTTCTTCAGAACTCAATAGAAAATCCAAGAATTGATCACACTGGTCACATGGTTTCCACTGGCACACAACATCGATTCCTATCTTCTTAGCATTTATCTTTTTTTTTTCTAATCAAGTATCTAAAGGAGGTAGTAAAGAGGACTAATCCTTCATACCCTTCCTCATCCTATTACTCCTATTGCTCCTCGGGCTTAAATCTTCTCCTTATGAATGACTAGGACTATTTTCATTGGGTTCATTCACATAGACCCCACCTGCGTAGATCGAGTTGGATTGGTCAGAGCCCAATCCTTCCACTGTAAGGCCTTAAAAACTAATTTTCAAAGGAATTGAGGTCCGAATAATTGGGTTATAACCCCCGGACTTCCCAAAAATAGTTTGATAGAAAACGTCCAGAGAAGACCCCCACCATCCCTTGCGCAAATAACCACAAACCAAACTTAAAACCTCAGTAAAAGAAGCAACAGTAACATCCTAATCACCGCCATCCATCTGTACCATAGCAAATTTATTCACCTTCACTTGGTTTTCTCCTCGAGCAACATCATTCTGGACAATTACAGTACACTATCTTGCACTGTCAATGGGGTTTTGTCCCTCACAAGTGGAAGGACCAACCGAGTCTTACCTCAACCTGCTAAAGACCATAGAGACCTTCAGGTTATCCTGAGGTACCACTGCCTTCTTCACCAAAGTAGCACCAGACCAACTCAAACCAATAGCTTCACCATCCTTTTTCACCAAACCATCACAAGTCTCAATTGACACTTTTCAATCCACCAAGGTACCAGTGGGTCACTCCTCCTCCATAGGCAGTAGCAATTGAGGAGTTACCAAGTCATTATAAAATCTATAGGAGACATCTGCCACTATAGTATTAACATCCTGACCACTACAATCCATACCCATTGGCATCTGTTTTGACGAAATAGCATCATCATGCACCTTTGATTTCTTTCAACTGCTGCTACCCATCTTCTTAGTAGGAAATTGATACCCTAATGATAATTCTCCATCGAGTGACCCATCTTCTTGCATACAAAACAAAACTCAGAACATGATTCGTAGATCACATGATTCTTGAATCAATACTCTTCACTAACAGTAATCCAAACATAGTCAAATGGAACTCTTGACATGTCCATCTCAACACACCCATGTGGGTTAACAGGATGACATGGAGACTCATTGCAGCTATTCAAACATAAATATCTACAAATAAGGTTACCAAACATTCAAATAATAAATGGGATTTGAAATGATATGGAGAGATTGGGAAAAATCAACCATATCACCATTGAAGGGGGATCCCATTTCCTTTGAAAGTCAGAAGACCATCTAAACAGTTAGAAGTGAAATATGTTGAAAATACTGGGAGAAATTGACCAGGCTCTAATTAGATCATGGTCCAAAGAAAAACAAATAATAATTTGGTGGCAGTCCAGAAGACCCACTATCACCCTCTCCTACAAATCCTAAGATCTAAAGAAACACTTGTCAAACACATCAACCGATGGATGTCTATACTTAAACCTAGCAACCAAAGTGAGATTCAGGAGTGTTGAAGTTTCAATGAACTCCATGGTTGACATTGAGAGGTTAAGGCATCCATCTAGAAAATTAAAAACTTTTGTGAATAGTGGAACTTGAGGAAACTGGGGAAGGAGGTCAAGGTAAGAAAAGGTGAGAAAATAAACAACTGCTCCTTTGTTAGATGTTGAAGGCCCCTCCCCTAACGATGGAGGAGGGATTGATATAGTGGTCACTGCTGCCATCATGATCACTGCTTCCCTTGAAAAAAACACTCTCACATCCCTTTTTGATGAGCTATCATACAATAAGATACACGAGTAAAAAAATTTATGTTAATAACAAAATATAAAATATTCATATTTTTTAATATAAAATATAATTTACAACCTCACTTCCTATAATAGTGTCTTGGTAAAAATCTAGTAATATATATGTTTTTTCCATCACATTCCACAAATCGATACTGAGTTTCTTGAGGTATTCTCCCATTAAGGATTTCCAATATTCATAGTCAATTCCATAAAAAATATGGAGTTCATTGAGGAATCCAACTATAATTAGAACTTATTTTACCATCATAAATATATTTCCTATAGACATTAAGGCATAGGAAAAAGTTAGAACATAAAATATAAAACAATAATATCCGCTAGAGGTAATGCTCTGATACTAAGTGTGGTATCATAAAAAAGAAACTGAGCTATACTAACTATTCTATATAAGGTAAATATTTAATACCAATTGTTAGGTTCATGTTAAGACAACAAAGGTTTAAAGGGGAGGTGAATAGACCAATTTTAAAATTTAAAGAGTTGAATAAAAGATCTAAATGAAATAAAGTTTTTATCAAAGTTAATTATGATCAACATGAAATAATAATAAGTTGTGGAAAAGTGAAGAGAGAATGAAGACTCTTTTAATAGTAGTTTAGTTCAATATGAACCTATAGATACTATTCACACACCTCTACACCTTAAGAGGTATGGTATTCAATTAGAACCTGATTTTTAAAGGGGAATCATAACAAAAATACACCCTACCTTTTTAGTGGAGGTATAACCAATAGGCACAAAACTTTTAAAGGCATATCACAACCTATTACAATAAATTCCTTCTGAGGAAGGAATAATAAACATTAAATTCAATATCTGGGAGTCACAATATATAGATCTTGAATTTAGAATCCATGAGTCATAAACTGAAAAAAATAATTATTTTAGAAGGGGAAATCATAATCCAATGTTTCAGTATAAGAGAGAGGATAAAAATAATTATGGGCAAAGACTCTAAGAAACAAATATTGGTAGAAGCTAATGAAGATAATTGAAAACCCAAGATTTATTTTTGGGTATTAGATTAGTATGTCTCAATAAAATAGTAGTAGTCTAAGATGTTTTGGTTCCCCATGATATTTCATCTAGTGGATGAATCTTTATTTGTACATGATCACATGGAAATCTTAATGTTCATAGAATCACACAAAAATTGAGTGTTTGAAAGTTTACAATATCCCCTGTATCTATCAACCTCCTTCCACACAACCATGAAATCTTTGAATAAGTTATATAAAAACTATATAGAAATTTTAAAAATCTTTTAATGGTTAGTTTATAGAAAATAATAATTATTCATAATTATCATAGAATTAGAAAACAGATTCCACAATTATCATTCCAGGAACACCATTTATATTAAAAAACACTTCAAAATAGTTCAAATAAATTTAAATAATCATTAAATAACTCAATATATCTCCATAATAATAGGTAAAATACATCCCAAAAATCTCAAATTGTTTCAAAAAATAAAATTCGATATTCAAAACACCTTCCAAATATATGAATGTGATAAATTCAATAAAAAAATAAAAAATTAATCACATTCAAATAGCTTTATATATGTTCATTATAATTGTAAATTATTTTAGAAACAATTAAAATAATAAAACCACTCATAATAAATAAATTCAAAATTTTAAAAATACCTGCTGTAGGTTCATATGAAATGAAGAAATTTTTTAATCTCTATTGAAACCTAATTAAAACATTCCCAAAAAACTTTGAATAGTTTCTATATAATTAATATGAGTTTTTAGAATAAGGTAAATAATTAAAACATCTAATATAATCATGTAGTAAATAAAAATACCAAGAAAAGTGGAAAAAATATAATGTTTTGAACTATGGATTTACAAATAGTTAAAATGCATGCCATGTAATGGTAAGTGATTTATATACTACAAAAATTTATCATAAAAATGATGTTTAAAGATAGTTTAAAATGATGAGCACAGTTTATTTAAAATGTTGTGTAAACATAAATAAGAAATGATTATCATATGTAATAACATGATATATAAGCTGTATAAAGGTAGATCAAATATATAAGTATGCATAAATATAAAATAAAATTCTATGTAAATGTAAAATATGATTTTTAGAATCTAATTAAATGTAAAATATGTTTTTTAGAAGACACATAAATGTAAAAAAAATCTATGGAATGGTAAAAAAATCTTAGATGCTTATTAACATAAATTTTGGTCCAATATTATAACCTATAAAAAAATTTATCTGCAATTATAGTTATCACATATTTAGATAATTATATTAGATTTCCAACAAATCAAATATCTCCTAAAAATGACATTTTTATCTAAATATATCATATAAAAATTGTATGAAATTTAATTTAAAAAACTATAGAATTATAATAAAAACATGATGAGACATCAGAACAATTTTTGAACAACCCACAAATTGATTCACCTTTCCTTGTAGTTAAATGAAATGTTAATAATTTTATTATCTATACATATAAATAATAATTGATCAATTCTAAGGAATTTAACTCATGTTATGATCAATATATTGAGACTGAGTAAAATAATAAACTATTAAAATATTCCAAAATATCATTAAATTTCTTCAATCAAAACTTTATGAAAACTTTAGGTATACATTAAATATTAAACCAATATATTATTCAAGAAAAATAAATAGATAAATTAATGAATATGAAAAATAAAAAGAAACAATAATTAATATTAAAAAAATGAAAAATAAATAACTAAAAAATAATTAAACAAAGTGAAGAATTGTAATTATCAAAACAAATTGGATAGAATGGGTTAAGGAGAAACTTAAACCCAAAAAAACATTGGTTATAACATATTTCTTTCTTGATGGTTATTTAGGTTACATTCAAATTATAATATCCCTTAAGGATATTGAAAAAACCACATTCACATACCCATTTAGAATATTTTCCTACTAGTGGATTCATTTTGGAATTTGTGAAGCTTTATGGACCATTCATAGGTGTATGTTGGTTATTTTATATATATTTTTGAGAGGATATATAACATCCCATATTTTAGCATCAATTTGCCATTAAAAATTCAATAACTTATTCCATGCATAATACCAAACTAAAATGAACAATGCCTTTATTTTGTTAAGATATATTTTTATAATATAAAGTGATATATTATAAGAATGTTAAATTAAAAATAATTACAAAAAATATAAGTGTAATAAAACCCCAAATAAACAAAAATACTGCAAGGATGTAGTATTCATTCTCATAGTTTCCCATGAAAATCATACCTCGTAGTATATTGGTAAAAATAATTCAAAATATTAGAAATATGGTAAACATTTTTAGAATGGAAATAAAATGAATGACTTTAGAGAAGTATGTAAGAAAACATATAGGAATATAAAAAGGTAATGGGACCATTATATAATTTTTGTACATATATACTTATTGGGTACATATATCAGATAAAATTGATTAATAAGATAAATTATATTATTATAATGTTAGTGGAAATAATGTTGGATACTCTATTAATGTAATCATGACATGTGAATTTTGTAATATAATCATTGTTATGGTGAGTGTAAATAAAAGTAATCACTTTGTGAAATTTTTATAGAATGGGAGAAATTATGAAATGAATTAGTATAAGTATTACTTAGGAGTATCATTTTTTAAATCTTGTAAAGGAAGTTGAATCACTATATTTCTCCCTTTACCAAGCCGAAGATGAACTTTAACTAGTATAACTTGAGTGAAATTGTTTTCAAGAAAAGTTCAAGCATGGAAATCATTAAGAGATTCATGTTAGTTTAATCACCACCCACGTCTACCACCATTACTTATCTCAACCTCAGGAATTATACACAATTCTTAATATGTTTTTTAAATATAATTTTGAACATTATAATCATGTAATTATTAACGTATTTAAATGGTATTTAAAATCGGTGTGTTTTTTATTATTATTAGTATTATTATGTATATTTTTATATATTATTTGTTTTTATAAATTCGATAAAATTTATATAATAATTATAATAATATGTATTATATATATATAAATTAACATTATGTTAATTATTATTAATTGATAATAAATAATAATAAATTTATTCGATGTTTATAAAAAAACTTTTCTGAAAATTATTTTTATATACATTATGATTTTTTGTCTTAAAATTAATTTTTATCACAGTAAAAAATTGAATTTAATAAAATTTAATTTATATTTTGGATTAACATTTCAAAATTAGATAATATTTTCTAGTACATTTATTTGTAAAAAAAGGTCACCAAGGTAAAAAGTGAGTTACGACAGTAAAGGGAAAAATGAGGTAAAAGGTTAATCTAAGATGTAATGTGATAAAATATCCCAAAAAATTATTAAATATATATATATGAGACAATTAATGACCTATCCACATTAGTTTTTCATTTGATCCACTTTCCATGTAAAATTACATTCCTTAAATATTAAGGAATGAATATTTAGAGAAATTCTACTCCAACTCAACTATAAAAGGAACCCTTCTCAACCCACTAAAAACAACATATATACTTAGGTTTCATATCATATATCTATCTACATTTACAACCTAATAGGTATATAACACTTTTAAAATCTTATTGACTCAAAAATTATCCCAAAATCCCCAAAAACTAAGGAATATTTCTAATGGAGGTCTAGTTTCATATTAGTAACAACACCTTTCATTTATTTTCCTTTTATTTTTCCATCCTAAACCCTATTAAATATTATTTAACAATACTATATAATTTATATAATATCATTATCATTACATTATAATGATATTACAATAAAATAAGTTCATTACCATCCATTGAATCTTAGATTGTTCTAATTTGGGTTGATTTAACCACCAACAAGAGAGATGCTGTAATATTTTAATTATGGATGATTATGAGAGCTAAATTATGATAATATATGGTATTGATTAATAAATTATGTAATAATTTCAATTCTAAAATGGTAACATATATAATTATAATTATTAATTAAATAAAAACTTTTTATTGATTTAATAATTGTAATCGGGTGGAGTTTTTAATTTTTTTCTTTCTGAACTGCCATCGTAATATCTACCAAATATTCATAGGACTCCAGGACTCTATAAAACATATTTATACCACTTACATGAAAATTAGGCAGGTTATGAACACATGAGGAAAAAAGTAATAACGAAACCTACCATACTAAAGTAAGCATTGAACAAATGGAACAATTAACACTCAAAAATTAATATTAACTATAAATGAATAATAAATGGGTAATAAACAAATATAAATGAATATTAATAATAAATATATATAAATAATTTTCTTATATAGATTAATAATAAAACTAATTTAATTATACAATTATTTAGAGTGTGTTTGATAAAGTAAGAATCCAAGATAAGGTTTTTATTGACTCAATCCCCTTTTGTTGAGTCATAGTCTTTATTCTTTAAATATATTATTTTATATTGGTTATATTGTACAATTTTATTTTTTTATTTTTAGTTACATATTGTTTTATGGGGAAATTACTTTTCTCTTCTCATAATCACCTACCTGATTAATTCATTTCTCATAAAAAATTGACATTTTAAATGATAATTTCCACACTCATTTGTTTGTATTCCTCTTCAATATCCAATAAATTTATTGGGATTTTTTTTATTTTTTTATTTTTAAATATATATATATATTCATCTTTAAATCTCATATTTAAATTTAATTATATTCAAAATATATTTATATTTTCATTGATGTGGGATACATTAAACGAGTAAAACTGCTTATAAAGTATTTCATTCCATTTTCATAACATATGGTATCTTTCACTCCATGTTCATTTCATTTTTAATTTATATTATTAAAAGGTTATATTATTAGGAAATTTATTATTAAAATAGAATGTAAAAAATCATTTTCATCTTTTGAAAATGATTTTCAATGTGACTTATAACATTGTTTTAATGAAAAAGCTACTAAAAATGCTCAGAAATTTTTTTATTGGTTTTATTTCGTTTTCCTTTATTTCTCCAAAATATTAATAATCTATTTCTATTATATATTATCTATCTCCCTATATATTTTTAAATTTTTTTGGGTGATTGAATTTTTTGTATCATTCAATCCAATTCCTAATTAATTCTTTTATGATACCTCATTAAAATTTTATATAAACCATTTTATTTATATGGGTTAATTAGTCATAGTTTTTAGTGGATATTTTATTGATTTCAGGTTACATAAATATATATGGTTATATAATCCTGTTTCTTTTTGTGGTTACGTTAATATAATATCTAATATGTCTTAATTGATGTTTTGAAACCTTCTTATTGTTGCATATTGGGTTTGCAATGACTTGGAGGTTGTTGGAAGCATAAAAGTTATTTTGAAGGATTTCGGTTCAAAACATAGACACGATGCCCTAGTATAAGACCTTTTGGGATTGGTTTTACTCTATGTAGAAAAGAAATGTAAAATATCTTGTCAATATATTTTGGAGGCTTTGGTGATGGAAAAATTCCCTAGGTGTGGGAAACACACCCTGGTGCATGTTGTTTTGGGATGTTGTGTTTAAGAACACCATGGCCAAGGCTAGGACTTGTAAAAGGGAATGGTGAAAACCAGGATGGATTGGAAATGGCTATATTTCTTCTTGGATCTTGAATAAATTAAATTGGAAACAAATGTGGATTAAATTTGGAGTTTTCAATGTATTAATTAATCATTCACAACCCCTATTAGTCAATTCATCCCCTTTCTCCTTGATGATTCCTTCAATAAAATTAATTCTAGATGAATTTTGGATAAAACTAAGTTTTGTGTTTAACCCTTCTTGACTTTATGATTTATACCTTTGATAGCCTCATTCCCCATTGACCCTCCCTGCTCGACCATGTAAGATTATCAAACTGCGATTACAAAGGTTGTTCTTGTCATTTCAAATTCATGGAGATATAGATCTTCTCTTCCCTTATCACTATCCAAGATTGAATGTTTTATTCTCCTTTAATTAGAATTTAAGATAACCATTGTCAGTAATTTAAATTGGTTATGTATTATTCTACCACTTTTCTTGTCCTTTATTGAGTTTGTCTTTTGAACCCGTTTTATTTTACATGGAATCAGTTCTAGGGTATATTGGTGTGCGAGATTGTTTTTGTTGATGTGAAAACGTTTTTTAGGAGATAAAACTCACGACTAAGGTCATAATTGACATTGAAAAACTTTAAATAGGTAGTAACTTACAAGGTAGAGACTATTTATATGATCATTATTAAGATATGATGTTTGGGGTTGATATGATTTACACCATTCTTGAGTTTGATCACATTTGTGTGTTTGCATAGCCCATGAAAACCATGTTTGAGTTTGATAACATGTGTACATGTTTGGATATTTTTTCTCAATCTTGATACTCTATGTTGTGCCTTTATATTATACAACTTGTTTCCATGTGATGTACATGGTATATGTTGTATTGTTGTTCTATGCATGGTACCAAGTGATAGGTGGACCCATCATGGCTCAGTGTCCCTATAGGAAGAGCATGTTTAGAATACTCATATAACATGATGAAAAGGCTGCAATATATGAAGGGTTTTGATAGACTAGTGTTTCCTGACATGGGGGTATGATGGTCTTATGTGATTTGACCCTTGAGGTGAAAGTAGGGCATGATTGTCTATATGATCTAACCTAAGAGATATTGATAATGTATAATGGCCTAGTGTGGTCTGACCCAGAGAACTAAGTACTATACTTCTATTTAGAATCTTTGAAGATATATTTTTCATATATGAAATTTCCATGACCAATCGTATGTTATTACTAAATAGATCCTAAGAGAGTATGACTATGGTTAATGGCAGCTTGGTTAGTGCATAGACACATGGTATAGTCAATTTTTTGGGTGTATATTTATTTATTATCATCAAATACTCTATTATGCATGTGAACTCATGTTAAGGATACATTGGTTGTGTCTTAATTGATTTTATTACTCACACCCTACAAGGGAATCTCAATGCATGTGAAGGTTTCAAGTTTAAGGATCTAGGTAAGGTCAAGGGGCCTGGGGAAGATAGTTGAGCAGTGGAGAATGGAGATTTTAGAGGTACCCAGACATAATACACAAGGTTTACATAGTTTTTTTATTTAATTATTTTATTATACTTTTCTCTAGTTTTTTAGGCCACATTGGTTGCCCAATTTGTTTATTTTTAAATCAAATTCACACCATCCATTATTACATCATGATGGTTTATATTCCAACTTGATTACATGAATTGTTTTATATATTATTTATACTTTTGGTGTGTGGTTATGATACTGTGCATATAGTCCCCCCATTGATAGTGTTTAGACCCTCACTGCTAGTTACCAACCTCTTGCATATGGGGAGGCACAGAATAGGTCTTATGGATCTCTAGATCGGACCTAGTGGTTTATATCGAGGCATTAAAAATGGTATAAATGAATAATTTTCTTCTTTTCTTATTTTGGGACTTAGTAAAAGGATATAGATTGTGTGGAACCCAGTTAGGGGGGTTTCCATGTTCCTAGATAGCCCATGTGTAATGGACCTCTGAGTTACCATTGATGAGATTACTGTTAAAATTTTACAGTATTTGGGTACATTTATATATAATAACTAGGAACAGAGGCCATATTCCATATATATACCTATTATGTGATGTATAGTTTTTAATTAATTTAATTCCTTGATTTGTGTTATCTGTTCGTGATAAACCTGTATTCTATTATTGAGTGGTATATCTATTTTGTCCTTAATTAGATGAACATGATCATTCTGTTATGTTTTGTATAAATGTGATTAGGACTAACATGGAATTATGGAGATCATTAGGTAGTTCTAAGAGGGATATAAATCGGGTTATTGGTAGCCTCCTAAGATAACCTTTGTGGGATCTTATAGACTGATTAGGATTAGTCTTAATGGCTTCAAGTGTTTAACACGTTGTTTGTAACTACATAATAATGTCACCTTGATAGAGACCGATGGGACCACCATCTAACATTGGATGGGATGCTCCTTCTAGATAGGATACCCTAATTCCAACACTATCTATGTAGTATGGTGCAATGGAGAATTCTCCTGAACCCATTATAGTGTTTTTGGTGAAAGGATCACTTAAACCAGGAGTCTTCCACCTATTACCTATCCAAGGAGGGGGGGGGGGTTCCAAAACAATGGTTGACTCTACTTGATACTTCTAGCTCTAGGATCCTCTATCTTTATAGGGTATTGGGGGTCCTTAAGATACACTAGACTAGATGCGGATCATGAATAAAATCTTTGACTTAGTAGATACCCTAGGGAATAGAAAGGTAAATATTGTGACCTTTATCATTTTGGGATCTATTGGATGCAGGTGGGATGTTATGATTTAGGTTGGAAGATGCGAGGGTCTCATGTGAGATGATTTTGAAGACATTTTCTTCAAATAATTATTTCTGAGTATGATTAAGATGGAATGAGTGTAGGATTTCATAGAGATTCATTAGAAGATGATGGAGATTCCTTATTACTCAGTATGATTCCTAGAGTTATTTCACTTATCTCCTCTCTTATATGGGTATGAATTATAGAAATCGAGAATGTTTGATATCAATCTTCGACTAGAGTTGAGATTCTTGCTTAGGAACTTCAACTTGAAGCCATATGCTCAATTTCTTCACAAGGACATGTCGATTGAGAATATTCTTGAGGATGACTACAATGAATGTATTATTTTATCCTTCATTGGACTTTCTAGTGGTTATTCTTGTGGTATAAAGATAAAGGTAGTCTATTCACATTAGAGTGGTTGTAGATAGGCAGAGATATGCAAAGTCTCTTCAAAACCATCTATGGGGGAATGAGTTCCTCAATAATTCAAATGTGGAAAATGTGGTAATTATCATATTTCATACCCAAAACATCATCTCAAGTTTTATTTTTGTGAAAATATTGGTATTTTAATCATTTATTCTTTAAGTAAGCATGAATGAGTCCTTATGAGGGTTTGATTCATACACATGCATCAAACCATGGGATAATGTGACGAACCAGTTCTAGTCATCATCAAAACTGGAATCTGACCCAGTTCATGGAAAGGATGGAAGGGTGTTCCCTATCCACATGAGATATAACAAGTGCCCAGGTATGATAAATAAATGTTTGGGAACAATTTATCTGAAATTTGATTCATTAGGAAACCAAAAAAAATAAATAAACAGAATCTGAAAATTTAATCCAAACAAGCCATTAATAAAATTCAGAATTAAAATAAATATTTTAGACAATTCCAAAGAGGGAAAAATTAAAGATTAGTTGAAAAAACAATTCAATAAACCCCACACGGCAAGGTTCCATCATCCCGAAGACTTCTCCACAAAATCACACCAAGAATGCAAGTTAACAACCCGAACTATTGGTTCAAAAATCTTCTCCCAAACCTATCAAAAAAATTTCCAAGTATACTCACACACAAAGGTGTAAGTGGGGAGCGGAAATAATCCTAGTTGAATTCCACCCAAATATATTACTTGTGAAAAAAATTTAAGAAAAAAATCTTTCAAGTTTTTATAAACAAGAAATGCTAGTAATAATTTTTAAAAGGATGCAACTACAAATGAAAATTGTTTTTAAAGGAGAAGATTTAAGAAAAAAACATTTAATGAAAATGTACATGCTACTGAATTTTCCAACCAAACACATCGTATGATGATAGTGAATAAAAAATAATCAATGGACACTAGTCACTTGAACACCCCTAGGAACTAGCTTGATGTAGGCCCCAGGTACCTCGTATCTCAATGGAAAGTAACCATAACAAATATCCGTTCTCATGAATGAGCCACCAGTATGGAATATACCCATAACCTAGTGGTCCCCAAAATAATCATAATATTTTATTTAGTATTGTCATCATCAAACTTTCTATGTGAAACAAGGACAAAACCACTCCGAATCACTGGCATACTAGTACATGTCCACCCACCTAGATACCCATGTTTCCCGCTTTGTGCTAGATCAAGTTCCAAATCTTAAAAAAAAATACAATTTTCACATGAAAATTCTATTTCAAAATAACAAACACAAAAAAATCCTACACAACTTTCAGATAATCCCCTTTTTCATTCAAATTCATTTTAACATCATACTCACACCAAAACAGCCCACAACATTTTCATATATCTTTTACAATTCAATAAATCCTTTAAGAAATTTTATAAAAAATTTCCAAGATGGTAAACATCACATAACACCCCTTTCAACACAAAATGGACCATTTCAAAAACATACTCGTACCAAAATAGTTTTCCAACAAGATTTCACCACTTATATAAACAAATGAACTATTTAAAATATTCCTAAAACAATTCCAATAAGTATAACCAAGAATTGAAAATAAAATACATCTAAAAACCCTCTTTTAAAAACCAAATTCATGCCAATATCCCACTAAACCTGATTTTCAGCCCTAACATCATTTAATAAAAACATTTAATTAACCATAAAACAAATCCAATTGACACCACAAAGTAACACATGAAAAACACACATTTTTCAAGAAACAAATTCAACTTTAAAACTAAAAACATACCCAATGCTACCAAAAATTGTTTTTTCACCACACACAACATATTAGGAGCATGATAAATGAATAAATAAATCATGATAACTCATCGTGAAATGATTACACATGGAATCACCCACCAAAGATGTAAAAACCCCAAATCTTTGGGAGAAACTTCAACTGCGCCTTCACCACACTACAAGGGAGTGGAAATGAACCTAAACCACAATATTGGACCAAGAAACTCAAAATAAAACCTTAGTTATGAAAGCATAGTTTCTGGACATTTGGAACTACAAGGAGGGGAGAAACACCAAGGAAATGGAAGGAACAAGAGAGGAATTAACTTACTTGATAAATTTGAATAAATTTCCCCAAATACACCAATATATGAATCTTCAAATAGCAAAATATTGAAAGGGAGGTTATAATAATGCTGAGGTGGTCGATTGGGGATTTAAATGGGGGAAAAGAGTAAAAAAATGTGTGATTTATGAAAGAAACAAATTCCCTTTGCAAATCTAGATGATTTGAGAAAACTTGAGGAAATGTGCCCAAATCCACGTTAAACATGAGATCCAAAAGGGGAAAATGGAACATGGGGGTGCTCCTAGGGTTTTTGGGATCGAGTGAGAGGTGAAATTACCGAAAAATGTTAAAACTTTAATGAAATATAAAAGAAATAAATTATTTCCTTAAATATGAAAATGGGCTCACGGGTTGTCCCAATTCCTGAATAAATCACCAAAATCCACCATGATTATGAGTTCCTAAGGGGTCCAAATGGACATGTTGGTTTGAATAGGTTATGGTAGGCGAAGTGGGTAGTGGAATGGGTGAAAATATTAATGAAATAATAATTTTTAAATGAAAAAATAATTTTTTTAAATCTAGAAATGAGCTCACGATTTCACCCAAATCTGGAAGAAACCAACCCAATAAACATACCCCACAAAAGGTTCCACTAGGAGTGTCACAAATTTGACTCCAAACCACCTCATTATAATACCTTACCTTTATAAAAAAGGAAAATTCCAAAGACCATACTATACTTCCAAGACTAATGACATAGATCAAGAACACCCGAGACAACAAATTTAAACCAAGAATACCTGAAAACTGAGAGAAAACTATGAACCAAAAGATGATTTGAAAAAAAGCATGGAATTTAAAATATGGGTATGAAAATTCTCCCCACCATAAAGTTTTTAGCCCCCTAAAATCCACTGTAATGCCAGATTCAAAACAAAACCCAACCAATAGACCAAAATAGACTCCCTTCTTATGTTTTTCCTGCACCCAAAAAGTCAAAACACCTCAAGTAGATCATACAAAGGAAGGGATACTCTCACCAACCCAGATGTACACAATTATCCTAAAATGGTCAATGTTACCAAAACCATACTTCAATAAAAATGTTGGGCGTGCTCCAACCCCAACATTTACCCAAGGAAGAAATTGGTGGTCAAATAACTCTGAATGAGACTACCCACCCCCATGACAACAGTGAGGACATAATCAATTCAATGATATTGGGAGAACCAAACAAACTCCCCACCATAAAAGAAAACTTGATTTCATAAGATATAACTGAGACACCAATATGTTGAGCCCCGAAAGGACACCCCACTATAAGGGATAGATTAACATTAGGCTTATTCCAAGAGAACCTACATGAGACCCATGGTGGGTCTCCCCAAATTAATAACCAACTGTCTTAACAAACTAGCATGGGATGACACAAAAAAAGACCCCATAAGACTAAATACCCACCACAATGGGGGGTCAATCAAAGAAACTATAGACCAACAGAGACACTAAGTGGTACATCACTCCCCTGAACATTACCATCCTTAGATGAGTCCAACCAAAACCGAGATTGAAAAGAGCCTACAATGATATTCATACATGAACAACCATACTAATAATTATGCACAAAAGGGTTCAGGAACTAGGTTTGAGAAAACAAAACCACCTTACCACCCTATAAAAAAGGAGGGGCTTCACCACCAACGTAGATTACAACCCTGGGGGATAGGGTCCCCACATCACATTCCACCACCTGGGACCACTTGAAATGGAATCACCAAATCGAAACCTAAAACTTTCTCCACATCCCACACCATAGATAGAAGTTGAGTGATGATCCCTTACAACCCTGGTGATTTCCTTATTGCATTAAAAGATTCACTCTAAGGCCTATAGCTAGAGCCCGTATGTTTGAAGCATCTGTTATACTGTAGTTAGGAGCTAATGATCACAACACCCCACAAAATTCACTAGCTCAAAAAACACACCTTTACCGAAGTTACATGATATTACCACATGTGACCATTAAAGCCTCAAATGACCAGATTTTCCACACTGGTGGCTAACATGAACTCTTTCTTTGATGAGCCTGACGAAAGACCCAAGACCCCTTTAAGACATCATTCTACACTAACAACCCCAAACTGCTTTCACCTTCCTCACTAGGATTCCCCTTCACTATTTCCAGATAGAATCAATAGACACAACAATGTCAAACTTCACCTTTCATGATTTAAGAAACTTAGGGAACCAAGGTTTATTTCAACCTTCCACAACCACTCTCCTACTACACGAGGATCCAATTAACCAAAAAAGAATAGGGTTATATTCAATATCCAAATCTCAAGAAGAAATACCTTATGTTGATCAACTGGAGGATCTATCAATGGAAAATCACCCAATAGTCTCAGTTTAATCATGAATTAACTATTTATGGTGGCATACCCTAGACAAAAAGACAACCAAAGTACTCAACCATGCTAGTCCTTTGGTCAAAACATACCACAAACCAAAACCGAACACATGAGGGTAAAAACCATAAGGTATTCCTGAAACATTTCTCACAAAGGGACACCAATCAACACTTTAACCCAACTTACAAACAAAAAAAAACTCAAAACATCATTCAAAGAAGAGTGGCTCTCAAACATAATACACCCCACCACAAAATTCTAAAAAACATATAAGACACCCCACCCCAAAAAATGGCTATCAAAACATCCAATTTCCTTAAAAATAATTTCTTTGAAAGTAAATGGTGTCAATTGTTAGCGCATTCCCAAATGGTATCTCATGGGCCTCACACATTCATGTTTTCGTGCAACCATGGGCACCCACCTCATGCCAACCTGGGAACTCATCCAATTTTTCTTACACATAAACCATGCATGTCACTCATCCAATTTTCATTACACATAATACTTGCATGTTGTCACCCATGCGAACACCAAGTATCAAAACAAAGTTCTTTAAACTTTTCAAAACCAAAACATTTCATTCAACTCAAAACATAATTTCAAAACCCACTATAAAATCATCATTTCTTTCCAAACCATTGAGTTTGTGAATCCAAATGTTCTGATTATAAAAATATAACATCATCTTACACAAAGTCTATTTCATAAAAATCAACATTTTCAAAACCTCATTCAAAACTATTATTAAACCCCATTTCAATCCCTTTAAATATCACACTATTCGAACTTTAAAATTCAATTTTAAATTGATTTATAAAAACCTATTTATCATAAAATAAACATTCCAAAAAATTAATTTTAGTAAAACATATGTTTAAATTATGAAAATAAACTTCCAATAAACTAAACACCATTTACCCAAAACCATTTACATTTTAAAATATATTTTCTACAATTTTCAATGATGAACTTTCTAGAATGATTTTCTAAAACACATAAAGATGATGAATAAATCAATGGGAAACTAGTGCCAATGGGTGGCTTAGACATATGGTTGGAAGCCATACAACAGTCACACCACCATCATAGAGAGTGTTCTAGGAAAATATCCTTAGCTCCACAATGATTTCCAGGCCCTGTGAGCTCACTAAGACCATTGACTTGACTCCCATTTCATTTCCCAAATAATGAACAACCATAATGAAAAATGAATTCCCCTGGTAGCTCACGTTATGACATGAGGTGTGCTGTAAAATAACCTTACTCATAACTAGGAAAATGATTTCGAACAATTCTAGCACTGGTCTACCCAGACTCTTTCCCAAAAGAACATGACCCAAAAGAGAGAACCTCCTTTGATACCATTTTGTCAGGAACCAGATATGGTGGCCATCAAAACCAGCACATAACCCAGTTCATGGAAAATCCCGAATTGCATTACCTATCCCCATGGGATTTAATATGTTCTTGGTCATTATAAATAAGTGTTTCGGAATGATTTAACTGAATTTAGATGCATTAAACAACCAAAAACAACGAATAAACTGAATCTGAAAATTTAATCCAAAAAAGCCTTTAATAAATTTCAGAACTAAAATACATGGTTTTAGAAAAATCACATGATGTAAATAACTCAAAAGTATCATAAAAAACAACTCAAGTACCACCAAATGACAAGGGTCCATCACCCCCAATCCTTCTCAACAACACTACACCAAAAATGGAAGCTAACAACCCGAACCATCAGTTCTAAAAGCATTTCCCAAACCTACAAAACAAATTACCAATTATACTTACACCCAAAGGTGTAAGTATGGTGTGAGAATAATCCCAGGAGGATGCTACACAAATTTTTTCCATGTGATAAACATTATAATACAAAAATCATACTAGTTTTTATAAACCATAAATGCTAGAAACAATTTTTAAAAGGTTGAAACAACTAATGAAAACAGTTGTTAAAGGAGAAACTTTGAGGAACAAACATTTTAAAGAAAATTTCCATGCTACAAAATTTTCTATCCAAACACACCATATTCCAATAGTGAATAAGAAATAATTAATGAGCACTAGTCATGGGAGCACCCCTAGGCACTAGCTAGCTATGGGCCCCAGGTACATCGTATCTCGGTGGAAAGTAACCCTAAAAATATCTTTTCCCAGGAACGAGCCACTAGTAGGGAACCTAACCATAACCTAGTGGTCCCCAAAATCATCATAATAGTTTATTTAGTGTTTTCATTGTCAAACATGCTATGTAAAACAAGGAAGAAACCAATTCGGATCACTAGCATTCTGGTACATGTCTTCCCACCTAGATACATGGGTTTCCCCCTTTGTGCTCGATCAAGTTCCACATCTTAAAAAATAACATTTTCACATGAAAATTCCATTTCCAAATCACAGAAACGCCAAAAAACCCACACACATGTCCCAGAATCCCACTTTTCATTCAAATTCATTTTAACATCATACTCACACTAAAATAACCATAACATGTTTCATATATCTTTCACAATTCAATAAATTCTTTAAGAAATTTTCTAAAACATTTCCAAGATGGTAAAAATCACATGACAACCCTTTGACAACAAAATGTACCATTTCAAATTTTTTTTTACCAAAACAGTTTTCCAACATGATTTCACCTATTATATAAACCAATGAACCATTTAAAATATTCTTAAAACAATTCCAAGAAGTATAACCAAGAATTTAACATAAAATCCTTCTAAAATAACTCTTTTAAAAACCAAATTCATTCCAATATCAAGCCAAACCAGATTTTTCATCCCTAACACTATTTAATAAAAACATTTCATGAACCATAAAACAACCCCAATTGATACCAAAAATGTTAAACATGATAAACGCACATTTTCTAGCAAAAATGAAACTTTAAAGCTAAAATCTTAACCAATTCTACCAAAAATGGTTTTCACACCACACAAAACATATTAAGAACATGATAAACTTATAAATCAATCAAGCTATCTCATTAAGAAATTATTACACGTGGAATCACCTACCAAAGATGTCAAAAACCCCAAATATTTGTGAGAAAACATCAACCGAACCACCATCGTACCACAAGGGAGTAAAAACGAACCTAAAACAACAATATTGGACTATTAATCTCAAAATCAAACCATAGGTATGATACCCTATTTTTTGGACATTTGAAACTTTGAGAATTCGGGGAGAAACCCTAAAGAAATTGAAGAAATAAGAGAGGAATTCACTTACTTGAGAAACATTGAATAAATCACCCCAAATACTCCAATAGTTGAATCTCCAAGAAAAAAAATTGAAAGGGAGGTTCTAATAAGGCTGAGGAGGTTTATTATGGACTAAAATGGGGGAAAAGAGTAAAAATGAATGATTTATGAAAGAAACAATTTATATTTTCAAATATGGATGATTTGAGAAACCTTGAAAAAATTCTCCCTAATCCACAATGAAGATGAGCTCCAGAGGGGGGAAATGGAACATTGGTGTGTGGCTATGGTTTTTAGGATTGAGTGAGAGGTGGAATTGCTAAAAATGTAAACAAAATGAATGAGATATAATAGAAATAAATTATTTCCTTAAATCTGGATATGGGATCATGGGTTATCCCAATTCCTAAATAAATCAACCAAATATTTCATTATTATGAGTTCCTAAGGGGTAAAAATGGATATGGTAGCTGGACTAGGTTTGGGTAGTCCACTTGGGAAGTGGAATGGGTGAAAAATGTTGAAAAACTAAGGAGTCATGAAAGAAATACATTTTGTTTTTAAATCTGGAAATGAGTTCACGATTTGGCCCAAATAATAAAGAAACCACCCCCAATAAACATACCCCACAAAATGTGACAATATGAGGGTCACAAATTCAATTCCAATACTCCTAATCATTATAACTTCCCTTTAAAAAAATACAAGGCCAAATAACATCCAAGACTTCCTAGACTAATGACATAGATCAAGAACACCCGAGACGCCAAATTTAAACCTGGAACACCTGAAAATGAAGAGAAAAATAAGAACCCAAAGAAGATTAAAAAAAATCATGGAATTGAAAATATAGGTGTGAAGGATAGTCTATAATCCTCATCACCAAGTTAATACCCATTAGATGATGATAAATTATTATATTCATGAAAATCTAGGAAATAGTTTTAGAGTTGAGGCAGGATGAGTATATGTAACGGATCAGGCTATAGCAAATTTTGGTAATAGATTGTCTATTGTCCGAGGTAAGATATTGATCTTTTATACACTATTTGTTACTTAGTTTGATACTTATTTTTCCCATTCCATTATATCCACACAATTGTTTAATGGACTTGACTTAACAATCATGTTATCTCCTGGGTTAATATCCCTTGATACATCTTTATACATGAAAGTAGACCATATTAACATATGACCATAGTGTCCTATAGTCATTTTTAGTTATGGAAATCCATGGGCCTTTATTATTATAGAGATAATGAGCTTTGATGTGATTGTAGAAATGAACTAAATGAACATTTTTTGAGCCCACATTGATTTTTATTAGATACAAGTATCATTTTCATCACCCAAAACACAAACATTTCCTGATGAATAGTGAGTGGGATTTGGGAGAAGGTAGATTGGGTCTATATATGAGATGGTGTTTCGTAGTTCCTTGGAACATGTGTTCTAGATTAATAATCATTTCTTCAAATCAGTTTCCATTGGATTTATTTATGGAAATGGAAACATACAACAGTTCATTATCCAAAAGGGACCTACTTTCTAAAGGCAGGCATTTGTTATGTTTGAAATTATGATACTTAAGAGCATGCATTGGTAAAGAGGATGAGAGTTCAGAATCATCACACCCTTATGGGGGGAATTATTGTCAACTCTGAAACTCTCTTTATAGATTTAATATATTTTCATGAATACTTATTAAGTCACCTAGTATAATAGAGGTTTACCTTGGAGTTTACAATCAATTATTAGCATGTGTGAAATTTAGAATCATCTATATGTATTTTAGGTTCTTAATTAATGGAGACATCTGTATGTATTAAAGGTTCTCCATCAATAGTATCCTCTCATATACTATTTTGAGATTCTTTTAATCATCTTTATAGTGATACTAATTTTTAATCCACTCAGTGGGGCACTCTGGAATTTATTGTCATCCAGGGAGATGATGGTTCATTTTGATATTGGGATATTACCCATAAAATGGGATACCTATGTATCATTGTGAAAGGAATCAGAACCCTCATATTTCAGTTCTTCTTAATGAGACACATCATACCTTTTATGGTCACGTTATAATGGCCCAACCTTACAATTTAATGTCATGTGGTAAGGAAATCTAATTGAAAAATGCTTTGTCAAAGTTTGGTGTGAGACTTATGCCTAAGAAGCCCAAGGAACTTGAACGGAATATGGGTTTACTAGTAATATTAGACTCTGTTGGGAATATGGAACATGGAGAACATGGTTTATTCTAAGTTTTGGGTTTGAACCTCATAGAGGTTTCATATATATCCCATTTTTATGAGAATCAAATCCCATGTAGTTTAATGAGTCTCTTAGGAAGGTGTAGTCCTTTTAGAAAAATGAGTTTGGCATTACTACCTGAAAAGGATTCCTTGATAAATTGGGGGTTTAATTTGTGGCTTATTCCAAAGGAGGATTCCCAGATTAAGGTAATTTGTGATGGATTCCTGAAAAAATATCCTGTGAGCTCAGGCCCTGAGAGGGATTCCTATATATCCCAATTATGTTGGGAATCAGTGTTCCCATAGTTCATTCACTATGAGTGTTTGTGGAAATTTTTTTATCATCAAAAATATCCAAGCCCACATGAGTCATGATTGATGTGAGAAATAAGAGGATGTGAAATATTCAACAATGGCACCAACAATTTTCCTCCCCTGCAGGTGGAAGGGGACATGCCTATAGCAGCGAAGGTAGACAAGGGAGAGGTGACTAAGGAAGAGGGATAGGCGATGAACCTTCCCTCAATCCAGTTTACATTGGACAAGGGTCCAATATAAGGAAGGAGTGATGAAGAAGGAATTAGAGTAGAGCAAGACTGTGACCTCCTACTTGAATGGTTAGGGGATTACACTAGGATGGATGCCCTAAAATTTGTCCTAGTAGGGGAGGGAGACTTCTCCTTTTTTCAAAGTTAAAAGTATGTGTGAACCATTCCTTCCCTACCGGAGACCTGCGGTTCTGGGACTTAGAGATGAATACGGGAGGAAAGAACCCAAACCCTAATAATTCAAATTGGGAACTTCCCAGTACCATTCCTTGGAGAAATGTCCACGTGACTATTGATATACAAACCCATAGACACTCCACTAATCCTTACCCCATTGTGAAACAAATGCGGGAAACCTCTGATTGTTGATATACAAAACCAAATAAGAGAAACACTGATGTTTCTTTTCCAAAGGTTTGATAATTCAAGAGGTTTTTGTGGAGGTCTCAATGTAATCTATTTTAGATAAGGTATCCAATGTAGAAGAAGCCTTTCCATGAATGGATTTGAAGAAGGTTTGATGGCTTGAAGACTGAAGAGAGTAGGTGAGTAAAAGAAGGGAAACCAAGTAAGTATCTAGCATGCAAGTATGGGCACACAAGTAGGTGTGGGAGACCTGATGTTCACTTAAGTGATGGAAAACCTAGATTTTAATACTTGGGTAAGACTTGACTCAAGCCTTTAAGATTATTCATAGGTATTCCCAGAAGTGGGGCACTATAGTTCCTTTGATAGAAATAGATGGCACACAAGTGTTTCTAATTAGGGAGGTTGGGAGCTTTAGGGGTGCAAGTGTTATGGATTTCAAACAAAAAAAGGACTTAAGTCTTATGATCCACCTTCAATTCCTCTACTCTAGGTGTAAAATAACTACCTTTAAAGTTTCAGAATACTTGGGCAAAGCACAAGGGCAACCCGAGTAATAATTAGGATTCATGGAAATTTTTCCATGCAAATGAATTCCCCAAGGGTCTATTTATAAGAAAAATAGGACCTTGGGTGAAAGGATATTGGGCGTGCAAGTGTCTTTCATGCCAAAATTGTGGCATGGAAGTACCTAGCATGTTGATAGTGTTTTGGCTGGACTTGGGTGACACTTTGAGGACTTAACCAAAATAATTACTTCATTCATCTCTAGTAGGGTGGCTCACAAGTGTTTATACGTAGGTATCTTAGGCACCTCTTTGGGAACATAGCAAAAATAATTGGTCCATACCATGGGGGCAGTGCCCCCACACCCCTACTTGGGACCGATGCTAGGCTGCGGTCCCAGATCATCAGGACGGTGCCTTCATTACCGTCATTGACCTCTAGGAAAAATAACAAGTCACACCATGATCCTTTCAAGTCTAGTTGAAAAAATTTCAAAGAAAAGTTCATGGAAGGCATTTCATGGTGTCTACAAAATCCCCCCTAGAATTGGATTCATTTGGAATGATAAGAATCTTCTTCTAAGGTAAAATTATGTAACTTTGACACATTCCAACATCATTTGGTTTGATTTGGAGCCACATCATGTTTGGAAGGATGGTCTAGTTTTTTCCTAATCCATGGGACCTAGCGAGCATAATTTGATTTTTTTCTAGGGTAATATGGATAACCCTATAAACATTGTATCTTTTTACTTTTAATTTCTCAATGTTTTTTAAATCATACAAAAATGTAATTCTATGGAACTAATAATTGAATTTTGTCTAGTGTGGCCATTGTGGGTTTTTAATCAGGTGGGTACTATGTCTCTCGTTATTGGAAGTTTTAGAGTCATGCATGTTGGACTAAAAGGATAGTGTTTAAGGTCGAATAGCATTGACCATAAATTTTGAAATTAGATCCCAAACAAGGATCAATGGCAAGAAATTTCTCTAATATTAATTAAATGCTTCCAAGGGGAATCTTAAGTCATGATTTTTACGACCACCAAATCTAAAACTTGTATAAAACATAAGGAGGGTCCTTTCTAAGAATGAGGCTACCATTATTTGACTAACCCTTTATGTGGGTTTATTATGTGGGGCCTAATAGGGTATATGATGCATAGAAAAATAGTGGAATTTCTTGATTGATAGGCCTGTTTTGTAGGAAAACTTTATGCAAGGCCTCTGGGGGCACTTACTACACAGTCCAACAAAATAGATCTTAGGAATTTAACATTTTACTGTAGATAGACAAAGGAAAATAAGATTTGGGTGACTCAAGACAACAGTGAGTGTTTTTTTCAAGGAAATAGATTTTAAGAATATAGTGCTATCTATTCTGAGATATGTTATGAATAGAAAAACAACTTCTACACAAATTTGGTGTATGAGGAATGGTTAAAATTTTTCAGAAAGGGAAATTTATGATTTCATGCTATGCATTTTTAAGTCATGTAGTGAGGACATAGTACTGTGCAGTTTTACGTCATGTAGTGAGGACATTGGGTGGATTTAATTTAAGGTCTTTATAATTGACCAAATGTTTGAGACTCTCCCAATTTATTGATAATTTTTTTGGAAACATACTACCATATTCATGTACAGAAGGGAAGAATTGTAAACTGTGATTTGGGAATTTCTGGATACGATGAATGATATGGAAAAAAGGGATAAGAGGCATTATAGAAACTCTTTCCTAAGAATGAAGTTAACATTATTTGAAGAACCCATTACGAGTGTTGTATTATCTAGGGCCGACTAGGGCATATACTACATAGCCAAATAGTGGAATTCTTTAACTCGAAGGCCTATTATGTAGGTAATATATGCAAGGCCACCTATGGGAACATACTACATAGTCAAGCAAAAGAAATCTCAAAATTTTGACATTCTATTGCTAAAATCCAAAGAATTTTTATAGAGATTCATATTTTCCACAACATAGAGTTTGGTTTATAGAGAAAGGTACTTGAATACGGGAAAAGTATTTCCAATCATGATTTCCAAAGAATCGGAGGAATGTGATTTCTATGGAGGTTTGACCCAAACATAAGAAATATAGTGTTTGTAGTTTTATGTCATATGATTATAACCATAAATGGAAATAGTATATGATAAGTGGTCAATTGATCCAAGGTTATTTCATGTTTATTTGAACATATAGAGAGGGAAATGTGTAAACCAGTATTGAATAATTTTAGATTGAGGGAAAGGTAATGGGACAAATAAACATTAATGACTTCTTTAAAATATATAATCTTGTATATTTTTAACAAATTTTGAAGGGGACAAGAGACACTTTAAACAAGAACAAAATTTACATTATTTGAAAAAACCCATTATGGGGGCTATATTATGCAGGGCCAGCTAGGGTATATGTTGTATAGTAAAATAGTGGTATCTTTTTACTGATAGGACTGTTATATAGGCAAATTATGCAAGGCCACCTAAGGGAACATATTGCATAGTCATGAAAAAGTGTTCTTAGATATTATAAACTATTTCACCAAAAACTATAAGAAATATTATGAAGATCTGAAAATATTCAAGATTAAGAGTGTGAAAAATGGAAGGGGGTAATCCTAAGTGCACATGAGAAATATTTGAATCAATATTGGACATGAGTTTGGAGTCCTTTACATAGACCTGAATCACATGTAAAATATAGAATTTCCATGTTTCCTATGAAAAAATATTATGCTATGTAGTTTAAAGTCATGCAGTGAGGACATGAAGTGATTTCAACGTAAAAAAGGGAATATTTTGGCTAGACAAGGAAATTAAACCCATGTATCACTACATATCTTATATGGATAAGAATCAAGACATATGCAGTTATTTTAACATTTCTTATGCAGGTTTAATTCATACACAAGTAATAGGGGGGTTATATTATGGCTAGGCACAAGATTGGAGATCTGGGCATCTCTATGTATCTTATATGGATGATAATCAAGCCAAACATAGTTCTAGATAAAATCATTTACCACACCAATCATGTTTGATATTGGAGACTATGGTTTTTAACACATTATAGAGGAATGATTAAATTTATGACACAAGATGGTATGATAATCAAGCCATGTATCTTAAAAGATCAATATGTATAGATCTAGTTCATGTATAGGAGGAGAAAAGAGAAATAAAAATTTTTGTGGTTACAGCTGAGCCCAATATTAGAAATCTATTCATCTATATGTATCTCATTGAAAATGGGAATCAAGACACACATAGTTATTGAAATAAATCCCTTATCCATATCTAATTCAGACATAAGGATAAATGGAACTCATATACCACTAAAGAGTAGCAATTATGTCAATGATGCTTTCATATATAAGATCTTAAAGTCAAATATATAAGACGTTAACCATACAATTTAATGTCGTTTAACAAGGACAAATGATGTTATGCATTTTATCGTCATACAACATGGACACTTATGGTTATTATGTAGTTTAATGACTTGAAACTAGGACTTTGTGTTGTGAAGTTCAGAGTCATTCAACGAGGACATGAGGGAGTTACACAAAGTATTACTTCAAGAATCTAACATTTTTTTGGAGTTTTAATAAGCTCTCCATCCATTAAGATTAGGGAATAAGATCCATTTAAATAGACCTTATGTATGGAATAAATTATTTCACACTTTTGCTCAAGATTTGGAGGTTTCTTTCCTGGTATCATTGGATTCCTGAAGACTAATATCAATTCTCCTTGAAGAAATGAGCGAAGAAAAAATTTATTGTTAAAATATCATACTATTATATTTTGATAGATATATAAATGATGAAAAGTATGCAATATTTTTTCATCAAATCGTTCTAGATCATAAAATTGTTTCTAAAACTTTTCATCTGTTGAAAATTGATTAGATATTTTAACTCAGAGTGAAGGAAGTTTAATTTCAATTGGAAAAACCACTTCTATTCTGTACACCAATGAATATGGGTTTTTCGGAGTGGTAGTACGGGTAGTAGTCCGATAAGCCCATAAAGCGTGAAACAGTTTATCAGGCCTAGATTTCTTATCTTTATCCACCATCTTATGGAGTATATTTGATAATGTTTAATTAAAGGCCTCTATCTATCCATTTTCCGCTGCATGATAGCGAGATAAATGGTTAGATTTTATTGTTTCTCCTGATATAACTTTTTTACCTCAGTAGAATAGAAGTTGGTGTTGTTGTCTGTTAGTATAGTATGAGGGACACCAAATTTGGTGATGATGTTAATTTTGAAAAAACTAACAATGATTTTGGCTCTGACTTCTTTGAGAGGTATTTCCCCAACCCATTTTGAGAAGAAGTTAGTAGTAGTAAGAATATACTTGAACTTCTTAGCTGTAGATGGAGGATAAGGTTCTAATACATCCATTACCCATGTGGAAAATAGCCAAGAGTATTTAACTATATGTAAAAACTATGGGGGTTGATGAATGAAGTTGTAATGCACTTGGAAGGGATGCAATTTATTGGTGAAATTTGTGGAATCCTACGTCATTGAAGGATAGAAGTATCTAAGCCTTTAGATTTGAAGAGAAATCATATGCCCAAACTGGTGATCACCACAATCTCCTGCATGTAATTCATTCATGACAACAACAATTTATTCTCTGTCAATACACCTGAAGAGGATTCCATCAAATCCTCATTTGTAGAGGATCCTTTAGTGATCTGGATTATCATAAGGAGTAAAATTGGCCGCTCGTCATTGGATCTATTCTTTTTACAGCTCTATCTAGTGGAAGTACTCTATTTTGAAGGTATTTCATGATGGGTGTCATCCATCCTATGGTATCACTATATGGCTCAGAAATAAGGCTAATTTCAATAATTTTCTCCATTCTAGTTTGAAAAAAAGGTGAAACCACATAATGATGGGGAATATTTATGATTGTCTCATCCCAATTTAGATTTTCCAGGGTTGTGGCAGCATTTTCCAGTGCATCAGCTTGAGATTTTTGCGATCGCGAGACATAAGACAATGTTGGCTCAGAGGGAAATTCAGCCATTAACCATCTTGCATAATCACACAAAGGGATTAACTCTTCTTTTCTGATAGCATAATCCCCATTGATTAGTTTGATTACCAAATCTGAATCACTTTTCACTTTCAAGTGGTTCCCTTGTACCTAGAGTTCCAATTCCAGGCCTGCGATGAGAGCTTGATATTCTACCTCATTGTTGGTACCACCTTCTTAAAATAATAAGGAATATGGCAACACTTCCTTTTCTGGGGTGATAAGTAAAATTCATAACCCAAAATTATTGAGTTTAGGGTTTTCCATTCTCTTCCCTATTGGACTTCTGGAGGCACCATCAAAATACATTTCCCACATTCGTGGAGTATCTTGAATAGATAATACCTCTTCATTAGGAGGTTTAGTATTCATTGATGTATCTTCTGCATATAGATGTTCAGCAAGTAAATCTGCCAAATCTTGGAATTTTACTACCTTCCAAGGAAAATTGTATATGAAACTATTGCAAAATAACTTCCCACTATTCTAAATGTCCTCTAAGCATAGGATGAATAAGGATAAATTTGAGCAGGGTATTGTGAGACACTAATTGGACCTCATGATGTTACCAGTAGTGCCTTAATTTTTGAACTGCATAGTTTAATACAAAGAATCACTTCTCAATACATGAATATCAAGTCTTTGTGTCAACCATATTTCAACTGAGAAAGTAAAGGCTATTTTCATTCCCAACATCATTCTTTTGCGCAAGGAAAGCACCTAGTGATCACTCTAAAGCTATCAAATAGAGAATAAGTGGTATTCCTTCAAAAGGTGGAAGTAATACCGGTGGAATCAAGAGATATTTATTGAGGTTATCAAATGCCTCTTGTCAGTATTTAGTCTATTGATTAGTGAATCACTTCTTCCTTAATATAGTGAAGGGTAAACACTTTCCTGCTGAATTCGTGATAAAGCACCGAATATAGGCTAAGTTTCCTTGGATTCCTCTTAATTATTTCAAATTTAGAGGAGGTTACATGCCAAGTATTTCTTTTTTTTCTTCTCGGGATCAACTTCGATGACATGATGACATATAACAAAACTGAGGAATTTTTCTAAGGTTACCATGAAAGTACATTTCAAGGGATTCATCTTTAAACTTTGTTGCCAAAGTTTATTGAATATGATCTTCAGATCAGCCTAGTGATTGGAAAGTTGTCTAGATTTAACCACCAGATCATCCACATAACATTCAAAAAAATTTCCTAAAAAGGGTTTGAAGATATAATTCATGACACATTGATATGTTGCTCCTACATTTTTTAATCCAAAGGGAATTACCCAATAGAAAAACACACCTTGATGGGATCTAAAGGCTATAAGAGATTAATCCTATGGAGCCATGCATATTTTATTATACCCAGAGTAACCATCCATGAAGGAAAGAGCTTCATAGAAAGCTGTTTCATCAATTAAAAGTTCTGTGATTGGAACTTGAAAGTCATATTAAGGACAATGCCGGTAAAGATTTCTAAAATTAATGAAAACTCTGATCCACCCATTATTCTTTTTCACTAGGATAATTTTGTCCAAACACTTGGGATATTGAACCTCCCTAACAAAGTTAGCCTTGATAATCTTATCAACTTCATCTTCAATTTTAGAGGCATGAGTTGGGTGTGTTCTTCTTACTACCTACTTGAATCCTTGATGTTCTTTTGGGAAACCCAAATGATAGGTGGCTACCTTGGGATTAAGTCATGGAATTTATATATAATTTCAAGAAAATATATATCTATTTCACATTAAAAATGAATTATAAACCTCTTTCTCTTCAGAAGTCATCATCGTACAAATTATAGTGGGGCTTGAATCATCTTTTGTACCCAGATTTATTTCTATGAGCTCATACACAATGGTGGATACACCTTCCTCAAATGTGGGAGGATCTTCCTTGATATATTCTTCTTCTTCCTTACATTTCACTTCTTATGTTTCTACTTCTATAGTAAGTGATGAAGAAAAAATTTCAGAGTAAGGGAAGGAGTCAATATTTGAATATCCTAAAGAAGAATTAACCATTTTTTACCCTATTGATGATGAAGGGTCTTTCTGGATAATTTAAGAGGATATTATGGGTTAAAAAATAACATACTTATCTTACACTAGAGTTGAGACAACTTCTTTTAGCCTGATTAGTTTAGCAGAACCTTGCTAAAGTTCAGTGAATGAAATGAAGACATCTCCGTTTAAGATTTCATCACTTCTTGGCGAATCAATAATTTCTCCCATGCTGTTAGGCTTGATTGTCATAATTTAAATTTTTTAAGTAACTCGATGAGTGATCAGATTTGGGTTTATCCTTTCAATTTTATTGATAGGTAACAGATAATCTAAACTCAAATTTTTGAATGGGTTTGCTAGATTCTTTTCCAGGACATTCAGAGCATTGATTCTGGTTACCACTTTTATCACAGACCTCGTTCCCTTCACGTGATAAAATTCTTCCTCAACATACTAAGATTAACCTGTTTTGAATGGAGTCTTATCACCATAAAATGTCCCAATTTGACCAATGAACCAATACATGAGACATTGGGGGTATGAAGAAGGAATGGCCACATGTTGATTTATCTAAGGCCTTCTAAGTAGAATATAAAAGGTTGTGTCCTAATGGAAAACCATAAAATCTGAATTAGGCACAAGATCACTAAACTAAGTTCTGAGTGTAATCACACCCATAGGTTCTTGCTCATTATTGTCATAACATTGCAAAATTAAAGTGGAAGGAGCTAAGCCAAATTCAGTAAGGCCGAATCGATGAAGTGTATGAATATGAATGAGGTTGACTCCGGATCCATTATCAATGAAGGATCGTCAGATGTCTATATCATTGAGCCTTCCAGATAGAAACAATTGCCTAATGTGTCCATTTACAACATCATCTTCATCTTCATCCATAAAAGATATAACACCATTAAATTATATAGGATCATTCTCTATATGGTAAAACTCAGTAGTAGCAACTTCAGTTTCAAACTCTCAAGGAATTGAAAAAGCCTCAATAAGAGCTTCTTAAGGATATTTTGAAAAATTTAAAGCATCCAAAATCAACAACTTATTTGGTACTTGGGCTAGATATTTCAAGACATCGTACTTTTGGTCCAAAGTTCTAGGTATCACAACATAGAGATGTGGTTTTGTATGTGCCTTGGAAGTTGATGCTCCTGATGTAGATGTACCCTATGTCAGATGAGATGCAAGAAATACTTCTAGATTTGGTAGATTAGACTCACTAGGTCTATCTACTTGCTGAGTGAATGATGGTGTAACCTCTAATAGGTCCTCCAAAACAATCATGTTAGGATCGATCCTGTCATACATGGGTGAATCTCCTTGTTCTTATTGAGTTCGCGGAAGGTCTCTCCCATTAGTTTCTGCCACATATACGGTTTGAGTAGGGGTAGAGTTAAAATAATGGATTCTAGAAAACCCATGTCTTCCCCTATATTAAGGATGTTGTCTTATTCTTATAGTTCCCTAGTTAGGTATAGGGAAACCAGGCTCATCATAACCAGAATCATAATTTTCATAGGGACCTGTTAAATGGAAAACATTGAAGAAACCAAAGATCAATTCTTCATCTGACGAAGATTCTTCTTGACAGGTCAGTTTTGGTTATGCCATTTGGTAGGGATGAGCCCATGGTTTTGAAATATATGGCATGAAATCTTTTAGAGTCAAGGAAAACTTTGTTCTTGACATGATCTTGTCTTCTTTTGACTTCTCTTTTTCCTTCTGATCACATTTCTTCTTTGAGGATTGACCTTTAGAGGACTTATCTTTTTATGATGATGATTTATCTGTGGAAAAAGTCGCATAAGACACAATCGGTTGTTTCAACTATGTTTTTAGAATGAAATGAGTTCGGTTGATTTTTTTCCTAATTATCCATTCATCATATTTCTATGCATTTTTACCTTTGACTTCCTGCCATTTGTATTGTTCCTCTAGATCAGTAGTAGTAAAACATGATACTTGGGCGGAAGAACTTTTCAGTTTTACTTGTCCATAGTCTACCATTTGTTTCAAGAGGTCTTTAAAAAAATAATCCTGAATGGTATTCCCCAACATCTAGTGAAAGGGACAATATTTTGAAAGATATTTATCTCATTCTTCATTTGGTTTCGTCAGCCTTAGAAACTGAACCAAATTGTTTTCCAAATCTAAGATGAAGTAACTGGGAACCTGGTCATTCTGAAAATAATAAACTTTGTTCATTAACTCCTAAAATTTTTTTCTCCTTTAATCTT
Organism: Viscum album; assembly: GCA_963277665.1. NCBI lineage: Eukaryota > Viridiplantae > Streptophyta > Magnoliopsida > Santalales > Viscaceae > Viscum > Viscum album. The sequence continues at coordinate 1,250,190,838 of OY728120.1, forward strand.
TTTGATCTTCTTGAAAAGACAGTCATTGCTGCTGATTCTTGAGAGGCAGATCCCTTTGATATGATGATAGTTTTTAAATAGAAGTAGGTATAGGTGATTGCTTGAGTGTGACTGTGGTAGCCTCTCCTTTTCCTATTCTCCTTCCCAGATCATATTAAATTACAGAAGATTTAGATTTTGTTTCCATAGTGGAATCCTACACATTTTTGGAAATTGATGAAAGGTCTCGAAACCCTCCAATGCATTTCATAGGGAATAGTAGTGTGCGTAACTCACCACGTAGATTTTCCACACAAATTGGCAGCAACTCTTCTTGAGGGAGTGTCGGGTTTAAGTAATATGTTAATCCTTTCCATCGATCAATGAAAACTAAAAATCATTCATTTTCCCTTTTTTTGAAATTTTTAAGATCAAAATCTATTGTCTTCAACAACGTTGAGTTGAATTGAAGAAGGAATTTATGATGAAGATCTTCTCATCTAGTAATTTATCAGTATTGAAAACTTTTATACCAGAAAAAAGTTGGTCCCTATAATGACTGCACAATGCACCTGAGATTTACTGGTTATTGTTGTTGAGGAGTTCCCATCGTGGGATCACAATGAGAAAAGAAATTCATTAAGTGTTTTTCTAGATCTCCTGAACTGTTAAAGATTAGAAATGTAGTATTCAAAAAGTTTGGTGGGGGAGGGATGAAATCCACCCATTCAGGAAAAGTTCTCTTTTCGGACTGAACTAGGAAACTCCATTCTTCCATAGATTCCAATCGAGTTGTTAATGCCTCAATTGTTTTCATAAGAATTTGGGAAATATATGTATGATCTGGGACTTGTACAGGTACAATAGATGAAGATTGAACTAGTGCAATGACTGGAAAATCCACTTGTGCTGCTGCTGCTGCTGGTATTTGTCTTCTATAACCCATGGGGATTGGCCTATAAGGATGTGTTTGATCCCACCCTAGCTGTGTATCCAAAGGTGGGAATTCATTATCCACATATATAGTTACCACAAATCCTATTTCCCGAGGAGCTCCAATAGGATGTGCAAGTTGTGGATCTGCTTGGGGAGCATGTCTACCAGAAATGATGCTTCGAAGTAACTCTGTATTGAGTCTTTTCAACTATTTAATCTCCTCTTCGTACTGTGAAAATATATATTCAATTGAAATAGATTGACCTTCTCTAGTGGAAAAGTGAGACGTGATCTGACTTTTACCATTCCCCTTGTTAGAAACCATTTCAAGAGGTAGGAGTTGGTTACTTGAGGGAAATACCTAGATTTTGGGTAAGCCTCTTATTTCAGGTATGCACACCTCCTTCATTTTCTTTTGTGTGCACTGTATTATGGATAACAACTTCATATTTTGATTCCCCTGAACTAGACTCATTTTCTGGAAGATCTTCTACAATGGTGGTAATGATATTTATTGATGCATAATTCATTGATGGAATTCTGTCTGTGTATTTGTAAGATTGTCTCCTTATGTATCTTCTATGATACTTTGTTCTCCTATATGATAAATTATTGGGAAATATTTGACGGACAGTTACCTGAAGTGAATCCTTGGATATTTTAGTTATGAATTCTCTTTGTGGATTCTTCCCTAATTGGAAGAAAACTGACTTATGTAGAGGATGTGATTGTAGATGTGAAAAATCCCCCAGCTCTGCAGGCTGGGTCTGTTCCAGTTCTTCTTCTTCAAACCTTAAAATATCATTTATTGAATTTGAAGTTTTAATTAAACAGGGCCTCAAACCTGAAGGCTGAGGTGTCTCTTGAATGGAAATCACTAAGATTCATGCAGCTTCTATTCTGATTTTGTGAATTTTGGTTCAGAAATTGGCTAGGTGAATTATCCAACAACCACTCAAATCACCAGTTTCGAAAGACCGCTATGGTATTTTAGACATTTTCACCTTTTGATGGCCGACATCCTCTAACTGAAAGGCCTACTTAATAATCTCATATTCTTGATGTTTCTCAACCTTTGGATGTCTGGAAACTGAGAGAGATGCCAAGTTAATTTGGAATTGAAACCTTTTTATTACATGTACATGATTTTTATATTAATCATATGGTAATACTTTGGTTTTTAAATGATGAAGAGTCTTCCATAAGTTGAGGCGGACATCATGAATGCAATCTTCTACCATCAATTATGGAATGTTTTATTGAGAGTTTTCCAAAGGACACAACATGACTGGTACATCTCCTTTAGACAATTATTTTCTCATGTTTAACATATCTTTATCATCTTTCACTAGAGGTTTCTCCACTTGGTCAGAAAAATAGCCGCTTCTCAATTATTTTATTAAAAACAATGGGATCAACCAATTTTTCCTCTGCTATATTAGAAGAAAAATTACCCAAGGGAGGTTCAGATAATGATTTTTCCGTTTAGATGTCTTCTGGTTGAGAATTTATTTCACCCATTAATGACAAGGCATCATACATGATAGGCCTTGTGTGGAAAAATGCCTCGAGAGAAGAGATCTTTCTCATTACAACATTGTAAATTATAGAGTTATCTTGAAAATTCGAAACACAACTACGGAGAGAACATTCATAGAAAATGTCTTCATGGGGAGGACCAACATGGTGGATTATAGCAAGGAATAAATCCTCTTGATCTTTAATCTTCTGGCCATACAGATGTTTTTCGTGGCTCTCAACCAAAGATAGGATATCTAGATTGAAATAAATTTCATGAATCAGTCCTTCATGATGAAGTTTCCAATGGAGAACATCATAATGACCGATAATAATTCCATAATTTGGTAATAAGAGGGTAGGATCTTGATCTGCAATAGATAACATTTTTACGGATTCAAGAACTCCAGCACTAAGAGGATCCAGATCACAGATTGGATCATGATTTTACAACTGTGTCTTGTGAGACTTATTCCTAGATGCTCTATTATACTTAGTTGGGGCCACTTGTTGGGAGAAGTGGTTATCATGGGTAGGTGTATGTGCCTACTTTGGAGTGGTCATCAGAATGGGATAATTACCTCCAATTGGAAAGGGTGTATGTTCCCGATCCGGTTGTCTGTATGATATGGGGGAGTATGCCCCATAACCCTCTTCGACTGGAATATAGGTACGTATCTACTCCGGGATAGCATGACAATGTATAATCCTAGATGTGGGGAAAAATTTATGTATATGTTACCCTGATACTGCAGAAGTTTTTGTTAAGATATTCTAGCATGCTTCCAGAATATAGGAATGAATTTATGTTTTCCCTTTCAGCATTGCTAAGATGTGTTTGGTGGATTCAACATCCAGAATGGGAATATAAGTCCATTTCATATTTAGAGTAGGTGTATGTTCCTGCTCCTATCCTCCATTTACTATTATTGGGTACTGAAAGTAATCATGTATGGTGGCATAGAGTTGAGTCTGCCCTAGATTTTTCACCAGAGCTTTCCTACTGACTTCTCCAGGTGATTCCAAATGAGACTATTAGAAGGCTTGATGAATGCTGGCAGGTGTATGTGCCTACTAGCTATTTTCTGTTAAGAATGGTTGATGGGCTTCTTTTAATACTGGAAGATGAGACTGCTGGCATAATTGGTGAGTGTAAGGAGGTGTATGTTCCTTTTTTCCAGTTTCCACCACATTTCTTTGGCGGGCTTCCGTGAATTTAGTCAGATGAGCCTGCTGACTAGATGATAATTTTAAAAATAGGTGTATGTTCCGGTTCATGGTACTCCACTAGATTTACCTGGCGGGATTGGTGGGTCACTTGCAGATGAGCCTATTGGAGAGATGAATTAGGAAAGACGAGTGTATGTGCTTGCTCATTGTTCACCATCAAGTTAGGTTGATGGGATTATTCAGAGGGAGAAATGGTAAGAACCTAATCCCTATTGGACAAAAATTATCCCTGGAGTTTTTTCTTGTGTTCCTAGGTATGAGGGACCTAGGATGAACAACCTAAGGCAACACCCCCATCATGTTAGGGGTTCACTGCTGCACTATTCTACTAGTGGTGATTGTTGGTGGGAATCCTCCAGAAGGATTAATACATCTTTGATTTAATGTCATGAGTGACCTCTTGATCCAACTACGTATATTGTGGGAGGGCCTGGTTGTTTTTTTGGGGATAAGGACCCTAAATGATTGAAGACAATGGTTGGAACCATCTGCTTCTTGATCATCGGTCGTCTTTGACTGGACGATCGATGTTTGTTATTAACATGGAGAGCATGTCGTGTAGCCTCCAAAGTTGGGATAGTACTGTGATGACGGTATTCCCTTACCAGTACATTGGAGTCCTAATGTATAAGATGCTGATTTGGTGATGACATCCTTCCTGGGGATGATGATCCATCTTGAGCAGCGATCGGGGCATTCACAGGTGCAAACTTGAAGGAATCCATTTGGAGTGAAGGTAGTTTTGAGAAAATATAAAAAAAATAAACTCCATTAAAGAAACATACTTTATATGGATACATGCAAGATTTATTCCTTTGTCTAGCCTTCCTTTATCAATTGATAGGGTCATGACAGGTGGGTAACACTATTAAATTGGTTAAGGATTCACATCGGGTTCACCATTTTTGTTTTTTAGTTCCTTGGAACATGTGTCCTAGTTTATGAATCACTACTTCTAGGCTGTTTCCATTGGATTTATTCATGGAACTAGAAACATCTAACAATTCTTTATCCAAAAGGGACAATCTTTCTAAAGGTAGGCATTTATTAAGTTTGAACTTATGATACATAAGAGCATGCATTGGTCAAGAGGATGGGAGGTCGGACTCATCACACCCTTTTGGGGGGAATTATTGTCTACTATGGGACTCTATTTATAGATTTAAGATAATTTCATGAATCCTTATTAATTCACCTAGTATAACATTGGTTTCCCTTGGAATTTTAATTAATTATTTGCACGTGTAAAATTTAGAATCTTCAGTATGTGTTTGAGGTTCTTCATTAATGGAGACATCCGTATGTATTCGAGGTTCTCCATAAATGGTATCCTATCTTATACAATTTAGTGATTCTTTTAGTCCTTGTTATGATGATACTGGTTTTTAATCCACTCAGTGGGGCACTCTGGAATTTATTTTTGTCCAGGGAGACGAAGAGTTGTTTTGATTTTTGGATTGTACCCAAAAAATGGGCTACCTACATATCCTTGTGAAAGGAATAAAAACCCTATTAGTTCATTTCCTATTAATGGGACACATCATTTCTTTTAGGGTCATGTTATAAGGAACCAATCATTCAATTTAATGTCATGTGGTAAGTAAATCTAAGAGAAAAGTTCTTAGTCAATGTTTGGTGTATGAATTATTCCTAAGAAGCCCAAGGAACTTGGGAGGAATATAGGTTTCCAATTAAGATTAGACCCTGTTGGGAATATGGTCCATGGAGAACAAGGTTTATTTTAAGTTTTGGGTTTGAAGCTCAGATCGGATTCCTACATATCCTGTTTGGATGGGAATCAAATCCCATGTAGTTCGATGAGTCTCAAAGGAGAGTGTAGTCCTTTGAGAGAAATGAGTTTGGGATTACTTACTGAAAATGATGCCTTAATAATATGGGGGATTAATTTGTGGATTATTCCTATGTAGGATTCCTAGATCAAGGGAAATAGGGTTGTATTCTTGAAAAGGATATCCAGCGATCTTGGGCCCTAAGAAAGATTCTTACATATCCCAATTATGATGCGAATCAGAGTTCTCATAGTTCATGCACCATGAGAGTTTATGAAAATTTGTAATCATAATGAATCTCTAAGCCCACATGAGTCATGATCTATGTGAGAAACAAGAGGATGTGAAGGATTCAACAAAGGCACCCACACTTTTCCTCCTCCACTAGTGGAAGGTGACACACCTACAACGATAACAGTGGACAAGGGAAAGGTGACTAGGGAAGAGGGCGAGGTGATGAGCCTTCCCTCTGTTCACTTTACATAGGAAAAGGGTCCTATGTAAGGAAGGAGTGAAGGTGAAGGAAGTAGATAGGATCAAGAGTTCAACCTCATAATTTAAAGGATAGGGGCTTACACAAGGATGGATGCCCTAATATTTTTCATGGTAGGAGAGGGAGAGTTCTCCATAATTCAAAATGAAATGTTATTTCGAACTGTACCTTCCCTACCAGAGACATGAGGTTTCAGGTCTTAGAGATGAAAAGTGGAGGAAAAAACCCAAACCATTATCCTCCAAACTGGGAAATTCCCAACACTATTTCTAGAAGAAAGGTCCATGTGACAATAGATATAAAAAACCCACAGATACTCCATGAATCCTAACCCCATTGTGAAAAAATGTGGAAAACCTATGAATGTGGATATAAAAACCCAAATAGGATAAATTTTGATGTTTCTTTCCATAAGGTTTGATATGTCAAGAGGTTGTAGTGGAAGTCTCAATGTAATCTCTTTCAGAAAAGGGAGCTAATGAAGAAGAATCCTTGCCATGAATGGCTTTGAAGAAGGCTCGATGACATGTAGACTGAAGAGAGTAGGTGAATCAAATAAGGGATACCAAGTATGTATCTGGAAGGAATGTATGGGCATGAATGTAGGCTTGGGTGACATGATGTTCACTTAAGTGATGAATAACATGGATGTTAATACTTTGGTGAGACTTGACTCAAGCCTTCAAGAGTATTCACAAGTATTCCCAAAAGTGGGGTGCTCAAGTTCCTTTGAGAGGAATAGATGGTGCACCGGTGTTTTTGATTAGGGAGGTTGGGATCTTTAGGTGCGTAAGTGTTATGTATTTCAAACACTAAAAGGACTTATTTCCTATGATCCTCCTTCAATTCCTCCCCTCTACGTTTTAAAGAAATACCGTGAATGTTTTGGAAGACTTGGTCAAAGTACTAGGGCGACCAGAGCAATAATTAGGATTTAGGGAAATTCATCCATACAAATGAAGGCCCCAAGGGTCTATTTATAGGAAAAAATAGGACCTTGGGTGAAAGGATATTGGGCGCCCAAGTGTCTTGTGTGCTGGAATTGTGGCTCGCAAGTACCTTGTACGCCGATAGTGTTTTGGATTGATTGGGGTGACACTTTGAGGACTTAGCCAAAATAATTACTTCATTTAGCTCTAGAAGGGTGGCAAGTAGGAGTTTTTGCATTGGTCTCTTGGGAGCCTCTTTGGGGACTTATCCAAAATAATTGATTCATACGACGGGGGATGTGCCCCCGCATCCCTTCTTGGGATCAGTATCAGGCTGCGGTCCCAACCCTTTGGGCCGGTGCCTTTTCTACCATCACTGACTCCCATAAAAAATATAGAGTCACACCATGAAATTTTCAAGCCCAGTTGAAAACATTTCATTGAAAAGTTCATGTAATGAATTTCATGGTGTCTACAACTAGATTGGGATGATTATAAAGAATATTATAGGACTATCTCTTTTAGTATGACCAGTAGTATCCCCCATTTCTTTTCCACCAATTGTGGATCTCTATAAGGGAATCTTCCCAGATGACTTGAAATGTCTTCACCTTGATATAGGAGTTGATTTCAATATTTAAATAAGGACATGTGCATATGACATTTTGATACCACTTATCATATACACTTTTATGAGTTGAAGGATCTCAAATTACCACTCTAGGACTTGGAAGAGATGGGTTTTATCCGGCCGAGTATATTACCATGGGGTGTACTTTTTTCTAATAAGGAATATGGTAGTCTTCAACATTTTGTAGATTACTAGAAGCTAAATTTGTTAACCATGAAAATAGGTATCATTTTCCTAGGATTGGTGATTTCTTGGATCATTTAAAGGAATCCCACTGATTCTCCAATATTGATCTCTAATCAGGCTATCACCAGTTACGGGTTATAGAGGTAGACACCCCAAAGATAATGTTTAGGTGAAATTATGGGCTATATGAGTAATTAGTGATGTTTCATGGACTAAAGAATTCACCGGTAGTGTTCATGGATCTCATGAATAGTATCATTCACACATACCTTGACTTTTTCATTATGGTGTTCATTGATTATATTATTATTTACTTAGTGACCCCATAGAATCATGCTATACACCTTATGATAGTCCTGATTTTTCTTTGAGTAAATTTTAATTATGAAAAGTTTTGAAAGTGTCAATTTTGGATTTATAAGGTGGAATTATTGGGGTATGTGGTTTCTGAAATTTGTATATTAGTGGATCCTAGGATAAATCAGGTAGTGATATCCTAGAAACATCCTCAAAACATGTTTGAGATTAGGATCTTTCTGGGTTTAGTAGGGTACTATAGGTGTTTTATTCAGGATTTCTCCCATTTACCAGCACCCATGAATTTATTGACAAAAAGAGGCATAGTTCTAGTTGTTGGACTAGTGTGAGGAGTCCATTATTGAGTTGAAGAGGTGGTTAACTATAAATATTTCATTTATTATTAATGTTCATGGGATTAGATATTTTATTTTTTTTATGCATTAGTAGTTTTTTGGGGGAATTATTAATGTATAGGGAGTGGGTAGTAGATTATGGTTCATGTTAGCTATGACCCCATGAGAAGAAATATCCTACACATGAATTGGATCTTGCATCCATGGTCCACAAATTGAAGTGTTGGAAACACTATCTATTTTACAATAGGTTTGTTATCTACATAGACCATAAGAGATTCCACCATATATTCACACAACAAGATCCAAATTTAAGGCAAATGTGCTGGGTAGTGTACCTATATAAATTCAATTTTGAGATGGATTATAAAATATATAAAATTAACATCACTGTATATGATCTTATCTATAATAAAAAATTATATTAAAATCTTGGTGAATGAACTTTGGAGGAAGAGTGGTTCCTAATAATATTTTTGGTTGGTTAGATTATGGATACTTTTGAGGACCACGGATTGATGATATATTCCACATCATTTGTCACATATTCTTTAGCAGAATAGTTTAAGGCTGGTTAAGAGATAACCTAGAGTGTACTATGATTAAGAATTTCATGGAGGTGGTGACTCGAGATCTTGGTGGTCATTGGGCAATGATGATGTGATCATAATACATGAGTGTGTTGTAGTCCCTACTTCAATCAAAAAAGAGTTGACGAGATACTTATATACCACTAAGTGGGGAGTTTATCCTAGAGTGAGAAGTTGTACAATGACTTTAGGTGGATGTTATGGTGGATAGGGATAAATAGGGACATTATTAGATTCAATTCGTAATGCCTTAACTTCCATAAGATAAAATCTACGAACCATTATCCTGGTGGTTTTCTATAGCCACTTATTATCCCCATGTGGAAGTGGGAGAATATATCGATGGAATTTTTGATAGGTTTTCTTAGGACACCAAGAAGCTATGATATTATTTTGGTGATTGTTCATCTACTAATTAAAGTTATTTATTTCTTGTTGGTCTGTGAGAATCAACCAATAAATGAGATGGAGTAGTTTTATGTCCATGAGATAGTACACATTCATGGAGTTCCCTTGAGAATTGAATCTAACATAGACACAAGTTTTACATCACAGTTTTAGTAGGGATTGTATAAGGCCTTATAGAATCAGTTAATATTGAGCACCACGTACTATCCCTAGACAAATGGACATTCAAAATAGACAATTATTATATTGAAGGATATGATATGGGCCTATATTTTTTATTTTAGTGAAGTGTGTGATGATCACACAACATTGGTTAACATCCCATACAAAAATTGTTACCAGGATTCGATTAAAATGGATCCTTAAGAGGATATTTATGGTAGGCCATGTTGTTCAAAACCATGACTATATGAGGTTGGCAAGGTAGTAGTTGTGTGGCCCAATATAGTACAATAAAAATTTGAGAGACGTTAGATGGTTTAAAAGAGGTTGATAATAACTCATAATAGGACGCGATATTATGTCAACGATAAGGGGAACCTTTGTAGTTTTCTTTAGGTGATCATATTTTTCTAAGATAAAATCTTTAGTTTGTACACCAACATTTGAGAAAGTAATATATGCTAGCTCCATGATATGTTAGACCCTTCAATATCAAAAAGTGTATTAAAATAGCAGTGTATGTTTAGATCTTCCTTCCTGCTACTAAGGTATGCATGATGTGTTTATTATGCCTCATCATTAGGGATAATTTCCTGAACCTACACACATGATTGACTGTGAGGGTGTATAGATTGAATAAGATTCATTTTATAAGGATATACTAGTTCTTATAGATGATTTGAGTGGGAAATTACTATGAGGGAAGAAGGTACGACTTGTCAAAATTATTTGACATCATGACTTTTTTATAGGTAAAGGGGACAAGCACCCGTTTATTGAACAAGAAAGAAACTCCTTTTGAAGGGATGAAGGAGAAACCCATTACAGACACAATGAAATCAAAGCCAGAAGAAACAACCCAAAGGGATGAAAGGAAACCAAAGTGATCAATGAGGTGCAAAAGTCAAAGGGAAAGAAAATAGTTTCATCGCCCCCCTTGAGAGAGATTACAACAGTGAGATTGTCAAAATGAAAGTGTTTCCCCCCTACCAAGTAGTTGCACTGTGATGGTAGCACAATGAGGTAGATCATTCCTCCCACACACATAAATATGTATAAGGAGGTCCAGAAGATAGATACCAGCACATCTACCTCTTAAAAGAGCCACCCACCCGACAATGCTTCTAAAAAAATCACAGAAATTCAACCTGATGCAACACAACACAAGAAAAATCACTGAGAAAAATCAAATCAAGGAACCCATTTGTCCTAGAAGATAGATGACTGGATGATGGGTGTCAACACACCCATCCCTCAAACGAGGCCGCCCACCTAGCAATAAAAGAAACTGCATTGCGCCAAATGTGATAAAAACATATTTCAATACCAAAAAGACTTAAAAAACCTACCAGCCACCCAAGAACACTTACAACAATTTATTGAAACAGAAAAGCACAAACACAGACCAAACATCACTCAAATCATCAACAAACAGCATCGTCGTCCGTCAACCAGTACCAGATCTCCAGTGAAGACAAAGCAGACCAACCAAGGTCAGTCAATCTCCAACTATAGAAGAGCCAAATGACCACCAATGTATCCGACAACCACACAATGATATTTAGCCACTGCCACAGAGGAGTCCCCTCCGCCTCCATAAAACCTAACTTCTCCATTCAGAGAAAACATCAGAAGAATCTTACAGTGAATGGCCTTCGCCTGAAGCTAGATCTTCATCATGTACATAACATAATCCGCACAAAAATGTCGAGTTGACCAGGGGGTTCAAATCAAGAGAACCGGTGAAGAAGAGTTCCAGTGACGCATCATCAGCAGCCCACTCCATCGCCTCGCTTGCAAAATCCCAGGAAAAACCCGCGACCTTCAAATCGTGCCGGAGGAGTCAGATCTGGGTAGATCTGAAACAAGTGGAGTCCAAAGGACCACCAAACCATCAAACTGCAATAAGGACAAGGATAAGACCCCCATGAAACAACACAAAGAGGAAAGGTTGAATGGAGAGGCTTGGAAGAACCCGATGTAGAAAGTGAATGAGATGAGTGGAATGAGAAAAGAAAACGGCAGCAAAAAGCTCCGATGTGAAGGAGAATCGCTCTCGGTGAAGGGAACCCCTAAGAGAGGTCTTACCTCACTCGGGAGAGAGAACCAGGCAAGAACGGCTCCATACCTTGGTTTTCAAATTATAGTTTTTGACATCATGAATTGATCTAAGAGGATACTTTATAGTAACAGACTATAATTCAAGCACAATTTCCTATGTTCTTTGAGTTTCCTTTAGAGATACTTATCAAGGTTGAGAAGTACTTAGAGGGGTATAATTGTAACATAATTGTTTTGGGTGGTTATGTTAATGCAAGATCTAGAAAGGATTAAATTATCTTTTTAAAACTTGTAATGGTTTAATCTTGGTTCTATAATTTCATGGAGGTTGTTAAAAGAATAAAAGTGGGTTTCAAGGATTTTGGTTGAAAACCATCAACAACAATCCCTGGTGAAAGTTGTTTTCTTATTGATTTTCCTCTATGTAAAATGAGAAAGGTAAAATGGATTATCAAGCCATTTTGGAGGTTGTAGTGAGGGAAAAAACCCAGGGTGTGGGAAACATGATTTTATGGATACCATTTTGGTATTTAATGTTTAAGAATACCACAAAAAATTCTAGACCATGATGGAGGGCATGGAAACTGTCATGATATATTTGAAACTAATAAAGTTTAATTTCTTCTCATATCTTGAAAAAATCAAAGGGGAAATATGTGTAGATTAAATTTGGTGATTTAAATGGGGTTTTTAATCATTTATACCCCCTATTAATTGATACATACCCCTCTCCTTGATGATTCCTTTAATTTGATGAATTCTAGATGGATTTAGGATGAACCTAGGGTGTGTGGTTAACCCTTCTTTCCTTGAGGATTTCAACACTGGATAACCTCATTTCTAGTTAACTCTCCCTACTTGACCTTTATCGAAGATCAAAACCTAAATTTGGTGGTTAATCTTGTTGTTTTGGATTCATAAAGACCAACTCTTCTATTATATTATCTCTTTATAATAGTGACACATTTCTTATCTTTCAACCAAACTTGAAGATAACCGTTGGTGATAATTGATGTTGGTTATGTGTTGTTCAAACCCTTGGCTTGTTCTTTCTTAAGAATTTCTCTATAACCAATGTTATTTTACATCAAAAAATTTCTAGGAGATCCTGGAATTAAAAATTATTAAAATTTGTGTGAAAACATGGTTTGAGATATGACACTCTTGGAAACATTTGACATTGACATCAACAACATTGAGGTAATATGTTCCCTAATATATAGAGGGTGTGTCTATGATCATTATCATGATATGAAATCACGTATTGATATTATTTATAAAATTATTGATTATTATCACATGTGTGTTCATTATTAGTTTGTGGGACCCAAGATTGAGTTTGGTCATAAGTTTGTGTGTTTGACAACTATTTCTCACTCTTGATATGCTATGTTTTTACTCAATATGATATGACTTCTTTCCATTTTATGTACATGGTATATGTTTTATTGTTTTTATATTCATGATACTAAGTGATAGGTGGATCCGTTGTGGCTAGGTTACTCTAGAGGGGGATATTGTTTAGTTGCTATGTATGACATGATGTCAAGAATGGGTTATATAATAGGTTATGGTGGCCTAGTATGGCCTGACTTGGGGGAATGATGATCTTATGTAATATGATTCATGAGGTGACATTGGGGAAAGATGGTCTATATGATCTGACCTAATAAATAACAAAAAGGTCTTGTGGAATAATGTTGTTTGACCTGGAGGCCTAGGTCCTATATTGAAATTGATAAACTATGAGGCTGGATACTTCACTTATGATATTTCCATGACCACTTAGGTTTTCTTCTATCATAGAGCTGAATATTGTATAATAGGGGTTCATGGCATCTTGGTTTATACATGAATGCTCAGTATAGTTTGTTTTATTATGTGTGAATTTATTTTTTATCATGAAATGCACTCTTATACATGAAAGCCAACGAGCCCGTACCCGAGTTGTAAGGGCTCCTGCTTGGCATCCAAGAGACCTGAGTTCAAAACCGGGTGGAGGTGAATTCCCAGGTTACTATAGCAGTACTGTATAAGTATTGTAGAATCCAGAACTATTCACCCAATTTGGGCCTTCGGGCCACCAGTTTTGGCCTATGGGTCTCCAGGGCCTTCGGGTCATCAAAGGCCTTCAGGCCACAGGGGCTTCGGGTCACATAGACCATGGAGTATCACAGTTCACACAGAACAGGCCCCAGAAGAGGATCCGAGCAACAGGAGTAACAGCCAAAAGATGTAGAGATAACCGGATTAGAAGAATGAGAGGGTATGACAGCCTCCATCAGGATCAGGAACTGTGCAGCTTTGTATGGGGAAATTCTAGTCGATCAGCAAGGCAAGGTGGGGAGATAGGAGATCAATAACGCAGAAAGCTGGGGAGGGGTAGTTCAAGTTGGCTGTGCCTATGGGTTATGTATTGGGCATGGTATGCCTCTCAGCCTTCAGGTCATGTATTGCGGGTTTGTCGGGCCTTGTGCCTTGGGCCTACGGGTCATGTACGGGTTCCCCTTAAACGCTTAAAAAGGGGGATTATCCATAATAATAATAAAAAGGAGGTCTTCGGGCCATTCAGGAACTCTTATACATGAAAACTCAAGTTAAGGATCCATTAGTGTTATCCTACTAGGTTTTATTACTCAAACCATATATGGGAATATTGATACATGTGTAGATATCTTTTTTTGGGATCTAGGTAAGGGAAAGGTGTCTATAAAAGATAGCTAAGCAGTGGATCATGGATATTTTAGTGGTATTAGGATAGAATATAGAGTATTTTCACGTTTTTTTATTAAATTATCTACTCACACTTATAATCTATATTGGAATTCCACATTGGGAGTCCAATTTATTTATTTTGGTATGTCATGTGTTCCATCCTTTATTACACTATGATTATTTAACTTCCACAATGATTACATGTGTCTTTTATATTTTATTTTTACTTTTGAGGTATGTATATGATATTGAGGTTATAATATCCCAATTGATTGTGTCTGTACCCACACTTCCAGCTAACAACCTCTTTCTTTTAGGGTGGCATAAATGAGGTCTTGTTGATCTTTGACACAGACTCGGTGGTTCAGGTTGCATAGATACATATGTGATATGTGGACCTAGAATTATATTACCCTATAATTAATTGCATAATGTTTTTTATCACATTAAATTTCTATGTGATGTGGGTAGTGATTCCAAAACTAATACCTTATAGGATGTGGTTAGTGATTCTCAGTCCACTATATTATGGTACATGGGTTGCGATACCCAATCTACCATGGTATGATGTTCTTGGAAAAGTGCCTTGAAATATTTTTGGATTTTATATGCTTATTCATGTGAAACATTCCTATTTTTTCACTAAGGTCCATAATTTATGATTCCATATTCTTATAACATGGTATATGATATACTTACAATGTTATCCTTCTATGGTCCTAGATTTCTATTTTATGATCTATGATTATTCTACGATGTTTCATTATCACTTTTTATGTTTCCAAAATATCATTATATTAATCATTCCATTCCTCTCATGTTGATGTTTCTTTATGTATATGATCTAATGATAAGTTATCAATGAATCATTGATATGATTTTCCCCTTATTGAGCATTTGTGATCACCCTTTTACTATGTTTCCATTTTCCCTATGTAATGAACAAAAATATTATAAATGATATATCTTTAAGTAAATGAGGCATGAAGATTTTTTTGAAGAAATATATATTGAATCATGAAATAAGTATGTTATGTAGTTAATCTCTTAATTCACTGAACCTTTGGGTTATAATAGCATATTTTTATTTATGAAATGTAATATATAATTATGTAAAATGATGTAAAATATATGTATGCCATGATTGGGTCATCTTAGTTGGTATCAAATTTACGTTTAAATTTGGGGATTATTTTAATAAGTAAAAGAGGACAAAACATTAAGTAACCTAGGTTGAAATGAACATATCTTAGGATAAGACATCTCATGATTTATTCCTTTTCATATTAATTTTATTTAATAATCTAATACTCTTAAGATATTATTATTTATTTATCACATTAAACATTTTGGTTTAGTAAATTGATAGAAGTAGGGGGAATTTAGTGAAAATAATACTATGGAAAATCAGATAATTATCCCATGGAACAACTAAATGGTATAAGAGATGGTGGGAAAACCTCTATGGTTATGCTATCTCTAGTTATGATTAACAAACTAAACCATGTAAAGATCCAAAATACTCCAATTAAGGAATAACAGATAATTGAGTACATCATGAAATAATGATCACCACCCTTTACGAGATCATTGGATTCACTATTTGTTGAATAATGAATCAACAGAATAAAGATATATTTTAAATTCTTAAATGATTAGAGAATTGAATGTTAGATTTGGATGTTTATTTTTTATAAGGTGAAGTAGACCAATGATAAATTTTGATCAATAACACTGAATAAAATAAAGAAATTAATACCAAGGAATGAGGGAAATTTAAGAATATATTTTCCAATATATATATTCCCAATGATCTTCTCATCAAAATGGAGTACTAATTCCTAGAGCTAAAATAAACAGAGGGAGAATTAATTGGCCCCTATTAAGAAATATTCACAATACTTCTAAGGTAAACCTCTAGTTTTATCATTAATCTCTAAATAAAAACAAATAATTTATTTAGTGGATCAAAACCAAGTATTTGAAAAGCATTAGTAGTATAATATTTTGGTAGCTATAAAGAAATTGTTCAATTTTAAATTTATATAGAAATATAAATTAGAGATACTGATTACACTTATTGATTTTAGGATAATAAAAAATTAAAATGGCGATCCAAGTAAATTAAAATGATAAATCTCATAGAGGAAAGAAAATTAAGATTTATGAAAGTAAAAAATATGGGAGGAAGCACTTGAGGAATTGTCCCAATGGAATGAGAAGATGTTTTATATATGGTGGAAGAGGTATCATGTATATAATTTGTGAAGATACATGAATAATCAAAGTAATATAATGGATAAAAATTAATTTCAACCTAATACACCACCATCACTTAAATGTTTCAAATATATGGAGTTTAGGAATAATAAAAATAAATGCCTCAATCTTTGAGATAATAAAGAAAAATTGATTCTAGAGACCTGAAAAACCAAGGGATAAATAATATCTTATCAAATAACTACCTATAAAGTGGATCACAAAATTAAAGTATTGAAACATACACTTATTATACACTAAAGATCTAAGAAAGTATTATTTTATTATAGTTCTTCACTTTCCATCACATCTATCAAGTTTTCTAAGATTACTGATTCACCACCTCAAATATTGGATATTGAGATATCATTGAAAATAGATGGTTGTGTGATGATTTCATCTAAATTATATAAATCATCATTAATAAAAGTTTTTGGTAAGATACTTTATAAAAATATAGTTATTCTTAACTTAGTATAATTCTATATGATAATAGGCATAGATTAAATTTCTCTATATAAAAATCATATCTGGTATTGGGATAGGGAAATACCATTTCATATCCCAAACCATCCCATGATTTTATATAAATGCAAGGATAGTTAGAAACATCATTTATGAACCAATTCCTTGATATGGGTCTTGATACCATATACTAAAAGATATTTAGCACAAAATTTTGGGGAGAAAATCAAAATTTATGATATTTAAATTGTGTAAAAGAATGTAAATGTATTTCCTAAGGAAATTTCTAGTTTTCCCCAGATTGTGAGGTTGAGTTTTTAATTAAACTAATACATGGTTCTACATCTACATTGATGTGTCCTTATATAATGGACCCCATTAGATTATCAGAACTAAAAAGGTAAATACAAAAGAATTTGGAAAAGGGTTTTATACACCTAATTGATTCAATATGGGGTAAATCATTCATGTTTTTTTAAGAAGAATGATAGTTAAATTAATATTTACATGATTATCATAATATTAGAAAAATCATGATCCTGAACAAGAATCCTCTACCCCATTTTGAAAACTTTTTTTATCTACTTTGTGGTGATAAATAATTTTTGAAGGATGATCCTTGATCTTAATATCATAAAATATGGGTGAAAAGGGAACATAAACTCAAGATAGACTTATTTACAAGTTATAGACCCTATGGATTCATAGTGATGCCTTTCAGACTTACAAATTCAACTATTATATTCATGTATTTGATAAATAGAGTATTTAAAGATTACAAAGATAAATTTTTAGCATCATTTATTAATGTTATTCTTATATATTCCAAGAGAGAGGAAGAACATTAAGAGCATTAGATAATTTTTTAATGACCTTAATAAAGGAAAAAAAGTAAACTAAATTCAGTATGTATTAATTTTAGCTACCAAATGTATCTTTCTGGGATCATTTAAAGTGAAGTTATATCTATGAATCCTTCAAATAAAAATTAGATTAAAGAATGGCCTATGTTAAATTTTTTTAATAGATATACATAATTTTCTTATGTTGATTAGATAATATTAATTATTTCGTTAGAAATTTCTCACAATCATTAAATCCATTATTAATGTTAATATAAAAGGGAGTACAATTTATCTTGACAGAATAATATGAGGGTATCCTCATGGATCTTAATAAGAGATTGTTCACTGCACGTATAATCTTAGTACCCTATAATAGAGAATTTGTTTTATATAAATTGATGATTAAAATATGTATTAGGTTGTTTTATCATGAAAAATGATAAGGGGATAGATTATTGAAAATGATAATTAAATGTTTACAAGAAACATTACTTGATGAGTGATCTAGAGCTAGCAACGATAATATTTAACTTAAATATTTGGAGGCATTACTTGTATGTTTAGAATTGTTATATATAAATTGACTAGAATAACTTAAAATATATATTTATAATGAAGGAGTTGAACATATAGTAATGTAGATGGTTAGAATTGACCAAGAATCATGATTTGTCAATACATTATTATCCCATGAAGGAAACAAATGTCACTATTTTTTTTAAAAATTTGAGGCTGAAGAATTTTTTTATTGAAACAATTGACTAATTTTATTTGGGTATAGAAGACCCATTACATGGACCATAGGCCCAGTGGGAATTAAAGCTCATTACATGGCCCTGAAGGTCAATATTTTCAACCCAAAGGCCCTCTGGTGAATAGTATTGCTACAATACCCAGAAAACTATAATACCTTGATATAGAAAAGTGTGGAAAATATTTTAATGTTAAAATAAGAAAAAATGGATTTATAATATTTAGAATTTAGATATTTTTCACATCTAGGGAAAAACCAAGGTAGGATCTTTTAGATGATGTTCATAGTTCATTATTATCTCTTCACCAAGGAAGTATAAATATTTAAAAAGATCTCAAAAATAATTTTTTTGTGGGACAATGTGAAGAGGGATATTATATAGTATACATCATGATGATTAGTTTGATTTCAATTTAAGACTGAACACCAGGAGTTAGGGGATGAATCAACCATTACCTATACCCTTATCGAAATAAGAAAACATCGCCATGGATTTCATCATAGGTCTTCCCATATCTCTAAAAAAAATAATGACATTTGGGTTTTGGTTGATCTACATACAAATTTTCTGAAATTATTTTATATTTGTGGTATTTTTCACTCAACATACTTTAAAATATATACAAAAATAAAGTGGTAATTATTCATGAAGTTCCACTTTAAATTGTATCCGATCATGATCCAAGGTTTACATACATTTTTTTTGAGAAGTATTTAATAGTAATTAGATATAGAACTAAACTTTAGCATATGTTTTGATCCTAAAACTGATGGTCAACCTAAAAGGACCATTAAAACTTTTGAAGATTTTCTAATATATTTCTCAAAGTATTTCAAAATAGATTTGGATCAATATCTACCTTTGGTTAAATTTTTAAATAAAAATAGTTTCAACTCAAGAATTAAAATGTAACCATATGAGGCTCAATATGATAAGATATGTATAAATATAATATATTGGGATGAAGTTAGAGGAATAATGTTTTTAAGACCAAATATTACTCTAGAAATGATGGAAAAGGATCAAACCATTCATTGACATATTAAATTGGTGAGAAGTTTTGTAATGTCCTAGAAATTCCATGTATTTTTTTTTTTAAAAAATATAGGAGATTATTTAAAGACCAGGCACATAGATGAAACTTGATTCGGAGGCTCGATGAGCCTGAAGTAAGTGTTGGAACTGTCTTTAAGTGTATTTAAAATATAATTCATACGCAGTTTTGGAAGCTTCTAAATGGATGCCTGGATTAAAAATTCAAGGGCACCGTTGTGTCCAGAATGACGACTTTACCTAAAGAAAGACGTAAACTGCATCAGAAAAGGTCAAGGGAAAAAGTTATTATTCATACTTTTTAAGAAAAATATAATAAAAATTTCTTAAGGAAAATTAAAATAAACTTTTAGTTTATTTTATTTGACTTTCAAATTTCTTTGTAACGTAACGGCATTGCAACCCGAGTGTAACAAAAAATTTGTTTCACAAATAAAATAGCCTAACGACACTACAAGTCAATGTAAAAAAAATTATGAAACACATTTTCCCTATTTAATGGGTTAACTGAAAAGAGGATTGTTGGAATAATCAAGTATTTCTTTCAACCCTTGGAGATTTGGAGTTGGAGAGCAACAATCAAGGAATGACTAATGGCAATAGTGTGATCTTCACCAACGAACGATCCAACCTCGAGGTAGGGGTTTGATTCTAAGTGAATTTCCTTTCCCCCCATTCAAATATTTGAGTGAAGAATGTGGTTCAACCCATAAAAAGATGACCTGCATATTGATCGCTTATGCGGTAGGGTTTCTAATCTTGGGGTTTAAATCGGAGTTATCCATGTTAGATTCCAAAATTTCCTTCCAACTTGTTTTTGAATTCTAATGTGGAGGTATTGGTCCAACACGAAGAAGTCCTAGATCCCTCCATTGGGGGAATTCTTGTGTTCCTCTTGATCGAACATCCAGATCAATGGAGAGACAACTTGGATTATGTAGCAGTGATGACGACGACCCTAGGATCTTGAAGATGCTCATGTATAAGAAAACGGACCACCAGAGTGGGTCTAGTGGCCCACGGTGGTGGTGCGCCATGGTGGAGGAAGAGGCCAGAGACAACAGCCATAGGCAGGGGATTAGGGCTACCAAAAATGGTGTGAGATCATGGGGTGAGCCGTGTAGTGTCACATGGAAAGCCGCATCCCGTCACATGGCTGGAGGGTCGCGGTCTAGCTGGACCACTGTAGCAGACCGTAGGATGACCCGCAGAGTGAAGGGAGACATAGTGGGTGACACATCATTGGTGGAGTAAGGCACCCTGATCATAGAGGGATATGCTAGATCTGGGTCAGGTTGATGGAACCAGGTCAGGTCTGGTTGATCCAACTAGGTCAGACTAGACCCCAGACTCAACTGACCCCTTTTTAGTAAAATGAGCATAAATTTCAAACCGTATGTCCAATTGATGATACTTTTACGGCATTGGGACCCTTTCGATGAGATGGTCCTTTTGAAATAATCCACGATAGTTTTTGTGGAAGTTGGGTTAAGAATGATGGCTTAGAGATTAGATTCTTTAGAAATCAAGAATGCTAGGAGCAGGAATCCTACGACTGGCTATAATAAGAAGAAAGTGACGAGCATACCTCAGTGGCCCAATAGATGAGAGGAACTCATCGGCCCAACACTCCTTTGTGATGAGAGGAACTCAGTGGCCTAGAAGACGAGTAGACCTCAGTGTCCTATCAGATATTTGAGATGAGCAGACCTTAGTGGCCCAGAAGACCTCAGTATGAGTAGACCTCAGTGGCCTAACAGACCTCAGTGGTGAGCGGTCCACCATGGCCATGAAAACCTTAGCAATGATCAGAACTTAGTGGCCTAGTAAGGCATAGTGACTCATCATGGATGAGTCCCTCAGCAGTACAAGATGTTCAGCATTATGACTAATAGTCTTTATTTCTATACTTTAGGTTATAACTATGTGAGATGTCCACTAATTTGTGTGTACTTTTCTTTTTGGTCTTTTATTTTTGCTTAGGGATCCCTACTGAGTATTTTGTTACTCACCCTTACACAGGATCCACCCGCACATATCTTGTCTTATGTAGATGGCGAATGTTTTGGCAGATACCTTGGCGATCTAGGACCAGGTGGTTCCTAGTGAGGATAAATAAGTGAGTCATACTACTACATCTTCAAGTAGCCACTATTCACCTACTCTTTAGGTAGGTTTTTCTATGGATGAGTTTCTAGAGACTTTTTTACCCCTTGTTTATAGATTGTATTTTTTTGGGTTTGTATTCTAGCCCCCTTTACTTCTATATTCGTACTGTTTACTCTCTGTGGTTGTCTTAGTAGCATGGATGTTTTCCATTTTAAACATTGGGGGATGGGTTTGTGAGTGTTTGTTTGTATAGGTACTCAGAAAATGTCTCACACTTGAAGGATAATGCATTCGATGCTAGTCACCAGCCCCTAGCCTTTAGGAGGCGGGTTTGGGGTAGTCACAACACATGCCCTGGGGGATGGGTCCTGAAAAATTGGTATTATAGGGAGGTTGGTTCTATATTAAGGACCAAGATTCTGTGGCTTTTTTATGGGGAAAATTTTTTAAATATTTAGAGTATGACTTTTAGTCTTGAGGAGTCCAGTGTTGGTGTAGCGACCGATGTATCCATACACTAGGACCCTAAATCAAGTTTTTTGACTCGGTACATGATATCTCTTATTGCATGAATCATATTGGAATTAAGGGTGTTCTAATATCCTTATTGAGTCAGATTCAGCACACTAGGTATAATCTATTGAATTTGGTTCATCCTTATCTTCTTCAAGATTCCACTACACTACCAGCCAGCCAGGATTCTAGTGTGTGACCACAAGGACGGTACACCTAGTGATGAGGCGTCAGCACAAGGACCAGTAAAAGAGAAGTCCCCACTTGGAGGCTCACCAATGTTTCCACCCCTTTTGATCAGCTGTTTCCACCAGACCTTCTGGTATATTAAGCACGTAGATTCTGTGCCTTACATAAGGACTAGAGGGAGAGACCTCCCATGTTTAGGGGTGAGACTGACAACAGGTGGCTGAGGATTGGCTCAAGGCGGTAATATGAGCCTTCCATCTGGTGAGGATGCCTCTTGAATAGATGGAGATCTTGGCCACGATCCTTCTTTAGGGTTCGATGGGGAGGTGGAGGAGCTTGATGATCGAGACTCACGACAAGGAGACCCTCACCTAGATAGACTTTGTTCTCCTCTTCAGGGAGGATTTATTTCTAGTGACATTGTGCTCAATATTCATACAGGAGCTACTTCACCAACAATAGGATAGAATGATAGTAGAAGAGTACTCAGTGAGATTCACTAATATTTCTTGTTACTCTATAGAGATAGTGCAAGGCCCATTCTTCAGGACTTGAGATTTTAAGCAGGGACTACATTGGGAGATCAGGTCATCCATTGTATCACTTAGCATCCCTACTTAGGATGAGGTGAAAGAGCAAGCTCTACTTGTAGAGATCATACCGGCAGAGTACGCGCCAATAGTTGGAGATACCCGTAGACACTGGGTGGCATAGTCTTCATTCATGGGTGGTAGGAAGAAGACACGGGGACCCAAGTGGGTCAGGAATTTCATGGGATGACCCCAAGATTCAGGATCCATAATACAAGGGTTCTAGGGTAGAGGGAGTCATTATAAGAGTAGGGTGTGTTACTCATGTGGTGGGTAGGGACACATGACTCGTGATTTCCAAACTTTCTGCACAAATGTACGAAAGATGGTCAAGGGACTTTTGAGGTAGAGGTAGAGGTTCGAGCAGGGTGGTCCGTAGGGTGGCAGACATGGTAGGGGGAAGGAATATCAGCAGGTGTTGGGAAGAGATTCTATGTGCTAACACCCCTTAAGTGGTCCACCACGGGCTTCGGGAGCTGGTGGAAATGGGCAAGGCCAGCTTTAGGCGATGCAGGCCTATGGAAACGGTGCCCTAAAAATGATTAGAGGTACAATCTATGCCTTCTCCAACTTAGCTACAGTTCTTATAGACACAGGTTCTAATCACTATTTCCTTTCCATAGACTTTTCATGGATCTCAAAGATTCCTATGGAGCCGTAGGCTCAATACATTGGGTTAGAGACTAAAATAGGAGGGGATTCAATGATTAGACATTGGTGCTAGCAATGTGAGATTACTATTGGAGGAGAGATCTTCGGCTGGGATCTCCTAGTAGTAGCTTCAAGGCCTTATGATGTTTTCTTGGGTACGGATGGGTTATCTACAGTTCATTATCAGATCGAATGTATTAGGCGTATAGTGTGGTGCATTCGTAGATATGGGATAAGGTTTACCTTCACTAGTTATAAGGGAACACATTCTGTGTAGGACAAACTTTCTCAGAGAAGGGTGAAACCGATCACTCACCAGTTGGCTAGCCTCATCCTCAGTGTGATGGATGAGAAGATTCCTCACATTCTGTCACGACCCGTCCTTGGGGCCCGTGCCGTGACTACCCCAAGCCCGCCTTCCATAGGCCAAGGGCTGGCGACTAGCACCAAAGGCGAAAATCCCGATAACAGGGAAGGAATTGCCTTTAAAAAAGTAAACAAAATACCACAGAGTACAAGCAGAAGTGAAATACTAAGTAAAAGTGAACAAGCTGTGATGAAAGTAATGGGGGCCGGAAATACAAGCCCAACTGTAAAGTACAACTGGAATGGGAAAACAACAACTGGAAAGTAAAACTGCAACCTCGATCCATCCACTGGAAGTCCCTCCTGAAGGGTGAGTACAGATGGCTCAGCTCCTGGATCGTCCACCACTGATCCTACCTGAAGGGTAGGTACAGTTAGCCTCAACAACGCTCTCACCCGTCAGGCTCCTCCGAGTGTCGTCTCACCATGAAGTCCACCTCCAAATACTGACTCGTCGTGTAGTCCACCTCTGGGTACCGTCCAGTCCTCGAATGCTCGGCCTCCTTCAGCACTGCCCGTCATCTGTAACCAACACAACGAGGTGCGGGCAAAGCCCGTGCAGGGATGAGTATAACAATACTGAGTAGGGACCCCGAGACCCTCAAGGTCTCACTAAAACCAACAATGATAACCACAAAGAAGATCTCAACAGATAACCTATACCTAGGTATATGCCCATACATATACCTAAGTTATCAAGTAACCCATCTCAATCATGAGGAAACACAAAGATCATTGACTCAACTCAAACCAGGATTTTCATTATCGAAACCGTAACTGCTGAAGAGCTCCGTCTCTAGAGTGTACAGTGTACCTGTCATGACTCCGAGGTACTGCTCACTAACCAAAGACTGTTGAGGTACTCCTCCTGTCGAGTACCGCGGGACTGCGGCCTACTACCGGGCGCTCCGTCCGCTGTGGGTCTGTCGCCAAATACCGGGCGCTCCCCCTAATAGCCTACAGAGGTACTCCTCCGGTCGAGTACCGCGGGTCTGCTGCCAACTACCAGGCGCTCCGTCCACCGTGGGTCTGCCGCCAAATACCGGGCACTCCGTCCACTGGGCTAGTTGACTCACTCCAAGTGGAGTCGGTCAAGCAGTCCTCAGGTCTCAGTCGTCTACACGGTCTCCGTACTCCGCTCGCTCGTCTCTGGGAGGGTCCGCTCCACGAGCTACAGGTCGATACTCCAAGTATCACAAAGTCCCATGAAGAAGTGTCTCATGGACCGCCTCATCATAGGGGTCTCAACGCAACAGACGGCGCGTCAATCGGACGCCCGGTCTGCGAGTTACTAGCCTTTTCGTCCCAGGGGCCCGGTTGGTTTCGTGAGTGAACCAATCCCGGTCGTATCTCAAATGTACCCCGAACTCTCATAGGGTATACTCATTGGGACCGTTTCTCAACGTGATCAACAACACCGCTGACGGTTCGTCAAACGGACGTCCGGTCTGAAAGATATCAGCTTTCCCGATCCAGGGGCCCGGTTGGATTTTAGGTACAATACAACCCGGCCACTATCCAACTATAACCAAAACTCAGGTGAAGTATGCCAAAATTCCGTCTCATCAAGAGGAAAACAACGAGACAGATGGCACGTCAATCGGACGCCCGGTCTGTGAGTTATTGGCTTTTTCGTTCCAGGGGCCCGATTGGTTTTGTGAGTGAACCAACCCGACCGCACTCCGACGGGATCCAAACCTCGTGCAGAGTAAGCCAAAAGATCCGTCTCACTTAGAGGAAACCAGAAAAGTCGACGACATGTCAATCGGACGTCCGAAACTCACGATATGAGCGTTTCTTCCCTGAGGGCCCGGTTGGTTTCGTGTACGAACCAACCCGGCCGAACCCAAAGTTCTCCAAAACCTTGAGTGTAATATACCAAAATGATCGTCTCGATCCAAGGATCACGTTTCCGCTGACAGTGTGTCAATCGGAAGTTTATAGCTCAAGATATGGGCATTTGACCGAAAGTGGTCCGAAAATGGGGGGTCTGGGCCAGGACCGACCCGGGTCGACCCACACCGGGTCGACCCGACCCGGCGGGGACCGGCCCGGCCCGGCCCGGTCCGGTCCGGCCCGACCGGCCGGCCGCAGCCAAGCGGTCGCCGCGGAGCGGCGGGGGTGCCCCCCCCCCCCCTTCGCCGCTGATTGATGCCGGCGGCAACCGCCGCCAGCAACTTCCGATGGCGCGACGCCGCCGCCGGTCGCCGGCGCCGCCTTCGGCGGACCACCGGACATGCTCTAGTGTTTCGTTTCTCCTGTCGTCTTCGCCTATGGTCCTCCCGGGACCCGTTCTTCACTGCGGAGGCCTCAAAACTACCTTGCGGCCTCGTTGGTCGTCGCCCGTCAATCCGCACATCAAAAACGAAACGCGCTGTCTTCGTGGTTCTCCAGCGCGGCGCGCTGGAGCTGCGCCCCTTCACCGTGGCCCGACATCGACCGCGGATGTCTTCGGGTTTCTCCGACGCGGTGCGATGGCGTCGCGCCCTTGTTTGTTTTTCACGACGCGGCGCGTCAGCGCCGCACATTCCTTGTCGCAAGTTTCCACGCGCTGCGATGGCACGCGCCATTCCCGTCTCAATCCACAAAGAACCAACATGAAAACTAAGGAGGAAGGTCGGCCGTGTTTGTGCGGTCCGACCCCCTCGCATTATTCGATAAAAAATGGTTTTTAAAATCCACGAAGATCATCAAGTTGGTATTCACGAACAAAATAAATAAAATTAAACCCCTACATCGATCCACATGTACGAACGATCCGCGGATCAACACGGAATTGGTTGGTCCGCGCTCGTCGTTCTTTTCCCAAAAGATAATAGAATACCAAAATAAAATCCTAACCCGCAACATAATCTTCGCGGATCAAATTAATGTTTATTTGATCCGCGTTCTTTGATTTAGAAGGAAGTAGCATGGGGTTCATTAATATTTCATAAACAATTCCCTACCTTGGTTTCAAGAGTGGAGCTTGATCGTAGGATCGTCGAAGAGAAAACATCGCGGTATAACTGTCGCGGAAAGAGACGTCGCGTCGCGGATCGGAGTCGGTCTTCGAGGACTCGGCGTTCTTCGACGGAGTTCGATGCGTTCTTCGCGTTCCTCGTGTTCTTCATCGAAGAGGATGAAGAACTCTAGATTTCCTTAGCTTTTCTCCCCAAAACCTCCCAAGCAACAAAGTTTCTAACCCATAAAATAAGTTCCTAACTTATTTTATTAACACAACAAAACCTTTTAATTTCAAGAGTTTAAAAATTTGAATAACCACACTAAACTCACTCCATTAATAACATAAGTTATCTTAATTTATGGTGAGTTGAGAGGATTTGAAGAGTTGAAGAATATGAAGGGGTCGGGTTTGTGTGGGCCCCACCTCCCTCATAACCTTCAAAGGGAAGTTGGGTAGTTACCCAACTTCCTCCCAAAGGATAAATACACTTAGAGAAAAATAAAAATTGTTGTTGAATTTTTATTTTTAACTTCCACAAATTTTATCAACTTCTCTCATGTAAATGAAACTCCGGAATAGGAGTTCCTAAGAAATTACCAGCGTTACGGTTCCATCGGTGCCCTCAGAATTCGATTCTGATCACCGGTTCAAAAGATAAGAATTCCCGCTCGTTCGTTCACTGAACGTACCTGAGCCAAACTTCGGAAATTTATTCCGGGCACACCGGGCCTCAGAATCAGGTGTCGTCAGAAACTACGTTCTTGTAAAATTCCAAAGAAAATTATGGAAAAAATTTACTTGAAATTTTCCAGGTCTTTACATTACTCCCACCTCAAGGATTTACGTCCCCGTAAAGCTTCAACACAAACTAGGGTCACAAAAGTGGTACAGAGCACGCATCTGAGCCTTCCGCTCCCATGTGCTCACCTGGAGGTTCCCGTACTGCCAAAGAAAGTTCAACCGAGGAATTGATCGTCCTCGTAGGATCTGCTCCTATCGATTCTTGATCCCAACAGGAACCTTCGTGGAAGTAACCCCATCTCCATCGTCCTTCTCCTCAAGGTCGATGATATGCGAAGGGTCGAGCGCGTATATCCTCAGTTGAGATACTTGGAAAACATCGTGCACCTGGTGCAACTGAGGTGGATGGGTCAAGCGGTAACCATCTCGCCTACCCAGCTGAGGACCTAGAAAGGTCCGTTGAACCTTGGAGATAACTTTCCGCCTTGGCCACATCTCTGTAAACCTCGTCGAGGTGAGATCCGTATAAGAACGTGGTCGCCATCCTCAAACTCTAGAGGTCTCCCTTTTTAGATTAGAACTGAAACTAAAAACGATTGCTGCCACGAGGGTAAAGTTGGCCGACTCAAGAGTGATCGGTCGCACCCTCCCATGCATGAGTTTAACTTGTGCTGCCCAGGGTTTCCTTTTCGCCGACCAAGGAAAACTCATCCCGCCATTTGCCTAATACCGTCAATTTGAGTATGAATAGTGATTGCCAAATTCATACTCAAACTAACGTCGTAAGGCCTCGACGCTGCCACCAAGAGGTCCCAACCGAGACTCTCGCTTCAAGGGTCAGATCACACCGTCGGAGTAAGTGTGACTATCGTGTCTCCTCCCAATGGTATCTCCAGACGTGAGGGTCAAGTCAACGGCTTAACCGAAAACTGTAGGTCTGGGACTAGATTCATGGAAGGAAGGGATGATTCGTTTCGATGTCTGTGGCTACGGAATCTAGTAGAAGACAGAGTCCGCACTTCAAATCATCCTTAGAACCCTTTTTGGTCACACTCCATGACCGCAAGCAGCTACTCTCTTTCCTTGCTCTCCAAATCACTGAGTCTAGCGGGGACTACAAAGGCGGGTGACGGTAACATGTTGAAATGTACACCACCACAAGCTGCTCTCCTAGCTCTACCTCCATGTCTCCTGCTCTGTAGATTCATATGTCCTTAACATTTTCTCTTCTTGAAACATTTTACATGCCCAAGTCTCCAAGACTGGCGCCAGTTTCCTACTTTCCAAACTTCTAACATTATCTGGATGTATTTGTTCAGCAAAGAATTCTCAACCACAAAGGTTCCTTCTATCACCCTAGCCTAAGTATGAATTCATATAGAAAAGGTGCTGGCTCGGAAGTCCTTAAACAAACGACACTTAGAGGTTAGAGCTCTATTGCACTGATCGAAACACATTCATCGAGTAATCGGTATGTTCGGTACGCCTTGATAAATTCTCAGCTATAAACACGTCATCCCGCAGAAACTGTATAAGCTCTAGAAAACTCTCGGCTACCTCCTCAAGCCAGTCCTTAGCCGCCTATGAGCCAGGTTCACCTCGGAACTTGAGGGTATCTGAAGTTAGATCACATGTAAGGCAGTAAGCTTACACGTGTCACCTACCGGTACCACCGGTTGTAACTGCTGACCAACAGGTAGTGATTTATAGCTGACACACTACCCAAAGGCACAATCTCAGGCATCGGTCCACGTACCGAAGCCTCATCACTATACGGACCATCCTCATGGTTATTCACTGGAAAACACTAGTGGCCAAGTCCACCATCCACTCTACTGATGTCTCAGCTAGGCGATAAACTCTAGAAATCGCTTCCAGCCACTGCTCTGCAGTCTGGGAAACTGTCTCGCCTCGTAACTTCTGAGGCCTCTACTGCTGGAACTCGTGCTACGCGCTCTGCCTGCGTGCACAGTTTGCTAGTATAGCTGTTGGCATCTGCTGCCCAACAGGTGGTGGTGCTGCTGGTACACAACCCGAGGGTGCCAACATAGTAAAAAGGGCCCTGCACCGGAGCCTCGTCGCTCGGTGAGCCGTCATCGAGTACTCTCTCGGAACTCCAACTGACTATCTGTGTGGAGACATCCTGAACAGATGCGACATGGTCAACGTCTTATACCTGGTGATCTGACCTGGTTTGAGCTGACTTTAAAACTTTCTGGAAACACACACGCAATCAGTGTTTTCGTGCTCAAAGTCGGAAATTAGTTGTCAGGGTCCTGGTTTATGGATACGTCGGCCGCCCGCACCAACACTGGACTCCCTGAACTGAAGACCACACTCAATACCCTTAACACTATTGCCTCACATAGAATAAAATATCAGAGTCATAAGTTCTGCGATAGAACCAAACTCCTCTGATACCAATTTGTCACGACCCATCCTCGGGGCCCGTGCCGTGACTACCCCAATCCCACCTTCCATAGGCCAGTGGCTAGTGACTAGCACCAAAGGATACAATCCTGATAACTGGGAAGACATTGCCTTTAAAAAAGTAAACAAAATACCACAGAGTACAAGAAGAAGTGAAATACTAAGTAAAACTGAACAAGTTGTGCTGAAAGTAATGGGGGCCGGAAATACAAGCTCAACTGTAAAGTACAACTGGAATGGTAAAACAACAACTGGAAAGTAAAACTGAAGCCTTGATTCATCCACTGGATGTCCCTCCTGAAGGGTGAGTACAGATGGCTGAGCTCCCGGATCGTCCACCACTGATCCTACCTGAAAGGTAGGTACAGTTAGCCTCCACAATTCTCTTTCCCGTCAGCCTCCTCCGAGTGTCGTCTCGCTGTGAAGTCCACCTCCAGATACTAACTCGTCGTGTAGTCCACCTCCGGGTACCGTCCAGTCCTCGAACGCTCGGCCTCCATCAGCACTTCCCGTCGTCTGCAACCAACATAATGAGGTGCGGGCAAAGCCCGTGTAGGGGTGAGTATAACAATACTCGGTAGGGACCCCGAGACCCTCAAGGTCTCACTAAAACAAACAAGGATAACCACAAAGAAGATCTCAACAGATAACATCTACTTAGGTATATGCCCATACATATACCTAAGTTATCAAGTAACCCATCTCAATCATGAGGAAACACAAATATCATTGACTCAGCTCAAACCAGGATTTTCATTATCGAAACCGTAACTACTGAAGAGCTCCGTCTCTGGAGTGTACAGTGGTCCTGTCACGACTCCGAGGTACTGCTCACTAACCAAAGACTGCTGAGGTACTCCTCTTATCGAGTACCGCGGGTCTGCAGCCTACTACCGGGCGCTCCGTCCGCTGTGGGTCTGTCGCCAAATACCGGGGGCTCCCCCTAATAGCTTACAGAGGTACTCCTCCGGTCGAGCACCACGGGTCTGCTGCCAACTACCAGGTGCTCCGTCTGCCGTGGGTCTGCCGCCAAATACCAGGCGCTCCGTCCACTGGGCTAGTCGACTCACTCCAAGTCGAGTCGGTCAAGCAGTCGTCAGGTCTCAGTCGTCAACACGGTCTCCGTACTCCGCTCACTCGTCTCTGGGAGGGTCCGCTCCACGCGCTACAGGTCGATACTCCAAGTATCAAAAATTCCCACGAAGAAGTGTCTCATGGACCACCTCATCATAGGGGTCTCAACGCAATAGACGACGCGTCAATCGGACGCCCGGTCTGTGAGTTACTAGCCTTTTCGTCCCAGGGGCCCGGTTGGTTTCATGAACGAACCAATCCCAGCCGTATCTCAACTGTACCCCGAACTCTCTTAGGGTATACTCATTGGGACCGTTTCTCAACGTGATCAACAACACCGCTGACGGTTCGTCAAACAGACGTCCGGTCTGAAAGATATCAGCTTTCCCGATCCAGGGGCCCGGTTGGATTTTGGGTACAATCCAACCCGGACACTATCCAAATGTAACCAAAACTTGGGCGAAGTATTCCAAAAGTTTGTTCTCATCAAGAGGAAAACAATGAGACAGACGACGCGTCAATCAGACGCCCGGTCTGTGAGTTATTGGCTTTTTCGTTCAAGGGGCCCAGTTGGTTTCGTGAGCGAACCAACCCGAACACACTCCAACTGCATCTAAACCTTGAGAGGAGTAATCCAAAAGATCCGTCTCACTTAGAGGAAACCAACAAAGTCGACGGCTCGTCAATCGGACGTCCGAAACTCAAGATATGAGCATTTCTGCTCCGAGGGCCTGGTTGGTTTCATGTACGAACCAACCCGGCCGAACCCAAAGTTCTCCGAAACCTTGAGTGTAATATACCAAAACGACCCTCTCTATCCAAGGATCGCGTTGCCACTGACGGGGCATCAATCAGAGGTCTACAACTCATGATATGGGCATTTGACCGAAAGTGGTTCGAAAACGGGGGGTCTCGGCCCGGTCCGGCTCGGTCCGGTCCAGCCCGACCGGCCGGACGCGGCCGAGTGGTCGCCGCAGAGCGGCTGGGGTGAGCGCGGCCGCCCCCCCTTCGCTGCTGATTGACGCCTGCGGCAACTGCCGCCGGTAACTTCCGGTGGCGCGCCGCCGCCGCCAGTCGCCGGCGCCGTCGCGCCGGCGTGGCGCGCTGCCGCCACCTTCCACGGACCACCGGACGCGCTCCGGTGGTCCGTTTCTCCTGCCGTTTTCACCTATGGTCCTCCCGGGACCCGATCTTCACTACGGAGGCCTCAAAACTACCTTGCAGCCTCGTTTGTCGTCGCCCGTCAATCCGCACGTCAAAAACGAAACACGTCGTCTTCATAGTTCTCCGGCACGGTGCGATGGCGCCGTGTCCCTTCACCGTGGACCGACTCCGACCACGGATGTCTTCGGGTTTCTCCGATGCGGTGCGACGGCGTCGCGCCCTTGTTTGTTTTTCACGACGCGGTGCGTCGGTGCCGCACATTCCTTGTCGCAAGTTTCCACGCGGTGCGACAGCATGCGCCATTCCCGTCTCAATCCACAAAGAACCAACATGAAAAATAAGGAGGAAGGTTGGCCGTGTTTGTGCGGTCCGGCACCCTCGCTTTATTCGATAACAAATGGTTTTTAAAATCCACGAAGATCATCAAGTTGGTATTCATGAACAAAATAAATAAAATTAAACCCCTACATCGATCCACATGTACGAACGATCCGCGGATCAACCCGGAATTGGTTGGTCCATGCTCGTCGTTCTTTTCCCAAAAGATAAGAGAATACCAAAATAAATTCCCAACCCGCAACATAATCTTCGCAGATCAAATTAATGTTTATTTGATCCACAT
Source organism: Viscum album (assembly GCA_963277665.1). Classification (NCBI taxonomy): domain Eukaryota; kingdom Viridiplantae; phylum Streptophyta; class Magnoliopsida; order Santalales; family Viscaceae; genus Viscum; species Viscum album. The sequence continues at coordinate 1,250,223,892 of OY728120.1, forward strand.
TCTTTGATTTAGAAGGAAGTAGCATGTGGTTCATTAATATTTCATAAACAACTCCATACCTTGGTTTCAAGAGCGGAGCTTGATCGTAGGATCATCGAAGAGAAAATGCCGCAGTATAACCGTCGCGGAAAGAGACGTCGCGTCGCTGATCAGTGTCGCAGAGTCGGTCTTCGAGGACTCAGCGTTCTTCGATGGAGTTCGATGTGTTCTTCGCATTCCTCGTGTTCTTCATCGAAGAGGATGAAGAACTCTATCTTTCCTTAGCTTTTCTCCCTAAAAACTCCCAAGCAACAAAGGTTCTAACCCATAAAATAAGTTCCTAACTTATTTTATTAACACAACAAAACCTTTGAATTTCAAGAGTTTAAAAATTTGAATAACCACACTTAACTCACTCCATTAATAACTTAAGTTATCTTAATTTATGGTGAGTTGAGAGGAGTTGAAAAGTTGAAGAATATGAAGGGGTGGGGTTCGTGTGGGCCCCACCTCCTTAATAACCTACAAAGGGAATTTGGGTAGTTACCCAACTTCCTCCCAAAGGATAAAAACACTTAGAGAAAAATAAAAATTGTTGTTAAATTTTTATTTTTAACTTCCACAATTTTTATCAACTTCTATCTTGTAAACAAAACTCCGGAACATGAGTTCCTAAGCAATTACCGGCGCTACGGTTCCATTGGTGCCTTCGGAATTCGATTCCGAGCTCCGGTTCAAAAGATAGGAATTCCCGCTCGTTCGTTCACTGAATGTACCCGAGCCAAACTTCGGAAATTTGTTCCAGGCACATCGGGCCTCGGAATCAGGCGCCGTCAGAAATTGTGTTCTTGTAAAATTCCAAAGAAAATTAAGAAAAAAATTTCCTTGAAATTTCCGGGTCTTTACACTTTCTTCTAGTGGTGGATGAGTATGAATACATCTTTCCTAAGGATGTTCTAGGATTACCCCCTCATAGGGAAGTTGGATTTTTCATTGATATATACCTTGGGATGACACTAATATCCAAACCATCATATCGGATGCCTCCCACAAAGCTACATGAGTTGAGGGTATAGTTGGAGGACATTCAGAGGAAGGGATACTTGAGGTGTGTTTTACCATGGGAATCCATAGTATTTTTTTTCAAGAAGGTATACGAGAGTTTGAGGTTATCCATGGACTTCTGGTTCCTGAATCAGGTGACCATCAAGAACAAGTATCCACTTCCAAGGAATGATTACCTCTTCAACCAACTGAAGGGAGAGAGATGGTTCTCAAGTATAGACCTCATATCAAACTTTCATCAGATTCGTGTATAGGATGAGGATGTATCAAAGACAACCTTCAGGTGTTGGTATATACACTATGAGTTCTTGGTGATTCCCTTTGGCATGACCAATTCTCCAGTAGTGTTTATGAGACACATGAATATGATCTTCTTGCCTTACATTGACTGGTTCATCGTGGTCTTCATTGATGACATCCTAGTGTACTCGACTTCTGAGGGGGAGCACACGACACACCTAAAGATAGTCCTAGATATGCTCCGAGAGCACCAGCTTTATGGGAAGGTGTCAAAGTGTCAGTTTTGGATTTGGGAGGCCCACATTCTGGGGCATGTCATTCCAAAGACTGGTGTTTCAGTGGAACCAACAAATATATAGGTGAATCTTTCTCAGAATCCATCCAGGAACATGACTAAGGTTAGAAGTTTCATGGGATTGGCTAGATACTATCGGAGGTTCGTGCCTCAATTTTATAGGGTAGCAGCACTCATATTAGCTTTGATACAGAAGGGACAACCCTTTGTGTTGATGGAGAAGTTCCAACAGAGATTTCAAGAGCTGAGGTAGGGACTGAAGTGTCCCCCCTTCTTGAGAATACTCGAGGAGTGCATTGGGTATGTAGTATTATGAGATGCATCAGAGATCAGAATTGGTTGTTTCCTGATGAAGGAGTTGGCAGTGATCACTTATGGTTCCTGGTAGTTGATGCAGCATGAGAAAAATTATGTGACCCTTGACCTAGAGCTACAAACTGTGGTATTTTATTTGAATATGTGGCAGAAATACTTGATGGGAGAGTGATTTACCTTCTACTCTGACCAAAAAAGTCTCAGGAATATATTCTCCAAGAAGGGCATGAACATGAGGCAGTGGTAGTGTCTAGATTTCATCTAGGACTATGACATTGAGATAGTATATACTCATGGGAAGGGAAACATTGTGGCAGACACACTCAGTAGGAGATTCCATTTTTAGTTGCTGAGTGAAGCATCGAAGAAGTTATATTCGACGCAAATATCCTTCGTGGATAGTGATGGAGAATCTTTTCTTCAGTCGATGGTTATCAATCCCACACTCTTATAGCGAGTTATGGAGGCACAACTTTTGGATGTTAACTATGAGGACTAATATGCTCAGTTATCCTCAGGACAATATCCTAATGGATATTTGGTAGGTGGAGAGAAAATCATTCATTTTAAGAGGGCACATCGTGGTACTAGTGGCATCACTTGAGGAGGTTTTGAGGGAGTTCCACACATCCCATTTGGGGATACATATAAGAGTGAAAAAGATTTACCAAGATCTCTAACATTAGTACTGGTGGCTAGGGATGAGGAAGGAAGTGGAAGTGTTCATTTTACAGTTCCTCACTTGTCAACAAGTGAAGGAAGAGCATCAGGTTCAAGCAGGCTTGACTTAGCCACTCGAGGTACTAATGTGGAAGTGGGATGGTATCTAGATAGAATTCATGACTGGTTTACCCCGCACATCTTGAGGGCATGATACCATTTGGGTAATTTTTGAATGACTAACCATGTCGGCCCAATTCCTACCCATCCAGGAGTAGGGTTCAGTATAGATCTTGGGACGCCTCTATGTGCAAGAGATAGTTCTACTCCATAGAGTACCATCGATGATAGACTTGGATCAAGATACACACTTTACATCCCAGTTTTGGAAGGGATTGCAAGAGGCATTTGGGACTTAGCTACGCTTGATCATAACTTTCCACCCATAGACATATGGTTAGATAGAGAGGACTATCCATGTTTTAGAGGACATGCTTCACACTTGCATCTTGGACTTAGGTCTTAGTTGGGAGGATGATCTACCTCTAATGGAGTTTGTTTACAACAATGGATACCACTCCACCATTGGTATGAAACTGTTCAAGGCACTGTATGGGTAACCATGAAGATCACTATTATGCAAGATAGACCCAGGGGAGTAAGCACTCATGGGTCTAGAGTTGGTACACGCTACCAACAAGAAGGTGCAGGTCATCCAGGAGTGGATGTAGACTACATAGAGAAGGAAAAAATCTTATGATTATAAGATATAGAGTCCCTTGGAGATCAAGGATGGAGACCGTTTGTTTCTTCAGGACTCACCTTAATAGGGATTATAGAGATTTGTAGGGGGAAACAAGTTGTCTCCGAGATTCATTGGCACTATTCAAGTTCTGGTAAGAGTTGGTGAGGTGGCACACCACCTAGCTCTTCCCCCACAGATGCACCATGTGCATAATGTCTGACACATATTAGAATTGAGGAGGTATTTACATTATCTATCACATGTCATCAACCAGTTGAATTGGACATTGGTGACGGGAAAACATTTTCAAATTTCCCAGTAGAGATTGAGGATCGATAGGAGTGGGTGCTTCATGGATGGTCGATTCCTATGGTGTGCGTTTGGTGGCCGCATGAGAATTTCCAAGATAGAACATGGGAATGGTAGGATCAAATCCATGCATAGTAACACCATTTGTTTTTATCCCTTGTTTTGGATTATAAGGAAGTAGATCCTTAAGGTGGGGAAAATTTAATGTCCCAAAAATTTCATGTAATTTTTTTAAAAAATTATATGGAAATATTATGAGACTAGGTGCTCAAATGATACATGATTATGAGGCCCAATGAGCTTGGAATAAGAGTTTGAACTTTTTTTAAACTTATTTAAAATAACACATGTATGATATTTTGGAAACATATAAATGGGTACTTAGATTAAAAATATGAGGGAACCATTGTGTCCAAAATGATGACTTTACCCATGGAAGGACCTAACATTGACCATCACTGGTCGAGGGAAAAAGTTATTTTTTGTACTTTTTAAGAAAAATGTAATAAAAATTTGTTAAAGAAAAATAAAATAATCTTTTAGTTTATTTTAATCAAATTTCAAATTTCATTGAAATGTAATGGAATTGCAACCTAAGCGTAGTAGAAACATTGTTTCATAAATGAAACAACATAACAAATCTGTGACTTAGCATAATAGAAATGCTGAAAAATGTTTTCTCCATTTAATGGGTTAACTGAATACAAGATCGCTGACACAATATATTATTTCTCTGAACCCTTGGAGATTTGATGTTGGTGAGATATGACCGACAAACTGACACCAATGAAATATCAAGGAATGATGAACGACAGCGGTGCAATATTCTCCAAAGATTGATCAAACCTCGAGGTAGGGGTTTGATTATAAGTAAATTTACTTTTTTCCCATTCATGGATTTGAGAGACGAACACAGACCATCCCACAAACAGGTGACCCACAGATTGATCCCTTATATGGTAGGGTTTCTAATATAGGGGTTTGAATCAGAGTTATCTGTGTTAGATTCTTAAATATCCTCCCAACATGTTTTTTATTTATAACGCAGAGGGATCAGGTCGACACGAAGAAATCCCAGATCCCTCTGTTGGGGGAGTTCTTGTGTTATTCAAGACTGGACCTTCGGATCAACATCGAGGAAACTTGGAGTATATAATAGTAACCATGATGACCCAAGGATCTCGAAGCCACTTGAAGATTAGATAACGTACCACTATAGATGGTATTGTGTCCTGCATAAGAAACCACCAAAGAAACAATAGTGGTGGCCGTCTACCATGGTGGAAGATGAGGAATGCAGAAACAACCATTGTTGGTGGATCGATGTTGCCAACAACAGCTGGCAGTGATAGGAGTGGATGTGGCTGGAGGGAGGTGGTCTAGCAGGACCACAATGGCAGACCCCATGGTGTCCTGAGGTGTAGAGGGAGATGTGTCGGGTGTCGCATCTCAGGCATAGAAATCGGTCCCGCTCCTGGTGGGTTGGGCCAGTTCGGGCTGACTAGGTCGGACTAGAGTCAGACCCAATCAGCTCCTTTTTAATAAAACAAGCATAACATCCAAACCATACGTCTGATTGATGAGATGTTTGCGGCATTGAGACCCTCATGATGAGGAGATCCTTTGGACACACTATAAGTGAGTTTTTGTGGAATTTAGGATATAGAAATGGCTTGAGGAGAACATTCACCCATAATCTAGCACGCTATGAGCTGGAATCCCATGGATGGCTATGAAAAGAAGGAATTGATGAGCAGACCTCAGTGGCCTAGTTGATGGGAAGGCCATAATGGACCAACAGATGAGCAGACCTCAGTGTCCCAACAAACCTTAGTGACGAGTGAACCTCAGTTTCCTATCATACGAGCAGAACTCTGTGGCCCAACATACCTCAGTGACTAAAAAAACTCAAGGGCCTTGCAGACATTAATGATGAGCGAACCTCAGTGGCCCAGCAGGGCATATTGACCCATCAGGGATGAGTTCCTCTGTAGTACAAGATGTTCATCATTATGATTAATAGACTCGTTTTCTATACTTTAGGTTATACCTATGTGAGATTTTCACTACTTCATGTGTAATTTAAATTGTGGTCTTTTTTGTGTGGTTATGGGTCTGTAATGAGTATTTTGTTACTCACCCCTTCACGGGCTCCACCCCCACATATTATTTGCTGTGCAGAAGACTGAATTTTTTATAGAGACCTTGACAGTCCAGGACCAGGCGTTGCCCAGTGAGGACAGACAGGTGAGGCATACTCCTGCAACTTCAGGTAGCTACTCTTCACCTGCCCTTCAGGTAGGGTTTTTTGCATATGGATTTCTAGAAACTTTTATACCCCCTTGTATAAAGCCTTTCTTTTGATGGGTTTTAATTTTGGCCCCCTTTACAACCAACATTATACTGTTTACTCTTAGTGGTTGTCTTAGTAGCATGCGTGTTTTCCCTTTTTATCATTGTGGGTTGGGGTTGTGAGTGTGCGTCGGTACAAGTACTCAGAAAATTCCTCCCACTTGCAAGATAATGGCTTTGATGCTTGTCGCCAACCCTTGGACTTTTGGAGGAGGGATTGGGGTAGTTGCGACATAGGCCCCAGGGGATGGGTCGTGACAGGATTATAAAAAATCTATGTAAATAATAATTAAATATCACAATTGAAGAGGGTTATAATATTTTGGAAGAAGGTGAAGTTATGAAATAAATACATCTGAACCTTCAAGATTCTTTAACACATGAGGAACATAACATAAAAATTGGAACTTACACAAAACCTTTTATAATTGTACAATATGTTCCATGTAAAGATTCTAAGGATGTACATATTGGATTCATCACATTTACTGAACTCAAATGTTGTTCAACCATAACACAATCACTATTATAAGGAATTACTAGTGGAGATCTTGGATCATAGAGATAAAGTATTATGAAACAAGGAAACCCATCTTTTCAGGGTTCTATAACAAAAACAAAAGTTTTAGGAAGTGAAATTGGAACCCAAATATGTAATGAGACAAAAATACCCTCATCTATTTTCTTCTGAGTAATTAAACTTCAATAATGATTTTTCAGGGGAAGAATATAATAGACCATATTTTTAGCATGAATTTTCCTTCGACGGGTCCTATAAATTATTCTACAGACAATAACAAACTAAATTGAACAATGTATTATTTTTTTAAGATGGAATATTTAAATATAAAATTAAGTACTATAGGAAAGATAAATGAAACATAATTAGAAATATTATAATAGGATTAAAAAAACAAGTAAATAAAAATATTTAATACATGAAGTATTTATCATCATGGTGTCCCATATAGATCATACCATCAAGTATAATTGTATATATCATGAAATAAAAAATAAATATTGTGGAATTATTGAGATTTTAAAATTTTTGAATATTTTATAGGATTATGTAACAAAATATTTTGGAATGGGAAGAAAGTAACATGTCCATTATATGCTTTTTGGGAATATATGACCATTGGGTATATCTGGCTGTTGGGAATATATAGACATTGTGAGTGTAAAGTTATTAATTATATAAATTTTATTATTATAATGTTAGTGTAAATAATATTGTATACTAAATTAAATAATCGAGAGATATTCCCATTATATTATAGTTGTTGATATGGTGATCATAGATTTAAGTAATCACTTTGTGAAATTTATTTAGAAAGGGAGTATCTATGAAATAAAGTAGTTTAAGTATTACTTGTAAGGATAATTTTTCTAATCTTTGAAAGTAGGAAGAATTAATAGGTTTTTTCCTTGACCAGTCCCAAGCTGAACGTTAACAAGTACGACTTGAGACAAATGATATGCAAAAGAAATTCAAAATCATGGAAATCACTAAGATATCCATGTTTGATAAATCACTACTCAATATTACAAACAATTATTATATCACCCTTAGGTATTATATAAATAAATTGAGATGTTTTATGAGTATAAGTTAGGATGTCATCAATAGGTAATATTTAATGTAATAAAATGATATTTAAAAAAAATATACAGGTATTTTTAATTATTAGAATTATCTTGTGTATTTTTATATATTATTTATTTTAATAAATATATCAAATTTAAAAATTATTCTAATAAAATTTATTACTTTTTATACAAAAAATATTACATTTATCGAATTAATATTAATTGGTAGGAAATAAGATTAAATTCATTTAATGTTTTAAAATATGATTTTAAAAAGACATTGGTTATAAATATATGTTTTTATTTTAAAATAATTTATTATCACTTTTATAAATTGAATTTATGAATTTTTTTTCATAATTTTGTTTATCATATCAAAATTAGATAATATGGTCAATTTAATTTTTTTTAAAAATACTGAGGTAAAAAGTCAGTTATGATGGTAAAGGGTAAAATGATGTGAAATATTAAAATAAGGTGTAAAGTTATATAATATCTCTAAAAATTATCAAATAAATATATAGATAATGGAATTAATGACCTATACTCATAATGTTTCTATTTTGGATCGAATTTCCTTGTAAAATAACATTCCTTACACATTAAAGAATTTATATTTGTAGATATTATAGTCAAACTCTTCTAAAAAATGATCCATACTCTACCCACTCAAAACCAAACATATAATTTGTTTTCCTCTACAATATCTACCTAGGTTTCCTAATTAAAAAGTATCTTTTATGATATGAAGCCCCAAAACATAATAAGGATCCCCAAATCCTTCAAAATTAAAGAATGTTTATAAAGGAGGCAAAGTTTCTACTTACTGAGTAACAAAACCATTAATTTATTTTACTTTTATCATACAATCCCTTACCTTATAAAATATTATTTAACACTCTTATATAACCTATATAATATCATTATCATTTTTATAATGATATCATCCTAAAGTAAGTATATACTCATCTATTAAATTATGGTTTTTTCCTTTTTAGGTTAGTTAAACCACTTATAGGGAATATACTATGATATTTGAACTATAAATTATTATGGAAACCAAAATTGAAGTGATATATTATATTAATGATGAATTTATGAAATTATTTCATCTTTATAATTGTAATATAAATAAGTATATTTATTAATGAAATGAATTCTTTTTATTGATTTTAAAATAAAAAAAGATAAATTTGTAACAATTCCTAATGAATTATTACTATATCATCTATGAAATAATCATGGGACTCTACCTATATTTAAAAAATATTTATATAATTTATATAAATTTTTTTCAGTGATAATAAAATGAGAGTGAAGTAAGTACAAAACCCACCATACTGAAGTAGTCTTGAAAAAATGGAACAATTAACACCTGAAGATTAATATTAACTATCAAATATTATTAAATGCACTATACAATTATAAATGAATGGTATTATGAAAAAATAATGTTCATATATAGCTAAAAAATAAACCTAAGTTTATTATATATGGAGACAAAGCCTCTTCGAGCAAGAAGGAATCTGTGGTAAGGGTTTTCATGACTCAATTTCATTTTAATGAGTCGTACTATTTTTTATTTATCTATATTATTCTATGTTAGTTATATCATAACATTTGAATTTATTATATCCAGTATCACCTTATATTATAGGTATATATCCTTTACTTATCATAATATTATTTTTTATTCAAATTTCATTAAAATATCAGTTTCAAAGGATAATTCTCAACCTTTATTTTGGGTACTTACTTACATATTCATGTTATTTACTAAAAAAAGGTTTTTCTATTATTTTTAATGTTAAATATTTATTTGTTATTCCCCAAACCCACATTTTTGGACCTAGTTCTAAGCATATATAATTTTACACATAACATGAATTATAACCAAATCTAAGATTCAAAAGTTTAGTGTCTTTGGGAACTGAGTACATATTTCATCACCAAAATATACAATTTAATAAAATACTTCATCTTTGCCCCCTTATAATCTAATAAAAAACTCTTCAACAAGTTTAATCACATGGGGAAATGGGGAATCATAAGAAAGGAGTGAGATCAAGTGATTAATAAAGGATAAAATATAATCAATGATATAAAGAGGAACCCTCAATAGATTATATGAAAATGTGATATATGTTTATTGAAAAAATGCAATGATTAATGGAATAAGATTATGAAATTATAAGAAGTGAGAATGAGGAAATATTGACTAATAATAAATGATGGAATAAATTTTATAAAATAATGATCCTAAAGGCATGGAATATACCTATCAGAACAGTCTATGGGTATTTACACCTCTTGGGTGGGACACTTACCTCAAACCCTAGTGTAAATTATTTCCTTGTGAAATTGCATTTTGGACAATACATAAGTATATAAAATCATAATCATATATCAAGGAGCACTGCTAAGACCGTTAAAATTGTAGGGAAAATATAAACACAGCGAGATTATAAATAAAATTGTGGAAAATTCTAACCCAACATGAGCCTTCATAATGATCTCATGAGATATAAATAATTATCTTATTAAATATAGGGATATATAATTTTGATCTCTCCCATCATAAAAATGATATATTCATATATTTTTTGTGCCACATGAATATGAAAAAAAACATAAATCAATAAAAATAATATCATGATTAACCTATGGGAAAAATATTAATAAAAATAAATAGAGTATATATCAATCTAAATACCTTTCAATCCTGATAATGAAGTATAAATTCTTCACATTGTATAGAATAAAGGGAATACATTCAAGTGAATAATTTCCCTTGTCTACTAAAGATATGAGTATATTAGTGAATAAATTTCAATTGAAAGAAGGAAATTTAAGGTTTTCACAAAGGAAATACATTTATAGAAATGTCATCATTATACATAGTTTATTACAATGCTAGAAAAAGGTAGCCATAAATCATTTCTCTCACATAGATTTAATTTCCACTACACATCACGTACATCAAAACATGGTTAACTAATTAAAGGATTATTTTGAAATGGGAACTATTTATAAAATGGACACCTTTCAAATAAATTCAATATAAGACATTTATAGAGTATAATATGAAAGAGTATTGAAATGATTGAAATTTCATCAAAGGATGATAATAAATTGAATAGGTTTTATGAAAACAATTTCTTATCTTTAAATTAATGATAAAATAAATAAGGAAGAAATTTTTTTTATTGTAATTAATATATGTAATAAAATGGTATTTTAAAAAATAATCATGATTACAACATGTTATAAATATAATTTGATTGAAATATATTCTTGATAAGAGTAGAGAACAAAACTTATGATAAATATTAAAAAGAGTTTTATTAAATTTAGAGATATTTTAAAAATAGATAAATTAATCACTTTAGACATAAATATAAAAAATTTATAATTTTTTAATCATTATTTTAATATTAAAATATTTAAATAAAGGATCATTCATAATAAATAAAGTTAAAGTAGAGAAACTTATAGATGAAGATAAATACTGGAAAATATTCCCTTATAAAATTTTTATGTTGTGTCATAAAGAAACAATAGAAATGAAAATATAGAAGTATTGTATATCCATAGAAATAAATGAATTAAAATAGAGAATATAGGTCATAAAGGAATCATATAGATATGTTGAGAGAGAGATAGATCAAGGGTGATAGAAAAAAAATCTTCAATAAGATTGACCCCTTATGAAAAATGTAAGTTGTGATATATGAAACCATAATAGCAGAAAGGATACCCTAAATTCATCAAATTTTAAGGTAAATCTGTAGTTTATATATTAAATAAATTTCATATGATACATATATAAAAGATAACAAGTGGAATAATTCTTTAAAATAATAGAAATTCAGAAAGTAACCCAAACCTCAAGTATCGACTTGCTTTGTATGTCCTATACCTTATTTTTTAATCAAATTGTATTAATTATTTACTTTAATAATTTTTTTCATTTATATATAATTACTAAAATTACTTATAATTATTTTAATTTCATGTATTATTTGTTTATTGAATTTATTTTTCATGATTTTACCATTTTGAGGTTATTCAGTATATAATTATAAATCGTATTTGATATAATGGTATCACTTTTTGGTCAATATACAATGGTTTTATAAGATTAAAAATTGTCAAGTTATAGTTTTTAAGTAATTATATATGTGAGGAAGTTCAATTTTTCAATATATAATTACAATTCATAATATCTTCTTTGATAATCATGTTTTAAATATTTAAAATGAATTTGATTATTTACTTTCAATACCATTATTATCAGGACTATATTATAATTAAATAAAGATGAAAATGTTTTTATTAGATTTTTAAAATTTTATTAAATCATTAAATATAGTTTTAAGAGTATACACAAAACATAAGTGAATAAAAATATCATCGCAACCTTAAGTAGTATAAAACCAACACAGTGAATGATATTTTTTTTAAAAAAACTAAAAGGTAGGTAAAATTAATTAATATTTGAGTTTTGTAAAAACATTAATTTATAATTAAACTATCTTTTGAAGTTTACTTTTAATTATCATTTATATTATAGAAAGGGGTAGTAGGATAATTGAAATGAGGAGCTATGGGTTTTAAAACCTGTCTTTTAACATTGTAATGACTTATGAACAAGGTTTGATGTGAGGTAATGGGTGATATATCAATAATAATGGATACAAATGATGTTAGTAGAATTTAAATAGAATCATGGAAGTAAAATAATATATTTATTAAACTATTATTAAGTACAAGAATCTCAAATGAGAAAATAATCAGAGATTTGGGAACCCTTACATCGACATAGTAACGAGATATGGAAAAGGGCCCAATGAGATGGAATGGGTAATCTTGAATTGATAATAAGTTAAAAGGATGATAATAAAATTTAATTATAATAATAATATTTTATAAATAGGATTCTATAAATATATTTTAAAAGAAGGGTGGAGGATGAGGAACCATTACCTTGCTCTTCAATTTTCCTCTGGATTGAATCTAAGGTCTTCAGAGGAGAGAATTTTGATTATAGTAGTGGATTAAGGATGTGGATATGAGATTTTGAAGATGGATTTGGATATATATTTTTCAAATAAAAGTTTTTTGTAATTTAGGATAAATGGGTGGATAAGGGGTTCATATATAGGCTTAGGAAATGGATATTTTAGAATAAAGTATTGATATTTTACTATTTACATCAAATAGTTTGAATAGTTTTTATTTATATGTCTTTTATTAGTATGTAATTTAAAAATAAATTTTTATTTAACTTTTTAACACAACCAAAACCAAAATGAATTTATTTTCTTATACAAAGTAAATAATCAAATATAGTTTTTACTATAATAAAATATAACATTGGTTTTAAAAACTAATTTATAGCATTAGTATTGAAGTATGGTTTTTTTAAATTCAATATTTTACTCATTAAATACATTTTAAGAGAAGAAAGAGTTTTTATAAAATTTAAGTCACAATTATGTCATGATGATTACATAAAAGTTATGATTTTTGTAAAACTGTATTTTTTTCTATTCATAAATGATTCAATTTTTTTATAGATTTTTTTAAAAATTATCCTTAGTGTAATTTTGTTGTGGTGATTCAAAATTCAAAATTTATTTTTATTAAATTTGAATTCTAAATATTATAAATTTAATTTTTAAATAAAATCATATAATATATAGAAAAACAATTTATTTAAAATACAACCTATATATTTTGATATGAGTTATTAAATTTTTATTTGTTATCATTAATTAATTATTATACATTTTACAAATAATTATTTATAATGTTGAAACATAATATCCATTTTATAAAATATATCTTCTAATTAAGTTAATTTTATCATCTAATTAAATATTTATGAAAATAGATTTGTTTTGATGAAAATTAAACATTATAGACACAATGTTATGTTAATGACCATATTACATTTATAATGACTAACTTATCTCATGATAATGTATAATATTTGATAAGTATATATTATATAATTGAGAAATTAAGTTTTAAAATAAATATAATTAATAACTCATAGAATTATTTTTGTATAAAACATGTCACTTATTATTTTAAAAGAAAATTTCTAGAGTATAAAAATATGAAAAAAATAATTAGAGCATCAAATGAATTATTATATAAATTATAAACTCCTTATAAAATATCAATTTAGTATAAAAATAATATTTATCCTTTTATTTTATCATATGTTGTACATGAAATGTTATATAACATTAAATGTTATTATCCTTTAAATGGACATATGTTACAATTATATAAATACTATAAAATATTTAAAATAATTTTTCAACAATTAGTTTTTTATGAATAAATTACTATTTAAATATCAATAGGAAAATAAAAATATTAATATTTGTAATATACTTATTGAATAAAACTATATGTGTAAAAATAATCATGAATATAGTAAAATAAATTTTATAAAACATTTTTTATAAATAACTATTCATCATAATATTACATTATAATTGAATTAATTTTTTGAATAAAAAAATATTAAATAAAGGAAACTACTTAGGTGATAAGTATATAAAAATTTCATTTATATCATTAAAAATAAAAGAACGAAATGTATTTAGCATTTACACATATAATTAAAGAATAAAATTTTATAAAATCATTTATTAAAAATATGGAATGTTATGATATTTTCTTATGTAATTATAATATTTATTTTTAATTTTATTCAAAATGAAGTTTGATATCACTTTTATCAAAGTTTTTTTTACTTTAAACATTATAAAATGAATGAAAATTATTTCTTTCTATTTCGATATCATTTTTTATATTTTAGTCAGTGTTCCTTCTAATTTTTTATATTCAAGGTTCAATTATTGGGGTATTTATCATTAAAATAATGTTTTAAATTTATTTTTTCAATTTTTAAAAATGGGTTTGAAAGTTAATTATAACTTTGGATTTACCAAAATGTAAAAAAAATATTAAAAATCTATTTATGATTTCTCTACTACTTTTCTTTATTACTATGTAATATCCATCATCTATGCGAAGTATATTTCATGTATCACCCTTTAATTTTTTACATCATATAGCTCTTTTGGTTGATTAAATTTTTGGTATCATCAGATCCAATTACCGAGTAATTCTTACGTGATACATTATTAATTTATTGTATAACCAATTTTATTTCCATGGATTAATCACAATATGATTTTTAATGGATATTTAATTGAATTTATTCGATACAAATATGTATGATTATATCTTAATATAACAGGTCGGTCTGAAATTATATAACCATTCGATACATTGAGTAATATTTTTTATCTCAAAGATTATGACAAGACATGAGTAGTGATTCCCAATCCAATATGTCACGATTTTATCAGAAAAGAGATATGATATATGATATGATTTTCTATGCTTATATATGAACTAAATTCCTATTTTATATCTCCAAGATTATTTATTTATTATTCTTGATTATTATACAATGTTATATGACATTCTTTTGTGGTTATCCTTTTAGTCCTATATTTTTATTCCATGATCTGTGATTATGCTATGTTGTCTCAAGATCACTTCTTATTGTTCCATGATCTTATAACATTAATCATTTCATTCCTCTCATGTTGATGTTACTATCATGTTTATGATATAATGATTAGTTTTATTTGAATCAAAGATATAATTTTCCCCATATCAAGCAATTTTTACTACCCTTTTCCTAGGTTTCCATTTTTCCTAAGTAATTAAGAAGAATATTATATATGATATAACTATAAAGGTATAATTATAATTTTTTTGAATGAAATATATATTATATCATGAAATAATTTGGTTATGAATCTAAAAATGAACTAAACATTTGGGTATTAGGAGTGTGTTTTATTTGTGATATATATCATATAATTATGTGAAATGGTTTAAAATATATATATTCTATAATTAGGATTTTATAGGATCCTTGAGGTGTTTATTGATTAATTATCCACAGTGGGAGATATATTTGAGAGTTTTACAGATAATATTAATGTGATTTTGAAAATATTATATGAAATAAACATTTTTATTTATTATAAAAAATTTCAATTCATAGTCATTAGACGTATAGTTCTTGGGTGAAAATTCTCTAGGAGAGGGATTGAGGTTGAAAAATACAAGGTAAAGGTGATTCAAAAATTTCCTCCACCTAATATTTTCAAGGTTATTAGGAGTTTCCTTATGTATTTTAGATTCTAAATTCATTTCCCTAAGGATTTATAAAAAACCATAAAACCCTTGTGTTCATTTTTTGTTAAGGTTACTCCTTTATTTTTTATGAAAAATGTATCAAATATTTTAATATTTTGAAGTAGAAATTTATTTCTTCACCTCTTTTAATAACCATTAAATGGAAATTTCAATTTTAGTTGATGTGTGGAACTTGGGAGACTAAAATTTTAATTTTTTTTACTATTAAAATAAATAAAATTTTATGTATTATACTATTCTAGTAGTTTGTTAGATTGGGATCAAACAAATTATTAAGCAGTTGAAAATAATCTCTTGGTTGTGGTGTTTTCCTTGGAAAAGGTTTTCTTGTACTTGATTGGTTCTAAAATTATTATATTCACCAACCCTTATAATTTATATTAATTTTTGTCCAAAAAACATATCAATGTAAGATTTATTAGTTTTATTCTTTTAAATCAAGAGCTTAACCTTCAAATAACTGATTAAAATGGGGTTGATAATTTGGTTTTCAAAAACATGCCTCAGTTATTCAACATTGAAAATAGTGACCCAATAGAAATAAATTATATATTATTTGATGAAAAATTGAATTTTTTATCATTAAAATATCCCCCATTGTTTACTTATTTAGTGAAATTTTTTAGTTATTGGAGTGACCCCTTATGATTTTAATAACAAAAAATGAATACATTTATTTCAGAAGTTAACCACTTATTTTATGAGGAACCTTTTATCTTTTGGAGGTGTATAGATGGTATTTTTAGGATGTGTGTGATAGAATAATAAATAATACCCATTTTTAATTGTTACCACTCCTCACCTTTGGGAGGACATCATGGGGGAGATAAGACATCACGTAGAGTGCTTCGATCTAGCTTATATTGTTTCACTCTATTCAATGAATATAATAGATTTTATAGTTGGTTTTGATAATTTTTATTGGTTAGTAAGTATAGGTAATTTTAAAGTTATTTAACAAAAATAACTTTAGATTTTAATATATTTTTTTTTTAGGTTTTAGAATTCATGAGGCCTTCCCCTCTTCAAATGGTAATGAGTAAATCCTAGTGGAAATGTATTATGTCACAAAGTGGGTTAAAGACATAAAAATAGATAAAAATAGATATCTTAAAGTGTTTTAAAATTCATAAAAAAGATTATATTGTTAAGGTTTTAGGTTCAAAATGCCTTTAAAAATAATAATAAAGTATATTTTAGGAATTTTAACTTCAAATCCATGATGGAAAAATTGTGGAACAACCTAAAAAATTGGTTCCACTTTTCACCCAAAAACTATTGGGAAAGTAAAAATTTAAAATAGGGAGTAGGAAGAAAATTTATAGAATAATGTGAGTGGTTTATGGAATTGTTTTTCTCTAAAATTATATGATACTTTTTGGGACTAGAGAAAATCCTTCAAGAAACCATTATGTGTATATCCTTTTAGTCTCATATATGAAAAATAATTCCACATATTTGTTGAACATTAACATAATACATTATGGGTTGTTAATAACTTTATTTTTGAATTGAAAATAACTATAGAAAAGTGAAATATAGTTTTTAATGAATTGGAATAAACTGGGAGAGCGTCATATCCTTTTAATTATCACATAATTCAAAATAGAGAGTTTAATGATTGTGATAAATTGTTTCTTTTAACTCATGATTGATGTTTTTTCTAGGAAAATTGAAATCTAAATGGTTCATTCCATTTACAATCACTCAAATGTTTTGAAAATTATAGTAGAATAAAAAAGACCATTTCTATTGAAAATATAGTGAGTAAAATATTACATAAGAGTGTGTACTAAGAAGTTGTCTATAGTCTACTAATAAATTATATAACAATATTTAACTTGAAACATTAAATCCAGTACTTCATGGGACTAAATCTATGTTTTATTTGTTTTTATTTTTTTGTTACATTTATTTTTTCATTGAAATTAAATTAATCTTGTTTTTGTACTATAGTATTATGAACTAATGAATATTCATGTATTTTTGTAACTGAAAATTCACTTAAGATGATTTTCCAGTAGTTATTGAGGTTTCCCATTACACTATTGAAATAAGATATATTGGATTTGTTTTCTTCAGCACTATTTATTCTTATGATTGTATGCATTTTATACTATACATAAAATATGAATTTATCTTATAGGATCTGAATAAAGGAACCCAACAACTCAACCATACTAATAGGGTAGTACTTACATGTCTTGATGTTACAAAAAAAATTACACTCCACCTAGGGAGTATTTTCTTCACAATTATATATTATTGATACTATTTTAGCTGTGTGTTGAACATGTGAATGTTAATTTCATTTATCTATTAAGAATAAGTTTTATATTTTAATTGAAAATATATTTTATTTTTTTAATTGATGTTTTATACTAGTTATAATTTTTGTGCTACACTTAGATAGTTTAGAAGTGATGTGTGCATACTTTATTTGTAGTTTTCTTAATTTTTTGAGGATTTTAACAGAATACCTATATGTACACTTTCAAATATTTTTCATCTTGTTAATTTTGGTACATACATTTGACATATTTTACATGTTTTTGTTTGTTGAAAATGTAATATTTTCTGAAATTAATTTTCAAATCCATCCCCTCCTTGGAATTAAATATTAGAGAAAATTTCACGTTTTATTATTGAGTTAGGTTTGAATTTTTATCTTTTTAGAGAAAATATTAGAAACTATTTTCAACATTAAAACCCTTAAAAATTCCCTTAATTTTTTTTAGAAATTTTTTATCAATAAAAATTTCCTTTCTATTACCTGTATGTATTTTTTTCTCTAAAAAATAGGATCTATTTTTCATGTTGTGATGGTAGTTTTCTTGTTTTATTTTCTCTAAAGGGGTCAATTGAATAAAAAATGTTATAATTTAAAGACACTTTTTTGGTGGAAATACAATGGAAGTATTTATATTGAAAAATCTATTCAGATGTGTTTGAGGGAAATTATCATTACCATTCCTTGTTCTTGAGTACTGTAGAGAGTGAAATATAATCAATGATTGAGCCTTGTGTGCAAAAAAATGATGAATGAATAAAACCTTACTGAAATTAACTCTATTAACCTCATCATTACATTTTTCTAATTATTTTGAAGAAAATATGAGTATCCTAAATTCATTAGAAAATTCCATAGGCTACCTAAAATAATTAATAGTTTTCTATTCACACCTATATATAAAAAAATTGGTTAAGTTATTAGTGATATGGTTTCTTGGTTAGAATTGGGTTGTTTAATTTTCATGTATCTTTTATTCTTTGAACATCTAGTGAACTCTATAAAAGAGGGTGGATCCTATGGGGTGATTTTAATGCCTCTTGATTGAGACCATTCAACAATGACCTTGTTGAAGTGTCATGTGACCTCAATCATACCTTCCCAAACATCATAGACCACAGACTACAAGTGAGGGTATAAAGTGTTATCATAAAAAGAATATAACCTCATATGAAAGTAAAGAATAAAAAAAATAATATATCAACATCCAATATAATAATTAGAGTATACTCTATCAACTGTTCAGTGCTCATTATTGAATAACCCTCACCTATTATGGTGTGGAGGGATGATTGAATCCAAAATAAGTAATGGTGGTCACCCCTTTACCACTAAAAAATCACTTGAGTACTCAAAATTTCTATTGAGCCTTTAAAAAAGTCCAAAAACATAATCTAGAGACATTTAATGCTTTAGAACTCTGATCTGAATCCTGATTCTCAAACATCCACCACTCTATGACCAAATGTTCAAATTCCCTCTATATTTTACATATAAAGACATAGATATTTATAATATCCTCGCCATAAAACATATCATACCTATGAATTCTTGGTGGTATTACAACCATCAATCCTAACTTACCATTTTTATCACTTTATTGCTAACTCACCACATTTTATACATGATTTCCAAATGAGATTCCACCACACAACTCCAACACTATGGTGTGTTATTTTCCAAAAAAAGATACATTAATATAACCAGCACAAAAATTAATATTAAACTAAACCAAACCCATCTATATATCTAATCCCAAGTTTCATTAATAACTCCATTCCTAAGAATGTTCTTTCCACCATAAAACTGCACTCATAATGGTCAATTTTGAGCCTTGGTTTTCCCCATGATAGGTTTTGATTGCCGAAATAAATTTCTAGTTGTCCATGGACACAATCAATGTGTTTTTAAGCTCACAAAATCCAATTTCCTAAAAAAATGGCCATTCCTCATCTGGAAAAATTTTATTAAAAAACTCAACCACACCCATCGATACATAATTATGTTTCCCGATGTCAATGCATTAATATCCAGAAGACATCCTAGAACTGTCTGAACACCCACAGTGAAGTAAAAAATTGAAACTTAGTGTATTATCATGGTTGGGTAACCAAATAACCACAACATCCATTATAATATTTTTATGAGCACCAGAACATGTATGATTTGGATCACACTTGGATCATGTCGATTTCATCATGATCTCGATACCAATACATAGATTCCATACTATATCACATGAAAATCCTAAATCTGGTATATTTTAATGAAAAAATTGAAATATAATCTACTTACACACCAATATCTATATTTGATATAGACCATCTATCAATTGGCCTTATCAAATCCATGACCATTATAACATGAGGTTTTTTCATCCATGATCGATAAGATTATCCTCAATATAACATTATAGTTATTGTTTCTCTAATAAAAAAAATTCTTGATTCCATATATAACACTCTATCCATTACTTCATCTAAGGACTAGATGGGGTCATATTTTTTATAACTGTAAGCTAAAGTGCAATGGAAATCAATTCATGTTACCTTCTCACCAAGAACATTATCCTTGACATCACTTAAAATTCTATCCTCAATGATGGTCACACCCTCCAACAATAAATTGAGTGATCCCCACCATATAGATTCCATTACATCATTACAAAAAAATAATGCTTGAAAAGTTCCAATATCAATTTCTTATCACTATTCCCGAGCTATGATCACCCTTATTTGACAACTTGTTTCAAGGCATAAGATCACATAAACTATGACACCACACTTAGATCCATTTATAATTTCACCTCTCATCATAGAGAGAAACCTTCCATACTCGTTAAAACATTAGGCACCATACCTATAAGAATATCAATAAATATATCAGTCCACAACCCTTATATGAACTCTCATTAATCTATAATGAATGGGAACCATGCATAACTAATTCACACATTCCATCACACATAACGTTTTCTCTAAAAATTATGCATCAATAGTAAATATTCTCATCCTAGGAATAATAGACCTATAAGAACCCCCTCAAAGGTTCTTATCTATTATTTATATCAATATCATTTGAAACCAATTGGTATACACTCTATACTACCTGATTGTATAACCTAAATCATGATCCCATGAATCACACATAATTAACCTAGGACCACACACCTACAGAACTAGACACAATCCTCATGCATGTCAGTCTCATCTAGACATAATTCCTTTAGCACTTTCTTTATAACAAATCCGAAGGTATGTATATAATGAAAAGAACAACCAAAAGATCACCCATCACTTAAGTGATATTCACAATACCACAAATCATTTACCCACACTGTATCAATACTAGATCTGACAATCTAGGATCACGGTCCACTATCTCATTGGAGATATCCCCCAAGGTAAAAAGAGTAAAAAATACAACTAATCCACCTACCAATACATAATATTGATACCAAAATCACTAGAACTCATAGTGATTTACATCCAAAAAACCCAAAAATTTCATATTATTTTATTTTCCCTCACTAGTGTAACCATATTATCAAGGGAAAAAGTGTACAAAACACCAAATCTAGAGTTTTCAAATATACATATCAGTCATCACATGCCGAATCAACTGCCCACAATCAGAAGATGAAGTGTGATTGGTTATATGCTATAGAATGTCATAGGTTTGGTGCTATGATATAATATACATATTAGTTATTAGGTTAAATCCTTAGTTATGGTACTATATTTTTGGAATCAATTATTTTCTTATGTATTTTTATTGAGGGGAGGGGGTTGTTTGTTTGTAGAGATAAATTGAATTAATTTAATAATTTTTAATGTTTTGACTATTTTATATAGGATAGGGAGAGTTTATTTTTGAATATATAATCTTATTATGTCATTGAGATTTAAAAAAACATTGAATTAAATTCATAACCACTTCACAAGAATATTTTGACCAAAGTTCCTAAATTTTATGACTTGAACCCAAGACTTATCTTGGGTATCAATATTAATATGTTATTATTTATAAAAAGTTAAATATTTCACGAACCTTTGTTTATTTTTCATTTCAATAATCTATGGAAACCACATGTTATGAGAAATATGTCATTATCCCATGATATTTCCTGTTTAACATACATAATGTTGACTTAAAAAATATTAAATGAGAAAAAACTCATAATCATTCGCCCAAGATTATGATTCACCCCAATGAGAGATTTACATATCCACTAAAGTGATTACTTATCTAGTTTTTGGAGGTTTTGATAATAAGGTAAAATAAAAATTAAAATAATGGGACAATAAAATAATTTTGAATACCACACTCACTCACATATACAAAGAAAGGTAAATCCACACTTTTAATTGAATTTAAAAGGTATTAGGGAAAATGATACCAACATGATTGAAAAAAATTTTAAAAATTAAAAATTAAAACTACTTTAAGAGAATTAGAATAATATTAGATGATTAGAATTGCATTAAAATTAAAATGGAATTATAATATGACATATGATGCTATAAAAAATCAACAAAGGAAAAAAATAAAGAAAGAATGTATGAGTGGATTTTTTAGTTGAGAACTAGAGTTTGATCAGTTCTTCTAGAATCTAAAAAATAGTATAGTCATAGAAAATCCCCTCAAATTAATTTTAAATTCTAAACATTTTCAATGAGAATAGGGGTATCTATTTATGGACCAAGTGGGAGGTCTAGTTTCACTTCAAATCATTTTAGATAATCAGTTTCCCATTTAACCCAATAGAGAGCCTTATCTTGAAATATATTACTTTAAAAAGTTTTTGAGATGTATATTTACTATCCACCCACCAAATACCACATAAATTGTACTTTTTAATATAAATATATTGTTTTGTTCAAATACATGCTTTGATATTCTATATTATCTAGTCTTTCCAAGGATTAAATGTGAATAAATTTATAGATATAAATATTCTCCCATATCAAGTCACAATATTCTAAAAGGTTTTTCCCATGTGTGTTGAATTTATACCTATAAATTTTAAGATACATTAAATAGGTTTATTGGGAGAAAGGTTAGAATTAGTGAGTTATCCTTAAATCCTTGAAAGAAGTATGAGTCTTCACTTTATTCCAAGATTGAATCCTATAAAGGATTATTTTATCGTTGAAAATTTTATCTAAGTTGTTTGAAATACACACAAATATATTTTTATTTTTTATTGAATTTGGTATTTATGATGTAGCCCAGAAAAAACACCATTTTTGTTCAAGTTTTCATGAGACATTTTCTGGTCCTTCTTGTGTGATTGAAATATCCCTAAAAATGTTCATACTATCTAATTATCCAATTGATTAAATTGTAGTAATATGAATTAGAAACCCTAAAAAATGAGATTCAAATAATTTATATCATTATATTGAATGTTATGATCAATATAGTAAACTTTATGGAAATAGAATGAATTCGAAAAATGATATACATATATGGTTATTATTAAAACAGGAACATTGGTTGATAATTATGAATTTTAAAAAAAATAGCAATGGGGGTAGTTCAAAATAATAAATAAAGATATAATATCAAATCCCCAAAACATAGTATAGTGGATGTCTTCTTCCATAAAAAACATAAATACACAACTGAATTATTTTTAGTCATTAATAAATATTAAACTTTGGTTTTATCTAATTATGAGCCCTTAAGAAGTTCATGTGTCCATAATGTATTTTAACACATATAGTTAAAAAAATAATATATAAAAAACATGCCATTATTCATGGCTAAAATTTGAATTAGAAAATTTGGTTACACAATGCGCACTCCTCAAAAAATTATGCGATGTTTATCAGTGAGGTTCACTCACTCACCAACCAAAACATAAAATCTTAGTGCCTATAAGAGAAAATAGCTTCCATTACCATCTAAAAGTTGAAAAAACTCAAGAGGTATTTTTAATCTATTTTTATATGTCATAGGGATTGTAGGGAAGGTGTCATAAAAATGGAAAAACGTGGGAAAACATCAACATGGAAAAAGTGATGCACAATTTATGAAATTGGAAATTAAAGGGAAAGGAAACAGATTTTTATGAGTTGAAAAAGTGAAATGAAATATACAATAGAGAGAAAAAAGAAGAGTCTAAAAATAAAAAATATGTTTAAAACTAAAAAATTATCATAATGACTCAAAAAAACATAATGTAAGTATTCTTTTTCTTTCTTTATTTATTGATTTTTTTTTTCATTTTTTTACTTTTTTTAATTCCTTATTTTTTCACTATTCCATTTCTCTTTCATTTTATTGGATTTTTCATGAAAATGTTTCAATAAAATTTATATGAATTAAAACTTAATGGATTTAATTTTCCAACCTCATTTAATGACCACATCTCCCCTATGAATCATGGAATAATTTCCATTAAGAATTTAAAATCATATTGAACATCAATGAATGTTATCCCAAAATGAAATATATATCCCCTATAATTAAATATTAAATAAAATCCTTAAATGAAGATATATATAGATGTTGGTTAGGATATTATTTTAGGATTTAACATGATATAAAAATGTATTTGATAATAACAAAGAAGAATTTAAGAGGAGGATCAATATATGGTTAATGAGAGGATATTTGTCTGATTTTATTCTGATGTGGTTAAAAAATACCTCTATTATATTAACAAATACTAATAGTGAATAATTAGCTTAATGGACAAGAAAATCTGTACTCACAATCAAGGGTGAAAATAAATTAGAATAAAATATAGTCATAGGTGGACTTGGCATGAAATTTTATATTATTCCTCACAAGTAGAGAAAAATCATTTTTTAATAAAATATTGATCACTCAAAACTTATTGGTTTTAACATTATTTTTTTTAAATTTGTGGACAATAATTTTTTTGATAAACAATTATATAATGACTCCACTAAAATGGTTGGGTTTTTTTAAAATTTAATGGTGAATAATTATGATTTTTAAATTTTGAGAAAAAAACACAAATAAAAGAGAAAATAATGAAATTATGGATGAAGAAAGAGGTAAAAACTAAAAACATTAGAGAGAAGTGATAAATAAAGAAGAATAATGAATAGAGAGAAAGGGAGAATGTGGTAAATAGATAAATGGAGAGAAATAGATAGTGTAGTTTAATGTTGAAGTGATTATTCTTGGTTAGGTTAAGGCAGATATCCTTATCTATCCAGTGGTTGGTCAACTCAAGTAGTTATGGATTTGGTGGAAGTCGACATGGTTCCTAGGGAATGTTTCATATTATGGTGATGCTTTAGCTGATTCCCATTAACCATGAATATACATTTGTAACAAGTATCATGAAATTTCACTGCACTAAATGGGTAAATATTAGTAATGATAAAAGGACCTTCTTAATAGTAATTAAGCTTACCTGGGTGAAGTTAAAAGAGATAATTAAAGAGAACTACATTTTTACCTTCTTGAAACCTCTTTCATAAAATGTTTTTTTTCATATAGTACCCTGTTATTTTATTTTAAGAGATTATAATTCTAATAAGAATCAAGTTGAAGTCCTACATATCATTTAATTATAAGATTCAATATTCAATAGCTTTTTCACAACAAAAATTACATGTTTTTATGTCCAAAAAATATTTATAATAAGTTTTAACTAGTAAATTAAATACTTTACCAAAAATTATCCTAATTGTTTTCATCCAAATGGGTGTCTTATAGGTAGTTTAGAATTACTAAAATTATTCACTAGGTTTTGATAACTAATCTTTTCTTATGGTATTTTAAATTCCATCAATAAATATTTGAAGTTCATTTTTTGAATGTTCATCTAATCCATTGGTTTGGGGGTGAAAAGTAGTGTATGTTTTAAATAAAAACCCCTTTTTTTAATAATGACTATATGAGTTGATTACAGAAATGGGTTCCTAAGTCACCCACTAAGGAATGATGGGTTACAAATCTATAGAGGATGCGTGTTTTTAGGTACTCCCTAATAGTATGAGAATCATATTTTATTATGGGCTTAGACATGACCCACCAATAAAAATATCTAAAAACTAGAAAGATGTATGTAAATATATTTTAAGGAGGGAATGGATACATAAAATCAGTTCCCTAAATATTAAATATTTCACAAAAGAATAATGGTTTTTTGGGATTTCATTTCTTTCAATGATTTTCAATTTTATTCATTTGGGACATGATTGATAGAACTTGTTTTTATCCTTGAATGTTATGGGATTGAAGAACTGAGATTATGGTATTATTCAAGAGGTACTTTGTGTTCCAAAGTGAAAAACTCAAGGAAATGCGTGAAAGAATCCAAAAAATAAGGCATATTCCTCCTTATCAACACACATCAGTATTGCCATGTTTGCCTGATTTTTTCAAATTTTATTATATTATAAAAAATAATATATTTATTTAATTTTTAATTTATATTTCTTGTCCTTTGAGAAGTTAAAAAACCATAAACCATGTAATTTACAATTGGGGAATACGATGTAAATTTTGGAGTGAGAGATGAAATTTTTTTGATAAGGAATTTAGGGTAAATAATTTCAAAATGAGAAGATTTTTAAATTCTAATAAAGTGATCAACAATAGGGTTTTAATTTATCGTTCATTATGTCATATCAAGGTAAAATTCATGAATCATTAAAATAATTATTATTTTCCTCAGTTTAGAATAACTATTATTAAATATGAATTTTAATGATAAATAGTTTGTGAAGATGATGATTTTGAACTTAAGAGATATGGCCTACATATCTCTAAAGTAAAAAACCTTAGTTTAGAATTCTTTTTCAATGGGAATATAATTTTACTAAGTTTTATTCATTGTTTTTGAGGAATGATATATGAAACATGTAATAGTTACTTTTATTTTACCAGGGATATCCCCCTATGGCCCTATCAAATGCATCACACATCAGTTCAGATGGTAAGTACCAGTTAGAATATTGAATTATGGGGGTAGATGTGAGTGAATTTTTTAGTTAAATGAAGGATCTCTTATAATCCTCATAAAAAATAAATATAATATAATTTTTAATTATCTAGGTGTGAGGGAGTAAAATCTTACTCATATTATGGATGGATCACCAATAGAAACCAACATGACTATGAAATGATTGGATATCATGAACTAAATTTGGTCTAAGAATCGATTATATTACCTCAATTTTGGAAGGATAAACATGAATAACCTTAAAGGATATTATGTGTCCTAGATAAATCCAAAAACTAATCATTTTGTAAAATTTTTCAATGTTTAAATTATGGTTGAATTCATTACATTTTTTTAGGAATGTAGAGATTGAAAACAAGAAATATTTGAATGAATCATCATAAATGGTAAAACCATCTATGAAAACCTAGATTTTATGCTCTATAAAATCATAAAATATTCTCATCATGAACCTTTGGAATGTCATAGGATCATCAAAAATTCCAAAAGTCATTATCTTATATGCACATGTTCTAAAGGGGAAATTAAAAATTGTTTTTATTGGTACAAAGCTAAAACTGGGATTTAAAAATAGCTAGTATTTCTATCAAGAATAAAATACATCTTTATAGATAATCATTCTAGATTTTTTTAATAAGGGAAGTGGGTAGTGGTCTTTTATTATTTCAGTATTCAATTTTTGGTAATATATGCACATACCCAACATGTTTGTCACTTGAGTTGGGATAATTTATCTTTGTTCATTAGCTAAAATAGTTTGACCAAATTTTATGCACCGTTTGAATTTGAATAACTCACTCACTATAAAAAATAAGATAGATAATAACATATTTGATAATTTTTTAATACCTTCCCTTATAACCTCAAGGATGAGTGGATTTAGTTTTTTGGGGTTTCCTAATGGACTGGGATAATATCTATATATTTAATATTGATTCTAGGTTTGTCTCATTCAGTATATCCTAAATATATTTTTTATTATAAGTCATATATGAGAAATTATTTCTCTCTTTTATTAAGTGATGTAGAGATGATGATAGGATAAGAGTGATCATTGAATAGTAAGGAATAATTTAGGTTTATAGAAAGAGGTTTGAGATTATATCCTTCATTTATTTATGTTTCATATATATCTTGAACAAAATAAGGGATTATTAGTTGGTTTATGTTCATTATTTTCATTATCCTCTATGGTAGGGTAGTAAATATCAAAGGTGATATGAGAGTTAAGTGAGTTTTTAGGATCAAGTAACTCAATGGATATTTTATAAAAAGGATAATTTTATCTTCACCATTGGTCACCTTGTTAATTAGGGTACAAAGTTCACAAACTCCACTGTCACTAGTTCATGAAAATAATGATGGTTAAAGTTTAATTTCACTCTAAAATTAGTTTTTATAATCAAGGATAGATAATGTTGAGTTATTATCCTAAGGGTATCACATTTTTGAGAAAATATTGAATTTTACTGGTTGTTCACTAGATTCTAGGGATAAAATGCCAACATGGTATCCAATTTTGGTTTTATCAATCATGAATAAAGGTATTACTAGATTGAGAGGATATTGATAATAAGATGTCTCATAATTCATGTTGAGTACATTGAAATAAACAAATAATATTGACACTTTATCTCGAACAAGAACACAATCAATTATTCCTTTCAGACAAACAATGCTTTGATATTCTAATTGGATAACTGCACTTGTAGGTTTCAAGGGACATAAAACATTAATAAAGGATATAGAAATGGGTATGATATTAATTGAGGATCCTAGGTCATCTAGTGTATCATAAATGTTTAATAAAAATATTTGGAATATAACTATGAAGGTCCAAGGGGTTTTATCTTCATGGGAATTACTTGTTGAGAGGAAACATTTTCATTGGTTTTTTTATTGTATTTTATGGTTATAAAATCCCTTATGTAACTTTCCATACTTAGAAACTTTTTTGATGGAATCCATCATAGGAATATTGAATTCAACACATTTTAACATTTCTAGAAATTTAGGGCTAGGTTCAAAGGATTTATTGGTATTAGATGTGTCTTGGGGAAAACAAATTAAGATGGTAGGAAAAATAGAAGGGGGCGATTAAGTGGTATAGTTTTGTTTTCCTTATTATTAAAATTTCTCATTTTTCAAGTTATATAGTAAGAATTATTTTAGAGGGCTCAACTTGAGGTATAAATATTTTATTTCTTTAACTAAGTGAAATTACACTTACATTTCTCTTTGGGTTATGGAATTATTGAGTTGGAAGTTGGGAATAATTATTTTTTTGTTGTTAGCTGAGGTGGGAAAAAAGTTGACCAATTTTATATTCAATATTATTTAGGATTGAATGAGTGAAGGAGATTTATTATATGAAAAATTCCTATGTTTTCTTAAAATATAATGTATGTCCAAAATTTGGATTGACTAGATTAATGTTCATTGGAAATTAGTTATACTGGTTTTTGAATTTGGAAAAATCACAAGGATGGTAGAAACCTAGTGGAGGAGGAGGATTTATACTTTAATTTTAAGTAACTAATGGGTATAGTTATTAGAAGTTACTACCACCTGGACTATTCTAAAATTGATTTTTTTAGGAATGTGTTAAGGGGGTTGATAGATAGGATTACTGTACCTCAATCCTTGATGGCCAGTCTAGCATGGGATATTGGTAAGAGAAAATAGATCATAGTGGAGATGGTTATAATTTCTAACAAATTGACCTGGTGGATGTGTGTTGGTGTTCTACTATAAAAATGTTAGATTAATCTACATTTTTATAGAATAATCTAAAAAATAAACCTATAATTTTTTATATTTATCCATTGGATGAGAATATGATATGTAGATACAACAATTTTTGAATGATCTAGGTAATTAATTTTTAGGATAATAAGATTTTGGAATATTGTTAACCACTACTAGTTTTCTAACAATATTAGAGAGCTCACTCATCCACTCAGTCACCTTGTTTAGTTCCATGGACTAAATCTATTGGGCTAATTTCACCTGTACAGGTGCTTGAGTTTGTTTTTTTTCATTTTTACAATGATGTTTCTTATAATATTTCTTATAGTTGTAGATATTTTTTCCTTAAGATCAACACCACTAATAGTATTATTTAGGGTTAATTGTATCACAAATAACCCCTCATAGAAGTATTGGATACGGATATAGTTATGGATTTGGTGGTGGGAATAGGTGGATATGAATTTCTTGATCCTACACTAGTATTAATTGAGTGATTCATTTATAAATTGATAAATGAAAATAATTTAATTTTAATTAGTGTCAGTTTGACAAGAGGGAAGTAATTTATCTAAGAAGATTCAATTCATGTCATTCCATGAGTTTAATAAATTGAGAGGGGGGTAGTTGATCTACGATTTGAATGATTTATCTAGGAAGATTGATAATGCCAAATGTTTTATTTTTTCATCAAAAAATCCTTGAGGATTAATGGTAGATGATACTACATATAACTCATTAAGTTTAATGTAAGGATCCTCACTAGCTCACCCATGGAAATAAATAAAAAGATGAATCAAACCTGATTTGAGTTTGAAATCAGAATCTATGTTGGGATATTGAATACTAAGATGTTCATAATCCATATCAGGGGAAATAAGTTACTTTAGAGTTTATTCCTAAGGACTTTCCATATCAATATTTTATTAAGGAATTGGTAAGGGATGATGATTATTTTTGTTACCCGTAGTTTACCGTCTAATACAACTTATGGTACATTCCATTTCTAGGTCAAATGGATGAGTAAGACTATCAGGAAGGCTATGAGGCATTGATAAAAACTATAAATAGATATATATAAATAGACTTTAATTTTTTGTTTAATTGAGTGGGTTTGTTTACTAATTTTTAGTTTTATTTTTTATTTTTTTATATTGTTTTGAAATAAAATTAAGAAAAAATGTCTCCAAATAAAACCATTTACATCAACGGAACCATTTGAAGCATGGTTGATTATTTCTTATCAAACATTAATGGTCAAGAAATACATTTTAATTTTTGTAGTGGAACATGATTTAAATACCTAGTGATGGTACTATATTATTGGAATGAATTGTTTTATTTGGTCTTTTTAATTGGGGGCTTGTTTGTTCCTGAAGATAAATTTAATTGATTGAAAATGTTTATTAATAAAACTATTTTATATGGATTTGGTTGAGTTTATTATTGAGTTCATAATCTTACTATATCATTTATATTTTCAAAAAATTACATTAAATTAAAACTTACTTAAAAATATGATTTTGATTAGAGTTCATTAATGTCAAGAATTTAATCTAAGACTTATCTAGGGTATTGATCTTAATAAATTATTCTTTGTATAAAGTTAAATATTTCATTTACCCAAGATTATTTCTAGTTCTAATAATCTATGAAATCTATATGTTAAATGAAAAATGTCCTTAACCCAATACATATATAGTTTAATATACACAATTTTTACTTGAAGAGTAATAATCAAGAAAAAACACTCAATCTCTCATCCAAAATTTTTAACACCCACTAAAGGTAGATTTACTCAGCTGCTAAAGTGATTAGTAATATATTTGATGGTGGTTATGATGATTAGGTAAAAAAGACTAGTACTCAAACATATTTTAGCTTTCTGAACTCAAACAAACAAATGAAGAAAGGAAAATCCACACTAGTGGTCAAATTAAAAGGGGATTAGGTAAAGGCATATGAATAGAATTTGATATAATATTAAAAAAAATTCAACTACTTAAAGTGGATGAGAATATAATTATAGGAATATATTGAAACAAAATTCAAAAAAAAACACCATGATTAAGAGTGGTACAAGAAATCAATAAGAGGAAGTGGAGTAAGGAAGAATGGAGGACTAGATTTTATATTTTAGAAATAGAGTTTGGTTGGTCATCCAAGACTATAAAACAGAATATATAAATGAAAAATAACTCCCAAATCTTCTGAATTTCCAAAAAAAATCAATGAGAATATGGGTATATATTTATAACCCATGGCGTAGGGCTGATTATACATAAAATATTTCCAACAAGTTAGATGTCC
This sequence comes from Viscum album, assembly GCA_963277665.1. Classification (NCBI taxonomy): domain Eukaryota; kingdom Viridiplantae; phylum Streptophyta; class Magnoliopsida; order Santalales; family Viscaceae; genus Viscum; species Viscum album. Next base: position 1,250,256,002 of record OY728120.1, read on the forward strand.
CATTTGACAAGATAGATAACCTTATCTCAAAATATATTCTTCTACAAATGTTTTGAGTTTTATATTAAATATAAAAACACCAAATATATTGGACATTATACTTTTAAATCCAAATATTTGGACATTTTTCAAATCCATGAGCTACTGTTATGGGTTATCCATAATTTTTCCAAGGAATAAATGTGAATGAATTTATGGATATGAATATGCCACCATATTGAATCAAAATAATTTAAAAGGTTTTTCCATGTTCCTTTTATTTCTACCTACAATTTTTTAGATACATTAAACCAGTGTATTGGAAAAAAGGTCATGATTAGTGATCTGAAATTCAATCCCTGGAAGAATTGTGGGTCATCACTTGATGCTTGAATTTGGAACCATAGTGGTTTATTTTTTCATTCAAATATTTATCCAATTTTTAATGTAATATCCTAAAAAAATATTATTAAGTTTAATTGAATTTAATATTTACGATTTATCACAAAAAAACACTAATATCAGTCTAATTTGCATAAAATATATTATGATTCTTCTTATGTGATCCAAAATTCCCTTTAGATGTCCATAATAACCAAAGTTCTAACTAAATGAATTACAGTAATATGAATAAAAAACCAAAAATAAAAAAAATAAAGTTATCACAATTTGGACCATTATATGGAAATTTATTATCAATATAGTATACTACATGATATTTTAATGAATTTAAAAATGGTCTATATTTATTTTTATGGTTGCAACATGAACAATGGTAGAAAAGTATTCCATTTTTACTAAAAAATAAAAAATGGGAGTTATTTGAAATAATTAAAAAACATATAACATCATACCTAAATTATATCTAGGAATATTTATATTATAATAATAACTTGAGGACCATGTCACATCTATGTTCATATATTTAAATCACTATATGAAGTTTCATATTAAGTAAAAGTATTTTCATGTGTTCAAGTAAGATAAAATGTTGTTAAAGATATATATTGGAAAATTACATATATGTTTCTTGAAACATTAAAAAAATAAACCGTTTTCAGAATCATCCTCAAGATTCACATCACCATAGAATCCAATTCCTGTACTAACCCACCATGGGTAACTATACATACCTTTTATGAAGGGATTTCATAGTTATCATCATAGAAAAACCCATTATGGGATCCACATGAACTATCATCATAAGAAAATATGATGATTCACCTAACTATAATCACACCAAAAATTTATATAATAAAATTACATATAAGTTATTATTGTTGGCTTCAATAATAGGACCCTATATTGTTGGCGATGTCAATAAAATTTAAGCACATGGATGTTTATAAATCCTATGTTCTAAAAATGATGTATAAACACAGGCCTTTGAAACTATGGTTTTAGATCCAAAACAAAAACATAATAAATTTCCAATCACCATATTTGGTATAAATTACATCTCAAATGTAGAAGAAAAAACCAAAATAGCAACCCTATTTCCTAGGTAACCTAGAATGTAACACCCCAAGCTTTCACGATATGCTTCTCTTTCAATAATGCAATAGCTTGCATTGTACGCAAGTTCGAGATTCTAACACATCGCGACCAATCAAAGTAGCAGTTATGAATAGTAATACCCACTATTGGAAATTATATAAATTTTATATTTCAAAATGGACTTCATTTTTGTATTCAGAATATCGAAATTATCCAGAGTTGAATTTTTTGTAATTTTCTGAGAACTTCCAATTTTCTAAGAATAGAGAAAATACTTAAAAACAACTTTTTTAATAAAAATAATTTATAGTGATAAATTATACTATTGAGTTGTTTTAAAGTATAATTATAATATATTTTTACCATTTTATCCAATAGTGGTCATTATAATTAATTTCACTTTGGAATTGGACATAAACAATTGTCAATATTTTGATATATATTACTTCTTAAAAACACACTATTTGTTGTGACAGTGAGAATTAATAATTAAATTAATTAAGACAAATTATATGTTTTTAATATTTTAAAATAGACATCATTTTTAAATTCTGAATATCAAATATATCTTACGGGGAATTTTTGGTTTTTTTCTGAAAAACTTCAATTTTTGATGAATAGTGAAACCGCTAAGTGGTATTTTAAAAACTAATTTTTCATGTAAACAAAAATTACCACTTCTGTGTAATGAATTTAAAAAATATGACATAAATGGTTGTCATTAGGAAGTAAAATGTGGTTCAATGGGATTAAAATTATTTTTGATGAACAATAACTTTTAAGTTTTATTAATCGCGATTAAAGGTAATTAGTGTTATTTAAGGTAAATATAATATTATAATAATATGAAATTACCTTTACACTTGTCCTACACTTATTAGATGAGTCATGGACGACCAATACAATCCATGGGTCAACTTGGAGACCCCATGGAGCCACTTGGGTAAGAAAATGACATTAATAACTTTTAATTTAAAGTAAAAATAAAATTATCACAAACATGTGTTGTTTTACAAAAACAATTATTACACGCGGTTATATAAGTTAAATTGTAACATCCCAGGTAAATAAAGAATAAATAATTTTCATATTTATTAATATTTACGAATTCAATATTAATTTTAATTAAAAGGGGTTTCTACGTTCGATAGCGTACTCGGTACGCAACGATGAGTTTCTTTGAAAACTTACGTTGCACACAAGTAATAAAAAAATATTATTTTAAATGTTAGTTAACGAGTAGCCGTTGTACTGGCGGGAATGGATAGAAATAACAAAAATATGATTATATGTGTTTTTAAATGTTTTTACATTTACCCAATAAAAGATAAAGGCTTAACATACGGAAAGAGTTCAATTTTAGGCATTTATACCCTAATTTTCACGAAAGGTCCACTTATCACCTTTTGACGGAGAACCGTCATTAAATATAGTTTTTATCTATCTTATACATTCTATTGGACCAAATATAACGCTTCTTTAGAATCGGGACATCAAAATTTACTTTGTGTAAATTTTTGGTACCTTTCTGATAAAGTTCATTTTTTTTGAATAGTGTAAAATGTTGTATTTTAATTCAAAACCTCTTTTTAATCTAATTTATTTATATGATTAGATTATCTTTTTAATTGGTTTTAAAGTTAAATTAGAAAATATTTTTACCATTAAATCCAATGGTGGTCGTTGGAATTAATTTCACTTTGAAATCGGACTTAAACTAGTGTCAATCTTTTGATACTTATTATTTCATAAAAACACGCTATTTTCTCTGATAGCAAGAATTAATTATTAAATTAATTAATGTGACTTATATGTTTTGTATTTTGTAAAATAGACTTCATTTTTGAATTCCTAATATCAAATATATCTTAGGGTGAATTTTTGGTAATTTTCTGAAAAACTCCAATTTTTTATGAATAGTGAAACCACTAAGTGGTAATCAAGCAAACTGTTTTTTCAGTTAAATGAAAGTTTACCACTAATGTGTATTGAATTTTTAAAATCCAATATACATGGTTGACATTAAGAAGTAAAATGTTGTTCAATGAGATTAAAATAATTTTTTGGTGAATAGTAACTTATTAAGTTTTTAATCGCGATTAGTGGTAATTAGGGTAGTTTAAGGTATAAATAATGATTTAATAATATGAAATGACCTAGACACATGTCCCAACCTTATTGGTTGTGTCAGGTCCGACCAAGACAAGCCATGGGTCAAGTTGGGGACCCCATGGAGACAATTTGGTTGGGAAATGACATAAATACCTTTTTATTTAATGTAAAAGTAAAAATGACACAAACATAATATGTTTTACGAAATATTTTTTTACATAGGGTTATAAAGATCAGAATTTTGATTATAAATAGTAATTGGAAAGCTAAAAAGATTTCCTACGTCATAGTATTTTTTTTTATAATTTTTATACATTAAATAAATTAAATTATTTATGACATAATAATGATGCAGCGATGACACCATTATTTGACGATTTAAATAAAATGGAAAGATAATGTAAAATATATGAACTACACATGTCCAAAACCAATTGGATGAGTGGATTTTGAACCCTTATCACCTTATCCACGAATTATATCAATGTGGGACCTTTTAAAACCGAAACACAATTTCAAATAAAGTAATATTTCTTTACTTTCCAAAAGTGCCCCTCCTCTCCTCTTATAAAAGGCCCCCACCTCTACCTCATTTCACACACACCTCAAGCCTTTGGCTCGGCCAACACCTGCCCAATTACTCTCTCCACAAACCTCTCATCATCCTAGAGGATTCCCTTTGGGCATAATCCTTTCCAAGGAATCCTTTAGTCTCAAATCAAAAGGAGTTACACTTTTAAAGGTAATTCATTCTCTCATGTTCATTTGTTTTATTTTGCTTCTCCAACCCCATAAAATCTTTTTGTTTACTTATTTTGTAACAACACCAGTATCTCAAATATACTAGGATGTTGTTATAAGATTTATTTGAGCTACAATCGCACACAACTACATCAAATGGTTAAAGAACATACGGTTTCCGTGGATGGCGAAATTCTGCCTCCCGAAACGATGATTGTTCAATACTCATTTAACACCTTCAAAGGTGGCCATTATGATGTAACAATTTTTATATATGATATATAATATGTTTATTTTTTTTCTTTAAGCTTCTATATTTTTCATTTTGGGCATACCTTTATGGTTTCCATTATGGGTAAACACGATATCTTCATTTAAGGAAGTGCAGACTACCGCCCCCTCAAAGTGATGTGATTCGTTAATGCCATATGTGGGACGTGTAATGCATGGATTTAAAGTTATTATATATGATGTTATAATGTAATTATAATATACCTCTATATCATTATTATTTCTTTCCATTAAAGTATGAGATAGAAATGAAAGTAGCGTTCATGCGTACGTACGGCTTACCGTCTCCATGAACGGTGCATTTCATTTCTTATCCCCAAATGTAATGTACTATTAAAAGTACATGTATATAATGGATATATATAATTAATGATATATCTAAATGAGGAATATAATTCTGGAATTAAAATATACATACCTCTAATTTAGTTTTAATTCCATTAATATGTCAAAGAAATGAAAGTAGCGTTCATGTGTACGTACGGCTTACCGTCTCCATGAACGGTGAATTTCATTTCTTACCTCTAAATGGTTATGTAATATTATAAATACATGTATATGCTATATATATATGATACATATTATATCCAAATCTGGAATTTCATTCTGGATATAAAGAACCTTTGACCACACGAACAACATGTAATTGTAAGAAGTCCACTTTCGACTTAAGAACCAAATATTGAAAAAACAAACATTATTAACTTAAATGGTTACACAATGTTTATAACATGTAAATAAGTGATATAAAAGGAATAATGAAATTTAAAAAAGGTTCTTAATCAAGTATAAATTAACTCAAGTTTATTATTCAGGATGTTAAAGAACGATCGAGTCAAGTCGGACCCGAGGTAAGGGACTTCGTCTCAATCTCCTTTCATTGAGGCATATTTCATTTTATACACAACTTTCTTTTATACGGTGTATAAACCCCTTTGACTTTTACTTTTATACAAAAGGAATCTTTTTCTACGAAGCGTTTTACAAAACGAAAAAAAGGAATGTTTCTTTTAACGTACGTGGCGACAACGACCTTTTCCGCCGCCCCGAGTATTATTTGGTATTTAGCTTTCTCAACAAGCCGTAATGTTTTTAGAATAAAATAAATACCATATAATCTTTTATGTATTTTGGTATTGAAAATGGTTTTGAAAAAAGATTCTGTTATGTCAATATATTTATGATATATTGTGATTGAAATGTGGAAATGTTATCATTCCTTTATATTGGTTTTATGTTTTATGATTTTATATTGGTACTTGGACATTTTAACGGGTGGTTACATTATAAACCATATGACGGGTGGTGCCGTGAATACCAGGATGGGTGGTTACGTTATAACCTCCAATGCATTGGGTATGGAAGTCGGCCGTATGTCTATTCCATTAAGTATGTATGGAAATTGGCCGTATGGCTATTCCATTTAAGTGATATGTGCGGAAGTTGACCATATTGGTTATTCCACTTAAGTATGTTTATGTCCCAAGTTACCTTTATATATGTTATGTGTTCTTTTTATGGGTTTTATGGTAAACCTTTGGTTACAAAAAGGTAAGTAATGATACTTTATCCAGTGAAGAGTTTTTACTACTTCATGAAGGTGAAGGTATTACTTTGATAGTGTATATATGGTTTACTTGATGTTTGAAAAACTAATAGTTTTCATTCCTTCTGTATCCCTTACTGAGCTTTTTATGCTCACCCCAAGTTTTTTTGAAACGTTTTTCACAGGACATAATGTGGAATAAGGTCAAGGATGGGATCAAGGGAATGTCATGCTATATAAAACATGGAACTAGACGTGTTTCTTTTAAGAGTTTTTTTATTATGGAAACTTAGTAGAAGTGACTACTTTGTAATCTTTTGAGATGTAATAGTTACGTTCTAATTCTCTAAAACTCTAAACCTGAAAAGATCCTCAACGTGAATTATTCATTTAATTCAATATTAAGTAAGGTTTAAGGCTGGGGCCTTATAGTTGGTATCAGAGGTCGGTTTAGATTACTTTAGGAGTTAGAATTCTATTAAATGATTATACAAAAATATTTTTTTTATGGTCAAATTGAAGTGATATAGCATTTGAAGATTACCATGTTGCTTCATCACAGACATGTTTGTTCAGAATGGTTTTCCGCTGAGGAAACAGGGAAGCAGTGATAGGAAGGCATACAGAAGGAAATAAACTTCCGAATCAACATCCAGAAATGGTAGGAATTGGAACTGAACAGTTTGTTGCAGTAATGGCACAGTTGACTCAAGCGATAAATGGCGGTGGTATCCATCCACGAGATCAGCCAGATCAACCGCAGAGGAACATGTTAGTGGTGGAACATTTCATGAGGCAACATCCACCATCATTCAGAGGATCATCTGACCCTGTGCTACCTGAAGGGTGGATTAAAGCACTGGAGAAGATTTTTGATGTCATGGGGTGTTCAGACAATCAAAAGGTTAGTCTTGCTATTTACCGTTTGGAGGGTGAAGCAGATCAGTGGTGGTCTATGGTTAAAAATATCAGGGACACCGATGAGATTGATACTCTTGACTGGGATGAATTCAAAGGTATGTTTCTTGAGAAGTATTTTCCTAAGGCTGTTCGACTTAGGATGGAAATCAATTCTTGGAATTGAGGCAAGAGGATGACTCGGTGGCTCCCTATGAAGAAAGGTTCACTCGATTGGCAAGGTATGCTCCAAATTTTATCCGAGGCCTTGATAGTAAAATCAATCATTTTTACTCAGGATTAAAGCCAAAATATCGAAGGGCATTAGCTTCCCGTGAGTTTAAAAGTTATGAAAAGCTTGTTCGATGTGCTGATAATGTGGAAATGGAGTTTGCCGATGACCAAGTGTTCCATAACAACCAATAGAAGAAGAGACCAAGGTGGTAGGAGAAAGGTAAGAATTATTCAAAAAAGTCTGATGGTAAGAAAACTAAGTTTCTAGTTTGTGATAAATGTGGAAAAAGGCATGCTGGGGAATGTCTTCTGAATTCTGGAAAGTGCTACCGATGTGGTAAGATGGGACATAAGGCTTGTGATTACACTGAAAAGGATCAAGGTGAAGGTAAGACCAAATTTGATTTACAGTTAGTGAAATGTTATAAGTGCAATGAGATGGGTTACTATGCAAATGAGTGACCGACAAAGAGCTTGAGTGATGGGAATCAGTTAGACTACGAGCAGAAAGGGGTGGTGAAATCCTTTGCAACTACTTTAGCAGATGTCGGGCCATCAAATAGAGATTCATAGTTTCCTTGGTTTGGCAGGCTATTACCAAAGGTTTGTTAGAAATTTTTCCCGGTTATCTAGTCCAATGACTAAGCTAACTCGGAAGGGTGTTAAGTTTATCTGGACAAAAGAATGTGATGATTGTTTTCAGGAATTGAAAAGAAGATGGTGAATGCTCCAGTTTTGGCCCTACCTTCTAGGAATGGTGAGTTTGTTATATACAGTGATGCTTCATTGAAAGGACTTGGTTGCGTCCTAATGCAGAATGATCAGGTAATTGCTTATGCTTCACGACAGTTGAAAACTCATGGGGTAAATTACCCTACACATGATTTGGAATTAGCTGTTGTTTTTTTTGCTTTAAAAATTTAGAGGCATCATTTGTATTGAGTAAAGTGTGAAATATATACCGATCACAAAAGTTTAAAGTATATATTCACTCAGAAAGAGTTAAACATGAGACAGAGGAGATGGATAGAATTAATCAAGGATTATGATTGTACAATTCATTACCATCCGGGAAAAGAAAATAAAGTGGATGATGCTTTGAGTCGAAAAAGTAATGCTTCATTAACAATGTTGCATTTGGAACGTGATCCTTTGGTTAAGGATTTGATGAACTTTGGCATAGAAGTTGTTGGTGCAGGAAGTCCTTCTGTTTTGTTTCAGGTATCAGTGAGATCTTCTCTATCAGATAGAATCAAGCAAGCACAGAATCAAGACAGTGAGTTGCAGAAAAAGGTAGAGCTGGTTCAGAAAGGTAAGTTTCCTGAATTCAATATTGATAATGATTGTGTTTTGAGATTTGAGAAGAGATTGTGTGTGCCTTGTGATTCACAGTTGAAGAGAGAGTTGTTATGTGAAGCTCATAGTTCTTCGTTTTCAGTTCATCCGGGCAGTACTAAGATGTATAGAGATCTGCGGGAGTATTACTGATGGGATGGAATGAAAAGAGACATTGCTGATTTTACTGTGAAGTGTTTGACATGTCAACAGGTTAAAGCAGAGCGGCAGTTACCGAAAGGGATGCTTCAGCCTTTACCAGTACCAGAGTGGAAATGGGAGAATATATCTATGGAATTTGTTGTTGGATTACCGAAGACATCTCGAGGTAATAATGCAATCTGGGTTATTGTTGATCACTTGACCAAATCTGCTCATTTCCTTGCTATACGAGATACTTTCTCTCTTGATCAACATTCCCGATTGTATCTTAACGAAATAGTCAGGTTACATGGAGTTCCTCTCTCCATTGTATCGGATTGTGATCCCAGGTTTACTTCTAACTTTTGGAGAGGCCTTTAGAAGTCGTTGGGTATAGAATTAAATTTTAGTACAGCTTTTCATCCTTAATCAGATGGGCAGTCAGAACGAACAATTCAGACATTGGAGGATATGCTACGAACTTGTTCTATGGATTATCAGGGAAGTTGGGACCAACATCTTTCATTGATTGAGCTTTCATATAATAATAGTTTTCATTCTAGTATACAGATGGCACCATTTCAGGCATTATATGGGAAGCGGTGTCGAACTCCAGCTTTCTGGGATGAAGTGGGTGAAAGGAATTTGATGGGACTAGAATTGGTAGAAGAGATGGCAGAAAAAGTTCAGCTGATTCAGAAACACATGAGAACAGATCAGATCAGGCAGAAGAGTTATGCGGATAACCAGAGGAAGGATCTATCTTTCGAGGTAGGTGATCATGTTTTTCTCAAGGTTTCTCCTTGGAAAAGTGTGATGAGATTTGGTAAGAAATGAAAGTTGAGTCCAAGGTTCATTGGGCCATATGAAATTTTGGAGAGAGTTGGATCTGTTGCATACTGAGTGGCTTTACCTCTGAGTTTATCTCAGGTACACAATGTTTTTCACGTTTTGATGTTGAGAATGTATATGCCAGATCCATCTCATGTTTTGAGCCCAGAGGTAGTTCACCTGGAAGAGAACCTATCTTATGAGGAACAACCGGTCCAGATTCTTGACCACAGGGAGCAAGTGTTACGGAATAAGGTGATTCATCAGGAAAAGGTTTTGTGGAAAAACCATGTGATTGAAGAGGCAACGTGGGAATCTGAAAATGCTATGAGGGATAAATACCCCCACTTATTTTGATAAGTGAATAAAATTACGAGGACAAAATTCCCAAAAGGGGGGAAGGATGTAACATTCCAGGTAAATAAAGAATAAAGAATTTTCATATTTATTATTATTTACGAATTAAATATTAATTTTAATTAAAAGGGGTTTCTACGTTTGATAGCGTACTCGGTACGCAACGATGAGTATCTTTGAAAACTTATGTTGCACACAAGTAATAAAATAATATTATTTTAAATGTTAGTTAACGAGTAGCCGTTGTACTGGCGGGAATGGATAGAAATAACTAAAATATGATTATATATGTTTTTAAATGTTTTTACATTTACCCAATAAAAGATAAAGGCTTAACATACGGAAAGAGTTCAATTTTAGGCATTTATACCCTAATTTTCACGAAAGGTCCACTTATCACCTTTTGATGGAGAACCGTCATTAAATATAGTTTTGATCGATCTTATAAATTTTATTGGACCAAATATAACTCTTCTTTAGAATTGGGACATCAAAATTCACTTTGTGTAAATTTTTGGTACCTTTCTGATAAAGTTCATTTTTTTATGAATAGTGTAAAATGTTGTATTTTAATTCAAAACCCCTTTTTAATATAATATATTTATATGATTAGATTATCTTTTTAATTGGTTTTAAAGTGAAATTAGAAAATATTTTTACCATTAAATCCAATAGTGTTCATTGGAATTAATTTCACTTTGAAATCGGACTTAAACTAGTGTCAATCTTTTGATACTTATTGTTTCATAAAAACACGCTATTTGCTTTGACAGCGGGAATTAATTATTAAATTAATTAATGTGACTTATATGTTTTGAATTTTGTAAAATAGACTTCATTTTTGAATTCAGAATATCAAATATAGCTTAGGGTGAATTTTTGGTAATTTTCGGAAAAACTCCAATTTTTGATGAATAGTGAAACCACTAAGTGGTAATCAAGCAAACTGATTTTTCAGTTAAATGAAATTTTACCACTAATGTGTATTAAATTATGAAAATCCGATATGCATGGTTTTCATTAAGAAGTAAAATGTTGTTCAATGAGATTAAAATAATTTTTTGGTGAATAGTAACTTATTAAGTTTTTAATCGTGATTAGTGGTAATTAGGGTAGTTTAAGGTATAAATAATGCTTTAATAATATGAAATAACCTAGAAACATGTCCCAACCTTATTGTTTGTGTCATGGACGACCAAGAAAATCCATGGGTCAACTTGGGGACCCCATGGAGACACTTTGGTTGGGAAATGACATAAATAACTTTTTATTTAATGTAAAAGTTAAAATTACACAAACATAATATGTTTTATGAAAACAATTTTTACATAGGGTTATAAAGATCAGATTTTTGATTATAAATAGTAATTGGAAAGATTAAAAGATTTACTACATCATAGTATTTGTTTTATAATTTTTAGACATTATATAAATTAAATTACTTATGACATAATAATAATGCAACGATGACATCATTATTTGACGATTTAAATAAAATGGAAAGATAATGTAAAATCTATGAACTACATATGTCCAAAACCAATTGGATGAGTGGATTTCAAACCCTTATCACCTTATCCATGAATTATATCAATGTGGGACCTTTTAGAACCGAAACACATTTTCAAATAAAGTAATATTTCTTTACTTTCCAAAAGTGCCCCTCCTCTCCTCTTATAAAAGGCCCCCACCTCTACCTCATTTCACACACTCCTCAAGCCTTTGGCTCGGCCAACCCCTGCCCAATTAATCTCTCTACTTCCCTCTCCTCATCCTAGAGGATTCCCTTTGGGCAGAATCCTTTCCAAGGAAGACTTTAGGCTCAAATCAAAAGGAGTTACACTTTTAAAGGTAATTCATTCTCTCATGTTAATTTGTTTTATTTTGCTTCTTCAACCCCCTAAACTCTTTTTATTTACTTCTTTTGTAACAACACCAGTATCTTCAATATACTAGGATGTTGTTATAAGATTTATTTGAGCTACACTCTAACACAAATACATCAAATGGTTAAAGAACATACGGTTTCCGTGGATGGCGAAATTCGGCCTCCCGAAACGATGATTGTTCAATACTCATTTAACACCTTCAAAGGTGGCCATTATGATGTCACTATTTTTATATATGATATATAATATGTTTATTTTTTTCTTTAAGCTTCTGTATTTTTCATTTTGGGCATACCTTTATGGTTTCCATTATGGGTAAACACGATATCTTCATTTAAGGAAGTGCGGACTACCACCCCCTCAAAGTGATGTGATACGTTAATGCCATATGTGGGACGTGTAAAGGATGGATTTAAAGTTATTATATATGATGTTATACTGTAATTATTATATACCTCTATATAATTATTATTTCTTTCCATTAAAGTATGAGATAGAAATGAAAGTAGCGTTCATGCGTACGTACGGCTTACCGTCTCCATGAACGGCGCATTTCATTTCTTATCCCCAAATGTAATGTACTATTAAAAGTACATGTATATAATGGATATATATAATTAATGATATATCTAAATGATGAATATAATTCTGGAATTAAAATATACATACCTCTCATTTAGTTTTAATTCCATTAATATGACAAAGAAATGAAAGTAGTGTTCATGCGTACGTACGGCTTACCGTCTCCATGAACGGTGCATTTCATTTCTTACCTCTAAATGATTATGTAATATTATAAATACATGTATATTCTGGATATATATGATACATATTATATCCAAATCGGGAATTTCATTCTGGATATAAAGAACCTTTGACCACACGAACAACATGTAATTGTAAGAAGTCCACTTTCGACTTAAGAACCAAATATTGACAAAACAAACATTATTAACTTAAATGGTTACATAATGTTTATAACATGGCAATAAGTGATATAAAAGGAATAATGAAATTTAAAAAAGGTTCTTAATCAAGTATAAATTAACTCAAGTTTATTATTCAGGACGTTAAAGAACGATCGAGTCAAGTCGGACCTGAGGTAAGGGACTTCGTCTCAATATCCTTTCATTGAGGCATATTTCGTTTTATACACAACTTTCTTTTATACGGTGTATAAACCCCTTTGACTTTTACTTTTATACAAAAGGAATCTTTTTCTACGAAGCGTTTTACAAAATGACAAAAAGGAATGTTTCTTTTAATGTACGCGGCCACAACGACCTTTTCCACCGCCGCGAGTATTATTTGGTCTTTAGCTTTCTCAACAAGCTGTAATGTTTTTAGAATAAAATAAATACCATATACTCTTTTATGTATTTTGGTATTGAAAATGGTTTTGAAAAAATATTCTATTATGTCAATATATTTATGATATATTGTGATTTAAATGTGGAAATGTTATCACTCCTTTATATTGGTTTTATGTTTTATGATTTTATATTGGTACTTGGACATTTTAACGGGTGGTTACATTATAAACCATATGACGGGTGGTGTCGTGAATACCAGGATGGGTGGTTACGTTATAACCTCCAATGCATTGGGTATGGAAGTCAGCCGTATGGCTATTCCATTAAGTATGTATGGAAATTGGCCATATGGCTATTCCATTTAAGTGATATGTGTGGAAGTCGACCGTATGGTTATTCCACTTAAGTATGTTTATGTCCCAAGTTAACTTTATATATGTTATGTGTTCTTTTTATGGGTTTTATGGTAATCCTTTGGTTACAAAAAGGTAAGTAATGATAATTTATTCAGTGAAGAGTTTTTACTACTTCATGAAGGTGAAGGTATTACTTTGATAGAGTATATATGGTTTACTTGATGTTTGAAAAACTAACAGTTTTCATTCTTTCTGTATCCCTTACTGAGCTTTTTATGCTCACCCCAAATTTTTTTTTGAAATGTTTTTCACAGGACTTAATGTGGAATAAGGTCAAGGATGGGATCAAGGGAATGTCATGCTATATAAAACATGGAACTAAACATGTTTATTTTAAGAGTTTTTTTATTATGGGATCTTAGTAGAAGTTACTACTTTGTAATCTTTTGAGATGTAATAGTTACGTTCTAATTCTCTAAAACTCTAAACCTGAAAAGATCCTCAACATGAATTATTCATTTAATTCAATATTAAGTAAGGTTTAAGGCCGGGGCCTTATATAAATTTTCTACTATAAATATTCATTGGAAAGATAAAAATATTTCCTAAATAATTATAGTTTTTATATAATTTTTAGACATTAAATAAATTAAAATTTTTATGACACCATGATGATACAATGATTACCTCATTAATTAACGATTTAAATAAAACTAAAAGATAATGTAAAATATAAGACTTACACTTGTCAAAAACATATTGGATGAGTATATTTCGATCCCTTATCACCTTATTCTCTAAATATATAATTTTTGGACCTTTGAAATCCGAAAAGTACTTCATAATAATGTAACATTTCATTACTTTCCAAGAGTTCCCCTCCTCTCCTCTTATAAACGGCCCCCACCTATACCACATTATTCACACCTTAAAAGCCATTTTGATCGCCCAAAATCTACCCAAATACTCTCTAAACTTACCTCTATTACTCCTAGAAGCCTAACTTTGGGAAAAGTCTTCCCAAGGAAGCCTTTGGCTCAAATCAAAAAAAGTTACCCGATTTTAAGGTAATGTCTTCTCTTGTGTTCTTTTGTTTTATTTTACGTCTCCAACCCCCTACAATATTTTTATTACTTTATTTTGTAACAAAAAAAGTATCTTCAATATACTAGGATGTTTTTATGAGAAGTATTCGATTTACAATTACACAAACCTTCATTTAATAGTTAATGAACATACTGTTTTTGTGGGTGGCGAAATACTGCCTCACGAAACGATGACTGTTCAATATTCTTTTAACACCTTTAATGGTGGACATTATGATGATACTATTTCTATATATGATATATATTATGTTTATGTTTTCATTATGCTTCTGTATTTCTCATTCATGGCATACCTTTATGATTTCCGTTATGGGTAAACGTGATAATTTCATTTTAGGAAGTGCAGACTACCACCCCCTCAAAGTGATTTGAATCGGTAATGCCATAAGTGGGACATATAAAGTATGGATTAAATGATATTATATTTGATATTATACTGAAATTATAATACACCTTTATATCATTATTATTTTATTCCATTAAATGCGAAATTGAAATGAAAGTAGCGTTCATGCGTACGTACGGCATACCGTCTCCATGAACGGTGCATTTCATTTCTTACCTATAAATATTACGTTATATTATGAATTAATGTATATACTGGATATATATGATATATATGATATCTAAATAATGAATATAATTCTGGACATAATGGATACTTTACCACATGAACAACTTGTAATTATAAGAAGTTTATTTTTGACTCAAGTACAAAAGATCGACAAAACGACCGTTATTAACATAAATAATTACATAATGTTCATAACATGGTAATAAGTGATATAAAAGGAATAATAAACTTGAAAAAGTTTCTTAAGTAGTTATAAATTAACTCTAGCTTATTATTCAGGAGGTTAAAGAACGGTCGAGTCAAGACGAACACGAGGTAAGGGAACTTCTTAACCCAATTTCCGTTCTTTGGGTTAATTTACTACTTTCAAATTATGTCATGATATTATTATGTACTATATTTTATTTTTAGTTGATTTATGTATACTTATAGTGAATAAACATAATAGATATATTTTATTTAAAAAATAATCTTTGTAAGGGACTCCGTCTCAATCTCCCTTCATTGAGGCATATTTTGTTTTATACACAACTTTCTTTTATACGGTGTATAAAACCCTTAGAATTTTACATTTATTCAAAAAGAATCTTCTTTATACAAATAATTTTACTAAACGACAAAAGGGAATGTTTTTTTGTCGTACCTATGCGGTGACAATGACTTCTCCGCCACCATGACCATTATTTTAGTTTCAGATTCCTCTATAAGACATAACTCTTTTTAAATGAAAAATAAATGCAAAATTTTAATTTTCTTTTATTTTGGTATTGAAAATGGTTTTGAAAGTGTTTTCTTATAGCAATGTGTTGTATTGGTATCTTGTGATTGAAATGTGGAAATGTTATGTTTCCTTTATGCATGTTTTATGTGATACGATTATGTTATGGTTTATGATATGTTTAAACCTGTCCATATGAGGAATGCATTGGAATTAATAAGTGACGGGTGGAGCCCGCAGTAGCTCCTTGTTGCATCGGTAGCTCTCATGAGACAAACTAGTGTCTTGGTATGAGGCCTTGAAAAAAATCTTATTTGTAGTCTTGGCACGATGCCTTGGCTACGTGGTTATGATAGTATGAAATTATGCATTTCATCATTATGAAAGTGGTTATTGATATTTCATATGATTATTCAACCAGTAGAATATCCATGTGAATAAGTAAATGGAATTATCTCATTTTACTTTTTCTATATTATGTTGAAGTTTAGGTTTAAAAGGATTTTGTTTTAGTAATACATTGCCTTAAATGTTTATGTTTATTTATGAAAGCTTCTGCTATATTGTTATCCTTACTGAGCATCTGAGCGCACCCCTTTCAATGTTTTATTTTTCCTGGGATGTGAAGAAATATTTTATGACTGACCTACAGGGATAGTCTGAAGGGGATAGAAGTGTGGACTATAGAGACTATGTTATTTTGATTTTTCACTTTACGATGTAATGTGACATTTATGAATGTATCTAGTGTTTCAAGGATACTAAACTAATCGGTCTTTCGAGACTTGATCTTTGTGATCATTCCAATGTTACGTAATAATGCACCGACTCTGGGTAGCTGGGGTCGAGGCATTACAGTTAGTATCAGAGGCAGTTTAGTACTAACCTTGGAAGCTAGATTTAGAAAAAACTCCGATTAGATCACATATCCCTAAGATAGACTTTGAGGATTAGTATAGAAGAACTTCCTAGAATTTTGGTATTATAGAGATTTTGTGAGTTTTCCGAGCAATACATCCCTGTCTGGATATGAGTAGGTAGAGGCGGCTCTGGCACAGATGTACCTAGGGGTAAAACCTAAAAACACTGCTTTGAGCTAGACTCTAATGGGAACTGGTGCACAACAACGAGCCTTGCTGCACTCTTGGTTATGACACTCCCAGGGGATATGCTTTGGATAATTCTCATTTTCATTACAAATCATTATGAAGGGTTTATGAGTATATACTTCCTTAAAGAAAAAATTTCTTTTCATGAATATGGATTATATCCATATAATGTTCAATTTATGTTAAGTGTTTTACAAGTACGAAATTATGTATTTTTATTCATAAACTGATCTAGTTTATGCCATTGTTTAGAAATGGCGCCTGGTGGAATGAATGGAAACCATATCAATGCACGCACTCCATGTAGGGATTTCCCTCCTACTCAAGATAATTATAATGGAGCTGGTGATACAACTGGTACTGATCAGATTATCACCATACTAGGACAACTTACTTAAGCTATGAATAATAACCTTACTAATATGGAGCACCCTGATCCGCAACGTGGAGGATCAATGTTAGACCGCTTCATGTGGGAACAACCACCAACATTTAATCGGGGTACAAAATACCTTAGTAGCCGAGCAATGGATAAATTCCTTAGAGAAAATATTCCATGCCTTGGGGAGTAGTGAAAGGTAAAAGGTTATCATGGAAGTTTACCACCTCACTGGAGATACTGATCAATGGTGGTCATTGATTCAAAATAAAAAGGAATATGAAGAAGTATCAAGTATGGAATGAAGAGTGTTCAAAGAGACATTCTTATAAAAATACTTTCCTCGTGACCATCGAGCAGATATGGAAAGGCAATTTCTGAGTCTGAGAGAAAGGGAGGATGAGAATGTCGCAAAGTATGAGGCCAACTTTACAAGGTTAGTGAGGTATGCTGAAGATTATATAAGTAACCCAAGAAGTAAGATTGATCATTTCTTTGATGGGTTAAAACCATTTCTCCATAGAGATTTATTATCACAATCCTTCTCATCGTAAGAAGATATTAGCTCGTGTGCTATCAAGACAGAAAATGAATTCTCTAAGTCTTATGACAACAAAATAAAGCAAGAGAAGAAGAGAACGGTGGAACAAGAGACAGATAAAGGGAAAAATGGAAAGAAGGATTTTCCATTATGTGATAATTGTGGGAAGAATCACCCTGGTACTTGCCTAAAAGGAATGGGAGTTTGTTATAAATGTGGAGAAAAAGGTCACCAGGCTCGTGATTGCAAGGGAAACAAAGAGGCTATCAATGTTGAATGATAAAATTATAGAGAAATGGGGCATTATGAAAATGAATGTCCTAAAAATCAGGGAAACATACCTCCGAAAAGGCCAAGTGATCAAGGCCAAGCTTATTCTGTTACTATAGATGAAGTTGAATAATTATTGTATTTGTGTTTTTGGACTCAAGAACTATATTATGGTTATAATAATAATGTGATATATATAAGGATTGTACTGCAATAATTGTTGTTTTCATTATGGTTTTAATATGATAAAGGTAATCCTATTTTTAGTATGTGACAATAAGAGAAACTTTACTTTGTTTTGGGAATCTGATGTTACAATTGATTTTGGAATTTAGAGACCTTTTAGAGAAAGTCTGGACAGAGGTATTTTGGATAACTATAAAGGTTGGAATGGACTAAGTTGAACCTTGGATAGTATTGTTTAAGGTTAAAAAATTTCTGAAGATTATTTTTGGAATATTATAATACTATAGTTTTAGGAAAAGGAGAACCTGCAGGTTGGGGGATAACCTGCCGTGTCGGACAAAGCTGTTGGAATCGAACCCACAACCATAGTGTGGCAGACCTTTATTACCTACCACTAGCCTATAGGAAGTCCCTGGTTATTACAAAATAGTTTTCCTAATCTAAATGGTATGTGTTAATATTTGGAACCTTGTACGATTATGATAAATATAATATTTTTGAGTTCTATTATCTTTTTGAGTGAAAGATGGGTTTGTGGTAAAAATTTATTAAAGAATGAAAGTATACATGACATGTAAGTATATTTCCTTACATTCTTAGTAAATCTCTTAAATAAATTCTTCAACTTTATTGAAGGAAACTTAAAACAAAAACGTTGTCGGTTAACTTTTCCAACTGGGGAATCAATGATCGTTTAACCAATCACAAGTTTGTGATTTTATTGTATCTAAACATTCTCCTAGTCCTATTTTATACAAATCTCCATTAGACCTTTATGGTTTGTTTTCCTCCATATCCATGTTTTCATAGAATCCTAGTATTGGCTATCTCGGGTGACCTTTGTACTTCTCATTCTTTCTTTTAAAGTTATATTTTTATTAACCTTATTTCCGATGTGGGTTTTCCACAAAGGTATTTACTATTTTCAACATTTTATTTTCGAAGAACATTTTCAAATTGCAAGGACACAATTTATTGAAGGAGGAGAGAATGTAACACCCCAAGCTTTCATGATATTCTTCTCTTTCAATAATGCAATAGCTTGCATTGTACGCACGTTCGAGATTCTAACACACCACGAGCAATCAAAGTAGCAGTTATGAATAGTAATACCCACTTTTGGAAATTATATAAATTTTACATTTCAAAATAGACTTCATTTTTGTATTCAGAATATTGAAATTATCCTAAGTTGAATTTTTTGTAATTTTCTAAGATCTTCCAATTTTCTATGAATAGAGAAAATACTTAAAAAAAACTTTTTTAATAAAAATAATTTATAGTGATAAGATATACTATTTAGTGGTTTTAAAGGATAATTAGATTATTTTTTTTACCATTTTCTCCAATGGTGGTCATTAGAATTAATTTCACTTTGGAATTGGACATAAACAATTGTCAATCTTTTGATATATATTGCTTCTTAAAAAAACGCTATTTGTTGTGACAGTGGGAATTAATTATTAAAATAATTAAGCCAACTTATATGTTTTGAATTTTTTAAAATAGACATCATTTTCCAATTTGGAATATCAAATATAGCTTAGGGTGAATGTTTGGTATTTTTCTGAAAAACTTCAATTTTTGATGAATAGTGAAACCACTAAGTGGTAATTTAAAAACTAATTTTTCATGTAAATGAAACATTACCACTTTTGTGTAATGAATTTCAAAAATCCGACATATATGGTTGTCATTAGGAAGCAAAATGTGGTTCAATGGGATTAAAATAATTTTTGGTGAATAGTAACTTTTAAGTTTTATTAATCGTGATTAAAGGTAATTAGTGTTATTTAAAGTAAATATAATATTATAATAATATTAAATTACCTTTACACTTGTACTAAACTTATTGGATGAGTCATGTCAGACCAAGACAATCCATGGGTCAACTTGGGGACCCCATGGAGCCACTTGGGTAAGAAAATGATATTAATAACTTTTTATTTAAAGTAAAAATAAAATTCTCACAAACATGTGTAGTTTTACTAAAAAAATTATTTCATGGGGATATATAAGTTATATTTTTGACTATAAATATTAATTGGAAAGATAAAAAGATTTCCTACATCATGATATTTTTTATATAATTTTTAGACATTAAATAAATTAAAATTTTTATGACACCATGATGATGCAGTGATTACCTCATTAATTAACGATTTAAATAAAATGAAAAGATAATGTAAAATATAAGACATAAACTTGTCAAAAACCTATTGGATGAGTATATTTAGATCCCTTATAACCTTATCCTAGAAATATATAATTGTGGGACCTTTGAAATCCGAAAAGTACTTCATAATAATCTAACATTTCATTACTTTCCAAGAGTGCCCCTCCTCTCCTCTTATAAAAGGCTCCCACCTCTACCACCTTATTCACACCTTCAAAGCCATTTGGCTCGGCCAAAAACTTTCCAAATACTCTCTAAACTTCCCTCTATTACTCCTAGAAGGCTAAAGTTGGGCAGAATTCTTTCCAAGGAAGCCTTTGGCTCAAATCAAAAAGAGTTACCCGATTTTAATGTAATGTCTTCTCTTGTGTTCTTTTGTTTTATTTTGCTTCTCCAACCCCCTAAATTCTTTTTATTACTTTATTTTGTAACAACACCAGTATATTAAATATACTAGTATGTTTTTATGATAAGGATTTGATTTACACTTACACACACCATCGTCTAATGGTTAATGAACATACTGTTTCTGTGGGTGGCGAAATACTGCCTCACGAAACGATGATTGTTCAATATTCTTTTAACACCTATAATGGTGTCCATTATGATGAAACTATTTCTATATATGATAAATATTATGTTTATGTTTTCCTTATTCTTCTTTATTTCTCATTTATGGAATAACATTATGATTTCCATTATGGGTAAACGCGATAATTTCATTTTAGTAAATGCGGACTACCGCTCCCTCAAAGTGATTTGAATCATTAATGCCATATGTGGGAAATATAAAGGATGGAGTAGATGATATTATATATGATATTATACTGGAATTATAATACACCTTTATATCATTATTATTTCATTCCATTAAATACGAAATAGAAATGAAAGTAGCGTTCATGCGTACGTACGGCTTACCGTCTCCATGAACGGTGCATTTCATTTCTTACCTATAAATGTTACGTAATATTATGAATGAATGTATATACATGATATATATGATATATATGATATCTACATCATGAATATAATTCTGGATATAATGTATATTTTACCACATGAACAAATTCTAATTATAAGAAGTTTATTTTTGACTCAAGTACCAAAGATCGACAAAACGACCGTTATTAACATAAATAATTACATAATGTTAATAACATGGTAATAAGTGATATAAAAGAAATAATAAAATTAAAAAAGGTTCTTAAGAAATTATAAATTAACTCTAGCTTATTATTCATGAGGTTAAAGAACGGTCGAGTTATGATCGACACGAGGTAAGGGAACTTCTTAACCCGATTTCCGTTCTTTGGGTTAATTTCCTACTTTCAAATTATGTCATGATATTATTATGTCTTATCTTGTATTTTTACTTTCTTTATGTGTACTTATAGTGAATACACATAATAGATCTATTTTATTTAAAAAATTATCTTTTTAAGGGGCTTCGTCTCAATCTCCTTTCATTGAGGCGTATTTTGTTTTATACACAACTTTCTTTTATATGGTGTATAAAACCCTTAGGCTTTTAAGTTTATTCAAAAGGAATATTTTTTATATGAAGATTTTTACTAAACAAAAAAAGGGATTGTTTTTTTTTCGTACATATGCGGTGACAATGACTTCTCTACCGCCGTGACCATTATTTGAGTTTCGGCTTCCTCTATAAGCCATAACTTTTTTTAAATGAAAAATAAATAAAAAGTTTTAATTTTCTTTTATTTTGGTATTGAAAATGGTTTTGAAAGTGTTTTTTATAGCAATGTGTTGTATTGATATCTTGTGATTGAAATGTCGAAATGTTATGTTTCCTTTATGCATGTTTTTTTGTGATATGATTATGTTATGGTTTATGATATGTTTAAACATGTTCATATGAGGAATGCATTGGACATAATAAGTGACAGGTGGAGCCCGCTATAGCTCTTCGATGCATCGGTAGGTCTCATGAGACAAACTAGTGTCTTGGCATGAGGCCTTGAAAAAATCTTATTTTTAGTCTAGGAACGAGGCCTTGGCTACGTGGTTATGATAATCTGGAATTATGCATTCCATCATTATAAAAGTGGTTATTGATATTACATGTGATTATTCGACCAGTAGAATATCCATGTGAATAAGTAAATGACATTATCTCATTTTAATTTTTCCATATTATGTTTAACTTGAAGTTTAAAAGGCTTTTGTTTCAGTTATACATTGCCTTAAATGTTTATTTTTATTTATGAAAGATTCCATTATATTGTTATCCTTACGGAGCATCTGAGCTCACCCCTTTCAATGTTTTACTTTTCCTAGGATGTGAAGAAATATTTTATGACTGACCTATAGGGATAGTCTGAAGGGGATAGAAGTGTGGACTATGGAGACTATGTTATTGCAATTTTTAACTTTATGATGTAATGTAACATTAATGAATGTATCTAGTGTTTTAGGGCTACTAAACTAATCTATCTTTTGAGACATGATCTTTGTGATCATGCCAATGTTACGTAATAATGCACCAACTCTGGGTAGCTGGGGTCGGGGTGTTACATAGAATACCAATTAAAAAAGGTGTCAATGATTCACTAGTATAAAGACTATCACCATATATTCCATGCCCCATTTCACTGTCGACCATATCTCAAAAATCAAGACAATGAAAAATATTCTCTGATACCGCTTCATAATTCCTTAGACCCAAGATCACTCTCTGGTGTCCCGGGTGGAAGGACACATGACCTCAAGCGTGACTCCCTTTATAAAATTTTCCAATAAATAAAATTCAGGGTTTAATGTGTTTCCATGGGAATACTATACCCTCATATCAGATTAAAAAGTTTTAGAAATAAATCATCAAAATTATTAATAATAATAATATTATTAAAAAAAATAAAACAAATACATGCTATATCAAACGAATATGTAAGCATACCATCATACATACCAACTGACTGCCCACTGAGATGATCACATATAAAAAATAAACTAAAGAAAAAAGATAAAAATAGTCTTTACTGCCATCCCCAAGCCTCACCACATTTTGGTTTTGAAATCACCATTGAGTTGTTCCAACCAAATAATGTAATACTAGTCCTTTGTGCCACCTAAACATACGAACAATGAGTTCTTATCTGGTATTGATGTTTCAGGGTCACTTGACCAGGGTTTCAGAAAAATTCAATAGACCACCACCATATGTTTCCATAACATAATGAATAAATATTTCTATCTATGACATGATATTATTATAATAACAAATACATTTTAGAAGAATAATAAAATATTCATCATCAATCCTCAGGTTCTAAGGTGACATATATTATTGACTATAGCTTCTTTGGATTGTCTTGTAAATCTCTACGCATAATATATACCACCTAATAGGAACCATGTACTACCTAGATGCATATTTAGAATATCACCTAAAGGGATATTGTAACACCTACACCCTAACCATTGGCTTGTAAAGAGAAAAGGTGTCACTAACCTTAGGTGACACCCCATGACACCAAAGGCTATTAATAAATTCAAGGGGCTTACTAAATATTTGGGAGATAATTTTTTACTTCTTAAAAACAACAATTTTTCATTAAAATAATAAAAACAAGAAAGACAAAAACTATATGATTCTTGAATAGTAAACATTACAACTCAAGAATACCGATAACCAACAATATCATCGTAGTAGAAAAAACTGAAACAGGACATCAAACCAAAAACTAAAATACATCTGGACATATAAACAACAACGTGAAGATACTCCATTGATACAATAAGAAAATAACCACCCTTTAACCACCCTCCAAAGAATGCATCCTCATGCTACTCCACTAGAAAAATATGTTACTTTTCCTTTAATTATTTTATAAAGAACACCATCTGCATATGAACCCAATTGCATATATAGGGAGTAAGTAATCATAACCACTAGGTAATGACCAAATGACTTTCCACCTCAAGACACTAGGATAAGAACAAGTTAGATCAATGTTCAATATACATGTAAAATAGACAAGGTAAATATGAGATAAGTTTTCTGAATAAATATAATTAATTTAGACAACCGAACCATTAATTATATCCCCTTATAATACCAAATTCCATATCACACACCTGAACACAAATTCATGTATCCAGCTAGGAGAAATACTAACTCACAATAAAAATCATTCCATACAATCAATTTATCACTTTTCCATGAATCGAAGGCACCCCAATGGAACTGACCCCTAGTTTGAACCTAACAATGAATCTCCCAATGAAATATGAACTCGATAAATTATATGTGGACTCCAATTTCTCACACCCATTCATTTATTCTAAACAATTAATCTTTGAAAAATTTAATCAAACATCATTCATGTATTAAACAAAAATCAAAATTTAAAATCATCTAAAAAAGGGGACTTTTCTTAAAAACCATTCAAAATCCATTTTTCAAAATAATAAATTTAAATGATCTTCCGAAATAAATAATACAATGTTTCCATGAAAATATAACGAAATAATTTGGGAATACTTAAATCTTCATGTTCAAGAACAATTGGAGAAAATAGAGAAGCCACCTACATCATAATGAATGTCAAATAACATGGAGAATCAATACATGACCTAGCTGATATGGGCTCCAATTCCCATTCCCTCAAAAAATCCTAAAAATGAATTTACAAAATATGATCGATCCATTAATTATAGGTATAAAAACCATAATATAAGGATATATTCCAAGGGAAATGAACAGATCTACAAATGAAAGAACAACAAGGCTCCTTCATTTTATTTCCTAGGTCTACTGCTCAATGAATCATTGAAATTAATCTCTATAAGGCATGGGTCATAAAAACACACCTAGAGGAACGTTGAAAATTGGGATCCTAGGTTATATGAGAATTAATGTGATTTGTTGGGTGAGAATTGGGATAAAAATCCAATTTTCTAGTGTTATTAATGTTTTCCCATAGTTAGACAACATGATTTAATAAATAGTGACCTTACCATGTGAGTGCTATTTGAAAAAAACCAGGGTGACATGGTTGTGCTAAAAAGTATAAAAAACCATTTGAAAAAAAATAAAAAACACATTTATCCCAAAAAACCCAAAATCATTCAATTTCCAGATGGTTTGGACAAATCATGTGCCAACCATGTGCCTGAAAAATAACTCTTATATTCCCTTGCACCATTTCTTGGAGAAGTTGTATGATTTTCCTAAATTGTTCACAAACCATTAACCATTAAAAATGCTTCTCAAACATATTAAAATCATCTAGAAACTCCTGAAATTCAACCCAAACATTATTTAACTTTGAAATACATGATAAAGGTTTTAAGTTCCTTTAAGTGGGGGAGTTACATTCTCCACACCATTATACTTTCCAACCCCAAAATTTTGGAGATTTTCAGTGCTTTAGAATAGTTATGGATATTGATCTAGGATCCATTTCTCATGTTCCCCGACATCCTTTTGAATTTAACTATGTTCCCATAATATATTAATCAATGGAATACATTTTCCAAGCAATAATTTATCATGTCTATCTAATATATTAATCAGTGTATGAACAAGTGTAGAATCAGGTTCAAGATCCACATTATCCCATTATATCACTTGGCTAGGATAATGTTGGTATTTCTTTAGTTGAGATACATAAAATAAATTATGAAAAAAAATTAAACTTTTTTGGTAAATAAAATTGATAATAAAGATCACCAATTCATTCAAGTATCTCAAAAAGGTCAAACATAGGGAGGAGATAAATTTCCATTCTTACTCAACTGATATTGCCTCCACCTTGGAGAGACTTTTAGGAATACATGATCACCCACTGTAAAGGTTATACAGTGATAATGATTATCCATATAATATTTATAGTGAATTTTGGATGAAACCACCCATTTCCTAAACATTTAAATTTTCTTTGTTGTTTTATGAATATGGATTGGTCAAAATAGCGATGTTTCTCTAGTATATACCCTAAAAAGTGAAGATTAATAAGGATGAATATACAATTCATTTAATGGATAAATTTGTTTCATGGATTGAAAACTATTTTTATATGAAAACTACACCAAGGGTAAATGTTCTTCTCATGAGCCACCAAAATCCATAAAACAATCTCCGAAGAAATATTCTAGTTTCTAAATCATTTATTACAACTTATAATCCATTTGAGGATTATAAAATACACTCATGTTCAACTAGATACCAAAATCTTATTGAAAAGACTATGAAAACTTAGAGGTAAATTGAGTATCTCTATAAGAGATGATCGAAATGTTCATTCTATGGAATTTTACTAATTTTGGAATGTATATATTTTCTAATTCATCTACATTATTATATGAAAAGATTGAAACAAAATGGGTTGAATTTTTAAGTTAGTACATAATCACCCATATTCAATCATGCATCTGAATTGTTCTTGGTGAACCCATGAAAAATTCCATTGTGTTCTTCTCCCATTTACATATAGGTATTGTAAAATATTTAAACATTCTAGCTATTCATTGATTCTCATCATTAACCTATTTATAGGTGGGATATTTGGTCACATAATCATCAAAATTTCATTTCATACCTCACATCAAAAAATGGTTTCTTAGCGACTTTTACATATTTTTGATTCTTGGAATAATCACCCACTTAGAATGGTGGTAAGTAGAAAGAAATTGTTTGTGAGAAGATTATTACATGAAAACTAGATTCTAGAATTACATTATTATGTTTGTATCATGTTTATATCCATTAATGGTCTCACCATCATCATGTTTTTACATAATAGAAAGGAAATCATGATCCAATAATTTAGAATCATTGAATTTCTCACCATTAATAAGGTTATGACTTAATTATTCTTAGTAAAATAAAAATTCATATCCATAATAATACTCATAAATTTCCACTGGTCAATATATTTGATGGCTAATTTTTTATAAAAATTTCATCTAAAATCATCTTCCATATTATTTCCTTTTCCCTTTGAATAAACTATGTTAAAGTCAAAAATGTGTTGATATTCCATCCATTGCAGTTGTCTATGGTTCAAATGAATTTGTGAAAATATGTGTTTTATGATTTTATGATATGTGAACATGGTATACTTCTCACCAAAGAGATAATTAGTCCATGTTTTAAAATCATGAACCACCACAACTAATTCCAATTCATGGGTTAGATAATTATTCTCATCAAGTAATATATCTCTTGATACATAATCTATGACATGGTATCATTGCATGAGAACACACCATTTTACAGAACTAGACACATCACAATAACACATAAAACCTTTCCTAGGTTTTGGAAAGATAACAATTGGTGCTAAAGTGAACCTGGACTTAAAATCTAAAATGTATTATTGATAATAATTACTCTAATAGAATGGAGTTACATTTATTATAAGTGATTTCATAAGATATGTGAGACATGAAAATTCATGAATGAATTGATGATAGTAACTGGATAATCATAGAAATATGTGTATCTTAAAGGTGTTTTTGGATGGTTTCCAAGAGACAGAAACTTCTAGCCTCTTGGGGCCTACTAATACACCGTTCTCAAAAAATAATTTTCCAAGTAATAAATCTTCTTGAATCCAAAAATTATATTCAGTTAATTTTCTATAAAACCGGTTCTCTCACAAGTTTCTCAACACAATCTCTAAATGTTCTTCATGGTATTATCGAGTTTGAGAATACCCCATAATTTCATCCAAAAATACCACAATAAAAGAATTTAGGTACCTTTGAAACACAAAATTCATCAATTCCATGAAAATGATGATGAATTTATAAGACCAAATGGCATGAACATTTATTCATAATGACCATAGTGACTTCTGAAATCTATTTTAGGAATATCCTCTTTCTTGACTATGAGATGGTGATACCTATACGAAAGATCAATCTTACAGACCATTAGGCTCATTTCAATTGATACAAAAACTCATCAATTTATAGAAAAATATATATTATTGATCATAACCATATTCAGAGTATGATAATCAACACAGAATTATAAAGAACCATCAAAATTCATTATAAAAAGAACCAGAGTAGCCCAAGGAAATGTAGTCTATCTGATGAAACCTTTTCTTTCATATTTCTCTAACTGGAACTTTAATTCCCTCAATTATATGGGTGTAATTATATATTATGTAAATTAAATAGTATTTTCCCCTAGAAGGAGATCAATAAAAAAATTATACTTCTATTTCAGGTGGAAAACTAGTAAAATTTTCTTGAAATACATTAGGGTATCGATCTAAAATTTTTGGAATATTTAATGATTTAATTATTTCATTAGTCCCCAAATTGGACACTAACAATTGATAATAAAAAAATCTAACCATTGGTACTAATGTTACTAATCTTTTAGAATTCATATCCTAGTATCCTTTAAATAGATTTATCATCCCATTAAGAGATGTAAAATTCACCCATCATGTATACAAATCGATATGAGACTTAAAAAAAACTAACTAATATATTCTTATGATTAATTAAAAAATATCCATTTATATAACAGAAATGAACAAAATAATTTGGAATTTTTAGATGTTAATTGAACAAGTTGAACATATAAATCCTTTTCACTCTCGCTACATGAGAGGTGGATGGATACTCATTACATGTGGAATCATATTTATATGAAACCCAATTTGATTAAGGACACAATAATAAATAATATAGTGGGATGCACGAGTATTAAACTAAACTTACATAAGATTTTATTTAAGAATAGTGGTACCATATATAGAATAAGGACCTAATTGATCCTCCATAATCATTTTATTAGGACCATATAACAAATTATTCGTTCCTCCATATTCTTTACTTGCCTATTTTTGTTTTAATTTTTAAATAGTCATGGTGTTTCTAGAATCACCAAGGATTGATCAGTTCTAAGGATGATAACTATATTGATATCATCACCGAGTCAAATCATGAGATATCTGAGACACATGAGAGGTATTCCTAGAAAATGAATTTGGATTGTTAGGGAAATATCATAGAAGATATCCCACCTGATTATAGTTGTGATGTGCTTTGGGTGGTGTCGTATAATCCTATTTATTGAGCATAATAAAACTATATATGAAATATATTGCCTTATTACTTGGGAATAGAGGAAAGTTAACTAATCTAGTGGGTTGATTTTTGATGCTATGTATCCCAAGAAGTAGGTTTCCTTCCACTGGTTTCTAGCATTTTATGTCCAACTAGTACCTATATAGACAAGTGTTTTTCCTCCAATAGGATTCCCAATAATATCCCTTTCCCTAACTTTTACTCAATTAAAATTCTTTGTATAATCATTAATATAGATCACAATTATCTTATAATGAATTTATAGAAATATTACAGACTAGAATATACATTCCTTCAAGGAATCCCTAGTAGAAAAATTTGAATAAAAATGATCTATGTTTATAAATATAGATGCATACACATTCACTGATAGATTTTATTATTTCATACTGAGGAAATCCATCATTTTGGTTATCATGAAGGTGTTTTGGTAGAATTTATTATTGAAAAATTATTTTAATACCTCCCACATAAGGCCTTTGTTTAGTTTATATTGGATAAATAAATCCCACCACTGGTATGTGAGACCCTCAAAAATATATACTACTTACTTAAGAATTATATCATCTAGGTTTCTTAGAAAATCAATGATCTGATTCATCCTGCTAATCTATTTTTGTGTCTATCCCAGTTCTAAATCCCCCTGAAAGGCTGGTGGATTTTATTTTTTAAACTATATAGAATGATATACTTGTTGTGTTTTTTTGTTTCTATTCCTTTATCAAAACATGAAATTCTTTTAAATTTTTTTGAACATATAGCCACTTCACCCATGGATCAGTTGTAACAACATTCTATGTATACACTTCAGGTGGGTTTCTAGATTATCTGACATGTTCCAAATCTCGATAGTTATAAACAAACCACATAATCACCACTTAACTTGTAAAATAATGTTTTAGGATGTTCTAAATCATCAAAATCAATAATCATTATCACTAATATACAAGAATCCTCAAAAATACCTTGGGAAATGCAATCTAAATGGGAAGAATTATTACAAACGCAATATACACCACACTCATTAGATACACCCATGACAATGAGATGATAACATTACTAGTTTTAGTACACATTTTTACCCCATACATCTTGTTTACTTGAAATTAAGCATAAGGAGGTTATCTCTATCTTTTATACTCTATATTTCAATTTTCGACATGTCCTATATCCCTGATACAATACCAATATGATGGATCAACCAAAATGACACCATTTGCTACATATCAACCCTAACCATTATATTGTAATGATCTAAGTTGAAACTAAAATTAGGTGACATCCCCCCAAACCAAAGGCTAGTGATAATTTCCAAGGGTTTACAAAACTACTAAGGGATAATTTCCTTTCTTAAAAACACAAATCTTTATGAAAATAATAAAACAAACAAACAAAATATTATATCATTCATAAATATAAAACATTACAACTCAAAAATACCAACAACCAAAAAGAAAATATTCTTGGGGTGAGTAATCATACGTAGTAGGAAATCCCCAAGATACATCTCTATTAACACTACTAGGATAAGAACAAGTTAGCTAAAAGTTAAATATGCATATCAAATCAGTGAGGTAAAAACCAAATTAGTTTACCAAATAAATTCAATTAATTTAAAAAGTCAAACCATTAATTCTATCTATATAGAAAGCCCAATTCCACTTCACACACACAAAATTTCATGTATCTACCTAGGAGTATCCCCAACTCATAATAAGACTCTGGTCTTACCAGTCAAGTCATTACTTGGCTATGATTTAAAGGCACACCAATGAAACCAACCTATTATAAAAATCCAATAAGCTGATTACCAATGTAATATAAACTCAAGAAATTCCTTGCGAATAACAAGGTTTCACACCCATTCATTTATTCAAATAAATTAGTCTTTTAAAAAATTTAATCAAACATATTTCATGCATTAATCAAAAACCAAAATTAAAAAAAGAATGTAATAAGAGCAATTTTTTTTAAAAACCATTCAAATTCCATGTTTCATAATTATAAAATGAATGGTTATTCCAAAATAATTAATCTAAAGTATCCTTTGAAATCTAGGAAATTAATTAGAGAAAATATAATCCTTAAAGTTCAAGAATAGGTGGATAAAATAGGGAATCTACACATCTCTCAATGGATCTTGAATAACACAAAAAATCAACGAAGAATCTAGTCAATATGGACTCCCTCTACTGTCCAATCAATAAATATGAAAAATAAATTTTCAAAACATAATTTTCCATTATATCTGATAATAACATCATTGATTTAAGGATTAATTCCATGTGATAAAATAAGATCTAGAAAAGGAAGAAGAATAAGGAACTTACCTTTAATTTCATAGGTTTTATGCTCAAAGAATCATTGAAATAGGTCTATATATGAAAAAGGATCACAAATAATCACCTAGAGGAACCCTAGTAATTTAGACTCTTTGTTATATGAGAAATAATGAGAAATTTTAAGTGATAATTGGGGTAAAAAATCAATTTCAAGGTATTATTAATGTTTTCATATAGTTTCACAAACCATGTTCCAACCGTGTGAGTGTTACTAGACAACACGTAAGGCCTAACGGTTATGCCACATGACTTGGAAAACCATTCAAAACACCTATGAACTAAAAAATCACAAAACACATGGTTTGTTTCCTAATTTTTCCAAACCATGCACCATCACAGTAACTCCCATATTCCCATGCACAGTTTCCTAGAGAAGATGCAGATTTTCCCTTAATGAATCTCAAACTGTGAACCCTTAAAAATGATTTCCAAACATACTAGAACTATCAAGAAAACTCCCAGAACTCAACTCAAATATTTTATAACTTAAAAATGCATAATAAAAGGGTGAAGTAACTCATTCTAGGGGTGTTACAGACCATTTACTACCCCAAACAATAATTAGAACATCATACACCATGTGAGAACCAAATCCTAACAAGAACCTATTTAGAATATCATACACTTGGGGGAACTGTGTCCTGTACAAAACCTTTTTAAAATATCACCTGGGAAAAATTATCCTAGGAACCTTGTATAGAATACACCCTTGGAAAAATACTATATAGATCCTCATATAGTATAAACTAAGGGAGAACCCTCCCTATAACCTTACATGATATACACTTAGGGGAATTATCCTCCTTATAACATCATATTTCTTACACTCATGGTGTCACATCCTTTACCTAGAACCGTTACCTGACCATCATTTCTTGGGGGGCTACATCGTACTCCAACACCAGATAATATATATATCACATACAACCAAGGGAAAACACTGCTTATAACCTCATATATATATATAAATATAATTTACCCAAGGAATATCCTCTCCCTATAACCTCATGTTTCATACATTATCCTCACATGGGTTGACCACTCTCCAAGACCTATGACTCATCTTCTAGTTATTCCTATCAAGAGAACAACCAATTTATAACACCACATGAATAATAGGTTATCACTATAGATCATAATGTTATGAGGTTATACCCGTAATAAACAATACCCACTTCCCTACACTTACCAAATCTAGGGTAAATATAAAACTAGGGCACCCACGGAGGGCACCTAGGTTATATTGTAGTCGAAAAACTCTACATGGGCTCCTATATCTCAGTTCAAGCTATAACCAAGAGGGTATAAAATCCCTAAACATTCCCATGATCACATAATGATATAATTGTCCATGTAGTTAATACTATATTGATGTCACACTATCAGGATATCCTAATTCCCATATCCTTTTTAAAATAATTTGGGTTTTTTACATGCACCCAATGTTCCAATAGTTCTACCAAGGGAATACCTACTCAGGTACCCATATACCAATGAGGTATGAACACTCACACAACTCTCTTATCATCCATACTAAAGGTTATAAGGAATTTCATGGTTCTTAATATCCCATCCATATTTTGAACATCCCAATTCATCACTCACATCTACTTAATGGAACTAAGAGAACCTACTAGGTTCCATTATGTTTCATTATTTTTTCTTCATTTATACCCCTATAGGGTATATATAATTTAAGGTATGTAGTTATAATCATTCCCTTGGTCATCATTGACTAAGGAATCAATAAGTTCTCAAGGGTTTGTCAAATACCTTTACACATATCTTATACCCAATGGTATTTTAAATAAAAAAATTAAAATTTAAATATAAGTTTGATCACACATGAGTGGAGAGATTGTATATCACATGCCGCATAAAAAATTACATAAACCCTGGTGATATTTTTAAGGATCACCTAGCTCATTCATGGAGTTACTTTGTTTATATCTATCCTCAGCCATAACCACCTAAGCTCTTCCAATCCTCAGATCAACAGTCAATCTCTTATCTAAAATCATAACAAAAAAATAATATTTATAAACAATTTTATAATTAATTATTTAATTTAACCAAATAGGTAAAATTCCTAAAATATCACCAAATATCCACAAATGAGAATCTATGAAAGGGAAATAGGAAAGAAAGAAGGGAATTGGAAAATAAAACCTTAAACTACCATGAGATATCAATAAAAATCACCCTTTATAATGGGGATATAATGGAGGAAGGAGTGAAAAAAATAGAAAAAATTTGATCTCGTAGAAATCATTCTCCCCAAAATCATGAAGGGGGCCAACCCCATAATGATTGGTTTTACCCTATTAAAAGAATAGGGAAAAGGATTCATCATACTTTCACCCCTATGGGTCATGACATGACCTCCCCAAATAGAGGTCCCTAAACCCTTCCAAACACCATCATGGAATGACCTCTGAAGGTCATGGAATGGCACTAATTTTATAAGAGAAGCCTAATCTCCCGAAGGCATGAACTCCATTCTTCATAGTGCAGTACCTCACACTACCTTCTGTAACTCCCATTATGGTAGGACAACATTACACGACCTATTTATCCCTATAAAACTAGCCTTCTTGTGTGAAAATCACAAAGAAAAAAATAATAATGGTCATCAAACCCATTTTAGGCTTCTAATAATATTAAAAAACAACCCTTTTAGATCCTAAAAAACTGAAAAAAATCCTAGTTGAATCCTAATTCTCAAACATCTCATGATTCCTAAAAAAGTCCAAATTCACTATGAATTTCACAATCTGTAAAGAAGTGGGTCTCTACAGTGACTGACCTCACATTCAATGGGATTCCAAAGGGAATCTGATATGAAATTAATTTTGATATTTTGAAGTGTAATTAAATCATATTCCATGTTTGTAAAATAAAATCATTCATCATGTAAAAATAGTATGAATTTGGTTGAGTTGTATGTGCGCTTGATCATGGATTAAGGGAGAACTTTATGGTAGTGCTATATAATTTAAATGAATAATAATTTATATTTTTTCTTTTTATCACTATTTTTTTATCATTTGAACCTAAAAAATTTATAAAACTATACCTTTCTCTTGATATCCTGATGATATTGTTCTTATTTTGGAATATGTGAGGATTGAGTCATCTTAGATTTACCATTTTCAATAAATTTACAAGTCGGTTAAACCTTAAATTTCTACTTGTTGATTGTTTTGAGTTATTTATCAATAATAAGAAATGATCCAAGTATGCAAGAGTTTTATTTTTCATCATTTTATACTATTTATACATCCATTTTTGTAAAAAATCTTATCTTTTTTTTGATAATCATAAGTTTAAATAATAATTTCATGCATTTCATGTTTTCAATGTGAAAACTGATTATCATTGAAAATATTGTTGTAAAAAAAGTATTTTGGTACTTAATTTATGTATGTTATATAAATTTTATGTTTTACATTATTTTAAACATATTTTTTTTGTCTAGATTTAGTGCTTCAATAAGAATATTCGCAGGTTCGGTGAATATAATAGGAAGGAAAATTTTAATTATTATTTTTTTTGTTTTTAAATACAATATACTTGGATTTGGTAATTATTTGATATATTTTTGGGGAAAATCTTTATCTTTTTATAATTGATAAAATTTATTCAATAATTATTTTAAAATGGTAACATATTATATGGATTTTGTTCATTGTTTTTGAAAATGCATGTGTTTTTCAGAAAATATATTTTAAAATATTTTGGTAAATCATTTATAAAATTAAATTTTAGTTTTTTTGAATTTGAAATTGAATTTTATATTGATAAGTTTTTTTATTTGTCTAAAACATTAGGATTATTTTTATTTTTATTTTTATATTTATAGATTAATTTTCTACTGAACTTATTATTATTTCTTGAGATTGTTTTTGGGAAATGTTGGAATTTCATGTTACTTGTAAAAGGAGGCATTGTGCTAGGAATATAAGTTTTTCCAAATAGAAAAATCCCAGTTTCCAAATAGGGGGATATTCACAATTACATTTCTACCCACACGATTAATATATGAAGTCTACTATCTATTGAATTCATTTGTAAGGAGATTAATTTGGGTATGTAATTTTAGTTGTTACTTGTTTATGCTACAATAAATGATAGCACCTTATTTGTTTTAAACATGTTTATTTATGGGCTTTCATTGAATTGTCTCTTCCTTCATTCATGTCTTACATGGATTTCATGAATTATTTACATAGTAAGAGTTTCTTTAATCAATATTTTATTTTCCCTAAAACTGATGATTATTTGAGTTTTAGTAATTAGAGGTATGTGGATAGGGATTTATCAATGTCATCAATACTTTTGATTGAATGAATTCCCATGTTCTCGTTTTTTCTTTAATAGTGTGTTTAGTTTGTCTCTTAGGTCTGGGGTAATCTATTTTTATCCTGTGTGGTCTATTTCTATCTACCACATGTCATTTCCTACTAGTGTGAATTTAGGTACATGATTGAACAGTTTAATTATGGTCATATGTGTGTCATATATCCCATGTTCTCACATTAATCTATCATATATTTATCTGGTATTCATCATTTTATCTCACATTTTGGAGTTTGAGTACAAATAATATGATCATTATTATTTTTTTGGTTTAGATATTGTTATCATGAGATAAACTCCTAGTTTCTATTGAGTTCAAGAGTTTAGATTAGAATCCTGGTTATAGAGTCCTTTACACTACTACCACGATATCCAAAATGTCAATCCCATGTAATTAGGGTTATTTTCTAGTAGATATTTGGCAGATATGACTTAGTTTGTGGAGTGTGATGATCATTTCATGAAGGAATTATAAAAAATTATAAATTATTATTCTCAATTGTAATTATGTTTTAGTATCAGAAACCTAGATCTATAAGAAATATCATTTCTTTATTTAAATATGTTATTGTATTCTTCCATGTTGGATGCATGTGTGACTCTATCTAATAATGATTGATGGTCATTCCATGGGATATATTTGACAACTTCCACTTGGTTTACCAGGACCAGTTTCTTGAATAGATTAACTTTTCATTTCTTGTTTTTGAGTCCTATATTTTTCTACTTTCCTTTGGTAAAAATCATTATTTTAGATAGTTTTCACATCATTCATGGAGGTTCAATGTGAACTGAATCATGTTACATATTGTTTTTTCTTCTTTCTAATTTTAATTTCTATAAGTTCACTCACTTGGATTCATGTGTTGATTTAATCTCATGGTTTTTTATATTAAAATTTATTTATATAAATGAATTTAAGCCATAATATATACATCAGTGGATATTGTCCATTCTTATGGAAAATCACAACAATTTTCCAACAAAAATTAGTATTAGAGATGTATGGTTTATAAAATATGGGTTCAACTAAATTAAAAATTGTTAAATTTTAGGAACATGATTTTATTATGTGGGGGATTAAGATAAGAACCTTTATAGATCACAATGAGCTACATGATGCTCTTCGTAGTCCTAAACATAATTTTACAACAATTTCCCCTAATATCATGTCTGTTATTACAAAATTAGATGTGTCTATTGATGTCCTTAGGAATTCCTGTAGTCTAATGCTATTATTATTAATAGAAAAGGTTCTTCATGAAGTCACTTATGAGTCTACCATTTCATAGATATATTCTAAACTAGAGGATATATATATATATATGAATAACTGTCTTATTATAATATTACTTAAATAAATGAGATTTTATAAATTTAAAATTCACCATGGAACTGTATCTATAAAACATATTGCCAAGTTTAACAGGTTTTCTTTAGATTTTTCTAATATATATGTTAAAATTAATGATGAATATCTGTTAATCATTTTGTTAATATCCTAATATTATTAATATAATAATTTTAAGTATTTTATGATGTATGGTAGGTATAATTAGAATTAGAAGTTATTAAATTATTCTTCTTATCCAAAGAACTTCAAAATGAGGATATGTTAAGTAATAGGTTGAGGGATTGAATATTAGAGGTAGACAGGATCATCGATGTAGACAGAGGAACAAGAATTAGTCTAGGCATAGGAGTTCCAAGTACATGAATTTGATGATTAAGTGAATTTAGTGTAAATAACATGAGAATATAAAAGGTCACTATCCTAATAATATGAACAATCAAAAATATAATAATAATGATAATTGTTTGTTAGTAGACCAAGAATTTTATACCGTTGATGTTATTTTTTTGTATGACCATGCTATATCTGAAGAGTGAATTCTAAATTATATATTCTCTTTTTATACATGTCTCCAATATAGAGTAATTTAATTATTTGACACGGATTGATTTAGGTGATATCTACTTGGAGAATAATAAGAGTTGTCATATTCGGGGTATAGGTTTTGTTTCTCCAAAACTTAATGATGGGTTGGTCACGGCTCCAAAATAGGTTTTATGGGTACCTCGACTTAAGAGAAACCTCACTTCCCTAAGAGTTTTTGACAATATGGGTTATACTTTTTGGTCAAATTTTAGTAGTCTCAGAATCTATTGTATCTCAGTCACCATGATGAAGGGAACCCTATTTAATGAGTTATATGTTTTAGATGTTAAGACACACATAAATCCATTTAATGATTCCTATTACCCAAACCACCCTTTGGAATAGAGATCTTTGGTATGTGAGTACTGAAGCCAAAGACGAATTTAGTAAATAAGTCTTGTTAACTGATATAATCCCTATAAGTCTTCCCTCTAAGAATATTTTGTGTATGTTAAGTATAATAATGTTAGTTTAAATATGCTATCTTAAAAATATTGAAAAAATCATGTGTATGTCGACTTTGATCTTTGGGGCCCCTCTTGGATTACTTCCCATGATGGAAGCTATGACTTTGTGACCTTTATTGATGAATACTCATGGAAAGTATATATTTAGATACTAAATCACATGTATTATACCTTTAAAACATTTAAGAACTAAAAACTAGTGTATAGAACCATTCATGTCTGAAATTGAAGACTTTAAGAGATAATAATGGGTTAGAGAGTCTGTTTAATGATTTTGTAGTTTTTTATAGCTCTAATTGTTTCTAAAATAAACATACCATTATGGAAACATCATATTTTAATGGATTATCTAAATAAGAGAATAGGACCATCCTTGAGAGGGTAAGATGCATTCTTTTACATTTGGGTTTTCCTCATTCTTTTTTTACTGAAGCTTCCACTATGATAATAGACCTCATCAATCATTTTCCTTATGAAACTAATGACTTTTAAACCCATGAATATGTTTACATGGGAAATCCACCTTGTATTTCTCACTTTATAGTTTTTTGGATCCCTAACTAATGCTCATACTAATAATGATAAGTTAGAAACTAGGGTAGTCAAGTATATCTTTTTCAGTTATACGGATGGTTCTAAGGTCAAAAGAATATTGATAGAAAATCTTTGTTATATGAACTGAATAATTATTTATGATATTCTATTTTTGGAGTATTTATTTCCTAATTATAAGTTTTTTGAACTTGAAAGTTCTAAATCAACCCAACCTTTGGGTGTTGAGGTTCCCTCAGAGCCTTGAGACCAGCCTAAAATCATGTCAATCTCTACTAACCCACCTACTCAGGGTCAAAGTGACTGTGATTCATATTCATAATATGAGGTCGAGGGAGGTGACAGTATGAGTGATTACTAGTTGACCCATGATAGAGTTAGAAGGACCATTAGACCCAATGCTTGGTTTAGTCATACTGATGTTGTTTCTTATGTGTTTAATATTACTCAAGAGATAAACAATGATGGACTACAAAACCTTAAATAAGCTATGAAATTAAAATAATATAAAAAATTGTTTTCAACCATAAAATAAAAAATGAATTCCATTATTAAAAATCAGACCTAAACCATTGTAACCAAACCTATAAATGTTAATGTAATTAGTTTCAAGTTTATTTTTTAAAAAAAGGAGGATATTACTGGGGTCTTGAAAATTAAATAAAAACATGGGTTACAAGAAAAAGGTTTCATTCAAAATAAAGTAATTTATTATAGAGGAAATTATACTTAATTGTAAAGCATTAATCTATTTGAATTTTACTTTATTTGTTTTCTAGATATGATTTTCATATTGACGAACTTAATGTTAAAAATGGTTTTTTTCATTGTAAAATAGTTGAAAGAATTTTTATTAATTATCATAAGTTATTTTAAAAATTATTCCAACATAATAAAATCCATATTTTAAAATAGTCATTGTATTCAATTAAAAAATCATTTAGAAAACAGTATAATTTTTTTGATTCATTTATTATTAAAAGTGGGTTTAATAGAAGTAAGTTTGATGCATATGTTTATTTTAATACTATTAAGAAAGATATGATGTAATTGATTTTATATGTTGATAATACAATACTTATCTATAAAAAGCTAAGGAATGTTAATCATATTAGATTTGAACATAATTCTATCTCCTTCTCAATTCTATTTTTAAAAAGAATGAATTATGAAATGAAAAAAGGATTATAGGAATAGAAATCATTAGAGATAATGAGTCTAGGGTCATATATCTACCAAAACATTATTATATTAAAATATATTTGAAACAATATCTATTTGAGAAAATTAAACTAGCTTGTATTCTTTAAGGATGAAATTTCATGTTGTCCCTTATATAATCCCATGAATGTGAACATGTAGTAGAATTCAAGAATAAGATGCTAAAACAATTAGTAGTATTATGTATTCCATGGTCTCTTCAAGACCAAATATTCCCTTTGTTTTGTGTAATCAAAATATGTTTATGGGAAAACCTAGGAAACTAAATTAGAATGATTTGAAATATCACCTTATGTATATATCTATGTATGAAGATTTATTCATTTGATATGTAAATAATAGCAGTTATACTGATGATATTGTTGGGTTTGTTGATACTAACTATGCTACAATTATTGATACATTTTAATATATTAATGTATTTGTTTTTTATTATTATGAGGGACCTATTTCTAGGATGTATAACATAGAATCAGTGTTATACATTTCCACCAATGAGGATGAATATATAGATTTAACCAAATTTTTAAAATAGGAAATTTGGTTAAAGGGTCTTCTAAAATTGATTTCCATTATAAACTTCTAGTATTGAAGTACATTGTGATAGTT
This sequence comes from Viscum album, assembly GCA_963277665.1. NCBI lineage: Eukaryota > Viridiplantae > Streptophyta > Magnoliopsida > Santalales > Viscaceae > Viscum > Viscum album. The sequence continues at coordinate 1,250,297,147 of OY728120.1, forward strand.
ATTTTTCAAATATTTGTTATATAATTATGTTTTCCATGGAATAATGAAACACATAGATATTATAGTTCACTTTATTTGGGAAATTATTGAAACTGAGATAATATGTTTCATTAAGATACTCACTACTAATAACATGGAAGATATGTTGACTAAATTCATGTCATTATTGAAATTTAAACAGTACTTAATTTTAATGAATATTTTATTAGTTTAATAGTGTAGGTTTTTATAAAACAATAATTAATAATCATTTCGTTATAAGTTGGAGATTTGTAATTTTATTTTATAATTGTTTTTATTTCAATTAAATTTGCTTCACTTATTTTCTACATGTTTGTTGATAACTATTTATTTAATTGTAGCTCATTTATTCACATATTTCATTGATTTCATGTATTCTTTAAATATTAGGCATTTGATGATTAAATATTTTTTATTTTCCCTATAATTGATGATTATTTTATTTTTCATTAATAGTGATATTTGGCTAGGGATTGATGTATTTATTTAATACTTTTGATTGGAAAATTTCATACATGTTATTTTGTGATTTCATTGTGTGTTTATTTTACTTCATAGATCTGTGGTGATCTGTGTTTATCCACTATGGCCTATTGTTTTTTTTCACACATCCTTTAATGTTGGTTCACATTTAGTTACTTAAAAATCCAAGTCATCATTGTGGTCTACATGTTACATATCATGATTTCTCACCTACATCACTTTTCATTTATCCAAGATATTATAATTGTGCCCCCACTTTTTGGGGTCTCATTTGAAGAAGAAAATAATTATTCTTTTCTGGTTTTTTCTGTAGAGTGAGAGAGAAACTTATAGTTTTTTATTTATATTTGACATTTTATAGGCGAAGCTTGGATCCAAAGGCCTTGAAACTACCCCCTTATTATTTGGAATGGAAATACCTAGTAATTGGAGTTTTATTCTAGTGGAGATTTAATTGAGATGAATGGTTTTCTGTATTAGGATAATAACTACACAAAGGCTTCATCAGAGGTTGTAGATTCTATTTCTTGGTCGAAATCAGGTTTTACTATTAGAATTTTGGCTCTATAATAAATATTGATTACTTATTCATATCTATCGTTGTATCCTTTAATGTCAGGTTCTTGTATAAGTATATCCCAAAATTCTTAGTGCTAACTCCATGTGATAGAGTTTACCAATTCCACCTTGTTCAGTGGGGCTGGATTGTTTGGGTATCTAATCTTATCCTTGTTTATGTATGTTCTTGCATTTATTTTTGGTTTCATTTATTACAACTCCTCCAATATTTTCTTAATATTATCATATGTTAATTTTATTAATTATGTTCAATTATATGTTTTAATATATATATATATAATTAATGTTGATTAAATTATAAATAACTTCGATCATATTATAATATAACTTTACTTAAAAGTTCTTCATATTTAATGTTTTTCTTTTTCATAAAATGTTCTACAAGTTTTATTTTGTGTTCCTATGATAAAAAAGACACATGGGACCTTTAGATATCATTTATATATGTTTTTTAATGTTTATGTATAGTAAAATTATTGTACACCACATTCCCAAATGAAAATCTACATAGCCAATTTGAGATTCCCTTAGCCGATTCTTAAATCCATGTAGCCAATTTCCAGAATCATGTTTTCCTATATATTTTGAAAATATATCAGGATAAATAAATCAAAATCGAGGGATTATTTTTTATTAGAAATCTTGTAATATTTAAAAAAAATTATTAGAATACATCAACTATGGAATCGGTCTATATCATGTATGAAATTAGGTTTGATGTCACTCCATGTTTTCTATATGATTTCCGATGTTTTCCAGAACTGTTTTGCTTATGTTTTTTTATGATAACACAAGTTATATATATATATCATATTATTTTTATTGTTTTTTATTTATAAATATAATTAATTTTTTATAAATATAATTCAAAAGGTCCCAAAGCTAATTCATCCTTTATCAATGACCTTTTTAGATTTGAAATGTGAAAAGGAAATCATTTTTTAGTTTTCATGAATTCCCTTAAATGAGAAATTTTCTTACGTGAGAATTTTTGATACATGAAAAACTACTTATGTGATTAATAACTTACATCAATCATACATATATAATTTTTAAGGTAATTCCATACATGAATCTCCTGTATTGATTCCATTATGTGGCTAATTCATCTATATAGAGTAAAACTCTAATATGATGAATTCAGATATGTGAATTACCTTAACTAAAGAATCAATTATGTGATTTCCATAAATGAAATGAATATATACTAAATATATTATGTTGATTCTCATATGTGATAAACTTTTATACCTAGAGAAAAATTCCTATGTCAAAAAATCATACATGATTTTTTAATGTATCTTATTGAATTTCCTATAGATGATAATGTTTTGTTTCATTTTTTATTTCATATTATTATTTTATGAATGTTCATGTCATATATTTAAATTTTTAAAATGAAATTATAAATTAATATTAATTATTTATAACCCATGAGAAGTTATTTTAATTGTTTTAAGAATGTATTTTTGAAGATCACATGTTGTTTTATATTCACACAAGAAATGTACAACTTGCAACTCAAAAATTAACTTTTGTTATTGTAAGTTATTTTTATTGATTTTATTATTTCTAAATTAATGTTATATGATATTAAAATCTTTCAATCATATTTTAATATTTTTAATATGGTGTTATTAAGTTTATAATTTCTCTACATATTTATTTCTCATCTTAAAATAGATTGTTTTTAATTTCATATTTTTTAAATTAAAACTTGGCATTTTTATGATCTTTTATTGACCTATTATTATGGATAAAATTTCAATTATTTATTGAATTATTTCAATTTTTTGAATATTTCTTTATTTTTGTGAAGATTGAACATGATTTTAATGATTAATATGCAACAATAATATATATTTTCTCTATATTTCCCATAATCTAGTTTTGTCATTATTATTATTTTGAATTTTTTAATGGTTTTATTGAGTTTTTAGTCTATATAAATTCATATTTAAAGGAATTTAAGATTCTTGAAAAAATAAATAAATAAATAAAATTGTGAAATGATGATTTCATATGTATTAAAGAGATAAAATGTCTTCATACTCTGCAAACTATAATGTGATATTGTATACTATATTAACAACTACTGGATGATCTCTCAAGGGTTGAACAAAAATATATTTTACTTATACTACCTTTATGAGATGGTCAATATGATCATTCAATCAAGGATCAATACCTATATTTTATTCTTACTCTATTAATTTTATCTGATTTTCATGAGTCTGTAACACTTTTTCCCATCTTTCACGCACTATCACATTATTTTTATGATTTTAAAAATAAAATCAATTTTTCTTCTTTGGGTAGTGACTCCCTATTTCAAAAGTCAAGAATATTTAGGTTCTGAATCATAATATCTAAAGTCATGTTGTAATTGGGTTGTGACTTCCAATAAAAAAGTTAAGTGTTCGGTTATTCTTCCATTAGAAAAAGTAGCGTGTAATTGGGTTGGAATTCTACTTACAAAATCATGTAGAGTAGCACTTATCTCTTTATGAGTGGAGAGGTGTAAAAGTATAATACGTTTACTTTGTACTGAACCTATATATAATTCCTTTAGCAAATTATTTTATATCTAATGCTAACTTACTATTATAATTAACTTAGTTGATTAAATTTGACAATTAATCCATTTATATAAAATTATAATCTAGTCTATTCACCCCCCTCTAGACCTTCTGTCATTCTTTTATGACCTAATAATGAGTATGATAGGTTGTTACTTTTGTTATTATCCAATTATCATATAGTGTCTGTTTATATTTAATTTTTATAATGAATTCTAAGACCTCACAGTGTAAGTACGAGATCTTTAAGATGATAGAAGTAAAAATAAATGATGTATGGATTCCATATAAACCAAACATATTTGATGAAAATTATTATATATATTGGAAATACTGAATGGAGGCATACCCCCAAACAATTAAGCATAGAAAACAATTCAATCATGGAAAAATAATACACTCTACCAGAAGATGAGCATGATACACTAACCGAAAATGATGATACTAGATATGTGTTAAATTAAAAATATGTTAATATTTTATGTTGTGCTATTAACAAAAGTGTTTTTAGTCAAGTTTCAGCTTTTAATATAGCTCCTGATTTTTAAAATATTCTACAAATTACTCATCATGGATCAAAAAATTAATAATAACTATGCTTAGAATGATTCGATCTGAGTACCAAGACTTCAATATGGGTGAAGATAAAATTGTAAATAAAATGTTACATATCTTCAAAAGCACTTTTAATGTAACATACCGGGTAAATAATGAATAAAAAATTATCATATTTATTAATATTTACGAATTAAATATTAATTTTACGTTAAATGGGTTGCTATGTTCGATAGCGTACCCGATACGCAACAAAGAGTTTCATTGAAATTTCCGTTGCACACTAGTAATAAAATAATATTATTTTAAATGGTAGTTAACACATAGTCGTTGTATTGGTGGGAATAGATAGAAATAACTAAAATATTATTATATATGTTTTTTAAATGTTTTTTCTTTTATCTAATAAAAGATAAAGGCTTAAAATACAGAAATAATTCAATTTTAGGCGTATATGCCCTAGTTTTCACTAAAGGTTCATTTATCGCCTTTTGATGGAGAAACATCATTAAATATAGTTTTTTTCACTCTTATACATTCTATTGGACCAAATAAAACTCTTCTTTAGAATCGGGACATCAAAATTTACATTGTGTAAATTTTTGGAATTTTTCCGATAAAGTTCTTTTTTTAGTGAATAGTGTAAAATGTTGTATTTTAATTCAAAACCTCCTTTTAATCTAATTTATTTATATGATTATATTATATTTTTAATTGGTTTTATAGTAAAATTAGAATATGGTTTTACCATTAAATTCAATTGTGGTCGTTGGAATTAATTTCACTTTGAAATCGGACTTAAACTAGTGTCAATCTTTTGATACTTATTGTTTCATAAAAACACGCTATTTGCTCTGACCGCGGGAATTAAATTTTAAATTAATTAATGCAACTTATATGTTTTTAATTTTTTTAAAATGGAATTCATTTTTGAATTTGGAATATCAGATATATCTTAGGGGGAATTTTTGGTATTTTTCTGAAAAACTTCAATTTTGATGAATAGTGAAACCACTAAGTGGTACTTATAAAAACTGATTTTTCGTTTAAATGAAATTTTACCACTTCTTTGTTTTGAATTTCAAAAATCTGACATACATGGTTGTCATTATGAAGTAAAATGTGGTTCAATAGGATTAAAATAATTTTTTGGTGAATAGTAACTTATTAAGTTTTTAATCGCGATTATAGGTAATTAGTGTAATTTAAGGTAAAAATAATGTTGTAATAATATGAAATGATCTTGAAACTTGTCCTAACCTCATTGGATGTGTCATGGACGAAAAAGACAATCCATGGGTCAACTTGGGGACTCCATGAATCCACTTTGGTTGGAAAATGACATTAATAACTTTTTATTTAAAGTTAAAATAAAAATGTCACAAACATTAGTTGTTTTACTAAATAAATTTTTACATGGGGTTATACAAATCAGATTTTTGACTATAAATATTCATTGGAAAGTTAAAACGATTTCCTACATCATAGTATATTTTTAATAATATTTAGAGGTTAAATAAATTAAATTATTTATGACACCATGATGATGTAGCGATTACCTCATTATTTAACAATTTAAATAAAATGGAAATATAATGTAAAATCTAAGACCTACACATGTAAAAAACCTATTGGATGGGTGGATTAGAACCCTTATCACATTATAATAGAAACAAATCAATGTGGGACCATTAAAATCCGAAACTCATTCTAAAATAAAGTAACATTTCCTTATTTTCCAAGCGTGCCCCTCCTCTCCTATTATAAAAGGCTCCAACCTCTACCACCTTACCCACACTTCCAAAGCCTTTGGCTCGGCCAACCCCTGCCCATTTTGTCTCTAAAAATCCCTCTATTACTCCTTTAAGCCTCACTTTGGGCATAAGGCTTCCCAAGAAAGCCTTTGAGTTCAAATCTAAGAGAGTTACCCGATTTTAAGGTAATGTCTTCACTTATGTTCTTTTGTTTTATTTTGCTTCTCCAACCCCCTAAACTCTTTTTATTCATTTATTTTGAAAACAATACAGTATCATAAATATACTAGGATGTTTTTATAAGAATAATTCGAGCTACACTTACACATATCTCCATCTAATGGTTAAAGAACATACTGTTTCTGTGGTTGGCGAATTTCTGCCTCACGAAACGATGATTGTTCAATCTTCTTTTAAACACATTTAATGGTGGACATTAAGATGTCACTATATTTATATATGATATATATTATGTTTATGTTTTCCTTATGCTTATGTATTTTTCATTTGTGGTATACCTTTATGGTTTCCATTGTGGGTAAACACGATAATTTCATTTTAGGAAGTGCGGACTACCGCCCCCTCAAAGTGATTTGATTCGTTAATGCCATATGTGGGACGTATAAAGGATGGATTTAAAGTTATTATATATGATGTTATACTGGAATTATAATATACCTCTATATCATTATTATTTCTTTCCATTAAAGTATGAGATTGAAATGAAAGTTGCGTTCATGCGTACGTACGGCTTACCGTCTCCATGAACGGTGCATTTCATTTCTTATCCCCAAATGTAATGTACTATTATAAGTACACATATATAATGGATATATATGATGTATGTTACATCGAAATGATTAATATAATTCTGGAATTAAAATATTCATACCTATCATTTAGTTTTAATTCTATTAATATGACATAGAAATGAAAGTAGCGTTCATGCGTACGTACGGCTTACCGTCTCCATGAACGGTGCATTTCATTTCTTACAACTAAATGATTATGTGATATTATAAATACATGTATATGCTAGATATATATGATATATATGATATCAAAATCAGGAATTTCATTCTGGATATAAATAACATTTGACCACACGAACAACATTTAATTGTAAGAAGTCCACTTTCGACTTAAGAGCCAAATATCGACAAAACAAACATTATTAACTTAAATGATTACATAATGTTTATAACATGGAAATAAGTGATATAAAATGAATAATGAACTTGAAAAAGGTTCTTAAGCAAATATAAATTAACTCATGTTTATTATTTAGGACGTTAAAGAACGATCGAGTCAAGTCGGACCCGAGGTCAGGGACCTCGTCTCAATCTCCTTTCATTGAGGCATATTTCATTTTATACACAACTTTCTTTTATATGGTGTATAAACCCCTTTGACTTTTACTTTTATACAAAAGGAATCTTTTTCTATGAAGCGTTTGACAAAACTACAAAAAGTAATGTTTCTTTTAACGTACGTGGTGACAATGACCTTTTCCACCGCCACAAGTATTATTTGGTCTTTAGCTCCCTGAACAAACCGTAATGTTTTTTAAAATGAAATAATTACCATATACTCTTTTATGTATTTTGGTATTGAAAATAGTTTTTATAATAGATTTTTTATGTCAATATATTTAAGTGATATATTGTGATCAAGGTGTGGAAATGTTTTCTTTCCATTATATTTGTTTTATGTCTTATGATTTTTATAATGGTACTTGGACATTTGAAGGGTGGTTACGTGATAAACCATATGACGGGTGGTGCCGTGAATACCCGGATGGGTGGTTACGTTATAACCTCCAATGCATTGGGTATGGATGTCGGCCGTATGGCTATTCTATTATGTATGTATGGAAGTTGGCCGTATGGCTATTCCATTAAGTGATATATGTGGAAGTCGACCGTATGGTTATTCCACATAAGTATGTTTATGTCCCAAGTTACCTTTATATGTTATGTGTTCTTTATATGGGTTTTATGGTAATCCTTTGGTTACAAAAGGGGATGTAATGATATTTTATTCAGTGAAGAGTTTTTACTACTTCATGAAGGTGAAGGTATTACTTTCATAAAGTATACATGGTTTACTTGATGTTTGAAAAACTAACAGTTTTCATTATTTGTGTATCCCTTACTAAGCTTTTTATGCTCACACCAAGTTTTTTTTGAAATGTTTTTCATAGGACATAATGTGGAATAGTGTCAAGAATGGGATCAAGGGAAAGTCATGCTATATAAAACATGGAACTAGACATGTTTCTTTTTAAGAGTTTTTTTTATTCTATGGAAACTTAGTAGAAGTGTCTACTTTGTAACCTTTTGAGATGTAACAGTTATGTCCTAATTCTCTAAAACTCTAAACCTGAAAAGATCCTCAATGTGAATTATTAATTTAATTGAATATTAAGAGATGTTTAAGGCCGGGTCATTATAGTTGGTATCAAAGGTCGGTTTAGACAACTTTAGGAGTTTGAAAATTGTTAAATTATAAGTTAATTTATTGTATGATTGAAATGATATATCATTTAGAGATTACCATTTTTCTTCTCCTAATATATTTATGTGTTAAGAATGGTTTTTCATAGAGGAAACAGAACAGATTTTCTAGGAAGGCATACAGAGTTAAATTACCTTTCAAATCAGTATCACGGGGTGGTCAGAATCAGAACTAAAAATTTTGTTGCAGTGATGGCTCAGTTGACTCAGGTGAGAAATGTTGGTTGTTTTTATTGATGGTATTTTGGTGTTTTCTAAAAGTAATGTGGAGCATGAAAGTCATTTAAGGGTTATATTGAAAACCTTAAAAGAAAAGAAACTATATGGAAAATTCATCAAGTGTGAGTTTTGGTTACAACAAATTTCTTTCCTGGGTCACATTGTTTCAAAAGATGGCATAACTGGTGATCCTGCTAAAACAAAAGTTGTTGAAGAATGGCCAAGACCCACAAATGTAACCGAGATCCGTAGTTTTCTTGGTTTGGCAGGTTACTACCGAAGGTTTGTTGAAATTTTTTCACAGTTATCTAGTCCAATGACTAAGCTAACTCGTAAGGGTGTTAAGTTCATCTGGACAAAAGAATGTGATGATTGTTTTAAGGAGTTGAAAAGAAGATTGGTGAATGCTCCAGTTTTGGAACTTCCTTCTATGAATGGTGAGTTTGTTATATACAGTGATTTTTCGTTGAAGGGACTTGGATATGTCCTTATGCAGAATGATCAGGTAATTGCTTATGCTTCACGTCAGTTGAAAACGCATGAGGTAAATTACACTACACATGATTTGGAATTAGCTACTGTTGTTTTTGCTTTAAAAATTTGGAGGCATCATTTGTATGGAATAAAGTGTGAAATATATACTGATCACAAATGTTTAATGTATATATTCACTAAGAAATAATTGAACATGAGATAGAGGAGATGGCTGTAATTAATCTAGGATTATGATTGTACAATTAATTACCATCCGGGAAAAGCAAATAAAGTGGTCGATGCTTTGAGTCGAAAAAGTAATGCTTCATTAACCATGCTACATTTGGAATGAGATCCTTTGGTTTTTTATTTGATGAACTTTGTCATAGAAGTTGTTGGTGTAGGAAGTTCTTTTGTTTTGTTTCAGGTATCAGTGAGATCATCCCTATCAGACAGAATTAAGCATGCATAGAGGGAAGACAGTGAGTTGCAGAAAAAGTTAGAGCTGGTTCAGAAGGTTAAGTTTCCTGAATTAAACATTGAGAATGATTGTGTTTTGAGGTTTGGGAAGAGATTATGTGTCCCTAGTGATTCACAGTTGAAGAATGAGTTGTTATGTGAGGATCATAGTTCCCCATTTTCAGTTCATCCTGGCAGTACTAAGATGTACAGGGATCTGCAGGAGTATTACTGGTGGGATGGAATGAAAAGAGATATTGCTGCTTTTACTGTGAAGTGTTTGACTTGTCAGCAGGTTAAAGCAGAGTGTCTGTTACAGAAAGGGATGCTTCAGCCTTTACCAGTGCCAGAGTGGAAATGGGAGAATATATCCATGGACTTCGTTGTGGGATTGCCGAAGACACCTCGAGGTGATAATGCAATCTGGGTTATTGTTGATCGCTTGACTAAATCTGATCATTACCATGCCATACGAGATAATTTTTCCCCAGATCAACTTTCCTGTTTGTATCTTAAAGAGATAGTTAGGTTACATGGATTTCCTCTCTCCATTTTATATGACCATGATCCCAGGTTTACTTCTAACTTTTGTAAAGGCCTTCAGAAGTCGTTGGGTACTGAATTAAATTTTAGTACAGCTTTTCATCCACAATCAGATGGGCAGTCAGAATGAACAATTCAGACCTTGGAGGATATGCTACGAGCTTGTTCGATGGATTATCAGGGATGTTGGGACCAACATCTTTCTTTGGTTGAGTTTTCTTATAATAATATTCTTCATTCCAGTATACAAATGGCACCATTTGAGGCATTATATGGGAAGCGGTGTCGAACTCTAGCATTTTGGGAAGAAGTGGGTGAAAGGAAGCTGATGGGACTAGAATTGGTAAAAGAGATGGCAGAAAAAGTTCAGTTGATTCAGAAACACATCAGAACAGCTCAGAGCAGGCAGAAGAGTTTTGCGGATAACCGGAGGAAGGATCTATCTTTCGAGGTAGGTGATCATGTTTTTCTCAAGGTTTCTCTATGGAGAAGTGTGATGAGATTTGGTAAGAAAGGAAAGTTGAGTCCAAGGTTCATTGGACCATATGAAATTCTGGAGAAAGTTGGATCAGTTGCTTACCAAGTGGCTTTACCTCCGAGTTTATCTCAGGTACATAATGTTTTTCATGTTTTGATGTTGAGGAAGTATATGCCAGATCCATCTCATGTTTTGAGTCCAGAGGTAGTTCAGCTGGTGGAGAACCTATCTTATGAAGAACAATCAGTCCAGATTCTTGACCGAAGAGAGCAAGTGTTGCAAAATAAGGTAATTCACCAGGTAAAGGTTTTTTTGGAAAAACCATATTGTTGAAGAAGAAATGTGGGAATCTGAAAATGCTATGAGGGATAAATACCCCCACTTATTTTGATAAGTGAATAAAGTTGCGAGGATGCAATTCCCAAAAGGGGGGAAGGATGTAACATCCCAGGTAAATAATGAATAAAACATTTTAATATTTATTAATATTTATGAATTAAAAAATAATTTTACTTTAAAAGATTTTCTATGTTCGATAGCGTACCCGATACGCAACAAAGAGTTTCATTGAAAACTTTCGTTGTACACTAGTAATAAAATAATATTATTTTAAATGGTAGTTAACACATAGCCATTGTATTGGTGGGAATGGATATAAATAACTAAAATATGATTATATATGTTTTTTAAATGTTTTTACTTTTATCTAATAAAAGATAAAGGCTTAAAATATGGAAAGAATTAAATTTTAGCCGTATATGCCCTAGTTTTCACTAAAGTTTCACTTATCGCCTTTTGATGGTGAAGCGTCATTAAATATAGTTTTTTTCACCCTTATAAATTATATTTGACCAAATAAAACTCTTCTTTAGAATCAGGACATCTGAATTTACTTTGTGTAAATTTTTAGTATTTTTCCGATAAAGTTCTTTTTTTAATGAATAGTGTAAAATGTTGTATTTTAATTCAATACCTCTTTTTATTTTAATTTATTTATATGATTAGATTTTCTTTTGAATTGGTTTTATAGTGAAATTATAATATACTTTTACCATTAAATCCAATAGTGTTCGTTGGAATTAATTTCACTTTGAAATCGGACTTAAACTACTGTCAATATTTTGAAACTTATTGTTTCATAAAAACACGCTATTTGCTCTGACAGAGGGAATTAAATATTAAATTAATTAATGAAACTTATATGTTTTGAATTTTTCAAAATGGAATTCATTTTTGAATTTGGAATATCAAATATATCTTAGGGTGAATTTTTGGTATTTTTCTGAAAAACATCAATTTTTGATGAATAGTGATACCACTAAGTGGTACTTATAAAAACTGATTTTTCGATTAAATGAAATTTTACGACTTTTGTGTTTTGAATTTAAAAAATACTACACACATTTTTTTCATTAAGTAGTAAAATGTGGTTCAATGGGATTAAATAATTTTTTGGTGAATAGTAACTTATTAAGTTTTTAATCGCGATTAGAGGTAATTATTGTAATTTAAGGTAAAAATAATGTTGTAATAATATTAAATGATCTTGACACATGTCCTAAACTCATTGGATGTGTCATTTCCGACCAATAAAATCCATGGGTCAACTTGGGGACCCCATGAAGCCACTTTGCTTGGAAAATGACATTAATTACTTTTTATTTAAAGTTAAAATAAAAATGTCACAAACATGAGTTGTTTTACTAAAACAATTTTTACATGGGGTTATACAAATCAGATTTTTGACTATAAAATATTAATTGGAAATAAAAAACGATTTCCTACGTCATAGTATTTTTTTTATAATTTTTAGACGTTAAATAATTTAAATTATTTATGACACCATGATGATGTAGCGATTACCCCATTATTTAATGATTTAAATAAAATGGAAAGATAATGTAAAATGTAAGACCTACACATGTAAAAAACCAATTGGATGGGTGTATTTCGAATCCTTATCACCTTATCCTCAAAACACATCAATGTGGGACCATTAAAATCCGAAAATCATTCTAAAATAAAGTAACATTTCCTTACTTTCCAAGAGTTCCCCTCCTCTCCTTTTATAAAAGGCCCCCACCTCTACCACCATACCCACACTTCCAAAGCCTTTGGCTCGGACAAACCCTGCCCATTTTGGCTCTCCATATCCGTCTCTTACTCCTTGAAGACTCACTTTGGGCAGAAGTCTTCCCAAGGAAGCCTTTGAGTTCAAATCTAAGAGAGTTACCCGATTTTAAGGTAATGTCTTCACTTCTGTTCTTTTGTTTTATTTTGCTTCTCCAACCCCCTAAACTATTTTTATTCATTTATTTTGTAAAAAATAAATTATCTTAAATATACTAGGATGTTTTTATAAGAATAATTCTAGCTACACTTACACACATCTACATCTAATGGTTAAAGAACATACTGTTTCTGTGGTTGGTGAATTTCTGCCTCACGAAACGATGATTGTTCAATCTTCTTTTAAACACCTTTAATGGTGGACATTAAGATGTCACTCTATTTATATATGATATATATTATGTTTATGTTTTCCTTATTCTTATGTATTTTTCATTTTTGGTATACATTTATGGTTTCCATTGTGGGTAAACATGATAATTTCATTTTAGGAAGTGCGGACTACCGCCCCCTCAAAGTGACTTGATTCGTTAATGCCATATGTGGGACGTATAAAGGATGGATTTAAATTTATTATATATGATGTTATACTTGAATTATAATATACCTCTATATCATTATTATTTCTTTCCATTAATGTATTAGATAGAAATGAAAGTAGCGTTCATGCGTACGTACGGCTTACCGTCTCCATGAACGGTGCATTTCATTTCTTATCCCCAAATGTAATGTACTATTATAAGTACATATATATAATGGATATATATGATTTATGTTACATCTAAATGATTAATATAATTCTGGAATTAAAATATACATACCTCTCATTTAGTTTTAATTCCATTAATATGACATAGAAATGAAAGTAGCGTTCATGCGTACGTACGGCTTACCGTCTCCATGAATGGTGCATTTCATTTATTACCTCTAAATGATTATGTGATATTATAAATACATGTATATTATAGATATATATGATATATATGATATCCAAATCAGGAATTTCATTCTGGATATAAAGAACCTTTGAACACACAAACAACATATAATTATAAGAAGTCCACTTTAGACTTAAGAACCAAATATCGACAAAACAATCATTATTAACTTAAATGATTACATAATGTTTATAACATGGAAATAAGTGATATAAAAGGAATAATGAAATTGAAAAAGGTTCTTAAGAAAATATAAATTAACTCAAGTTTATTATTCAGGACGTTAAAGAACAATCGAGTCAAGTCGGACTAGAGGTAAGGGACCTCCTCTCAATCTCCTTTAATTGAGGCATATTTCATTTTATACACAACTTTATTTTATACGGTGTATAAACCCATTTTACTTTTACTTTTATACAAAAGGAATCTTTTTCTATGAAGCATTTTACAAAACGACAATAAGGAATGTTTCTTTTAACGTACGCGGTGACAACGACCTTTTCTGCCGCCGCTAGTATTATTTGGTCTTTGGCTTCATGAAGAAGCCGTAATGTTTTTTAAAATGAAATAAATCCCATATAATCTTTTATGTATTTTGGTATTGAAAATTGTTTTTATAATGGATTTGTTATGTCAATATATTTTAGTGATATATTGTGATCAAGGTGTGGAAATTTTTTCTTTCCATTATATTTGTTTTATGTATTATGATTTTTATAATGGTACTTAGACATTTGATGGGTGGTTACGTGATAAACCATATGACGGGTGGTTCCGTGAATACCAGGATGGGTGGTTACGTTATAACCTCTAATGCATTGGGTATGGAAGTCGGCCGTATGGCTATTCCATTGAGTGTGTATGGAATTTGGCCGTATGGGTATTCCATTAATTGATATGTGTGGAAGTTGACCGTATGGTTATTCCACTTAAGTATGTTTATGTCCCAAGTTACCTTTATATCTTATGTGTTCTTTATATGGGTTTTATGGTAATCCTTTGGTTACAAAAGGGTAAGTAATGATATTTTATTCAGTGAAGTGTTTTTACTACTTCATAAAGGTGAAGGTATTACTTTGATAAAGTATACATGGTTTACTTGATGTTTGAAAAAATAACAGTTTTCATTCTTTGTGTATCCCTTGCTGAGCTTTTTATGCTCACCCAAAGTTTTTCTATAAATGTTTTTCAGAGGACATAATGTGGAATAGGTTCAAGGATGGGATCAAGGGAAAGTCATTCTATATAAAACATGGAACTAGACATGTTTCTTTTTAAGAGTTTTTTTATTGTATGGAAACATAGTATAAGTGTCTACTTTGTAACCTTTTGAGATGTAACTGTTATGTCCTAATTCTCTAAAACTCTAAACCTGAAAAGATCCTCAATGTGAATTATTCATTTAATTCAATATTAAGAGATGTTTAAGGCTAGGGCCTTATATTTAATGGGTTGAATTCCCTAGTAAAAGCAATAGAGAATCTCATTCTAGTAGAAATAGTCATAATAAATCTACTAAATAAGTTTCAAGTAAAGAAGGTTGTGATCAATGAAAGTAATAATTAAAAGGAATGCACTTTGGATGAAATAAAAAGGTCACTTCTTTAATATGAACTTGAGTTGAAGAATATTACAGAATATGAGACTATAAAGAAGAATGGTATTTCTTTAAAATCTCATGTAAATGTTAATTCCAACTCTTATAAATCTAAGGAATACGAAAGTGAAAGTGAGATATTTTCAATATAAGAAAAAATATTTATAATTTGATAAATAAAAATAAAAAGTTTAAAAATTGACCACGTAAATATAAAAATAATGATCCAAATGAAAATAAGGGTATCACATATGGAGCATATGTAACATGTTATGAATGTTGAAAGATGGGACACATCAAACCCAACTATCCTAAGCTGAAGAGAGAATGAGTTGATAAAGAATACAATAAATAATTTAAATGTCTCTATCATATTGGATGTAGTTTCACCAAAGTATCATACTCAAGTGATGAATATGAGAGTGAAAAAGAGATATCTAAAATCTTATTTATGATGATAAATAAAAATGGGTTCAATAATACTTATAATTATTGTTATTAGTTTGATAGTTATGGTTATAACTTTTATGAGTCATATGATGAAAATGAAAAAGTGAAAAAATATATTTTAAGAGTTATTGAATTTTATAATGAATTGAAAGAAGAAAATAAAAAGGTTTATCAAAGAACATAATAAAATCAATAAGAATAATGATTCTCCCAAATAATAAATGAAAATATTTTCATCATTTTCAAAAGGTATGTTCTTTGATGATTTTTTGTTAGCTCAAAAAGAGAATGATAATGTTATAAAGGATGTTGTAAGATTAAAAGAAACATTAACTATATTTGTTCACGGAAATGGAAAATATAATAAGATTTTATATGTGATGAAACTACAAAAGGACAATACTATTTTTGGTTATAATCCACATATTCCTAAATTATTCAAGACTACATTTATTAAAAAGTTTTTCGGAAAATTTTCTCCCATTACATTATTTAAATGTTGTATACAAATAAATTATTCCAATGAATGTTCTCTTAGATATACTCAATCTCTTGTAATTATTAATACTTTAATTTTAAATAATTTATCTTATATTAACTTATAATAAATATTTTAAATCTATATTGGTACCTAATAATTCCATTACTAATATAGTTGGACCTAAAATAACATGTGTCCTAAAAATGATAAGTAATTATTTTTTTAGAAAAAACACCTTGGGTGTCTCAAGAATGACTCACAGTACATGGATAATGGAAATTCCTAAAACATGACTACAAGAATATCAAATTTTATTTCATATACCAAATGCGATAGAGGCTATATCACTTTTGGATATAACTCTAAAGGAAAGGTTAAGGGATTTGGTGAAGTATGCATTTCTAATTTTTATTAATTTAAAAAGTTTTATTTGTTGAAGGTTTAAAAAAGAACTTAATTAGTGTTTAAAAATTATTTGATGAAGATATGTATGTTAAATTTAAAGATAATATTTTTTAGCTTTTAAAAAGTAAAATGTTTTTTTATGTTAATAAATAGGATAATATTTTTTTTAATTTCTATGATCTGTCTAATCAAAATATTAATTTTATTAAAGATATAAAATAAAAAGAATGTTTTTATCATAAAAGACTTGGACTTTTCTCATTCATGAAAGGTAAATTTTTTTTTATCAAAGCCTGTACATGTTCTATATTTAACCAAGTCACATTTAAGTAATAATATGTTTTCTAATTTGGGTTTGAAAGGTAAGAGGAATATGGAATATTTCAAATAAAAAAAACATGTTTCTACTTCTATACCACTTGAATTATTACATATTGATTTATTTGGAAAAAGTAAAAATTCTAGTTTAAGCAGGAAAAAATGTTTTTATTATCGATTATAATTTTAGTAGATTTACACTGGTTTATTTCTTTTCTCATAAGAATAAAAAATTAGTTATATTTATTTATCTTAGTAATCTAGTTCAAAAAAAGAAAGTATTTTTAATTATTTATATTAGAATTGATAATGTAGGTGAATGTTTTAATTTTAATTTTGAAAAATTTGGGAATTAAATGGATATGATAATTTTTTATTTACTCCTATAACTCCATAAAAAATATTTTGGTAGAATAAAAAAATTTAACTATTCAAGAGATAGATTTAAATATTATTAAAGAATATAATTTAGATAAATATTTTTGGGATGAATCTATTAATACCACTTTTATGTTTTGAATAGAATATATGTAAGAACTTTGTTGAATAAAACTCCTTAATAATTTTTTTATGGTTGAAAACCAAAGGCTAGTTTTTTTAAGGTTTTTGGTTTTAATGTTTTTTTCTTAAATACAAAAGATGATTTAGAGATGTTTTATGATAAAAGTGTTAATGGTGTATTTCTTTGTTATTCTTCTAATAATAAATATTTTAGTGTTTATAATAAGCATTACATTACTATTGAAGTATCTATACATATATAGTTTGATGAATCTTTTGATGTTTCAAAATCTGTTTTGGATGATATTAAAGAAGATTTTAGGTATATCAATTTTGGAAAAGAAAATCCTCTTGATAATGTATCTATTTAGGGGGAGAATAATGCTTCTCAATCTGATCCTAGATCATCGAGGATTCATAAAGATCATCCAATTTTCAATTTGATTGGTAATATTGGTTCTGTTATGAAAACTAGAAGTTCTACTCTGATTTTTTTGTTAACTCTACTTTTTTGTTTCTAATCATGTTCCTACTAGTATTGTTGACACTTTAAATGATCTAAATTGGATAATTTCTATGTAATATGATTTTAATCATTTTTTTAGAAATAATGTTTGGTATTTAGTTGACTTTCCTAAGAATAAGAAGGTAATCAAAACTAAATAGATCTTTTAAAAACATGTTGGATAAATCTAGATATATTTTAAAAAATAAATATAGACTTATTTCTCAGGGATACTCTCAAGAAGAAGGTACAATATTTAAAGATTCATTTGCATCTGTTTCTAGGTCAGAGGATGTTAGAATCTCATTATCTTTTACTAGTTTTCAAGGTTTTAAATTATATCAAATTGATGTAAAACTTTAATTCTTAAATAGTTTTATAAATTATAAGTTTTATGTTTCTCAACCCTTTGGTTTTGAAAATGAAAAATTTACTAATCATGTATTAACATTTGTTAAAGCATTTTATGGTCTTAAAAAACACCTTTTACTTTGTATGAAAGTATTTATTTTTTTATATTAAATAATTTTTTTTTAATATTGGTAATTTTCATCCTACATTTTTTTATTAAAATAATATCTAAAGATATTATAATTTTCCGAATTTTAAGTTAATGATATAGTTTTTCGTTCATCTAGTGAAATTATTTTTAATGATTATTATTATTTGATGTCATATGAGTTTGACATGAGTTTAATAGTAGAATTAATTTTCTTTCATAGTTTTCAAATTTATAAAAGGAAATATTACATATTTATTAATAAATATAAGTATACTAAATAATTGCTTAAAAAGTGTAGTCTCGATTATTCTCAACCTATAAAAACTCCCAGGAGTACTTCTTCTAAATTAGATATTGATTCCATTAGAAATTTATTTGATATTAAATGTTATTGAGGTAAGATGGTTAGCTTAATATATTTCACTATAATTAGATCTGATATCAGGTTTAGTTTTTGTTTATATTCATGATTTCAAGTTAATACCAAATAAACTCATTTTAATGTTATGAAAACAATAATTAGATATGTTAAAGGAATTGTTAATTTTGGTTTGTTTGATTCTAAGAATAATTAATTTTTTTAATATTGTATTCATATTATGATTTTGGTGGTTGTAAAATTAATAGAAAAATCACATAAGTTATGTTTCATTTTTGTGGAAAATGATTTATTTCTTTTCGTTCTAAGAACAAAATATATGTTTCTCTACCTACAGCAGAAGATGATTATATCTTTTCTAGTAGTTTTGTGCTCAATGTTTATGGATGAAGAAAAATTTATGTGATTTTGGTATTTATATTGAAAAATTTACTAAATATTTTGATAATAAATATAGAATTTATATTTCTAAGAACCCATTACAACATTTTGGAACAAATCATATCAATTTTAGATTTAATTTTATTAGAGATCAGGTGAATAAAGTTGATATTGTTTGGGAATTTATCCCTAATGAACATCAACATATATATACATATATATAAATAATAAGCCATTACAATTTTATCTATTTGAAAAAATTAAATTTGATATTTCCTTGTTGGAATATTAATAGTTTTTATGTTTTCATAAATTTATGGGGAGTTTTATTTTGATTATATGTTAAAATATTTGTATTTATATGAAATCTGTAAAATATGGAATCTATTTTTTAAATGACTTGTGTTTAATTTATATATTTTTTTATTAATTATATAACTATTTTAAAAACTCTTATACATACTATATGTTGTTAAATTTTCAATTAAATGTTCATTTTTTATAAAATCTTATTTTTTTTAAATATTTCACATTTTTTTTCAAATGGTTTTTTTAAATTCTGTACACTGTTTTTAAATCTTTGTTTTAATAGCAGATGACATTATCAAGTATATATGATAAATTTTCTTTAAAATAATTCCTTATATATTTTAAAAATGGGGGGGGGAGGAATTATTTTTGACACTCATGTTCAGTTTTGGTAATCAAACAAAAAGAGGGATATTGTTTGTGCATGTTCTTGCATGTATTCTTTTTGAATGATTACAAATCCACCCATGTTTACATAATATTATCATAAATTTAAATGTTTAATTGTCTAAAATTATATGTTTTAATATTGTTATATTTTTTTTATATTTTTAATTTTATATTGGTTAATATATACTCAACTTTGATCATATCATAACATTTCTGTACTTTATAGTTTTTTATAATTCAAGTTTTGATGATTCATAAAATGTTATAAAAGTTTTATTATGAGTTACTATGATAAATAAGTCATTGGGACCTTTAAATATCATTTATATATGTTTATAATGTTTTCCTTATGTAAAATTACTATGCACCATGCAGCCAGAGGGATATCGTTATAGCCAATTGATGATTCATGTAGTAGATTTTGAAATCCACATAGTTAATTTCAAGAATCAAGTTTTCATATGTATTTTGACAATATATAAAGCTACATAACTATAAATTGAGTGATATTTTGTTTTAAATATTGGAATATTTCATTAATTTTCTTAGGAGATATAAACTTATGAATTTATCTCTATAACGTTTAAAATTAGGTTTTAATTCACTGTATGTTTTCTATCAAATTTTGGTTGTCTTCTAAAACTTTTTTTGCTTATATTTTTTATGATAAGTTGAGTAATATAAATCCGATTAATGTGAATATTATTTTTTTACAAATATAATAAAATTTTATAAATATAATTCAAAAATATCCAATGCCAATTGAACCTTTATAAATGACCTTTTTAGTTCCGAAATTTGAAAAGGAAACAAGTTTTTAGTTTTTGAGCAATTCCCTTACGTGAAAAATTCTCTTACATGAGGAATTAAGATATGTGAGAAAATTGATTATGTGATGAATCACTTATTTAAATCATCTAAGGTGAATTGTACAAGTGAATACTGTATGGGAATCACCTATGTCGATTACCCTACTTGGCTAATCCACCTACGTAGAGTAAAATTTTTATGTGTGGAATCCGGATATGTGAATTCCCTTACGTAGTGAATTGCTTGCGTTATTTCCATATGTGAAATTTCTACATATTGAATCACTTATGTAGATTCGCCTACACTATGAATTTTACTAGATAGCTAAAAAACTACATGAAAAAAGCATACATGTTTTTTTCCTATGTAGTTTATGAAATTCTTATGGAAAATAATGTTATGTTTTACGTTTTATTTCATATTTTGATTTGATACATGTTTATGTCATATATCTAAATTGTTATAATGATATTATATATTCATATTAATTACTTATAACTTTTGAAAAGTAATTTTCACTATTTTAAACATGTTTTTGTGAATATTAGAGGCCTTTTTATATGAATTCTTGAAAAATATAACCTGCAACTATTTTTTTTGTTATTTGAATTTTTTTAATTAATTTTTTTGATTGTAAGTTAAAATTAGATAATAATAAGCTTTTTAAAACCTATATTAATTTTCTTATTTTGGTGTTATAATGATTTGAATTTCTCCACTTATTTACTACTCATCATAAAATGGACAGTTTTGAATTTAATATTTTTCAAATTCAAATATTCTATTTTTATGATCTTTTATTAGCCATTTATTATTTTCAATGTTTCAATTATTTATAAACTTATTTAGATTGGTTTGAAATAGTATTTATTATTTTAAAGTTCATATGTGAGTTTATCGATTAATATGCAATGATAATATCTTTCTTTACCTCTTTCTGATAATTCGGTTTTTTCATTTTTTATATTTTGTATTGTTATAACGATTTACTTGAGTGTGTAGTCCATATATATTTCTATTTAAAGGAATTAAGGATTAATATAATAAATACATACAAATAAATATATAATTACAACATGATTAGTGCATATTACTTAACGAGATAAAATTTGTTCATATTCTATGAACCTTCAAGTGACCCTATACACTAATTTTACTATTGTTGGATGATCTATCAAGGGATGAACCAAAATGTATTCGAATTTAACTACCTTTATGAGATGATATTGCTGATAAAACACTCAAGAATATGTAATTGTGTTTTATTCTTATCCTATCTATTTAATCTATTTTTATTGAGTCTGTAACACTTCTTCCCATATTTTTAAAACAATCACTATATCTTTATACATTTTCATACAAAATATTTTTCCGGTCATTGGGTTGTGACTCTTAGATTATAAATTCAAGATCGTTCAGGTTGAAACTCCTGATATCTAAATTCATTTTTTTAATTGCGTTGTTAATCCTCACAAAAAAAATAGATGTCTGATTATTATTCCACTATAAAAAGTTTTCTGTAATTGGGTTTTAATTACACCTAAAAAATCAGGTATTAACCATGTATCTCTCACTGAGTGAAGGGGTATAAGATTAGAATAGGTCCACTTTGGACTAATCAGTATAAGAATAATTTTATTTAATAATTTCTTTCCAATTCTAACTAAATTTTATAATTGAATATAGTAATTAACAATGATACTCAATCCATTAATTTTAAATTTAATTCAGGTCTATTCACCCCATATAGACCTTTTGTAATCCTATTCATACATAATTATCCTTTATTATTTTTGAGTGATTTATTTTTCTACTTTAATTTAGTAATAAATATTTTCTAGGGTGGTCTTCTCACATTTTATATAGTTTCAATGGGAACCAAATCATGGTATATCTTATTGTTCTTTATTTTTTCATTTCATTTTATCTAGCGCACTTATCTATATTTGTGTGTTGATTTAATATCAGTGTTTTGGAAAATAAAATAGATTTATTCAATGAATTTAATTCATCATATATAAATAATTGGACATTGAAAATTATTTTGGATAACCACAACAATTTTATTCACAATAGGTAAACTATCTATGTGAAATCAAATATCAAAGCTCATCCAGACAACTATTGGAATTTGAGGGTATACTAATGGTTTGGAACCATTGGAATAGTCTCTCAAACCGTTAGTATAAACTATACCTGTAGTTTGATAATTCATTTTATATAAACTTATTTTCATAGGTCTATAAAAATTGTTATAAAACCATTGGTATAATTAATGTATAAAAAAATTGTGATGAGTATTGAACTAAGGACATATGCTTTGTTATTTAATGACTTAACATAATGTTCATAAAAACCATTGTTATAGGAACCCTATGTGAAAAACTAGGTAATATTATAAATAAATAAATATTTTTATTTATAAGTATTAATTTTATGTATTTATATTCATCATAGTTTTATAAATAATTTTATAAATGTTTTCAATCAAAAAGGAATGGTTTTATTTAACAAAATTATTTTTCCATGAACTACACGGTTTTACTTCAAAAGAAAATTAGATGATTTTATAAATTTAATTTTATAAAAAGGATTTAATTTATGTAATAAATATAAAAAATATATATTAGTATTACTTTTGGGGTTTTTTGAAAATATTGATTTTAGAGTGAATAGAAAAAAATGACAATTTTTGAAAAACTGTAATTTATTTATCATTAAATAATGTAATTTGAAAATAATATTACATTTTTGAATTTTTTTAGTGTAATATAATATCTATTTATTTAAAATAAATAAATAATTCCATATCAATGAAAAATATATTTGATTTTGGTATAAATTCATTTTTGGGGTTAAAAACTTATTTGTTCTAAAAACTATTTTTCATTATGTTTTATGCATTTTTATTAAAAGTAATTTTTACCCACTGTACAAATTGAATTTTGAAAAAATTATTCCATATTTTAAATTATGATGTTCAAATTTATTAATTTTATAAATTTAATTCTTGGCCTTTATGAATAGTAACCGTGGTAAAAATGTATCACTATGATAAAGGGTAAATTGAGTAAATTAAGGTAAAAAATTAGTGATATGAAAAAAATAATTATCATAATTCTTTTTATATAATTTAATTTAAAAAATGATCACCTTATCTTAAAAATTGTATAATTTTGGAGCCAATTTCCTAATATTAAGGCTTTATAATATTTAAATATCAAGTAAAATTACATGTGTGCCACTCACCTAGCTTATAAAATGGAACCTCCTATCCTACCTTCCCAACAAATTTTTATAACTATATTTTATAAAATCCATACAAAAAAATATACTCAAAATACCTCCCCATTTACTATAGGTATTTTTCTTCTCAAAAGACAGATCCTATAAGGTTTAAGGTTTACGCCAAAGTGAGATATTGGGGGATAAGGTATAAGTCATAACCGACCTATTTTATGTTTATTTATTCTTATAAAACCTTAAAAATATTCTTCAAAAATATTTAAATAATAAAATAATAATCTTAAATATATTGAAATTTTATTTTTATTATTGTAAAACCTTTTTTCATCCCCCTTTTCATCATAGGAGAAATGAAAACATCGCTTGTGCCTACGTGTGGAATACCACCTCCTTGAAGTGATGTGTTTTATTTTCAATAACCATATCATTTATATGGTAATAATGATGGAGAAAATGAATATATATTATATTAATAATTAAATATAATTCTATAATTACTGGATACTACTTATCTTCTTACTATTTTCATCCATTAATTGATAACGTTGCTCGTGTGTAAGTGTGGAATGTCACCTACATAAAGTGAAGTGATTCATTTTTCATATCTACCATAAAATATTGGTAATAAGAATGGAAAAAATGAATAAATATGAAAATTATACCATATTTATGATTCTATAAAACTCAAATATTATTTACTTTATTTCAGTCCTATCTGTTAGAAAAAAATGAAAACATCATTCTTGGGTATGTACGGACTACCATCTCCATGAAATGATGTCGTCCATTTTCCATAATCACATAAAATTGTTAGTTTTAAAAGTTAATATAATGTATAAATATGATAATTATAAAATTTTTAACAATCTAGATATAATTAAATAATAATACCTCTGACCACATTCAATACACTGTTGTGTTTTTGAAGTTATAAATTGAATAACCCCAAAACATCCAATGTGAAATTAAACATTTTAGTAACTAAATAAAACATAGTAATAAAAAAAATAAAAAAAAATAATAATTAAATGAGCATGAAAATTAATCTCAATCAAGTATAAAACTAATATAATTTTATTTTTTAGGATTTAGAGAATGTACCAATTCAGATGAGGTTTATGGTATGAAATTTTTCATTAAAAATGTTTTGAAGTATTTCTTTAAACTATTTTTACACCATGTAATTATTCATCCGAATATTTCAAATATGTTATTAATTATAAATAAATTTAAATTATTTTTTCATTACATTTTAATTTATTTTTAATGGTTTAAAAATGAATCCTTAAAATAAAATCATATGGGTAATTTTGATGTTTTTTTACCAAAGTGAAAACAATTTTTATTTAACATATAAGGTTTGAATACTTTTTTTAACAATCATATTAATTATTAATTATCAATATTAATATAAAATATTAATTTTTTATTTTCCAATAAAATATTTCTATCAATATTATGAGAATTTTTCATTGTAAAATTTTTTCAAAGAAAACAAATTTTTTTCTCATCCTTATAAAACAACTGAAAGTGTTATTTCTTATGGGATTGAATTCCAATTAAAATGTTATTTATAATTAAATTGATATTTATATGTGTTTTATTCATTATATGGTTCATTAAAATTTTATATGAGTGATGGGTGAACCTGATATAAATTTTGTAATGATTGAGCCAGATATATCTCTCTAATTCATTTGGTAATGTGATAGAGTTTACTAGTTAAAGGTTACTACTAAGAAATTTATGAATTATTAGGTTTGGTGAATCCATTATAAGGGTTCTTATGTATTTGAATGTAAGGATAATGTCTAAAGGTACCAACATGATATGATTTCAACTATTTAAAATAGAAATCTTTTAGTTTTAAAAGGTACAAAAAAATATTAGGTTTTTAAATAAAGGTAATGATTTGTTTTAAAATATGGATGGAAGAATTGCATTCATGGAAAAGTATTCCTGAGTTTTCATGTTTTCTAATAAACCCTTATGATTATTATTTTTCCATTAGGATTACATATCAAATGTTTCTTGAAATATATTAATAAATTAAGTTGTTTTTATAGAAAAGTAAATGGATATTTGAGATCAAATGTATACTATGAAAGAGGAAAATTTTATTTGAATTCCCTAGTTTAAAAATAAACTAAAATGTTTCTTTTGTTTTATGTACCTTAAAAATATTTTTTTTATCATCATTCATTTTAAAATGATTTTAATAGGGATTAAGGATGAGTAACAAAATTAACAAAGAAACATTTCCATATTTGGGAGTTACATTGAATGAAGCAAGTTTGACTTTATATAGAACTAGTTTTGTGGGGAAAATGGATAATATATGTAAATGTAGAATTTTTTATGTAATTTTTTTCCTAATTATGAAAAACTCTAAACCAAAAAACCCAAGAAATGGTTAAAAATATAACCCTTTTTACAAATTTTATAATTATGGTTTTTTAAAGTGTAAGGTATTATAGTTGGTATTAAAGAAAAGGTTTAGATAACTTTAGAGGTTTTGAGAATGTTTAAAGAAAAATTAAATAGATTTTAATTTATGATTACATAATAATTATATTTCTTTGGAATATTTTTATATTTCTTCATCCGACCCATCTCTATTCAGAATGGTTTTTTGAAATGGAAAAAATGAAACTAATGTAGAAAGGAATCAAGAGGATAATATCCTTATAAAACGGTAACTCAATTTGGTTGGAATTTGAGTAGAGAGTTTTGTATATATGTTAACTCAGTTGATACAAGCCATTAATAGAGGAACTAATGCATGAGAGTGGCATAATTCTCCAAAGAGTAACATATCTATTGTAGATAATTTCATGAAATAACACCATATATCATTCAGTGGATCCTCCTACCTAGTGAATGTTGAATGATAAATTACTAATATAGAGAGTATATTTGATGTTTTAAGATATTCAAAAAATAATAAACCCTTATTATTTATCAACTTGAAATAGAATATGATCAATAGTGGTATTTGATTAAGAAAACTAAGGAATAGTAAGAAATTTATTCCATATAATGGGAGGTATTTAAAGATATCTTCATTGAAAAGTATTTTTAAAATGTTATTCAAATTTGAATGGAAAAGAATTTATTAAAATTGAAGAAAAAGGAGGAGGAATATGTTTCCACCAATGTTGCTAATTTTACTATATTGTCTAGGGATGCACCAAATTTCATTCTAGACCATGACTGTAAAATTGATTTATTTGATTCAAAAAAAGCTAATTTTACAAAGGGATGTAGTTACTCATGAGATTATAAGTTATGAGAAAATTGTGTGGTGGGATGAGAAAGTTAATATAGTGTTTGTGTAATATTATAATAATAAGGATAAGAAGTGATCTAGGTGGAAGGAAATGGGGAATTATTCCTAAAAGAAACATGAAGTAAAAAACAAAATCCATTGGCCCCTTGTGATAATTGTGGAAAGTATTATTCTAGGGAATTTATTATGAGATTTGGGAATTGTATTGATGTGGAAAGACGGGAAACATGGATCATGATTGTAAAGCAAAGAGAAATTGAAATGGTTAGACTAGTAATGAAAAGTAGACAGTGAGATGTTTTAATTGTAATTAGTTGTGTCATTATTCTAATGCATGTCTAAAGTTAGTTAGTCAGGATGGGAATCGTGATGATTAAAAAAATTACAATGAAGTGTTTTGGTACTACTAATATAGTTGTGATACTATAAAATAAAGTGGTTATTGGTATATTACTTTATTATTATTACTATGAAATATATCGTTTGATTCATGATCCATGTATTCTTTTAATTCAAGGAAATTTGAAAGTAAAATGGAAATACCCACTTAAGAAATGTTGTAAAAAATCCTAGTGAAAACTGACAAGGGTAGATAAAAGTAACAAGAATTTATCAAAATATTACTATTACCATATGTAGAATGGGGTTTCCTGAAAAATTATTTTATTTACCATTTTATTGTTTTATTTTATTCTAGGTATTGATTAGATTTCAGTTTATCATAATAAATTGTATTGTAGATCAAAATAAATTATTTTTCAGAATGAGTTTATGTTTTTATATATGAATGAATTCATACCTTTATTAATATATCATGAAGTTATGAAACTAATAAAATATTGAAGTGAATGTCATCTTTCACATATTATTGAGATGAAAGGAACTGTTAAAATTAGTGATGTGTAAGTTGTAGATAAATATCTGGATGTATTTTCTATTGAATTTACATGTAGTATTCCAGATTAATATGTTGAGTTTAACATTTACATATTTCATGATTATATGATAATTTAAATACATCCCTATCAAATTGATTCATATGTGTTGTTAGATTCTAAAATAAAATTAAAGGAGTTTCTTGATAAGGCTTTCATCCACCCTAGAACTTCTCCATGGGGTTCCCCTATTATATTTGTTAAAAATATATATAGTTACACGAGAATGTTCATTGATTATAGATATCTAAATGACATAACTATTAAGAATAAGTATACATTGACTCATATCAATGACGTTTTTGATATTATCCAGGGCGAAAAATATTTTTTGAACATTAATCTCATGTTTAGGTATCATCAACTGAAGGTATAGGATGGTAATAATCTAAGGATTGTGTTTCATACTAGGTATGGTCATTATGAGTTTGTAGTTATTCTATTTGGGTTAACAAATACACATGATTTATTTATGAATCTAATAAATAGAGTGTTCTATGAGGATTTTAATTAATTATTGGTTGTGTTTATCGATGATATGTTTGTATACTATAAAATTTGTAAAGATCATGAGAAAGACATAAGTATTTTTTGTAGGCATTAAAATTAATGAAGATTTATGGAAAATTCATTAAATATGAATTTTAAGCACAACAGTTTTTATATTGGAAATATTATTTCTAAATATGGAATAAATGTTTATCCCTATAAAACCAAAGTGGTGGAAGAATGGAAAAGACCAAAAAATGTCATTGACATTTGAAGTTTTTCTAAATTTGTGGGTAACTACTAATGGTTTATTGAATAATTTTCTCGGTTATTAGGACAACTAACATTTTTAACTCGAAAAGGTGTTAAATTAATCTATAGAAAGTAATGTAGTGATTGTTTTTTAGAATTGAAAAGAATATTGGTTAGTTCTCTATTGTTTTAATTTGGAAGAAGAAATTTTGAATTTTATATTTATAGTGAAGCTTCTTTGAAGGGACTTTTTGTTACTTTATGCATAATGATTAAGCTATTGTTTATGAATCTCATCAATTGAAACCCCAAGATCAAAATTATACAAAACATGGAATTGAGTTATTGTAGGGTCTTGAGAATTCTGCCAAAGGAAGAAAATACTCCCATAATCACTTTACAGGAGGAAGAAAGTACTCTTATAAGTATAAAAAGGTGAAGGAAATAAAATTGAGTTACAATTTTAAAAAGAAATGTGAAGGAATTAAATTATTCAAAGGATTTCATGCGGCCTTTGTACCATCACTGGGAATGGTTAGTGTACCACCTGGATCACGAACTATTGGTACGTTGAATGATCTGCAAGGTGTTGGCCTGCAGAGTGATGTCAATCAAACATGGTGGACCATGAATCATGTTTCCAAAGGACTCATGTGCATTAAGGCCATTCACATACCATCTCATGAACTCAACAGTTCACGAGTGAAGCAAACCAGTAGGGTTGAACAAACTATGATCATGAACCGTAGCCTCTAAAACCCAAGTTGACCAAGTCTTCCATGGGTTAGGATATCTCTTCATGGGCCTCCACAAATGGTGCCACATTCCCATAGATAAGATTACTCTAATGATCTACAAAAGGATCACAGAACGAATTGCGAAAGGACGGATGATGAAAGCTTGATGGGAACCTAGAGTTTGGAAGAAAGAGATCAGAGAAGATTATGGCTTCAGTATTGAACTGTTGGTGAAGCCTGAATTAAAAATCACACTCTCTATAGGTATAACTAGCTATAAACCTTAAAATGGGGGAATGTAATAATAATAAGAGAACTGCAAACCTAAATGGTGAAACCAAAAACCACATATTTCTCAAAGATGAACTCCCTACAAACGATAGTCCCCCGGACCCTCCTTCAATATGGTGTTCCACGTAATGTATCGCTATGCAGATTTAACTCGATGCCACATACTAAATTATTATACAGATGGAAACCAATGTGGCATGAAAGACCATATCTAGGACTGCGTTCCACTGTGGTGCATTGTTGTCCATACCTGTGCCCATGTACCGCTTCAGTACATAGATGATCCCTCTGCCCATGTACTTCTATGGTATGCAGTGCTTCCCACATCACACATAAGAAACAAGTATGTGGAATGAGGTATTTTTGGGTATTCTTTCCTCTAGTTCCAATATCACCCTCCATTACCGTCCAGTACTCTGTAATCCCTCTGCAAACCAGTCCCCTAGCATTAGGCAAAATCCTCCTCCAAATCCACTAGATCCATATGATAATACTATTGGGTACATTAGCGTGCCCCTTTAAGTCTACATACCCATGGTAAGTGGAGTCACGAAGGCTCTCCCCACAACGGTTCAGGCTTCAGGAATGTATGTGTTTCTACATTCCCCAGGTAACTCTAGTCTAACCTTGGGATGCTGACGTGAACCTCCCCATTCTAGGGATTAAAGGTGATCCCGTTATTTTACATTCAATGTGGAATGATGATCAGTCAAAGGGGTTATGTTTTCTCCCCCCTTTGATGAGGAAATATCTACTACCGTTCCCAGAACATGTTCTGGGGTGCTCCCACAGAGGTAAGTCCACAATATTCTGAGATAGATTCTCATGACCTTTAATGTCCTTTCACATTAAAAGGTTCATCACTTCTCACCCTGGTCCACCATCGCCCTGGCCTCTTTCTCTGTATGCTCACCCTCTCCCACTAGTAGGAGAGGAAGCATGTGGTTGGTTGGATCTCTCACATCATCTTGTTTTTCACATCGAGCATGAATTACGCGGGCTTATAGGTTTGTGAAGATTAAAAAATACACACAATTCTGAACTACAATAAATCTGATCCCTGATCGAACCAAGATATGTAGGATGCCTACTCTAATGTTCAACTCAAAAGGGTGCCCATCCAAAAGTGTTCACCCAATCTTTTACTCTCAAATGGGAATCTTCTATGCATAAACCCCAATAGATTTTAACTATGATAACTCTAATTCATGACAAACTTGGATATGTAGGATGCCTAATTGAAGTCCTGAGCTCAAAAGGGTTCCCATTCAATAGGGTTCACCTAATCATGTCCTCTAAAATGGAAAGCTTCTATGTGTAAGACCCAAAAAATATAAACTATTAGAACATTGATTCCTGATCAAACCAGGATACATAGGATTCCTACTCGAAGGCTTGAGCTCAATAGGGTGCCCATTCAGATGGTTTCAACCAATAATGTCCTTTCAAATGGGCAGCTTCTATGTGTAATCCCCATAAATTATGAAATATGAGAACTCTGATTCCTAATCAAACTAATATTTGTAGGATGCCTACTTGAAGGCCTAAGATCAAAAGGGTGCCCATCCAAAAGGGTTCACCCCTAATGTTCCCCCAAATGGGCGGCGTCCATGCGTAAGCCCCAACTAATCCGAACTATGTGGTTTTTGATTCCTCTCTTGAGGATACATAGAAAACCCATATTATGGGTTTGATCCCAACATAAAGTCACTTTGCATTTCCCTTGAATGATAGTAAACTCCCGATATCCTTATTGTATGGCTCAAGTCAGCATCACCTCTGTATCATCAAATTCATATGTGATTACGACGATCCTACAAGGTAGGGATAGCCCATGGACACACTCTTCAATAATGAACTAATGATTCATGAACACATAAACACAACTTAAATCTATAAGAGAGTCCCAGAAAATCCATTAGTCTTCCCCCCAATAGGGTGAAGTGAGCTTGACTTCCCATCCTCTTAACCATTGGTGTTCATAAGTGTTGTTGGACGAATCATCATCTGATGGCCACCTGCATATGGAATGTAGGTCCCTGAATCATGAAATCCAGAGACATTGGGTGTTTCTGGCTCCACAAATAAACCTGTTGGAGACCTTCCGAGGATGTTATATCCAAGAAGGACTGATTGTATGAGTTCTTGACCCCATGAAATCACCCTCTAGGCCTGTATGACCGTGGAATCTCCTTCACAGTATAGAAGGGATAAATTTCCCAATCCCCACATGGTTAATCCAACCCTCCCTTACATGATAATGATGGATAATGAGTCGAAAAAAATGAAATGATGATTTATACGAGGACCCATCTCAATGAAAAGACATAGGTGATGATTCTTGTTGGACAATTTCCTCATAGTCCGAAATGCGCCACCTCATAGGAAAAACAAAAATGGGGAACCTAACATGAATCCTTAAACAAGGTGGTCATTATACCTCAATGATAACAAACACAAAAGGATATTGCACATTGGACCATTTTGTTCTCCCCTGTACACGTGAAACATGCCACCTTAGTGGCGGAACAAAAATGGTGAACCAGACATAAATCCTTAACCAAGGTTGTAGTCTTACCCCACATAATCCCCTTCTTCCCACAATAAAAAAATGAGGGAAGGGGGCCAAGATGAATCCTCAAATATGCATATGTTTAAAGGAATTATACTTTGACGGGGTTTTGAGGTCAATAAGTGATATATGTATATTGTAGGTTCCCATAGAGAAACCTTCGATCCAAATGGAATCCTGATGACCAATGCAGACACACACATTAGCGATCTTACAGGGGGCCAGGGCCTCAACAAAGAGAAGGACCCCCTCACCTACACATCATCTCCAATGCTAGGTATCCAACACACTGATCAAAGACTACCACCGAAATGGTACTCTTCTCACTGTGGAGGCTATGAGGTAGGCACTCTAGTCTGCAAAGACTTTCCAACCACCTCTTCAACCATAGCATTTACCCCATCACGAGGAGCCCCCGGTGGTTGTATCAAACTACTTCGAGAGCCTTACCCACAAAACTGACAATGATTACATTCTTTATCATGTGGAGGCAGATGAAGTATATGTTGACAACTTCATCTCAACTGCACATGGGTCCTACTTGCAGGCCCTCACCAGAGAGCATTTCCACTGAAACCAGATGACCAGGCCTCCTCACACTGAATATGACCTTCTTACAAGGGAACCTACTGTATTCCAGGAGACCTGGGCCCCTCGGGATGCCCGCCAAGGGTGGTGAATATATAATCAGGAACACACTATCACCCTGGTTCCTAATGAGAAACTCAACTACATTAACGCGAAAACATTCAACGGGCCGACATACGACTATGCCCCCTACACTCATTCACACCACCGAAATAGGGTGGCACAATATGAGAACATGCACATTCCTTCTAATGATCGCTAGTCTGGCCATGTTGACAGAGTGGAAAACTATAGGCAAATGCAGATATCTGCCGATGCACAACAAGCCTACCATCTAAATATGGTGGAAACCAATTACCGATGGGAACAAGTACCTGCTGGCACATTTCAAGCCTACTATCAAAATAGGGAAGAAAACAGCTACACGTGGGAACAAATAAATGCTGACACATTTCAAGCCTGCCATCCAAATAGGGTGGTAACCATCTACATGTGGCCACAAATACCTACGGATGCATTTCAAGCCTACCATCCAAATATGATGAAAAGAAAATATGAAAAGAGGAAAATTCATACAGATGTATACAAATCTTGTGAGAAAAATAAAGCAGCAAGAGAGAAGATGGAAATTCCCACTTGTGAATATAATGCTCAGTAATCAAATACAGTGGAAACCAGAGAAGACAACCAGTGGAAGAATCGCTCCTCTATCCCGGCATAGGAGAACTACCAACATCTACATGAAACCCATGGGGAACTGGAGTAGGCACAAACTCCTGCTCCGATATCAAAATGGGAATTTATAACTATTCCAGCTGAAGTTATATCTCAGCACATCCTGGAAATGATGGAAGATCAAATGTTAATTCCAGAACATATCATCCAAACATGCCAAGATATCATTGCATCGTTGGAAAAGGTGAGAAACCAGGCCCACAACATGGTTTCCTCAAATTGAATGACTTACTCGCGAAATTAGTTAGTCACTCCAGAGTAGTTTTTCATCCCTGATCCAGTCCAGGAGAGTCAACTACAATATACCGTGATACACGGACAACTGGATCGGGGACAAATACTCATTCCGACTAGGGGATACTGGTCCAACGTGGTGACAGCTCCAGGGAAGACATATATCCCTACCAAAATTCAAGATGTCTGTCTTCATATCCTGATAACATCATGAGACTCAACAAAATAGGGAACCGTATATGAAGGTCATTACCAATAGAAGACGACCCCCAGTTTCCCGCAAGAGAGAGCTGAAAAATGAAATGCGCAAAAGGAAACTGGAAAATGAAGAGCACATACATGATCCTGCTTTGCTAGAAGCTTGAGTTTTTTATTCCATGAAACATGTATCAATAAATTCTCAAGAATATGTCAATCCATTACCAAATTATGGAAGTGGGAGGAGTAGTTGTGAATGACCTCCCTACAAATATCACTACCAAAATCTCTGAAGGTCCTCCCTAGAGAACCCATAAGGGCGCACTCCATGTGCCCAGAATGATCGATCACAAGAGCCTATATCCTAATGAATGTTGGGGTAGCCATCCCCTCGACCTAAATATCTGACAACAAGAAGGTCCTCGTCTTGCTGTTTTCCACCCAGATGGTCCTCCCTAGGGTATACATTAAAAATATGTTTCTCCCTGTAGTTATACATCAAATCATGATGGTAGTCCTCACCATGTTAATAGTTATTTAGAAGGCCCTCCCCAAAATGGAAGTTGTTGTGAAGGCCCTCTCCATAGTAATTTCAAGAAATGAGAAGTTACCCCCCTCCATGTAGTACATCTTAAAGGCCCTCCCAAAGATTTGCACTGTAGAAATTATACCTACAGCCATATATCAACCTGTGATGGTAGTCCTCACTATCAAAGTAGTCACTGAGAAGGTCCTAACCTCAGGGAAATCAAACAGCAACAAGGTCATCCCCTTGATATATCCCACCCTGAAGGTCCTCCCCAGGGTATACGCCATATGGAAATTTCCCGCGGTCAGGAATCAAGTTGCAATAGTAGACCTCACTATTGCTGCACCAATTGCTAATATCTTACCCGCAACGAAAATTCATACTAGTAAGAAGGTCCTCCCCTTTTAAAAATAAATCTAAGAAAGACCTCCTATTACAAGGCACTGGGAATGATGGAGTCAGAAATATTGGACACTCCGTCTATAATGAGTGATATCCTTTCCCAACCAGAGGATGGCCCGGGGCCACACTCATCTTCTAAGCCACCCCCACACCATTCGCATATCAATGTCGATCCCACTGGCCCGGTTTCCTGTGATGAAGTTATTAAGAACCATTCAAGCTAGGAATATCATATAGAGGAGCCTCTGGAAGAACAACATCAGGATATGTTTCTTGTGAGAAGACAAGTAGCTAAGGATGATATACCAGTGATGTATTGGAATACGACCACTTCTCACTTAAACATACCAGGAGAGTTGTCCAAGGAATTTATATAAAAAATTATCCTCAATATATAGAAAAATATTAATCTACTAAAAGAAAAATTCTTACCCTACAAAGGGTATGTGAACCATGTCAACACGATAGGGGTTATTTTCCATCTAATCGACCTAGAATCCCTCCTGTCAGCATGATAGACACAATAATAAAGTTGAAAGAAAAACCTTGAACTGTCTTGCCTCCATTCACTACATAAGTTGTGTCTCCTCATTGGTAATTCCCTGACTGGAGTTCACATTCGAGTATGGGGAGAACATGGAGCTCTATACTTCACCCCTCATCCTGTTCAGCAAACCCCATTGGAAATGACATCTTAAAAGGTCATCACCCAAAGGTATAAATCAAGTGAAACCACTTCTCAACAAATATTTGATACACAACAAAAACTGGCCTAGAGTAAATCCCAAAAGCTTTAGGACCTATGTAACAGCCCAAGATATTATAAAAAAATATTCTTTTTAATTTTATTAATGTCTTGTGTTGTACGCTACACCAAAAGGAGCTTGCACAACACACATCCTTGACTTGCCTTGCATTACACGCAATCGCGACCTTCCTCGATAGCGTGTGTAATACGCAATACTGAGTTTCATTAAACAACGATATGCTATTAAAATATTATTAAAACTAGCCGTTATGAATATTAATAACCACTTTTTAAAATTCTATAAATCTTATTTTTCAAAATGAACTTCATTTTTGGATTCGGAATATCGAAATTAGCTTAGGTTGAAATTTTGGTGATTTTCGGATAACTTTCATATTTTGATGAATAGTGAAAATTACTAAATTATAATTAAAAACAACTTTTTTAATCGAAATAATTAATAGTGATAAATCATTAATTTGAGTGGTTTTAAAGTATATTTAGAATATATTTTTACAATTTAATACAATGTTGGTCATTGGATGTAATTTCACATTTAAACTAGACATAAACAAGTGTCAATCTTTTGATAGATATTGTTTCTTAAAAAAAATCACGCTATTTGTTTTAACAGCGGGATTTAATTATAAAATTAATTAATGCAACTTTTATGTTATGAATTTGGTAAAATAGACTTCATTTTTGAATTCGGAATATGAAATATAGCTTGGGATAAAATTTTGGCATTGTTCTGAAAAACATCAATTTTTGATGAATAGTGAAACTACTAAGTGGTAGGTTAAAAACTGAATTTTGCATAAAACTTAATTTTACCGCTTCTGTGAATGGAATTTCGAAAATCCGAGAGACACGGTTAATATCAAGGACTAAAATGTGGTTCAATGAGATGAAAATAATTTTTTGGTGAATAGTAACTTTTTACTTTTTTTACCACGGTTATTAGTAAATAGGGTAACTAAGGGTAAATATGATATTAATATTACCCTAACACATGTCCTAATTCTATTGGACAAGTGTAATTCGACCAAAAACAAACTTAGGAATAAAATATGACCATTTAGGCCCACTTGGATTAGATTAGGACATTTATTATTAATTTATTTAAAGAAGGGTTAAAATAGTTAAAATCAAAGTTTAATAAGTAAATAATTTTTGATATAGGGTTATACATAAGATAAATTCGATTGTAAATATTCATTAGAAAGCTAAAAGGATTTCCTGCATGATGGTATTTTATTTGTAATTTTTAGACATCAAATAATTTAATTTAATTATGACACAAAGATGATGCAGTAATTATCTTATTAATGAAATATTGACAAAATTGATAATATAAATACCAAAATAAATGTAATTTGAGACTTTTTATGAATTCCACTAATTTTATAGGTTACTATGATATATTATTAATGATTTAATCAACTTGGTTCGAACATATAATTCTGTTATGACTTTCACAAAAATCATATATCAAATAGTGTCAAAATTGACACAAAATTGTTTTTAAATCAAATATTATATTATTAATTGTTATTTTATTCCTAAAAATCTAAAGTTCGGCCAAATGACTTAGATAAGGATATATATATTAATAATAAACAATTTTGGGTTCTTTTGGCATGTTATAGTAAGTGTATTAACCATATAGTGAAAGAAAACAAAAAGGCACGGTAAAAGTTAAATTAATTAACTTAGAGTTAAATCTAATTGATAAGGTTAAAATAATATCCTAAACTTGTCTAAATCCTATTGGTTGATAGGATTTCGACCCATCCCCACTTTAGCATCGAAATAAGACCCTTTGGAACCATTATAAACCGATTTTGACTTTAATATAAAATAATATTTTGAGGTATTCCTAAGGTGCCCCTCTCCTCCCTTATAAAAGGACACCTCCTCCCCCTCCTCCTCACACCAATTTGAGCACTCAAGCTCGGCCAAACCCTGCCAAAATCTCTTCTCCACTTCCCTAGCAACATCCTAGAGGTTCTGGTCTTCCTCAAAGACCAATTTTAGTGCCCTAAGAGGAGGTCTCAAAGAGGCACTTCAAAGAAGAGGTAATTACCGTTACCAATTCTTTCATCTTTATTTCTTCTTCCAGTTCTTCTTCTTAGGTTGTTTCATTATGAAGTAATAACATCAGTATCACTCATATACTGATATGTTATTATAAGTATGAAACAACCCTATTTCACCATCTATCCATCCTACGGAAAAAGAAATCACCGCGCGTGCGTACGTACGGAATACCGTCTCCATGCCGTGGTGTAATCTATTTTCCACCACCACCTTACATGGATGGGTATAATGGTGTAAAGAATAACTATACATAGTTATTACAACATCATATTGATTCTGATATATTTTATAATCCACTCCAATTCAATTCAATATTTATAGAAATGATATCATCGCTCGTGCGTACGTACGGACTACCGTCTCCACGACGCGATGAGATTCATTCTCCATGTTAACCATTTAAGAATGATTATAAAGTATATATATGAAATAATAATGAAATATATGACATTATAAAGCTACTGTATTTATGTATATATATATATATATATGTATGTCATCTACTTACTTCCATTCAAGACAATAAGGAAAGGAAAACAACGTTCATGCGTACGTACGGACTACCGTCTCCATGAACGGTGTTTTTCATTTCATTTATCTATCTATTATATATATATATACTGAATATATATGATATATAAATCATATTTTATATTCTGGAAGTAAGTAAATCATGATATAAGTAATAATAATGTCAAGAACAACAAGTCAAAACACCTACGATAAATGAAACGATTTTACCCAAAACGCTTCTTTAACATGGAATTTACAAAAGAACGGATAATATAAAGTCATAAGTGAACCATATATGATATCATAACAATGAATATGATTCTGTAATAAGTCAATGACATTATTTAAATCATTATACAGGAGGTTCGGACACTTACAAAGCAAGTCGGACCTAAGGTAAGGGAAATATCACAATCTCATTTTTATCCGAGATTGTTTATTCGTAAGTATTTACTGGGGTGTATTTTATCATCCACATCCATGTTCCCTCAATATGTAATATTGTTTCCATCCACTTGAAATAGTTTAAATCCAATTTTACCCTTAGGTGAGTTTTTGGTAAAGAATATGAAAGGAATCTTTTGTCGTTTTTCCGTACGAGGTACTTTTTGACTTTTCCGACAAAAGTACGAAGAATGTTTTTTTTAACTTATACGGCATGAATGGATTTTTAAAACATTACTTCAAAGAAGCTTCCTTTACAAATTTTCAAGTTTATTTTTAATCAACTTCTTTTATTTTAAAGTTGTATGACATGTTATGAAAGGAAAAATGTTTTTGAAGAATAAAGGATATTTTCCTCAAGAATTCAATTCAAGTGTTTTATCAAAATTATTTTCCATCTAAGATAATAAAGGGTTCTGTTTCTATCCATATTTTTACATTGGTTTGACTATGTTGTGATGGAATTATGTTTATGAATTCCTTTATCATATATGAATTGATTTATGATGTCATGATGTTTCAAGAATCCCATTTTTTGTTATATGTGTTATGCGATGATGTATGTTTTATGACTATGTGGCACACATAAGAAAGGATTCATTATAAGATGGGTGGGACCTATATCTCCCTCCAATGCATTGGGTAAAGATTTTATATCTCATGAGATAGACATGGCTGGAACGGAAGGTTATTTCGGTTCAGTGATACAGGACTGAAACGAGGAGTGAACTCGGTTCAGAAAGGGACTTTGTCCACTAAGATAGTCTTGGCAATGAGTCATGACTAACAAGAAATGATTTTCCATGATAATGTGTGCATGCCACAAAGTTTCAAGTTTTATGTTATGATTATGGGGATCTCATTTTCACTTCTATGATTTATCCCATTTATGAAATTACGCTCTCTTTTGCAGGTTAAGATTTCCAAAAATGTTATGTTCTTATGAAAATTATGTGATTGATATTTCTTTTGTTTACCCTTACTGAGCATTTGAGCTCACCCTTTTATGTTTTCTTTTCCCCAGGATATAAAGAAAGGTTTTAGGTAAAAAAAAAGGAAGATCTTTGTGGGAGATTTTGAAGATCTTTCACCAGGATTAGAAGATTATGTTCCGAGTTTCCAAAGACACTAAACTATTACGATCCTTGTGTGTGTATTTTTGTTATGTATTAAGTATTCCGCAAATGTAATGTAATGTCCATGTACGTCAGGATACGGGTCTCTACAGTTGGTATCAGAGGAAAGGTTTAGTCAACCTTTGGAAACTAGGATGCGAAAACGTTAGTGAGATCCCTAGAGATATTTCTAAGGTATGTCTAGGGATGTCCCTAGGGATAAGTATACGTATAAGTTATAGTAATAGAATTACGCTAACGATCATAGAATTAAACCTAAGATGTTGGATATTGAAGGTACTCCCCCTTTATTATGTTGTTTTCCCTAGCATGATTTTTGCCTCTCACACTATTCTTTTTGGGTTTTAGACGATGGCTGGAACCCGAAGGAACCGTGTTGATCAATGCAATGGACAATGCAATGATTACCCTCCTGAACAAACAAATGTTATGGGAGATGGAGTGCAAAATCTTATTGCTATACTTACACAAGCTATGAATCATTCTGGACTTCCAAATGAGCAGAGAAGGGAACAATATTCTATTGAGTCCTTCATGAGGCAACGTCCACCTTCTTTCAGTGGGTCTTCTGATCCACTTGTGGCTGAACAATGGATCAGTACTACTGAAAAGATATTTTCAGTTCTTCAATGTTCTGAACATGATAAAGTCATCTTAGCAGTATATCGTTTGGAAGGTGAAGCTGATCAATGGTGGAATCTTATCAAGAATACGAGGCCAAGAGATGAAATTGAGTCCATGGAATGGGATGAGTTCAAGAACTTGTTTTTCAGTAAGTACTTCCCTCGTATTCTTCGAACAAAGATGGAGAAAGAATTTCTTGAACTGAAGCAAAGGGACGATGAATCTGTTGGTACCTATGAAGCAAATTTTACAAGACTTGCAAGGTATGCTTCTGGAATTATCATCCAACCTGAAAGTAAAGTTGATCGATTTTTCTGTGGCTTAAAACCAAGTCTTCGAAGGGCATTAGCTATAAGAGACTTCAGTAGCTATGAAGAAATTGTGCGTTGTGCTATCAAGGTAGAAATGGAAGTTGGTGTTACATATCCATCTCATGGTTTTGACAAGAAACGAAAGATGGAGTTCAAGGAGAAATCTCAGAATAATGGTGAAAAGAAGATGAATGTTTTCTTATGCACAAAGTGTGGAAAGAAGCATGGTGGAGATTGTCTAAAAGGGACTAGAAAATGTTTTAAGTGTGGAAAAGAAGGTCATCGAGCAGCTGAGTGTCGAAGTAATGGAAAAAGGGTTTCTAATGATGTGAATAAAGCAAACACTGCAGAGAACGCACCGCCAACACTTCAATGCTTCAAGTGCAAGGAAATGGGGCATTATGCTAATAAGTGCCCTAATCCAAGGGTTAGTGATGATCAACATGAGCAACCACTGAAGGCAAAGGACAAAGGGAAATCACATGTGATCATTATTGGCAATGTTGAATATGACAACGATGTGGTGGAATGATTAAGTGTTTATGTAATGGGATTCAAAAATAATGTTGTATCATTGAGTATTGCAATATTTATTGATGTGGTATTCAAAGTGATTGAGATATTTTTTGGAAATAAGATGATATGCGCATAATGAAGACGAGAAAATGAAATGTTTAATAGTATTCATGAGCTCATGATTGATATAAGGACTAAGTGATATCATGGATTGAGTATATAGAATTTTGAGGATTTTGGTATGTGGAAAGTGTTAACTTTTAATTGCATTCATGTTTTCACTAAGGTATTCAAGAGAATACATGATTAAGGACTTTGAATGTTTAGAATGTGACCAACAAAACATATCTTATGATATATGGGGATCAACGATGGTATTAAATCTCTGGTAATCGTTTTCACTATGTTATGAGAGTGGACTGCAGTATTATGGATAAGCCTAAAGATTGAAATGGATTATGTTGGACATAAGTGATTATTGTTTAAGGATAGAAGTTTTTTTTCGATATTATTGATGGGATGTTATAGTAATGTAGTTTTAGAAAAAAGGACAACCTGCAGGACGGGCGACAGCCCATCGCTTCGGACAAGGCTGTAGGAATCGAACCCACAACCGAAGTGCGACTGGCCTTTATCGCCTACCACTGACCTACAGGAAGTCCCTGTTTAGTAGAAACTAGTTTTATTATATTAAGCAGTATGATATATGAAGTATAAGTCCATTTTAGGAACTATATATGATTAATCTCACTATAGATCGGTATATGTATATAATTTTTGCTAACCTTTTGTTTGAGACAGATGGAATGACCCGTCATTCTATCACATGATTTGCTAACACTTCACGAATAACAAATTCAACTTCATTTATTTAAGAGATGAAGTAGAAATTGTTCAAGGCACGAACAAAAGTGAGATTGTACGAAAATAAAGTAAGTATTTATTCTAAGAAAATTTTCAACTTTAGGGAAATGATCTTGAAAACCAAAAATGTTGTCCTAGTGATCTTATACCTGATGAATCAGATGGTACTTTATATCATCACAAATCTATGGATTTGTGATTACAGGCTTTTCCATAGCCATGTTCTCTACCACTCTCCATCAGAATATGATGGTTAGATTTCTCTTCCATATCCATATTTTCACCTATGTGGAAACCCAATGATTAGTTTATTTGGGTAATCGTTACATTTCATACTTTAGTTTTTAAATCTAAGTTTTGGTATTCCCTTTTACGATGTGGGTTTCTATTAAAGAAACTTTCAAATAGTAAACCATTTATAACCCCGACGAATTTCGAGGGCGAAATTCATTTTAAGGGGGGTAGAATGTAACAGCCCAAGATTTTATAAAAAAATATTCTTTTTAATTTTATTAATGTCTTGTGTTGTACGCTACACCAAAAGGAGCTTGCACAACACACATCCTTGACTTGCCTTGCATTACACGCAATCGCGACCTTCCTCGATAGCGTGTGTAATACGCAATACTGAGTTTCATTAAACAACGATATGCTATTAAAATATTATTAAAACTAGCCGTTATGAATATTAATAACCACTTTTTAAAATTCTATAAATCTTATTTTTCAAAATGAACTTCATTTTTGGATTCGGAATATCGAAATTAGCTTAGGTTGAAATTTTGGTGATTTTCGGATAACTTTCATATTTTGATGAATAGTGAAAATTACTAAATTATAATTAAAAACAACTTTTTTAATCGAAATAATTAATAGTGATAAATCATTAATTTGAGTGGTTTTAAAGTATATTTAGAATATATTTTTACAATTTAATACAATGTTGGTCATTGGATGTAATTTCACATTTAAACTAGACATAAACAAGTGTCAATCTTTTGATAGATATTGTTTCTTAAAAAAAATCACGCTGTTTGTTTTAACAGCGGGATTTAATTATAAAATTAATTAATGAAACTTTTATGTTATGAATTTGGTAAAATAGACTTCATTTTTGAATTCGGAATATGAAATATAGCTTGGGATAAAATTTTGGCATTGTTCTGAAAAACATCAATTTTTGATGAATAGTGAAACTACTAAGTGGTAGGTTAAAAACTGAATTTTGCATAAAACTTAATTTTACCGCTTCTGTGAATGGAATTTCGAAAATCCGAGAGACACGGTTAATATCAAGGACTAAAATGTGGTTCAATGAGATGAAAATAATTTTTTGGTGAATAGTAACTTTTTACTTTTTTTACCACGGTTATTAGTAAATAGGGTAACTAAGGGTAAATATGATATTAATATTACCCTAACACATGTCCTAATTCTATTGGACAAGTGTAATTCGACCAAAAACAAACTTAGGAATAACATATGACCATTTAGGCCCACTTGGATTAGATTAGGACATTTATTATTAATTTATTTAAAGAAGGGTTAAAATAGTTAAAATCAAAGTTTAATAAGTAAATCATTTTTGATATAGGGTTATACATAAGATAAATTCGATTGTAAATATTAATTAGAAAGCTAAAAAGATTTCCTACATGATGGTATTTTATTTGTAATTTTTAGACATCAAATAATTTAATTTAATTATGACACAATGATGATGCAGTAATTATCTTATTAATGAAATATTGACAAAATTGATAATATAAATACCAAAATAAATGTAATTTGAGACTTTTTATGAATTCCACTAATTTTCTAGGTTACTATGATATATTTGTAATGATTTAATCAACTTGGTTCGAACATATAATTCTGTTATGACTTTCACAAAAATCATATATCAAATAGTGTCAAAATTGACACAA
The DNA here is from genome assembly GCA_963277665.1 of Viscum album. Classification (NCBI taxonomy): domain Eukaryota; kingdom Viridiplantae; phylum Streptophyta; class Magnoliopsida; order Santalales; family Viscaceae; genus Viscum; species Viscum album. The sequence continues at coordinate 1,250,341,584 of OY728120.1, forward strand.
AATTGTTTTTAAATCAAATATTATATTATTAATTGTTATTTTATTCCTAAAAATCTAATGTTCGGCCAAATGACTTAGCTAAGGATATATATATTAATAATAAACAATTTGGGGTTCTTTTGGCATGTTATAGTAAGTGTATTAACCATATAGTGAAAGAAAACAAAAAGGCACGGTAAAAGTTAAATTAATTAACTTAGAGTTAAATCTAATTGATAAGGTTAAAATAATATCCTAAACTTGTCTAAATCCTATTGGTTGATAGGATTTCGACCCATCCCCACTTTAGCATCTAAATAAGACCCTTTGGAACCATTATAAACCGATTTTGACTTTAATATAAAATAATATTTTGAGGTATTCCTAAGGTGCCCCTCTCCTCCCTTATAAAAGGACACCTCCTCCCCCTCCTCCTCACACCAATCTGAGCACTCAAGCTCGGCCAAACCCTGCCAAAATCTCTTCTCCACTTCCCTAGCAACATCCTAGAGGTTCTGGTCTTCCTCAAAGACCAATTTTAGTGCCCTAAGAGGAGGTCTCAAAGAGGCACTTCAAAGAAGAGGTAATTACCGTTACCAATTCTTTCATCTTTATTTCTTCTTCCAGTTCTTCTTCTTAGGTTGTTTCATTATGAAGTAATAACATCAGTATCACTCATATACTGATATGTTATTATAAGTATGAAACAACCCTATTTCACCATCTATCCATCCTACGGAAAAAGAAATCACCGCGCGTGCGTACGTACGGAATACCGTCTCCATGCCGTGGTGTAATCTATTTTCCACCACCACCTTACATGGATGGGTATAATGGTGTAAAGAATAACTATACATAGTTATTACAACATCATATTGATTCTGATATATTTTATAATCCACTCCAATTCAATTCAATATTTATAGAAATGATATCATCGCTCGTGCGTACGTACGGACTACCGTCTCCACGACGCGATGAGATTCATTCTCCATGTTAACCATTTAAGAATGATTATAAAGTATATATATGAAATAATAATGAAATATATGACATTATAAAGCTACTGTATTTATGTATATATATATATATATATGTATGTCATCTACTTACTTCCATTCAAGACAATAAGGAAAGGAAAACAACGTTCATGCGTACGTACGGACTACCGTCTCCATGAACGGTGTTTTTCATTTCATTTATCTATCTATTATATATATATATACTGAATATATATGATATATAAATCATATTTTATATTCTGGAAGTAAGTAAATCATGATATAAGTAATAATAATGTCAAGAACAACAAGTCAAAACACCTACGATAAATGAAACGATTTTACCCAAAACGCTTCTTTAACATGGAATTTACAAAAGAACGGATAATATAAAGTCATAAGTGAACCATATATGATATCATAACAATGAATATGATTCTGTAATAAGTCAATGACATTATTTAAATCATTATACAGGAGGTTCGGACACTTACAAAGCAAGTCGGACCTAAGGTAAGGGAAATATCACAATCTCATTTTTATCCGAGATTGTTTATTCGTAAGTATTTACTGGGGTGTATTTTATCATCCACATCCATGTTCCCTCAATATGTAATATTGTTTCCATCCACTTGAAATAGTTTAAATCCAATTTTACCCTTAGGTGAGTTTTTGGTAAAGAATATGAAAGGAATCTTTTGTCGTTTTTCCGTACGAGGTACTTTTTGACTTTTCCGACAAAAGTACGAAGAATGTTTTTTTTAACTTATACGGCATGAATGGATTTTTAAAACATTACTTCAAAGAAGCTTCCTTTACAAATTTTCAAGTTTATTTTTAATCAACTTCTTTTATTTTAAAGTTGTATGACATGTTATGAAAGGAAAAATGTTTTTGAAGAATAAAGGATATTTTCCTCAAGAATTCAATTCAAGTGTTTTATCAAAATTATTTTCCATCTAAGATAATAAAGGGTTCTGTTTCTATCCATATTTTTACATTGGTTTGACTATGTTGTGATGGAATTATGTTTATGAATTCCTTTATCATATATGAATTGATTTATGATGTCATGATGTTTCAAGAATCCCATTTTTTGTTATATGTGTTATGCGATGATGTATGTTTTATGACTATGTGGCACACATAAGAAAGGATTCATTATAAGATGGGTGGGACCTATATCTCCCTCCAATGCATTGGGTAAAGATTTTATATCTCATGAGATAGACATGGCTGGAACGGAAGGTTATTTCGGTTCAGTGATACAGGACTGAAACGAGGAGTGAACTCGGTTCAGAAAGGGACTTTGTCCACTAAGATAGTCTTGGCAATGAGTCATGACTAACAAGAAATGATTTTCCATGATAATGTGTGCATGCCACAAAGTTTCAAGTTTTATGTTATGATTATGGGGATCTCATTTTCACTTCTATGATTTATCCCATTTATGAAATTACGCTCTCTTTTGCAGGTTAAGATTTCCAAAAATGTTATGTTCTTATGAAAATTATGTGATTGATATTTCTTTTGTTTACCCTTACTGAGCATTTGAGCTCACCCTTTTATGTTTTCTTTTCCCCAGGATATAAAGAAAGGTTTTAGGTAAAAAAAAAGGAAGATCTTTGTGGGAGATTTTGAAGATCTTTCACCAGGATTAGAAGATTACGTTCCGAGTTTCCAAAGACACTAAACTATTACGATCCTTGTGTGTGTATTTTTGTTATGTATTAAGTATTCCGCAAATGTAATGTAATGTCCATGTACGTCAGGATACGGGTCTCTACAACCTAAGAGATCAATCCATAAAAAATATTAATAATCATGCAACCGAGAACATCCAGTAGGCTTCCCACCTAAGGGAAGCCAACCTGAAAGCAGTTCACATGTCATCAAAAGACGATAGAATCCATGAAGGCCCAATTCCATACTTATCTCATACCAGTGTGGGAGTATGTGAAATTGAAAAGGAGGCAATAGTGATAGCTACCGCCGCGATGCGAGAACAACCCCCGCCCATTGGGCTAGGGGTATTTATAAATCAAAGTGCCCCCCCATAAGACCAAAAAATCTAGGTCATAGCTCATCAATGGAATAATGGGAAAAACTCCATCCTGTAGGTCTGGGGGCATTTTTACCTCAGGTCCCTACACAACAAATGTCTTTCTTCTCCATTCTAAGAAGAATGATGGATAGAGGAGTCAACTGTTTCACCCTTTCTCGTGGTTCTCACACTCTGAGAAAAAAGCTCATTACAAGGTCGGATCAGGGCTCCCTTGAGGTCAATATTCACTAAGAAACCTGAATAATACTATATAATGGAAGGACAAAATTCATTAAAGGAAACATAATGCCTTCCTACCATTCAGCACTAGGTGCAGACCCCCCAATGTGGTATACCTTAGTGAATGTGGTAAACTTCAACCCCAAGGATCTCATAGGAAATAACGTAGAGGTAGAGGATGAAAAGAAATATGGTTCCCATCCCAGAGGCATACTAACCCGATCCTAATGGTGTGTATACCCAAAACGATAGAGTGGTACTAAATTTGGGTTCCCCCTCAGTTAATCTGACACTACCTCCCTCATGAAACCCAAACAAGGAGAAGAATAAATCCATGGTCGTCTATGACCTGCCTCCTCCTCCCCATGAGAATGTGTCCCTCACTCTCATGGAGAGTTTCACCAACTAGGAGGAAGAAATGAAAGAGCTTAGAAAAATTATCTCTGAGCTATGATGAGGGAGCTACCTTTCCAGATGTGTTCCCCCTGTCGAACGTCAGTAGGTGTTCCCATAAGTGGTACCCTTGACATAGGTACTCATCCCAGTGACTGAAGTCAAGCATGAAGGCCCGTTCAATCTATCACTGAGACTATAAACACTCGTAAACCTAGACATATAAGGGCATCAAGACATTCCCCCATTGGGAAGTCAAAAAGAGAATATTTAGGTAAACCCACAAAGGACACCCCCAGCTGGGTATCCACCCAAATTCCAGCAGCATTGGCACACCTAGTTTTGGCCACTGCTGCACTAGCCCAAGATCGAGCCCAGCAGGATATGCATCATGGTATCTTGAACATCATCAAATAGCTAACGAATCAACTAGAATCCATGGAGGGGTGGTGAGCTCCAATAAAACCGGAGCATAGACCCTACCATGAGTTGGTAAGAAATGTTCTGCTAGTTCCAAATTTCTAAAACCCTATATTCCCAGTATTAAGGGCCCATGGGACTAGAAAAAAAATATAACACACTACTCCTATTATTGTGACCCCATGATGGGAAATCCAAAGCAACAAGAAGCAGTAAAACTCAGGTGATTTTTATGAACCCTATAGGGACCAACCTTCGTATGGTATACTAGCCATCCAGCAAACTCTATCATAGGATGGGAGGACCTTCGGAGATATTTTCTCTTCTAGTTCAGTTCAATGCTGCCTAAGAGGATGATTAGTGATCCCATGAACTATAAGAATTGAGATAATGAAAGAGTCTCATACTTCATTTTGAGATGGAATATCCTACCTTATTCGCTAAACCATCCACTCCCCCATGATAAAATGCTCTCCAGGTGCATCGATAACCTCTGTGATGAATTTCGAACACAGCTCATCCCGATGATGTACACAAGAAGGTTTTGAGAATTCTCTACCAATTACCAAAGAAAATAATACTCCTTGAAACAAACTAATATCAAGTCCCAAGTTTCCCCATAATCCCTAGAGAAAAGGCAAGGATAAGATGAAGTGGCTTCTGTCACACATAGGACACCCATAGCACTAACTCTAGTTGTGAGGCCCCCACCGAACCATGCGGGGCCGCATGGACACAAAAAAACACCCCCAACTTAGCAAGATGGGCGACAGGGTGCTAAGAGAGTTCAGTTCAAAGAACAAAGAAATAATGTCTACTCATTTTGAGATTTCCAGGTCCGCAACTACTTTATAGCTGCCATGAATTACAACTTGCTCCAACAACCAAATCCAAAGCGAGTCAATGAAGTGGGTATCAAAGACCAACCAAATTATATTCCCTATCAGTGGATACTGGGACACACTATCTAGGAATTCTTCATTTTTAAGGACCTCCTACAAAATATGGTGGATTTCAATCAAGTCATGTTGGGCCTGCCACCAACACATGTGGTGTATGTTTCCACTATAGACTCAAGAGAGGAAGAGGAATGAAAAACAGTCACTAGTAAGAAGGTGTATTTTTTTACAATTGGATGACTTGGAAGACAGTCAACCAAGTCCATGGAATCCTCCAGGAATAGGTGAAACAATCAACCATGCCCTTAAAAGTTCTTGATATAACACAACGATCCTCCTCATCCCCACAATCCTCCAAGGGCCAGAAGGATACAAAGATAAATCATGAAAATGGGCTGACACAAAAACCGAAGTTAGTGTTAACACTGGAAAATTTCATACCAAAAGACTTGGTACAATGGGAACCACCTCGCCAAATGGTACAATCAGAAAGAGACACTCAGATAGAGACATTGTTATATAAAGAACTAATTTTTGACTCCATTAATTTCATTCACTTGATGGACCCCCTCTTGGATGGGGACTAGGGACACATATCCTTATTACCCCTCCCAATTGGAGAGCTAGAATAGAAGGCCACAGAGGCTAGATGTTTCTTGGATGTCATGATCCTAGTAGGAGTCAAATTCCCAGCCACACCTTAACTCAAATCGTTAACATTGTAGAAACTCATAGAAGGACCCTCTGGAAAACACAATAAGAACCAGAATGGTCCTTCTCCCATGTCAGAAGAAATCCAAGCCCAACTATATTGGATAATCCTTTAGGGGAAGAAAAAATATCAAATCACCCAAGGAATATAGGTGGACTAGTTCAGCCAAACCTATAAAGGACCGCAGCACCACCAGCCCCGGTTATGGAGTCCAAACCATCCACATCCAAAGCCCAAACACCTAAAGTGTCTATGAAATAACAGCCTTGAGCAAGGAAGTGTCGACCCATATATCAGATGTATGATATTCCAAAGTATTTGGATTTAGTACCAACAAAGCTGTCAATCCTGGATGTGTTAATCCTATCTGCAGATTTTAGGGAGGTGCTCATCGAAGCCTTACTAAGTCCCCAATAGATCAATTCTGAAGTAGCAGCAGCCAAAGTCTATCGGATAGAGACCAACCCCGAAGGATTTCAAGTTGTCACATCCTTCACAGATAGGGATGAGGATACCATCATGCAAGGACACATCAAACCCTTATATATGTCTGGAAAGATAAATGGAATTGATGTATGAAGGATCTTTATTTAAAAAAGATTTGGAGTCAATCTACTCCCACTACGAACGTTTTTTTGACTAGGCTATGATGAAGATAGCTTGACACCCAGCACCGCAACTCTATTGGGATATGACAAAACTGATTCGAAGCCGTTGGGACGAATCAAGCTTAAAACTCGACTTGGATACCTCATGTTGGATTATTAGTTCCTGGTAGTACCGAAAAGTGAAGACTTTAACTACCTATTAGGGAGTCCTTGGCTGCATCAACACACTGAAATTCTATCATCATACCATCAGTGTGTCAAATATTTCACTAATGGAAAAAATGAGACATTTCACGGCAATAAATCCTTGTTTGAGTTCTGTGAGTCGCATTATATCGACACAGGTAACTATGAGTCATAAGAAAAACGTTCATTGACCGACATCGTTGATTAGATTACTACCATGAATGGATTGGAAATGGCTCCCGCTGACCACCTCCAACAACTTGTGGAATAATATGTATTAACCATCAACCAAGTTGAATGCATAAGTGCAAGTCCAGATGCAGACTCAATTGTATGCATGATCTCCATTGTAGACACCATGTCCAAGCATACAGGAGAACAGGCTGGATTCTATGATGATAGGAAAATCCCTACCAAAAATGATCTTGACCCATCCATAGGGCCCTAAACCTACCCTCTCCTCACTCACTATGGTGAAAGACAATTTCTACCACAACATTGGAGAGCTCGTCTCAAGAATCCTCTATACATTAGAAGAGGAAGATGATGAAGAGGATGAAATAGAAGAAGAATAAGAATAATAAGACCTCAAAGATTCCCCTCATGAATTTGAAGAAGGTGTCTCCACCATAATTGATGAACTTAAAAAGATAAACTTGGGCATCAAAGATGACCCGCGACTCACCTTGATCAATGTGGCTATGTCTGTCGAGGAGTAGGAGGCATATAACTCCTTCTTAAAGAAAAATTAAGATGTGTTTTCCTAGAAATTCATAGAAATTCTAGTCCTTGACCATGAGGTTTCTACTCCTCATCTAGTCTTAATAGAAGATCACAAGGGTTATAAGCAGGTAGCCAAAAAGACCAGCCCAATGCATGCTGCCAAAATAGAGGCAGAAATTGACAAGATGATCAAATACAACCTCATATGGGAAGTCTAGTATCTGATCTAGCTGGAAAACATAGTCCCTAGAAAAAATAATAATGGATAGATTAGAATTTGCATTGACTTTATGGACCTTAATTGATATTTCCCAAAGGACGATTGCTCGGTCCCGATCACAGAATTTATGTTCGATACTACTTCCAAATACGAATTTATATCTTTAATGGATGGATATTCTAGATACAATCAGATCTAGATGGACTAGGGGATGAATAAGAAACTAATTTAGGTCCCCTCAGGGAGTGTTCTATTATAAGGTGATGCCCTTCGGTCTAAAAAATACTGACACCACATATCAGCGTTCCATGAATCACATCTTCAATCCCTTCATCGGAATGTTTGTCGAGTGTTATGTCGATGATTTGGTGGTTAAATCATGATAGCACTCAAACCACCTGGCCGATCTTAAAACTGTCTTCAATAAACTACAAGAACATCGTTTAAAGATAAATCCCCTAATGTGTGCCTTTGGAATTACCTCTAGAAAATTACTCTACTTCTTCGTACAACATCGCAGCATTGAGGTCGATCCCGATAAGAAAAAATCCATCCTTGGCATGTCCTCACCTCACAACCTCACCAATTTGAGAGGTCTCTAGGGGAACCTGGCCTACATACGGTGCTTCATAGACAACCTGGCAGGTAAATGTTTACCTTTAACTAGGTTAATGATGAAAGGAGTTTTGTATGAGTTGGATAATTATTAACAAAAATCATTCAAAGATCTCAAAATATATCTCCAAATACTACTTGTTTTGATGCCACCAACAGAGGGGAGATAGATCATTTTTTCGTAATCACCATGGAACGATCTTTAGGTGCCTTCCTTATGCAGTAGAATGATCCTGATAGTGAGAAAAATCTCTATTACCTTAGTCGAACAATTATGGATGCTGAAACTCGATATTCAAAAATAGAAAAGAAATTCCTAGCCCTAATCTTTGCGATTTAGATATTCAGGCATTACCTGCCACATGGTGAGGTCCACCTAGTCTCCCACTACAACCTGCTCAAATATATCCTCTATCATACCATGCTAAATGGACACCTATCATAATGGGCAATCATCCTAGAATAGTTTGACAGACAATACATAACCCAGACGACCATCAAAGGCTAAGAGTTAGCAAACTTCCTGGCCAAGTACCCCTTAGAAGAAACAACACCGTTGGATGCTGAACTTCTGGATGAAGAAGTCTTCCCTATCCAGGAGGACCCCTATACATGGGGAATGTACTTTTATGGTGCTTCCAGAAGCCTGATAGAGAAATGCATGTTGGATCCCAAGCAAAAAAAATTGGGGCTAGGAATTATAAATTTATCCCCCAAAAATTTCGTCCTTCCTTACTCTTTCCTGATTTCGGAAGGGTGTACAAATAATGAAGTCGAATATCAGGCCCTCATTGTGGGCATGGAACTGGAACTTCATATGAAAGAAAAAAAAACCTAAAGATAAAGGGTGATTCAAATCTAGTCATAAAACAAGTCAATGGTGACTATTCCATTAAGAAAGAAGTATTCCCCCCTTGATGAACCATGTTCAAGAACTGATGGAATAATTACCATCAGAACCAACATTGAACTATATCCCCTGATCTCAAAATGCTTAAGGTGATGCTTTGGAAAATGCAGCCGTGACCTTGGCTAATCCAGACCAGGATGAAAAGGTCATTAGCATTGCCCACTGCGGTATGGTATTTCCATTTATCCAAAGTATAATGGAGGATATTGAAGAAATTAGCCCCATTTTTTATCCTTATGGTCACACCACCAACAGGATGACGCCCATTTCCAATTTCCTTCAGAAGGGGAAACTCCCTCCAGATAGGGATGGAAGGTAATAGGTCTGAATATGGGTATTCAACTTTGTCTTGTATAATGGGGTAAACCATGAAAAGGTTCTCTATAAATGAGGCCTTGACAGAGTCCTTCTCAGGTGCATCAATGGATAAGAGACTATTGTCACCATGAAGGAAGTGCATGCTAGAGATTGTGGAGTGCACCAATCACCAACCAAGAACTCTCATAATATCTGAAGTCTTGGTTACTACTGACCCACTATGATATAGGATTGTACCATATTCACTAAAAATTGTGATTACTTCCAAGTTCATGAAAATTTTATACACCAGCCCTCGAAGTTACTTCATGCAGCTAAGTAATCCTACCCGTTTTCCACCTGGGAGATAGATGTTATGGGACCATATCCTCCCTCCACAACCTGAAAATTAAAGTTCATACTCACAGTGACCAACTTATTTTGAAAATGGGATGAATCCATACCCCTGAATGAGCTTGGGACAAAAAAATTGTTAGATTTGTGAAGGCCAACATCATTACCATATTTGGTGTCCCTCATACAATAATAATGGAAAACAACACCAACTTCTACTCTACTGAGTTAGACAAGATATACCAGGAGTATGGAATCAAATCCATCTATTCATCCTGCTACCACATGGTGACCAATGGGAAGATAGAGTATTTTAACAAAACTCTTTCCAAAATACTCTTGAAGATGGTAGATGAGGATAAGAAATCGTGGCTAGATAGGCTCCTTCTTGTATTGCGGGCTTATCGGACCATGTACTGCACTGTGACCCAGATGACCCCGTACTCACTAGTGTATGGGGAAGTGGTAGTTTTGCCTATATAAATCCATGTTCCATCACTTAGTGTGGCCATTTTCGATCAAATGTCCATGGAAGAGAAATCCAAGAGACGATTTTATGAGTTGGAGCCTCTAGATGAAAAAAGGTTTCAAACATTACACCATATGGAAATCTACCAAAATCAAATTACACAATCCTTCAAAAAAATGGTTTTCCTTCGATCTTTCCTCGAAGGGGAAATGGTGTTAGTCCTCAGAACCCTGATGGTACTCAAGAATAAGCCCCAAAAGCTTGAAGATAAGTGTGAAGGACCATATTTTATACATAGGGTCTATTCCAATGGATCATACACCCTAATATCAATGGACAAACAACTCATCAGTCCTCCCACAAATGCAATTTTCCTGAAGAAGTACTTCATGTAATAGAAACTCCCATGACATGGTCTATGATCTAAGACCTTAATATATGAGTAGTAATACCGTGAAGACATGTTCCACACTCTAGGACCTTAAAATATGATTATTAATACTGTGATGTCATGGTACAAACTCTATGATCCTAAACTATGAGTTGTTGTCCTGATCAACATGACGATAAAATGCACAGTATTATCCCCATGGTCCAAGCTCTAAGACCTTAAAAAAATAGTAGCAATACTTTGATTCCATGGTCCAAGATCTAAGACCTTAAACTATGAGTAGTAATACTGTGAAGTCATGGTCCAAACTCTAAGACCTTAAACTATGAGTTATAGTCCTTTCCACTTGATTTTAAACTATAAGTAACTCGACCCTAAAACATGAAATTAAACTATGAATCATTTATTCACTGTAAGACGTTGAAATTCATGGCACCAATCATTCTAATAGCATGATGATAAACTACATGATCTCTCACAAAACTACGTATGGCTTGATTCTTTCCCTCGCAGGACACATAGTGATGCCTCAATCCTCGATCTTGGCCAAGCCCCTACAAAAAATGCCTCTATAAAATCCTATATTTCCCCACTATGGCGTAAGGAACCCATTAAACACTTTTTTTCTCAAATTGAGTATAACTCACGTGAGTTTAGGATCAGTGGCGTGGATTCCCATACACAAACAAATTATAGATAAGTATGGTAGACCTGGCACCCATAGAGAATGAAACAAGAATATTTCTATTCCCATGCCTAAGCTATATCGGTACAAGGAATGTTTAGAACTATGTATGGAATTATTGATGCCCTTTAAGGATATGTAGTGACACCCAAATATGGAATCCCGATGCATCCATTGAAAAAATTATTTTGCATGTCTTTACACATGGGATGAGCTAGATTGGTACAAGGAACATTCAGAAATACATGAGGCTTGATTCCTGCTCTTGCATGACATGTAGTGACACCTGAATTTGGCATCTCATCGCAACCACCATAAAAAAATGCCCCTTTCACCATCCATAGGCCATACTTGTACAGGGAGTCCATGAAAGGTCCTAACTGCATGATAATAAACTGCAAAATTCCTCAAGAGTTATGCATGGCCAAATTCTTAGTTTTATAAGATCCCACACATTCCCCCCACTCATGAGAAGTCAAAAGATCCTGATTTCCCTAGTAAATATAATTAATAACTATGTGGAAGATCCAGTAGTTCATAGTTATTCTTGGTTTGGGTATTCATTACATTATGAGGCATATCTTTCCCGCTGGTAAAACTCCATACCCCGGGAAAACATGAATCCCCATAATTTTCCACAGCCATCTGAGATGGAAGGCCAGTGTCAGGTGGACACCTTTCTTTGGATATGAACATCATTCCCTAGTGTCTCAATATATGTTTCCCACAAAATGTTTTGTAAATCAAAGGAAAATTCATCCCTAGTAGAGTCCTCTCCCATATTAGTATGCCTGATGGTTTACAAGACTGATGTCATCCCTCTGAATCCATGTTCCCACCAAGACTATGGGGTAAACCTTATATCATCACTCACATCTAAGGAATTCTAGAGCATCCTGATTGTGATTAATTCAAATATATTAAAGATCTTTATGATAGTATAATCATCCTCACTGCATGACTCTAAATTTCAAATCATCATGTCCTCACCGCACGACATTAAACTGCAAGGCCAAAATTGTTCGTGTTGTACGACGTTCAACTGCATAGAAATAGTTTAAACCTAAAGTGATATCTGATGATGATTTTTTCATTGTTAGGTGGTGATCTGGAACCCTCGTAATCCATTGATTCCCACAATGAGCATAGCTCACATGATCTTAGGGATCTTAGTGAAAGATATACCAAGGCATTATGGAAAACCATTTAGGAATTTGGTCCTAGTAGCATGACCCTAAAAGGTACGTCATTATTCCCTTCCCTATAAAGAACCTTATGTCCTGGCCATACAACATTAAATGACGGGGTGCCCCAAAGATGGAATGAATGCCTCACCCTACATACAAGTCATATCTGTGTAAGGGATACCTAATTCCATGAGTAAATCGCATCCCAAAAGTATCCATTGTATTCAAATACACCTCTTCTATACCTCAAACTCCATGATCTGAGTGATCTTGAATCCCCATAATCTTCCATGACTATCTGAGATGGAAGGCCAGTGTCCTGTAGAAACCTTTTTTTTGATATATACATCATGCCCCAGTGGCTCTGCATATGTTTCCCACAAAAAATGGGCATCAGTCAAAGGAACATTCGTCCATAAGAGAGTCCTAACCTATTTTAGCACAACCAATGGATTCCTAGACTCATACCATTTCTCCTGATTCAAGGTCCCTCAAAGTCATGGTTTACATTTTCCTTCATACACACATCCTAGATATATCAGAGTATACATGCCCGATTCATCTCTGGTCACTTTTGAGGTTTCTAAATGTACCACATCCATATGTGTAAAGATGATCCACATACAAATGAAGAGTTCCCCCACTCATTTTTGGGTTTCCTAGAGAAGTTTAGTTAAAATTACCCCTTTTTGTGTTTAGGTGCACCCCCTATCAAATTTCATATACCATATTCAAAAAGTTCCCACTCTCCATTATCATTTATAGCCATTAGATATGGAATGACAATGTCTTGCATATACCTTTGTTTTTCTATGAACATCATGCCCGAAATGCTCTGCATATACCACCTACAAAACTACAGTCAATCAAAGGAAAATTTGTTCTTAGGAGAGTCATTTATAGTTTTCTTAAGCTTGGATAACATTCATGTCTTGTCACCCTGACATAAAAATGATTTCTTATAGATCTAACCACACACTAGCTCTCCCTTACGCAAGTAAGAACCATGTAGGAACAATTTCCCACTCCAAGCTGATATGAATGTCCCCAATATTTTAGGATTCCATTACTCATACTGGCCACCCACTATGGCTCCAAACATAAAAATAAATTCAAAGTGTTGAAAACCCTACCAGGACATCAGAGATGGAAGGCCAGTGTCCTGCAGACAACTTTTCTTGACAATTCACACCATGCCCTGGTGGCTCTGCATATGTCACCTACAAAACAACTATTAATTAAAGGAAAATTCATCCCTAGGATAGTCCTTTCCTACCTTCGTACAACTAAAATAGTTTTTGAGCCTCATTCATGTCAAAAATTCACAAAATAAGGGTAATGAAAAATCTATAATCCTTGTTTGAAGGATATTATAAATTTCAGGGAAGACGAATCCTAAATTAGGACCCCTGCCCTATTATGTTTTGTCAAATCTATTTGGCCTAAAACATCAGTAATATGTTTTATTGGAATGACTATGAAGTACCATAGAAATATTTTCCAAACTTTCCAGAGAGAAAATCCACTGAAGGAACCGCTGGGTAAAAGATGTTTATTGGCCCTTTAAAATCATTGTGCCGTCAAAATAGATGTAAATATTGTTAATTTGAAAATCTGCAAGGGGTATCTTAAGAAAAAGTCATGTTATGCTCTCTAAGATCATGTCAAGAAGGCTTAGAAAAAAATTAGGATAATAATGAAAGAAGGAATGATTGTTTGTGAGGTTGTTCCATAAAACATCAGTAATAGTTGAACTACGCTTGCTGAGTCCCATGGCTTAGGAAAAAATTAAATCATGAGTTGATTATTTTAGTTTACTAGTCACGGTTTAAAATTAATACCTAATCAAAATGATGTTTTGGGATAAATTGATATGACAGGAAAAGACAGAGAATAATCATTCAAAGGAAAATTGGTTCCATCATATTTCATAAAAATATATGGTGGGTATCCATAGCTTGGAGCCTCTCTATGTAAGAAATACCATATCTTTACAAGAGGTATTTGGCAGAGTCACAGAGTTACATCAACGATTTATGTGACTCCTCAATGGCTTAGAGAAGCTTCAATAAATTCATAGTCTTGGCCTTCACTCTCTCTCGTAGTGCCTCCGCATCCCTCGTGGCTTGATGGTTGGTCATTTCCCCTACTTTCATTTTCCAAGGCCATCCTCAATGGAAGATGCAGCCTAGGCCCACTCTGGTTTGATCCACTCCAGTTTATGGATATTTTGATCCACTTCCTGGTTGAGTTTTTATATTAAAGACTCTTGCTTCATGAGTTTGTTTTGCAACCTTGCATCTGCTCCAGCACAAGTAGCATCATCGACAATAAAAATTTGTCATGTAGCAGCAAGATTAGCTGTCGAATCTACTAAGGAAATGTGAGATAAAATTGTACCAATTGATTCCTGAGTAGAAACCACCTTCCTTACTATATCATAAATACCATGATAGTAAAATCAACTGAAACCCAGGACCACAAAATGGCGGTGTAACATTGGAAATTTCACTGGCATCTCATCCAATGGGGTCTAAGAAATTAATCTCCAAATGTTACTCCCTGCCTTTTGCTGAATGGGATGAAGATCGAACAAGCTTTCTTGATCGGTCTCAGAGTCCCTCCCAGATAACAAAATTTAGTCGGGACTAAACGTCACAAGAGAGGGACTAGATCTACTAGATATAACAAGACTTATCCCTACAAAAACCTCATCTCTGGTAATTTTAATGGATGAAAAAATAGGGGTGTTCATCGCTATTTCCAAGGCTTGTGGTTTTTATTCAGAGAATTTAGTGGATATGGATTCAGTACCTCCCACCCCCACAGTATTACCACTATCTAAAACAGGTGCCGCTACATCTTCAATCATCAGTTGAATTCTATGCATACATGGGAATACTAAAGACCCCGAGCCATGATAATCCAAAACAGTATCCCTCAAGGCATCCCTCAAAAGATTTCTAGTTAATATAATGCTGGAAGGGATAGTCAGTCCAAATAAGGGTAATGGTATTGAGATCTTGGGGGTAGAAAACACAACTCCTCTCAAAACCGACAAAAAAGGCATGAAAGTCCGCTCAAAATTTTTAGGGGTCGGAGCATCAGCCTCCCCAATTGGGACTTCTCCATAGCCACCATGAGAAACCAGAATATCAGTCTCTAAGGTGAATCCCTCTATAGTGTAAAAAGATCTTCAATTGATATTTATTGGCTCCCCAAGATTTGAAGCCCCTCCAAAATCAAGTATGGCATGGGGATCACTATATGACTCATTCCCCGCTACAGACACTACCCTGTCTCTCTCCATAAGAGTTGACTCATCATGGTCAAGTGAGCCCTCAACTTATGGATGTCCTTATATTATTGGGATAGACATTTTTTGGGTGGTATCAAGCACACATAAAAGGTCAATATTACCCCCAGTCTCTTTAGATTCCCCGGCTTCCCTATTTCAGTTAGCCACATAATATGGTGACCCTTTATCTTCCCTAAAAGGGACAGCAGTTGTAGATTCCTAAGTGGTCATCATGTGGTTACCAATAGTCTCTATTTCAAAGTACATATATTTACTAGTTAATTGATGAGATAAGGGTACTTTGTTCAATCACCAAGTGAATAGAAAATTACTTGTAATCCCCATCCAAATACACTTTGAATATTGGGAGGCCTGCTTGTGATTTTTAATTGTCAGGGGGATGTCTTCTAAATGAGATCACTGAGAGGAGATGGAGGATTAAATTCCCTATATGGGTCTGCAATGACCACTTCCATGTGTTCTTGGGATCCAAGGGATCCTTTCGCAGTAGCCCCTACCGTTGATAAGGCACACTCCCCAACTGTAGTACCTCCAAGAGAATAAATCAGGGAAAAAGATTTTTCATGAAATCTTGTAGGCCCCTACAAAATAAAAAGGGGAGGGGGAACCATTAGAATATCTACATCAAAAGAACTTAAGGTCAGAGGTTGCAGATAAAATGACCTCTCCTGTAAGCTGTGGGAGTACTATCATCAATGACATGTGGTCTGACCAGTAGTTCCAATCTGTAGGAGTGTGGGGACACTTGTCCATTTCATTCAAGTAGGCAGACACCTCCTCAGGCTCTTCGTCAGCCAAAATTCCTGTAAGAGAAATAGATCCCCCAAAACTCAGAAGGTCGAAATGTCCCTCTTGAAGAAGCCTCCATATGTGTTCATTTGAGGTGCTCACCCTTGATTCATCCCAATCTCTCCAGGAATCTGGAAATGCAGTCGTAATCAGAATGGCTAAAACTAGAGGTTTGGTACACAGTAGCGGAGCGGGTTTTGATTACCAAAAATGTTAACTGGGTGTCTCTACAAACTCAAGACCTTGAGAAGATGGATATTTGCGAGACATTGAGGGAAAGTAATATTATTTTATTGTGGAAGCCACAATAGGTGATCCAACGACGTTTTCATCGTCATATTCGGTCTCCTATCGCAGCATGGAATGTACCTGATGTGAGCATTTTCAGCGACCAATTTGGGAATGGATGAGGGTATTGAGGTCTTCGAGGTAATGAACCACCCTCTCTAAATCCTAATCAGAAGAAATGTCAGCAGGTGCTGAAACATATCCAATTCCATTAAGATCAACATACCTAGTTAGGAGAAGCTTCCATAAATCATGAGGGGACTGGACGCGAGTAGATGGATGGACCTTAAAAACTTCCCATTACCTCCAGGACACTATAAAATCAGCCTCTGTGGGGATGGATGGTGTAATCCTACCAGCAAAATCAATGGCTCGTTCGGTTTCCCATGAGGTCATGACCTCGTCTTTCACAATTTTCCTCAAGGGGGAACTAAGAGGCCTTTGGAGGACTTTTCCTAGGCGAGTGTATTAAAAAAATACCTTTTTTTTCTCCTTTCCCTTAACCCTGGATGCCTTGGAAGTTGTCATGATAGAAACCTGGTCGGATAATTGGACTTCGAGATATTATTTAACCCAGGCCTCAAAATTTTTTTAGCGAGGAAGGGAACAGAATCCCCAGGATCCGAAAGCCTGGCCTAAAACTGGGTGTCCTCCCAAGAGAACATTAGCCATAGTTGACAGGATATCATCAGATGCTTCTCCTGATGATCACTATTGTGAGACAGACATCATAACATATAGAGAAAATTAAATTGACAAATAAATCGGCAGGGTGCATATCCCTCACAAATAAGCTCACCTCTGATACGGGAGACCATGACACCTTCTCTCAAAGAAAATAAGTAACCTTGGTTGAAAAATTCCTAGGATACATTATTTGTAATAGTACCATTAGGGGAATCATAAGGGTGATAAGAGAAATTTTCGTAAGCATTTAGATAATCCAATAAGTCTTTCTCGTTATTTTTGGTTTTCTCCTCTTGCTTATCCTATGAGGCCCAAGCCATGGTCACGAACCCGTTGTTACTATCAAGATACATTCAGAGGGTGGAATCCCAAATTGGTAAGGGATTGATAAAATAATAACCTTCTATGTGGGCCCCCATCTAGCCCCAAATAATTTGGAAGGGCCCAGTCATCCAATAAGGCGTCCCCCTCACAGATTCATCATAGTAGGAAATAAATCATGGCCATCACTAGGATATCTAAATTGATACACCTGACAGTGTCAACCTGAGTATCCATTATAAAATTTGATGCTCTTACAACACCAGAATCCCACACTGGTAAGAGATACCCTCTCAAAAACATTGACAAGAAGCCCGCTAGTCAAAATAATTGATCGACGTGAGGGATGATCCCCCACCCCCATTTAGGAAAATTCCTCTCTTCCAGGGTGGGCCAGTAAGTACCTGCTCACCTATGGGTTGTTTTGGTAGGACAAGCCCGGGGTCTCTCTGGATTGATCTCTAGACTAGTATTCTAAACAAAAGTGCCAATCCAATCATCAAAAAGAAACATCATGATTCATACAAGGATCAATTTCTTTCAAAAGTGTCTTTACTTGAATGATGAGTTTCTGGGATGGGGGGGTATTTCCTCATTATCCCAAACAAGGGAGGGAGTAATGAATTCATCATACATGTCCCCATCGATAGGGACTCCAAAAATTATCTAGATGTCCCAAAGACTGATACCGACCTCCCCATGGTTCAAATGGAAGATATCGGTGTCTAGACTCGACTAGTTTTGGAGCTGTAAAATAAGGGCAGCAGGACACTGGGTGTATATATGCGAAATCTAAGTGGCCTCATACAGTCCCATAGTCTACAGATCGGTTCAAAATTCATCCCAACTCTGGAAAACCCAAAATGGAAACCCCCAGTTTAATCCAAAAGAGCCTCTAGAGTGAAGATCCCACAAGGATGACTAACCATATTGCTCATGTGTTGTAGCCTTCCACACAATGCTCTGGTAACAATGGGATTTTTTGTCATGATTTCGTTGCACTCCCTCTAAAGTTCAAGGTGCGTAGTTTAGTAAGGACCCAAAGGTAGTATATCTCTGAATGTTCCACCCCTTGGAAGAAATCAATGCCTTTAGAATGATTGTATTATTTATCTAGGTAGTATAATGATCGTTTGGATTTGGTGCTGGGATCACTGTATCGGATAACAGACCAAACCCATAATAAGGAAGCATGTCTGATGTTGGGTACTCCTATTGGATCTCCATAAGAAGATTCACTAAAGATTGGTGAAATGGAATTAAATGATTTTTTTCATCAACCAAAGCTACCATGTTATTTTATTTTTCATCTGAAATAGAAAGAGGGGCATTTTTTGTAGCCTCAGAAGAAGAAGCAACGTCAGAGGAAGCCTATGGAGTTTCCATTGTAGCCTACACAAGAATATCAAAAAGATGATCAAAAGTCAGTCCAATAAAAGTTTTTGGATAAAAGGAAACAAATGAATGGATAAAGGACCCAAAATATGTCCACATAGAGATCTGCAAAGTTTTTTCAGAATTAGTAGGCGGTAGGAAAACTCTTCATACTTCATGATGTGCGGAAGTAACTACCACGTACTACTACGGTACGCAGGAGCATTACACAACATACTCCCATGGAACGTGAACCAACAGTGAGGTGCCAGCCCATGGAGCGTTGGACAAAAAATAGAAGGGTTCGTGGAAGGTGGATACCGTGAAACTTGGCCACATTAAGTTTATTTTCAAATATTTCAAATTTAGAGTTAAAGTTTGGATTAATTATTAAAGTTTGGTTCACTGGTCATAACTCGGTATGCGAACACACAAGAAACATAGTCTTATCCAACACAGAATCAGGATTTTAGTTTTAAAATTCCATGAAGTCATTCACAAAATCCAAAATTTGGTTTGCGGATAGAGAAATGGTGAAAATTTTGGATCGTGGCACGTACGAAGAGGTTCACAAAATGAATTTTTGCAAGAGGCATGGAATGAAAATGCAGAGGAATCCGGGGAAGTCGAGAGCACCTTTCACCGCAATAAATAGTAAAATAAAAATGATATGGTCCCATATATATGGGTGTGGTCCCCTCCTACTGGTCATATTTGTTCTACTGCAAACCATTTCAGTTCAGGACTGCTTCTACATCGAAATAGTCCCCTTTTTGTTCCTAAAAAATCTCATTCCGATGGGGGCATTTTTAGGGTCCTAAAAATTCTGTCAAGGGAATAAAATACTCCCACATAACTTTGGAGAAGGAATAAATTTCTCTTACAATTCTATCAAGGTGAATGAACTAACATTTAGTTACAAATTTCATAAGAAACTTGATGGAATTCATGTATTCAAAGGATTTCAAGTGGCCCATGTACCATCACTTAGAAGGGTTCACAGACCACTGGGATCAAGAAACACCAGTACATGGAATGATCTGTGAGGCACTAGCCCATGGAGCAATGGACAACAACACGATGGACCAAGAGCAATGTGTATGAAGGACTCATGTGTGTGAAGGACATCCACATACCCTCTTACGAACTCAACAGTTCACGGGTGAAGAAAAATGGAAGCATTCTGTGAACAATTATCACGATGTGAAGCATTTGTGAACCCTAGATAAAAGATTCTTCTATGGGTTGGGATATCTCTTTATGGGCCTCCACAAATAGTGCCATATTCCCATAGATATTATTTCCCCGATACTCTATAAATAGAGAACTGAGGGAATTGGTAAAGGACAAATGACGAGATCTTAAAGGGAACCCATAGGTTGGAAAAAAGACCTCGAAGAAGATTCTGGATTCAGTCTTGAACCAGCAGTGAAGCTCGAATTGAGAATCACACTCTCCGTAGGTACAGCCAGCCGCGAAACATAAATGGGGGAACTTAATAATAATAATAGAACCAAAAACCTAAATGGTGAAACCATTAATCCCATATTTCTCATAGATGAACTCCCCACGAATGATAGTCCCTCGAACCCTCCTTCAATATGGTGTTCTGCATAGTGTATCGCTACACAGATTTAACTTGGCGTCGCGTAATACCTTAGTACGCAGATTGAAACCCAAGAGGCATGACATACCATATCTAGGACCACAAACCACTACGGTGCATGGTGGTCCATACCCATGCCCGCGTACTACTTCAGTAGATGGATAGTCCCTCTACCCCCATACCACTATGGTATGTAGAGCTTCCTCCATCCCGTATAGTAAACCAATTTATGGAATGGGGTCTTTTTGGTATTCTTTCATCTACTTCCAATGTCGCACCTCCATTTCCATCCATTCCTCCATAATCATTCCATGAACCAGTCCCCCGACATCTGGAAAAAGCCTCCTATAAAGCCATCAGACCTGTGTTATCAGACCATTGAGTGAATTTGTGTGCCCCTTTGAGTCTACATGGCCATGGGAAGCGGAGTCACAAAGGCTCTCCCCACAACAGTTCAGGCTTCAGGAATTTATGTCGGTCTAAATTCACATGGTTAATGGGAGTCCAGCCTTGGGGTGCCAATGTGAACCTCTACATTCTAGGGATTAAAGGTGATCACCTGCTTTTCCATTCAATGAATAATTGTGATCAGTCAAATGTATTATGTTCGATCCCCCCTTTGACTAGTAAAAAACTCCTCCCCTTCCCAGAATACATTCCAGGGCACTCCCACTGAGGTACGTCCTCAATATTCTGAGGCTGAGTCACATAACCTTTAATATCATTTCATATTAAAAGTTTCATCGCTCCACACCCTCGTCGACCATCTCCTTGGCCTCTTCCATTGTAGGCTCACCCTCTCCCACCAGTAGGAGAGGAAGCATGTGGTTGGTTGGATCTCTCACATCCTATTATTTCCCACACTGAGCATGAATCATGTGGTCTTAGAGGTTTGTGATGATTAAAACATACACACAATTATGAACTATGAGAACTCTAATTCCTGATCAAACCAGGATATGTAGGACACCTACTTGAAGGCTCGATCTCAAAAGGGTGCCCATCCAAAAGGGTTCACCCAATCATGTCCTCTCAAATGGGAATATTCTATGCATAATCCCCAAAAAATTTGAACAATGAGAACTCTTATTCCTAATCAAAACAGGATATGTATGATTCCTACTCAAAAGCCCGAGATCAAAAGGGTACCCATCCAAAAGGGTTCACCCAATCATGTCCTCTCAAATGGGAAGCTTCTATGAGTAAGCCCCAGAAAATATGAACTATGAGAACCCTAATTCTTGATCAAACCAGGATACATAGGTAGCCTACTCAAAGGCCCAAGATCAAAAGGGTGCCCATCAAAAAGGTTTCACCTAACCATGTCCTCTCAAATGGTCAGCTTCTATGCGTAAGCCCTAAAAATTCTGAACTATGAGAACTTTTATTCCTGATCAAACCACAATACATAGGAGACCTACTTGAAGGCCCGAGATCAAAAGGGTGCCCATAAAAAAGTGTTCACCCATAATTCCTCCACAAATGAGTAGCATCCATGCATAAGCCCCAACCAATCTAAACAACATGAGTTCTGATTCATCTCTCAAGGATACGCGGGAAACCCAACTAATGGGTCCAATCCCAACATCTAGTCACCTTCCATCCCACTGGATGACGATAAGATCTAGAGCGCCTTATTGTATGGATTAAGTTAGTATCACCTCCATAGCATCAAATCCTTATGTTCTTATGATGATCCAGCATGCCAACGATAGCCCGTGGACATACTCTTCTAGAATGAACCAAGGATTCATGAACATATAAACATGACTTGAATCTATAAGAGAGTCCCAGAACATGCAATATTCATCCCTCCAAAAGGGTGCGGTGAGGCCAACTTCCCTTCCTCTCAACCAATGGAGTATTTAAGTTTTTTTTGGCCAAATCATCATCCAACGAGCACCTTCCTTTGGAGAGAAAGTCCATGAATCATGGATACCAGGGTCGTTTGGTGTTTCTGGATCTATGAATAAACCTGTTGGAGACCATCTGAGAAATTTATATCTGAGGAGGACCTATTTCACAAGTTCTAGACCAAATGAAATTGCCAAATCAGATCATCTGACTATGGAATCTCCTTCATAGTATAGAAGGGATAAATTACCCAATCCCCACAGGTTTAATCCAACCCTAATTTAAAGGATAATGATGCATAACAGGTTGAAACAAAAGAAATGATGAAATTAATGAGGACATGTCTCTATGAAAAGATTCAGGAAATGATTCTCCTCAGACCATTTCCTCAGATCCCAAAACACGCCACCTCAAAGGAAGAAAAGTGGGATATAGTTTTTTTGAATTAAAAATATTGATAAATCATTTATATGGAGAGAAATGTGAAATTTATATTGATTATGAAAAGTTTAAATTATATTATCATTCAAAAATACTTGAACGTGAGGCATGGAAGATGGATAGAACTAATTAAGGATTATGATTTCACAATTCACTATCATCCTTTGAAAGAAAACATGGTAGATGATTCCATGCTTCGAAAATATAATGCATAATTAACCATGTTATTGTTAGAATATGATCCTTCAGTTAGGGATTTAATAAAACTTATCCATGAAATTATATATATAGAAACTTCTTCTATTTTTGATTTTTTATCAGAGCATTCATCTTAGTGAGAAATATTAAGGAGGCTTAGAAAGGAGATCTTGGTTTAAGTGAAAGAGTATAATTGGTTAAGAAGGGAATATTTTGTAAGTATAATATTGATAAATAAGTTATTATCAAAGAGTTTTTTCATGCCATGTGATTACCATTGGAAGAAGAAATTTTTAAGTGAAGCTTATAGCTCCCCATTTTGTATTCTTCTTGGTGTCACTACGATAAAGAGATACCATTGAGAATATTTTTAGTGGGAATGTATAAATAAATATATAGCTAATTTTACAATGAAATTATTGACTTATTAGGAGGTTAAAGTTGAATGACAAATATAGAAGGGGATGATTTACCTTTTTTAGTTCTAGAATATAAATTGGAAAATATATCCATGAATTTTGTGGTGGTATTAGAAAATACAACTTGAGATAATATTGTGGTTTTTGTTTTTGTTTATCATTTGAGTAAATCTATTTTTTCTCCCCATATGAGATATTATATCATTTGACCAACTTCAAAAACAGCATCTTAAGGAAATATCTAGGTTACATAGATTTCCTCTCTCTATTAAAACTAATCATGATCCCATATTTACTTCAAATTTTGTAAAGGACTTCAAAAGTCTTTGGGAATTAAATAAATGTTATATAGATGTTTTCATCCACAATTCCATGGACAGTCAGAACAAACAATTCAGACCTTAGAAGATATTATTTGATATTTGTCATTAGATCACCATGTAAGTTGGGATTAAAATTTATCTTTAGTTTATTTTTATTATAAAAACAATTATCATTCACGTATTTAGATGAAAATTTTAGAGACATTATATGAAAAATGGTTTTGGAATCCATTATATTGGGATGAAGTCAGTGAGATGAACCATTTAGGACCAGAAATGGTAGAAGAAATGTTTGAGAAGGTAATGATGATTAAAAAGCACATGAGGAAAACTCATATAAGGAAGAAGAGTTACACCTAAAATATGATAAAGGATCTCTCTTTTAAGGTAGTCTATCATGTTTTTCTAAAACTATATCTATGGAAACGTTTTATGAATTTTTATAGAAAGGTAAAGATAATTACATGGTTTATTTATCCATATGAAATTCTATAAAAAGTATGATTAATTTCCTATAGATTAGCTTTACCACTGAGTTTATCTCAGTTACATGATATGTTTCATGTTTCGTTTCTAAGAAAGTATCTACCTCATACAACTCGTATTTTGAACCCTGAAGTGGTAAAATTAGTTGTGAATATATCTAATTAAGAATATCTAGTTTATATTTCTCATCATAGAGAGAAGGTATTATAAATTAAGTTTATTCCTTAGTTAAAGGTTTTTTTTGGAATAATAACATTACTGGGGAAGCATTATGGGAATCATAAAATTCTATGAGGAAAAAATAACCTCACTTATTTAAATAATGAATAAAATTGTGGGGACTCAATTTACTAAGGGGGAAGAATGTAAAAACCTAGGAAATACTAGAATTATATAATTATTATGATTTATATGTATTTATTTTATATATTTATATTCATCATAGTTTTATAAAAAAAATATAAATGTTTTTAGTCAAAAAACGAATAATTTTATTTAACCAAATTGTTTATCCATGAATTGCATTGTATTATTTATAAGTTAAATTTCTTGATTTTATAAATTTAATTCTGAAAAAAATTATTTCATTTTTGTAATTAACATATGAAATATAACTTTGGATTTATTTTGGGGTTTTTATAAAAATATTTATTTTAAAGTGAATAGTGAAAAATATCAATTTTTGCAAAACTGTCATTTGATTTCATTAGATAAATTAATTTAATAGTTAAATTATATTTTTATTTTTTAAAGTAACTTAAATTCCATTTTATTAAATATATTCTAAATAATTATATTAGAATCTACATTATATTTTATTTTGGTATAATTTCATTTTGGGGCTTCAAAATACATTTTTTTAAAAACATTCATTGTGTTTTAAAGATTAATATTAAAAGTAATTTCATCGCCATATAAAAAATTATTCTTGAAAAATGTATTCCATATTTGGAATAATTAGTTTCAAATTTAGAAATGATATCAATCTCATTTTTGGTCTTTATGAAAAGAAACCATGGTAAAAATGCACCAACATAATAAAATGTAAATAAGGTTAGTTAAGGTAAAAAAAAGTGATAAGGATAATGAGACATATATTAATTATTATTAAATTATGGCATTTCAACCTTTATCACCATATATTAAATATTGTAATTTTTGGGATCCACTTACGATGATTATGATCTTTATAATATTTACACTTTTAAAAAAATAACAATCGTTCCACTCCCCTCACTTATAAAAGATAACCTCATATCCTCCCATCTTAACACACTTTAGCCCCATATTTTAGCAAATACTTAGCCAAAAATCTCCCTAGTATCCATACCCACATACTAGTGGTATTTATCTTATCAAAATACAAATCCTAAAAGGATTAAGGTACAAACAAAATGGAGTTATCTGAGGAGAAGGTATAAGTCCATACTGATTTATTTCTAGTTTATTTCTTCTTATAAAACCTTTAAATAATGTTAAAACAAACATAAATAAGAACATAAGTATCTAAAATATATATAAATTGTATTTTTATTATGTTAAAACCCTTTTTTATCCCCTTTCTCTTCTTATGAAAAATGATAACTTTTCTCAAGTTTAGGTGTGTAATACCACCTCCCTAAAGCAATGTGTTTCATTCTTCATAACAGGATCATATGTATGGTTGTACTGTCTCAAAAATGAATAAAAGTTATATTTATTAAATAATTATGATTCTATAATTATAAAATATTACTTAACTTCTTACACTTTATGTCTGTTAGAAATTGATGACATCACTCATGCGTATATATGGAATGCAGCTACCATGATTCAATGTCATTAATTTGTCATAACTATCTTACAAGGTTATTTATTATTATGAAAATAATGAATAAATATTACATGTATAATATATTTATGATTTTATAAAATTAAAATATTATTTATTTTTTTCTTTTACACTTGTTATAAAAAATGAAAATGACATTCATGTGTATGTACGAACTACCATCTCAATGATACAACATTGTTCATTTTCTATAAACTCCTTAAATGGTTGGTTTTGAAATTGAATGAAATTAAGTAATATTATAATTATAAAATTTTTATGATTTTTTAGATAATGGTACCATAATTCCATTGACTGCAGTTAATACCCCAATGTGTTTTAGAAGTTATAAACCGAAAAAACCCAAAACATCCAATGTGAAATTATACATTTTAGTAAAAAAACATGGTAATAAATAAAATAAAAGGTATAATAATAATTATGTTAACATGAAAAAGTTTCTTAAGAAATTATAAAACTAATATAATTCTATTATTCAGGAGTTAGAGAACATATGATGCTTGATGAGACTTAAGGCGAGATGTTTTTCTTTAAAAACTCTTTTTAAAATATTTGTTTAAAATATTTTTCCTCCAAATATATGTTTTTAAAAGAGTTCAAAGTATTCTATTATTAATACATAAAATATTGTTAAAGTTAATTTTATACTACTTTACATTCTTCTTAAATGTTTAAAAAGTAATCTTTATAATATTGACTATATGCGTTATTTTGATGTTTTTTTATCAAAGTACAAAGAAGATTGTTTTTTTAAAATATATAAATTGAATTATTTTTCAAAAAATCATAGATATTTTTAATTATTAATATTAATCTACCAGATTAAATATTTTTTTAAATAAAATCTTTTACTCAATATTCTGTGATTTTTTAGTTTTAAAAAAATTTCTATGAAAAAAACTTTTTCCCATCTTTATGAGAAAACTAAAAGTGTTGTTGCTTATGTTTTTGAATGGAGATTGAAATGGTTTTTGTTATTATAGTGTATGATATATATTTTTTATCCATGTTATTATTCTTGTAAATTTTATAAGAATTATTGGTGAGCTCGATATAGCCCTGATGACAGGTGAGCCCAGTGTAGCTCTCTAATGCATTAGGTAAAGTGACAATGTTTACCTATTATAGGTTCCTCCTAAGAGATATAGGAATTATATGGTTTGTTGATTCCATTATAAGGGTTATTTCAATGGTTAATGTAAGGATAATTTCCTAAGTTACATATATATTATTCTTTAAATGGTTTATAAAGGAAATATTTTTATTTTAAAAGGTAAGAAAATGAGATTTTGTTTTTAAGGAAAGTTTATGAAATTTTTTAAAATAAAGGTGAAGGTATTTTTTCCATGGAAGGTTATTATTTAGTTTTCATATTTTCCTATAGTTCCTTATTATTATTATTTTTTCCTTTATAATTTTATATGAAATGTTTCCAAAAATATAGTAGTAAATTATGATGTTTTCAAGGAAAAGTAAACAAATATTTGAGATAAAATGTCTATTATGAGAAAGGAAATATTTCTTATGGATTTTGAAATATTAATAGTGGAATAATGTGATTATTTTATTTTATGTCCATTATTTAGTTTTTTTCTAATCCCACATTTTTGAATTATTTTTCACAGGGATCAATGATGGGTAGAAAAGTTATTAATGATTGAGTTCTAGATATGTGGGTTATCTTGAATGAAGAGATTGTGTATTTATAAAGAAAATGTTTTAAAAAAATTGCTACTATATAGATCTTTCAACTTTTTATGTAATATTTTACCCAATTCTATAAAACCATAAACTTAAGAGATTTAGAAAATGTAAAAAATACAACATTTTTTATAAATCATGTAATTGTGGGTTTTTTAAGGTACATAGTGTTATATTTTGAATTAGAGGAAATTTTTAGTCAGATTTAGATTTTTAGAGAATATAAAAATACACTTTAAAGATATTATGATTTATGTTTATATAATCATGATATAGATTTAGAATATTTCCATATTGTGTCATTTAATTCATCTTTAATCAAAAAAAATTCCATAGAGGAAATAGGCTATCTGAGATTGGAAGGAATCAGAAGGATAATATCCTTCTGAACTAGAAGTCTAGAATGATTGGAATTGGAATAGATTATTTTTGAGCTATGTCGGCCCAGATGGTATAGACTGCCAATAGAGGAACCAATGAAATAGAGTGACTAAATTATTCAAAGAATAATATGTTTATAGTAGATAGTTTCATGAAACAATACCCACCTATTTATGGTGTATCCTAAGACCCAATGAAATATAAAAGATAAATTAATACTCTAGATAATATATTTAATGTTTTGGGATATTTGGAACATCATAAGGTAACCATTTTTATTTATCATTTTGAAGGTGGATCTAATAAATAGTGATTTTGATTTGGAATACTAAGGAAAAGGAAATAATAGATATTATATAATGGTCAGTATTTAATTATATCATCTTTGAAAATTATTTTCATAGTGTCATTAAAATTTTAATAGAAAGGAAATTCCTAGAATTAAGGTAAAATGAGTTTTTTGGCTTTTAATGAATGCACTCTTTGAAGATTGGCTAGGTGTACACAAAATTTCATTATAGACCATGATTGTAAAGTTGATCAAATTTATTCAGGATTAAAGCCATGTTTACAAAGTAATTTTGTTACCCACGAGTTTAGAAGTTATAATAAAATTTTGTGGTGTTCTGACAAAGTCAAGATGGAGTTTGTGGGATTTTATAACAATAAGGATAAAATCCATTGAATGTGGAAGGAAATGGGGAATCAATCATTAAAGAAATAGAAGGGTAAAAAGATTCAATTACCCCCTTATGATATGTGTTGAAATAACTATTTTAGAGAATTTATTATGAGATATAATAAATATAACCATTTTGGAAGTCCTTTACATAAGGATCATGTTTGAAAAGAAAAAAGAAATGGAAATGGTCAGACCAATAATGAAAATGAGACATTGAAATTTTTTAATTGTAATGAGTTGATAAATTATTATAATTCATGTCAAAATTTAGTTACTCAAGATGGGAATCATAATTATTAAAAATATAAAGGTGAATCAAAGTATTTTTCTTATACTATTATAGATATGAGAGCCTAAAATTAAGTCGTGATAGGTATATTAATTTTTTTCTTTAGACTATGCCAATATATTGTTTGATTTAGATCTATAAATTATTTTATATTTAGAAAATTTTCATGTAAAATGGAAATACTATCTCAATAAATGATGTCTAAGGTCTTCGTAAAAACTCTTAGGGTAGTAGAAATGAAACATAAAATTTATTAAAATATTCCTAGTACCATCCATGGAATTTTTTTTTCTAAAAACATGGTTTTTTGAACCATTATCAAGTTTTATTGTATTCTGAGTATGAATTGGTGTTTAGTTTATCTTACTAAGATAGATTACAGAGCTAATGAAGCCCTTACAGGCACAGAGTCTTCCAAATCCCCTTCGATGAAGTCGACTAGAATTAAGAAAATGGATGATGGCAATTTTTGTGTGGAAGTAGATCCATTTTCTGTTCAAAAACGTTCACAGCTTTGTAAGTACTCAGTTATGGGCCGCGTTGAATACCTCAAAGGTGAAACTCCTTGTTCATATGTTGATCTTAAAGGTAGATTATCTTCTTTCTAGGGTTTTTCTAAATGGAAACTCGTTCTACTTGGAAAGGGTTATTTTCATGTGTTATTTTCTGCACAAACCGAGCTTGATTTTGTTTGGAAGATGGGAAACATTAATTTGAAACTGGGTCTCTTAAGAATCTCTGAATGGGACTTTTCATTTAACCCCAACTCTCATAAAAAGAAAATAGCATAGGTTTGGGTTAGGGTTTTTGACCTCAATTGGTTTTTCTGGCATCCTCAGATCCCCAACTATAACTCTGTTTGTATAGGAACTCCCCTTAAGATAGACCAGAGAACCTTGATTGGGGATTTAGGCCTCTAAGCTAGGGTGATTATTGAAGTTAACCTTGAATCACATCCCCCAAAATATATATAATTTTTTACTAACCAAGACTATAAAACAATGGTGAGACTTGAATATGAAAGACTTCCTTCTTATTGTGAATTCTGTAAACTGGTTGGACATTCCATTCACTAGTGTAGGATAGTTCAAAATGAACCTCCACAAAACAATAACTTTGGATGAACTGAGGTTAGGAAAAACAGAAGAGATAAGGATGGTCTTGCTGAAAAACCTGAAACGTCAAAGAAAAGGGAAGCAAAATGGGTTTTTAAAACCAATTCATTTGGCATACTTGATTATGATAAAGTAAAATCTTGGGCTGATTTAGTTGATGACCAAGAACTAGAATTGTTGATTCGAAACATTGAGAGGAATATTGAGGAGTATGTTATTGACATCCTCTCCCATCCCTTGGATGACTTGTACCCTGCTTCCTCACCCCTTGATGGTCCTACTTTGGACTCATCTTCTATCAATCCTTCTATTTCAGATAATGTTATCAAAGATTTACCGAGGAGTAACATTCATAATGACAATATTAGTGCCTCTAATTTAGAGGACAATGACAATTTTGTCATTAATAACTCCCCATCTGAATAAATTCCCATGCACCCTAAAAACTCTTCTAATATCTCTAAAATTCATTCCTCACTGGAAAGTGATGAGAAAAACAAGCTGACTGAACCTAACTACATGGCTACTCTCCTTTCCTCGCTAATCTCTAAGGATAGAAAACTGGATTCTGTTGTGTCACACACAGCACAACCTGAATCCAAGCCTTCTGAAACTCCAGGACCTGTTGTTCCCATTCCGGATTCGATATAGGTCTAGGGTTCTCATTCTATTTTCCACATGGAATCTTCTTGCAAGAAGATCAATTCTACTCCTACTCTATAATCTGTTTCTACTGTAGCGCATTCTACACAACCGAAATCCATGGTTTTTGTAACAAAAAAACCTACCGCTTCCATTTCTGCTTCTGTACAGGACCAGGGACTTCATTTTTCTTCTCACAAGGCACATGATAGCAATCAGCACTCTCCTACTCTACCCAAACAAACTGTTTTTAACATGAAATGTAGGGATACAGATGCTGATACTTCTTCATTTACCATGCACTTAGCATTGCTGGTTAAACATGAGAATACTGTGAAACATTACTCATCTAGAATTGCAACCAGGTCTAAGACCTCAACTTCTAAAAAAAGGTAACATCCCCACTAAGAAAAAGTCTAAATGAATATTCTGTTTTGGAATTGTCAAGGAATTTCTAACCTTGACACCATCAACGTCCTTAAAAGATTCACCAATACTCACACTCCAAACCTTATTGATATTGATGAACCTAAAATTAACTTTGCCTCACATTTAAATCAAGCCCCTATTTGATACTCTTTCCTAGGGGATTGTAACAATAGAGCCCCTACTGAATCATTATGGATTTTTGCTCATTCATCATTGAAAAATGTTATAATCTATAGCTGTTCGAGTCAAGCCATAACTTGTGACTACATTTTTGAGAAAATACATAATTTCTCTACTTTTTTTATGCCTATAATAGGTATCAATATAGGAGGGATCTTTGGAATGATCTCTCTTATCTCAATGATTCTATTTTCCATCCTTGGTTTATTATTGGTGACTTCAATGCTATTCTAGCTTTGGGTGATAAAATTGGTCCTCCTCCTGCTCCTATTTCCACTAGGGAATTTAATGCATGTATTGAAATGAACATTATCATAGAGGTTAACCTCTTGGGTTCCAAATTTACTTGGTATATGAAGAACTCTAATATAAATTTATCCAGTAAATTATATAAGGCCTTTACTAACTCTCATTCCCTTGATAATTGGGACAATATATCTAGCATTTCCCTTGTGAGGATTGCCTCTGACCATCATCCCATACTTCTTTCATTTTTCTACAAAAAGAGTAAATTAAGGGCTCGTTTTAGATATAAAACTGCTTGGTCTTCTA
The DNA here is from genome assembly GCA_963277665.1 of Viscum album. Lineage (NCBI taxonomy): Eukaryota > Viridiplantae > Streptophyta > Magnoliopsida > Santalales > Viscaceae > Viscum > Viscum album. The sequence goes on from OY728120.1 coordinate 1,250,373,824, forward strand.
ACCCCGAATGTATAAGCATCATCAAGAACACTTGGAATAAGATTCATGGTATGCTTGACCCGTTTTATTTCCCAATGAAGTTAAAAATGTTAAAGAAAATTCTTAAAAGCTGGTGAAAAACCAAGGTTTGTGAAATGGAAAATAATATCAACCTTCTGGAAACAAAGATTAACCAACTCCAAAATGTCAACTCTTCTTCAAACATTGCTCAGGACTCTCAATAGGAAATTAGCATTTCCTCTAAACTTATCTCCTTACTCAATCTCAAGAATAATATTAAAAACCAATCTCAAAAGCCAAATGGATTAATGATGGGGATAGGAATACTAAATTCTATAACTCTCTCCATAGGGTTAGAAAATCATATAGACCCATGGCCTTTCTTAGAAATGGGGACCAAATTCTTGGCACTAATGAAGGAATTGACAATCACTTAGTCTCTTATTTTGAATATATTTTCAATGGTGATAATATTGATAAAGACCTTAAACCTAACATCATTCCCACTCTTCTTTCAGGGGATGATAAGCCTCTTCTGAATAACATCCCTTTTGATCAGGAAATCAGAGACACTGTCTTCAGTCTTAATCCTGATAGTTCCCCTGGCCCAAATGGTTTTAATAATGGCTTCTATCAAAAAAATAGGGATATTCTTTAGGAAGACATTAGTCATATGGTTAAATCGTTATTCTCCAAAGGTATTATTCCACATGGTCTTAACTCCCAATTCCTTGTCCTCATTCCATAAATGGAGAATGATGATGGGATTTAGTACTTCAGACCCATTTCCCTTATAAATTCTTTATTCAAAATCATCACGAAATTAATTACCAATAGAATGACTTCCATTTATAGAAAAATAGTTTCCTGGAACAAATTTGGTTTCATAAAAGGTAGATCTATCCAAGACTACATTTATCTGGCCTCTGAATCCACTAATCTTTTATACAAAAAGAGTAGAGGTGGGAGTGTTGCTATCAAACTTGATTTTTCAAAGGCCTTTGATATAATTTATTGGAGCTTTATGTATAAAGTTATTTCACAATTCAGCTTCAATGAAATTTTCATAAATAGAATAAAATATTTATTCAGCTCTTCTTACATCTCCATCATCATTAATGGCTCACCTAGAGGTTATTTCAACTGCACTAAAGGTGTGAGATAGGGTTAACCTCTCTCTATAATACTCTTCTCCATTGTAAAATATTACCTGAGTAGGCTGATCTCCCAGGAGATTGCTAAAAGGACCATAAAACCTATCTCTGCCTCCAGAAATTTACAAGTCCCTTCGCTTCTTCTTTATGCAGATGAAATTATTGTCTTTACCCAGGGAGACAAAAGAAATATTCTTAAGCATAATGATATCCTTCTCCACTATCAGGAAGTCTCTATTCAACACATAAACTAGAATAAATCTTCTATAATTTTCAGTAAAGACTTTCCTCTGGGGAGAAAACATTCTATCTCTCATATCTTAGGCGTGAAAGAAGGCTCTCTCCCCTTTACTTACCTTGGTGTGCCTATATTTTGGGGTAGACCTAAAGTAAATTATTTCTCTCACATTTCTAACTATATGCTTCGACATCTTTCCTCATGGAAGGGTAAGACCCTTTCAATGGCTGGGAGAACTTGTTTGGTGAAGTCCACGATTGTTTCTAAATTTTTTTATTCCATGATGATATATAAATGGCCAAAAACTCTTTTAAAACACATTAATGTTTCTATTAAATTTTTTTGGTACCGGTAGCACTTCAGAGATAAATCTAGTGACTATCCCCTGGACCTCTTTCTACAAACCTGTTGATAAAGGGGGGATTGGCATCAAAAATCTCTCTAAGTTCAATGAGGCTCTTCAAGCTAGACTTACATGGAACATTATTCATAATACTTCCTCCTCCATGAATTTTCTTAGGGATCGTTTCCTTGAAAAGCTTAGAAATAATCATTCTTACTCCCTTAGGTCCTCTACATGGACCTCCATCAAAAGTACTTTCATTTTTATCATGTATAACTCTAGATGGATGGCCTATAAGGAATCCAACATAATTTTTTTTTAATAACTGGACTGGAATTCCCCTGATCTCCTTGATAGATAGCAACCAATCCCCTCCCTACCTTCAGGATTCAATTGACTTGATCATCCATATTCATAACCTCGATCTCCCTGAGAATATTAATCAAATTGTCGATAATTATCATTTTGCTAATACTAATGATTTACTTATTTGGGAACCTGTGCACAATGGGATTCTTAAATCCAAAGGCTTTTATAAGTACGTTTTCAACAATGTCGACAATAATCACCCCATTATAGATAAATTCAACAATGCTTGGATAAAACCCACAAGATTTACTTTATTCTGTTGGATTTCCCGTCAAAGAATCCCCATAGATAATTGCTTACAAACTTTTGGGATTACACTTTGTTCTAAATTTCATATGTGAAACCAACATAGAGAGAATATTAATCATTTTTTTCTATCCTGTGACACAGAAACCGCTCTCTGGCATTATATTCTTGACATTTTTTTATTGCAGATGGCTACTTTTTAATACCATCAACCTGCAGATTTAGAGTTGCTAGGAGTTGTCTACTTCACAGCAAATCAAGAACCTTTTTGTTGTGGCTGTCACGGAACATCTTCATATTATCTGGTATTGTATAAATGAATTAATTTTCCACAATAATTCTTTTAAAATTAATGCAGGGAAAACGATAATCCTCATGGCCATTCGAAAATCAGCTTTTATCCAAAAATCTCACTACAACAATTCGGTCCATGACTTTGGGATCCTCAGACATGTTGGGGTAGAGGGGATCTACCCTTTCCCTCACTCTACTCTTGATTTTTTTTTGGCTCTCTCCCCCTCTTGTATGGATTGAAATCAATGTGGATGGAGCCTCAAAAGGTAACCTCAGACCAGATGGTTGTGGTGTCATCTTCAGAAATAACCTGGACCAGATTCTTGGATGCTTTTATAGCTCTTGTGGATCCTCATCTGCTTTGGAAGCTGAGAAGATAGGAATCATCCATGCCTACTCCTTTTCCAGATTACACATTTGGAACAATATTTAGATAGAGATAGACTCCACTACAATCATTCAGGCCATTTGGAATGGTACCATCCACCTTTCTTAACCTCTCCAGCAAATCCTTTTTTTTCATAATGCCGGTTTAGGAAAATCGAAAACCTCACAGCGAAACAACAGAACATCCAAACACAAACATCCTCAGAAATTCAAAATTCAAAAATCCCATGAACCACGTGCCCACCTCGAGCCGCGCAACTACCTCGAGAAGCGTTTCCACATGAAAACCGGAACACCATGCGCCACCATTCACCAGACAACAGACCTTGCTTGACCTCTCACTGCCCGCTAGATGGACTATTTGAATTCTCTTGTTGGGCTTAACTTCATAGCCACTCACACCTTCCGGGAAGTAAACAAGATTGCTGATGGGCTTGCCAATCTTGGAGTTACTCACGACTTACATTGGATGAATGATCTCCCTTATGAATTAATCCCTTTTTATGCTTGAGATGTTATAAAAAGACGTTAATTTAGACTTATGTAACCTCTTTTTTATCAATAAAAATTATCTACCGTTTAAAAAAATTATTTCTCAGAATGAGTTTTTGTTTTTATAAAATAATGAGCTCATACATTTTATAACATATTAATGATCTTGGAAAATAATAAAATATAAAAGTGAAAGTTATCTTGTAATTATTATTTATAAGAATGTAATTATTCAATTTGATTATGTTCAATTTGTAAATGAAAATTTGGATGTATTTTTTGATGATTTTTTTGGTTTTATTCCGGACCAAGAGGTCGATTTTAAAATTCACTTAGTTTATGATTCTAAGAAAATTTCAAATCCCCCTATCAAATAGCTTTATTTGAGTTGTTTTAATTGAAAAAGAAATTACTGAAGTTTCTTAATAATGGGTTCATCTTACCTAGCACTTGTCCTTGGGGTGCTCTTATTTTATTAGTTAAAAAATAAGGATAGTTCCATGATACTTTTCATTGATTATATAGGACTCAAAAGCATCATATTTAAGAATAAGTATTTGTTGCCTCATATCAATGACTTGTTTTATTATATCTAGGGTGCACAGTAAATTTCAAATATTGATATCAGGTCTAGGTATATTCAGTTGAAGGGAAAGGAGTAAGACATTCTGAAAATGGCATTTCATACTAGGTATGGTCATTACGAGTTTGTGGTTATGACATTTGGTTTAAAAAACACAATCTTTGTATTTATGTATATAAAGTATAGAGTTTTCCATGAGAATTTGGATAAATTTTTGGCTGTGTGTACTGAGGATATTCTAGTATACTGTAAAAGCTATGAAGATCATGAGAAATTCTAAAGGATTGTTTTTAATACTTTAAAATAAAATATGTTGTATGAAAAATTAAGTTAATGTGAATTTTATCTATATAAGATTTCTTTTTATGGGTATTTTGTTTCTAAAAATTGTAATAATTGTTGATCCTATTAAAATAAAAGTGTTGGAATAATAGAAAAGACCCATAGATTTCCCTGTGATTTGATGTTTTCTTTGATTTGAGGGTTTCTACTAACGGTTTATTGAAGGATTTTATCAGTTATCTGTACCAATAACTATATAAACTGGAAAAGGAGTTAAATTCATTTAAAAAAATAACGTGTTTAATATTATCCACAATTTAAAATATGATTGGTTAGTATCATAGTTTTAGCATTTAGAACAAGAAATTGTGAATTTTTTATTTACAATGATTGTTCTTTGAAGGAACTTTGTTCTGTATTGATGTATAATGAGTGGGTTATCACGTATCCATATCATCAATTCATATCCTATGAGTATACTTATCCTAAACCTGACCACAAGTTGGATTCATTTGTTTTTTCTTTAGAAATATTGAGGCATCATTTATATCAATTGAAATGTGAAATTTGTACTAATCATAAAAGTTTCAAATATATATTCACTCAAAAAGATTTTAAAATGATGTAAAAAATATGGATATAAATGATTAGAGATTATTATTTCAAAATTCAACATCATACAGGAAAAGAAAAAAAAATGTATTTGATGCCTTGAGTTAAAAATATAATGCATAATTAACAATGTTATGACTGGAACATTATCCTTTAAAGAATGATTTAATGGATTTTCTATTGAAAATTTTATATAAAAAATCGTCTTTTATTTTGGATTTGGGATCGATTCAGTATTCTTTGTTGAAGAGAATAAACTAGGATCATAAGGTAGATTTTAGTTTATAAGAAAGAGTATAATTGGTCAATAAGGGTATGTTTCTCAAGTTTAATTTTGATAAATAAGGTTTTATTAGATTTGGAAATAGGTAGTGTGTGGCAAGTGATTCATAGTTTAAGAAGGAATTAACAAGTGAAACATATATTACCAAATTTTATGTTTTTCCTAGAAGCCCTTAGATGTACAAATATCTTTTAGAATATTTTTTTGGGAAGGTATGATGAAATATATAGTTTATTTTACAAAGAAATGTTTAACTTGTTAGTAGTTTAAAAAAGAACAACAACTACCAAAGGGGATGTTTTAGCCTATGTCAGTTCCAAAATGGAAATGGAAAATATATCCTTATATTGTGTGGTTGGATTACCAAAAAAATCCTCATATAATAATGTGACTTGGGTTATTATGGATTTCTTGAATAAATTTTTAAAATTTCTAGCTATGCAAGATACTATGTATTTAGATTAATTCTCAAGACATTATCTTAAGGATATTATCAAGTTACATGGATTTAATCTCTCCATTATATCTTATCATGATCATATATTTACCTCAATTTTTTTTAAATGACTTCAAAATTATTGGGGTGATAAATTGAATTTACGTCTTTCTTTTCATCCACAATATGATGGATATTCAGAGCAAGGAATTCAGATTTTGGAAGATATGATTCAATATTTACCATTATATTATTAATTTAGTTAGTATTATAATATTCATGTATTCTATTTTTTTATAATAACATTTTTCATTCAAGTATTTAGACCGAAATTTGTGTGGAATTATATTGAAAATGGTGTTTGACTCTAGCATGTTGGGAAAAAGTTAGCAAAAGGAAATTGATGGGACTTAAACTATTATTAGAAATATTTGAGAAGTTAATGATGATTTGGAAGCAAATGAGGAAAAAAAGATTGTAAATAAGAATTATATTTATAATAGAAGGATTTATATCTAGATAGAGGCATGTGATCATGTTTTTCTTAAATTATATCTATGGAAAAGGGTTATTCATTTTGGTAGAAAGGGAAATATATGTCCATGGTTTATTAGTCCATATTAAATTCTAAAAAACATAAAATTAGTTTCTTATATAGTATATTTAATACAAAATTTATTTCAGGTACATGATATGTTTCAGGTTTCGTTGCTAAGAAAATATGTACCTGATGCAATTCATGTCTTGAGCCCTAAAGTGGTATAGTTATCATGGAATATCTCTTAAGAAGAAATGATTTTTCTGATTTAGGATCATAGAGAGAAGTTAATATGAGATAATGCGATTCACTATGTAAATGTTTTATAGAATAATCATATGATTGAGAAATCAACATGGGAATCAGATAATGCTATGAGGGAAAAATACCAGCAATTATTTAAATAATGGATAAAATTGTGGGGACATAATTTCATATGGGGGAAGGAATGTGAAAACCCATGTAAATATAGAAATAATTCAATATTATGATTGATAATTATTATTTCTATGTATTTATATTCACCATATTTTTATAAATATTTTTATAAATTTTTTCAATCAAAAAAGGAATAGTTTTATTTAACAAAATTGGTTTTCTATGAATTAGAAGGTTTTATTTAAAAGATAAATTTCATAATTTTAGAAATTTAATTTCAAAAAAATTATATAATTTTTGGAATAAAAATATCAAATATTACATAATATATATTCTGAGGATTTTTTTTAAATTTTTTATTTTTGAGAGAATAGTGAAAAATGCCAAAAAAATTTAAAAAATTATATATTTTCATTAAATAAAGTAATTTAAAAGTAATAAACTAATTTGAATTTGGTTTTAGAGTCATGTAAAATACATTCAATTTAATTTAATCTAAAAAATTCCATAGGAATAACCATTTATTTTATTTTGGTATAAGTTCATTTTGGGGCTTAAAAACACACCTTTTCTAAAAAGTTTTTAAATTTCATTTTAAGAATTTTAATCAAAATTTATTAAAAAAACAACTAAAAAATGAATTATAAAAAATTAATCCATAATTTTAATCTATAGGTTTCAATTTTTTAATTAGTTCAATTTCATTTTTGTTATTTATGAATAGAAATCATGGTAAAAATGTGTCGCCACAATAATGGGTAAATCGGGTTAATTAAAGTAAAAACTAAGTGATAAGGCCACAAAAAACATATATTAATTCTTATTGGATTATGGGGTTTCAAAACATATCACTTTATCTTCTAAATTTCATAGTTTTCTATTCACATTCCTAATAATTATAGTTTATAATGTCTAAATGTTTAGATAAATAACAAGTATGAAACTCCACTTACTTATACAAGAGAACCTACTCTCATCCATTACTCATACCTTTTAACAATTTATTTCAGAAAATACCTACCCAAACCTCCCCCAAAATACCTCCTTTAATCCTATAGTTCTTTTCTTCTCAAAAGAAAAATCTTTAAAGGCTTAAGGTGTAAGCTAAAGGGAGATATCTGAGGAGATGGTATAATTCATAATCAACCTATTTCATGTTTTTATCTTCAACCTCCTTTTAATATTATTCAAGCATGATGAAATAATAAAATAATAATATTTAATATATGAAAATTTTATTATGATTATGTTAAAATACTTTTTCATCTTATTTTATATCATATGATAAATGAAAACATTGCTCATGTGTATATATGGAATATAATCACCACATAGATATGTGTTTCAGTTTTCATCACCATATAATATGGTTGGACATAATGATTGAAAAAATTAATTTAAATTTTATTTATGAAATAATTATTATTTTTTAAAGGTTATATATTACTTACCTTCTTATTCTTTCCATACATTAGAAATTGATAATGTCACACATGTATGCATGTGGAATACCACCACCATGAAGCGATGTGATTCACATTACAAGTTTAGTTCCAAGAATGAAACTAATGAACTCATATGAAATGTATAATATATTTGAAATTATATAAAATTAATATATTATTTACTCATTTTATTTTCCTCCTATTAGAAAAGATTGAAAATCTTATTCAAGAATATGTATAAACTACCATCTCTATGAAACAATATAGTCATTTTATATAACTTAATTACATGATTGGTTTTATAAAGGTATGTAATTTAAAATTATTAAAAATATAAAAATTTTAAGGTTCTCTTAATAATGGGACCATAATCCCTTTGACCATAATTAATGAACAAATGTGGTTTTGAGGTTATAAACTGAACGACCCCAATACATACTAGGTGAACTTAACCATTTTTGTAAAAAAATATAATAAATTAAAATTGGGATAATAATAATAATTAAATGACCAAGAAATGTTTCTTAAAAAATTTGAAAACTAATATAATTTTATTATTTCACAGTTAGATAATGTACAATGCTAGATAGTATTTAAGGTCAAAGATTTTTCCTAAACACCTTGTTTTAAAGTATTTATTTAATGTCTTTTCCATCTATATCCATGTTATTAAAAAATTTTCAAGTATGTTATTATTTATACATAAAATATTTTTAAAGTTTATTTTTAGCTACTTTATTACTTTATTTATATTTTAAAAATGAATATTTGAAACAATTATTGTATGGGTCAGTTGATGTATTTTACCAATGTGTTAAATGAATGTTTTTAACTTATAAGTCTTAAATAATTTTTGCCCTATAATTACTATTATTCACTATAAAAAATACTCTACAATATTCCATGGTTACTTTCAAACAAAATCATTCACCCAATATTTTGGTAATTTTTTGTTTTAAAAAGTTTTTCTATGAAAATTGTATTTTTTTTCTCAACATTTTGAGATATCTAAAAGTGTTATTAATAATAGGATTGAATTAAAATTCAAATGGGTTTTGTTATTAAAGTTAAAGATATATGTGTTTTATTTATTCTATGGTTCTTGTAAATTTTATATGAATTATGGATGTTCCCAATATATCATTAAAGATGTGTTAGCCTCATATAGATCCCCAATGGATTTGGTAATGTGATAGAGTTTACTAGTTATAGGTTACTCCTAAGAGATATTATAAGTATCTGATTAGGTGATTACATTCTAAGGGTATTATATATTTTAATGTAAAGATAACATCTTGAAGTACCTATATGATAATCTTACAATGGTTTATAATCGACGACTTTTGATTTCAAAAGGTAGGAAAAAGTGTTGATTTTTTTAAGGAAATGTTATGACTTTTTATAAAAATAAAGGTGAAATGACTAATTTCCTAGAAATGTATATATAACATTTCATATTTTCCAAGAATTCCTTATGGTTATAATTTATATTTTATTATTACATATGAAGATTATCATGAATGATATTAAACAATTAAGTTATTTTCATTGAAAAGTAAACATATATTTGAGATCAAATGTTAATTGTGAAAAGGAAAAACATTCGTATGGATTTTTTTGGTTTACAAATGGCCTAACAAGTTTATTTTTATTTATGTCCATTAAAGGGATTTTTTTCCTCATCCCATGTATTCAAAAGATTTTTCATAGTGATTAAGGATGTGTAGAGAAGTTAATAAAGCTAGAGTTCTTGATATGTCTGTTACCTTGAATGGAGTACATGAGTATTTATAAATAACATATTTTGTGGAAAGAAATTGATACGATGTGGAAATTCCCACTTAGTTATGTAATTTTTTATCTAAATCTATAGAACTATAAACCAAAAATATCCTTTAAATATAATAAAATTCAACATTTTTTATAAATCATTTAATTATGGGTTATTTAAGGTATATGGTATTATAACCTATACAACCAATTGTTTTTAGAAAAGTTTGTATATGGAACCGATACAAATATATTTTTAAATCTATTAGCATGGGTTAATTGGTATAGAAATGTTTTTTTGTATTGAACCTATAAATATAACCCATTTTTACTTCCACAACATTTGGATTCAATACTAATGGAGGAATTTTGGAAGTTGAGACTTGGGTTCAGGACCTCATGATCAGTTGGCTATCACGACAAATTCATCATAGTGGTTGGAGGAATTGAGTTGGCTCAACAGTTTGTGTGTTTCTCCTATTCATATAGTGGATGTCATAAAAATTGTATTCTACTATAGAATCAAAATGTGTAGATTAAATGAGATGAATTTAAACCTAATAATTAGACTTTTCATTTTCATATACTATGTAGGAGCTGATTGAGTAGATTTAGGTGCCCATGATGGAGCTTTCCATGTATGTTGTCTTGTGAGAGTTTTACTATTTGTTAAGGGTTGTTCATGTATATTCTAGATTTCAATCCCTAATTTGCTTCACCCAATGTCCTCCAGTTAAAATACCCAATAAGGCCAAACCACTTGACTGAAGAAACCAAATATATATTTTTTATCTAAGATATAAAAAGTGTGTAGGACCCAATTTCAATCCAATTAAAAAAACCACTCTTAAACCCCTATTTCAGAGCCACTATGGTCCAAATAGATGGAAAGCACATATCTACTGTCACGAACAGTCCCCTCGGGCCTGTTTCATGACTAACCCAATCCCACCTTCCACAGGCTAGGGGTTGGCGACTAGCACTGGAAATGAATTTCCCGAAAATGGGAGGTCATTTCCACAAACCTATCCACACACATACATGGTACACTGCGTACAAGTAAAACACAATGGACTAAGAAAGGTAAAACCACTACTAAAACCCACCATAGAGTGTAAAAGTAAGTATTGAAGCAAAGGGGGCATAATACAAGCCCAACTAAAATGAAAATATAGGAAAAAGGGAAAACAGACCCTGAGGTCATCTTCCAAGGATCCAACCTGAAGGGTAAGTACAACTCATCAGTGTAGCTCTCCATGTTAATGAGTCACCTCTGCACACCGTCATGTCCTAGATTCTCGAGACTTAGTCGAAGATTCCCATCGTCTACAAAAGATACAATAAGGTGTGGGTGAAGATCATGTAGGGGTGAGTATAACAATTCCCATTAGGGACCCTAAGACCCCCGAAGATCTCTTAGAATTCCAAAAACAAAATATCAAAAAGCATGATCTCAATCAGAAAGCGCAAATAAAAAGACAACTCACACTAGGATTAACTTAAGTATATAAGTACTGATGTTTAGTCGTAAAGATAGATAATATTATACTATCATGAGGCTCTTCTCCTGACCCACATAGGATCTCTTGGTGCTGATCCACACAGGATCACACGATGTTGATCCACATACGATAGCTCGGTGCTGATCCACAGAGGATCACTATTCATTCTTCACATCTCATCCAACCACTGTATTCCCACATAAAGCACACATTATTCTGGGAGGATCCGATCCTCAATCCATCGGTCTTATTTCAATTGGCACGAAGTCTCATGAATAAGTAACTCGAGGAACTTCCATGTCATAAGGGTTCCTACATAACTGACAACGCATCAACCGGACGCCCGGTCTGTAATTTATAGGCATTTTAGTGCCAAGGACCCGATTGGATTTGGGTATGATCCAACCCCGCCAAACTCCAAATTTCACTAAAAATAACATGGAGTATCTTAAAAGGATCTCCTCATCCTAAGTGTTCTAGCGCTGCAGCCGTTCTTTCGAACGGACGTCTGGTTTAAGAGATATGCCCAATTAAGTGTAACTGGGCCGAAAGGGGTCTGGGTCCAGTCCAAACTAGCCCGACCCAGTCAGGGTCGACTCGGTCCGATTTGGGTCAACCTGGACCAACCTAGATATATCCCAACCATTTTTAAGTCCTGTGGGCTTGGCCCGTTGGGCCGTCTTGAATGGTTCGGCACGCCTGGCGGCCCATCTACTCGCATGGTGGGTCCACCATCCATGTCTCCCACGTCAACCCGCGTGGTAGGTTGACTTCCCCACACATCGCCACGCTGGTGCCGTGGGATTACAGTGTTGTAGCCCATCGCGACAATGGATTCATTCACCAAGGCGCGCCACTGGGGTGCGCCTCCTCCAGTGTCGCAGCCCGTCGCGGCCGCGGATTCCACCACCCAAGAACGTCATTGGGGTGCCCCTCCTCCAGCACCACAACACGTCGCAACTGTGGCTTCCATCACCCAGGTGTGCTACCAGGGCATGCCTCCTCCTCTAGCTGTCTGCTGGGCTGGTGTCCTATCACTTCTCTGCCTAGCACGCGGCCGGCGCCACCGCGTGCCACCTTACCTTCCGGTTTCCCAAGAGAAACACAACCAAATATGAAAACTGCGGAGGGTCCGGGCCTTGGTGGTTTGGCCCATGACCTCTATATTAGCATTAACATGGGTAAAATTTAAAGAAAAGTAAAACACTTAATTAATTAATGAAACCCCCTACCTTGAGTTTTTTGGAAGGAGTTTCAGAAGATGAAGGAGTGTCCACGTCCGGAGGTGTTCTTTGGCATTCTCCATCGCCCATTGTTTCCCCCAATGACCATCACTTGATAACGTTCTTCGTCAAAGCGGAAAGTTTTCAGTGCTTTGTCAGAGATTCCTTTCATAGATCTCCCAAAACCTAATCCCGCACTTAGATTAAATAGAGGGGAAGGTGGAGATTAACACATCACAAAATTAATGAAGTTCATTAATGAGTTTTATTAATTATCCTCTTAACTCACTTAGTGTTGTGGTTACACAACCCATTATTTCTCCCAAAAGTGTGGTTATAGATCTTAAAAGTCAACCCATAAATTGGTTTGACATTGCACTGTAGTCCCACCACCATTTGTGCAATAGTTTCAAAAAAGAAAAATAAAATAACCCTTAGTTATTCTATTATTTTTTTTTGTAAAGTCCAAGAAATTAACTTTTTCATCTGACCATTTCCAGTCAAAGTTAATCTTTCCTTAATAAAATCATAGAACTACGTATTCAACATTTCCCTCATATTTTAAATCTGAGCACTGGTTCAAAATATACAAAACACCACCCACACATTTACTAAACGTACATTAAAAATTCCAAAATTCCATTGCGGGATCTCCGGGCCTCGGAATCACGTGCCATAAATTTCCACAGACTTCTAATAATTCCAAATAATTAAAAAAAAATTAGAATTTCCAGGTCTTTATATTCTCCACACCTTAGGGATTTTTGTCCCTGAAAGCTACAACAACACTAAAGAAACAAATGGGGGTATTGAGCACGTATATGAGCTTCCCGCTCCCATGTTCTCTCTTAGAGGTCCCAATGCTACCACTGAACTCACACCATAGGAATAAACTTCCCTCAAAGGACCTACTCCTATCTATCCTCTATCTCTACTAAGAACTCCGTAAACATCACCCCATAGTCGATGTCCAGCTCACCCCAGTCGATAACGTGCGATGGATCATGCACTTACCTCCTCAGCAGAAAAAACATGGAAAAAATTATGCATGTGGTACATCTTTGGGGGAAGATCTAGATGGTATTCCACCTCACCTACTCTACTGAGGATCTGGAAAGGCCCGAAGAACCTCAGAGATAGCTTTCCACCATAGCCAAATCTCCACAATCCTCATCGGGGATAGACCTGTAGGAAGACATAATATCCCTCCTCGAACTCCAAAGGTCTCTATATCCTATTGGAATAAGACTTATGCTATCACTATTTGGTCTTCATCCACTCCTAGATGATCTTCACCTTCTTAGTGGTACCTCGTACCAATTCTAGACCCATAAGTGCTGACTCCCCTGGGTCTGTCCTGCATAGAGGTCACCCATATTGGGCCTCAAATAGAGCCATGTCGATGGTGGAGTGATAACTATGATTGTATGTGAACTACACCAGTGGTAGGTGTTCCTCCCAACTACGACCAAAATCTAGAACACAAGCATGAAGCATGTCCTTGAGTGTCTGTATGGTCTACTCCATCTGACCATCTGTCTGAGGTTGAAAGGTGGTGCTCCAGCACAACAGAGTCTCGAATGCCTCCTATAATCCCTTCTACAAGTGGGATATAAAACGAGAATTGAAATATGATACGATTGTCGATGTCAACCCATGAAGATGTAAAATCTCATATACATAGAGGCACCCCAAGACCTCTACTAATCCCTGATCTCGGATGGGTAGGAAGTGGATCGACTTGGTGAGTCGGTCAATGATCACCCAGATAGAATTGTGTCCCCTAGACATACATGGTAGCCCTATCATACAGTCCATGTAGACACCATCCCACTTCCATTCCGGTACCTCACATGGCTGAGCTAAGCTTGCTAGTACCTCATGCTCACCCTTCACTTTCTAACAATTGAGGCATAACAATAAAAACTCTACAACAAATTTCTTCATCCCTAGCCACCAGTACTGATGATATAGGTCCTGGTATATCTTCACCACTTTAGTATGTACCACCAAAGGGGATATGTGGAACCCCCTCAATACCTTCTCTCATAGCATCACTGGTACCACGCGACATCCTTTGAAGAGAAAAATGTGCTCCCCGCCTTCAGACAATCCTTTAGAAGACTATCTTGAGGAAATATGAGCATGTTGAGCCTCAGAGTCAATGTCCCCAAGTTGTGCCTCCCGAAATCACTGAATGAGTGGGGGTGACATTCATTGATTGGAGTTAAGATTCTCTATTTCTATCTACGAAGGATATCAGCAATACGGCTAGCTGTTTTGTCACATCACTCATCAATTGTAGACCTGACCTTCTGCTGAGTGTGTCTGCAACTACGTTCCTCTTCCCAATAGTGTAGACTATCTCAAATTCATAGTCCTAGAGGAACGCAATCCATCACTATTACCTCAGGTTTAGGTCCTTCTATGAGAATATATACCTGATACTGTTGTGATCTGAGTAAATATTAAACTGTTCAACCATCAAGTAGTGTTAAAACATCTTCAGCACAAAAACCACTACTCCTAACTCTAAGTCAGGGGTAGAATAGTTATTCTCATGCTGTCTCAACTTGCATGAGCCATAGGCGATCAACTTTAGATCCTTAATCAGAACACATCCTAGTCTAGTCCCTAATGTGTCGCAGTAGACAACATACCCAACTACCTCTTTTGGTAGACTCAATATGTGGGCACTTGTCAATATCCACCTCACCTCCTAGAATCTCTGCTATAACTTCTCTATCCACAATAAAGGCTGCCCTTCTTCGTCAAAGCTAACAAGGGTGCCTCTACCTTGGAAAATTTAGGTACAAATTTCTGGTAGTACCTAGACAATATTAGGAATCTCTAAACCTCGATCACACTCCTAGGTGGCTCCCAAGCAAGAACTTCCTCTATCTTCATCAGATCCACTTCAAATCCAGCCTCTGAGATAACGTGCCCCCGGAAGTGAAATTCCTGTAACCAGAATTGGAACTTCCAGAGCTTTCCATAAAGCTGGTGCTTTTAGAGTGTATCCAGAACTATCTGAAGGTGTGTGGCGTGCTCCTCCTCCATCACCAAGTACACCAAGATGTTTTCAATGAATACCACCACAAAGCGATCATGGTAAAGCTGGAAGATCCTATTCATGAATCCCATGAATACTTCCAGAGCATTGGTCACACCGAAAGGCATCACCAAGAACTCATAATGGCCATACCCACATCTAAATGTTGTCTTCGGTACGTCCTCACCTCGTACCCTGAGCTGGTGATAGCCTGATCTAAGGTTTATTTTCAAAAACCTCCATGACCCCTTTAGCTGGTCGAAGAGATCATCAATCCTTAGTAGAGGATACTTGTTATTAAAGGTCACCTGATTCAGGAATTGATATTCCACACAATGCCTCAGAATCCCATATTCCTTCTTGGCGAACAAAATTGGGGCTACCCATAGAGAAACACTGGGCCTTGTGAACCCCTTCTTCTGCAAGTCTTCCAACTATACCCTCAACTCATGAAGTTCCATGGGAGCCATATGATATGCTAGTGTAGATATCGGTGTCATCCAGAAGTTTGATGTAAAAGTCTAACTCTCTAAGAGGAGGTAGTACCAGAACATCATCAAGGAAGACATCAACATATTGGTCCACCACTATAGGATTGATTAGACTCCTCTAGTCCACTACACCGAGGGTGATACTAGCCAACTGATGAGTGATCGGTTGCACCCTCCTTCGAGAAAGTCCATAATGTGATGCAAAGGTTTCCTTCTCATTGGTGAAGGAAAACCTGATCCCATCCTCATGGAAACACCACAATTTTATCCTAAAAAAGACGATCTGAGCATGGACTATGGATAGCCAGTCCGTAACCAAGATATAATCATAATCCCTCGATGCTTCTACTAGGATATCCTAGCCAAAGAACTCACCTCCTAGAGTGATCTCACACCGCCTTTATGAATGTTTAATCGTTGAATCCTCTCCCATAAGAGTCTCTAATCATAAGGATTTAGCCAGAAACTCTATCAGAATCTCTAAGCTCCAAACGAAAGGAAAGAGTGACTGGAACCTGTATCTATATGAACTGCATATATGGAGGAATAGACACATATCATACCTCTAATAATCTATGGAGTTTTGTGGTCATAGGACACTGCTGCCTAAATCTAAACTCACACCTATCAACCTTCTCCCTATTGTGGGGGTGGACCACCTAGGGGTGGTGGTGTTAGAACCTCAAACTGTCGTCCACCACCTACAGCGCGACCTGCTCTTCTGCCACATCCACCACCATGCGGTCCTCCCCGCTCAAACCTCGGCCAATGTCTCATCAGCCCCTCAATCATACACTGATCTTCCACACAGGGAGTTAGATAGTCATGAGACATGATTCCATGTCCACCACAAGGGTAATAAACCTTGTTCCTTAGAAGAACTCCTCTTCCTTGTGAGCTCAGTAACTCTGACCATGTGTCCTGGGATCATCCTCCAAAAGGTTTGGCTCGCTTGGACCTTTGCATAACCTAGTTACTACCTTCTTCAGATGACTTGACTACCTATCATCTGGTGGTGGATCTCACCATCGATGCCTACTCAGCTAAAAAGCTCTCCCCCAAAAATTCTCGCTTGAGTACTCTAGCCTGCATCGGGATATTGAGTGATATCACCAACGCTCTGATCTCCTGCCAGAGACCCTTCTCAAAGGTCTGGGCCCTGAAGAATGGGTCCCATACCATTTTAGTGGAGTAGTGAGAGAGATCAGTGAATCTCACTGATTAATGTTCCACTGTTAGGATGTCTTGTTGTAAGTGCAATAGCTCATGGATACACTTTGAGCATAAATCCACTGGTACAAATTCCACCCTGAAGAGGGTCTCGAAGTCGAACTAGGAGAGTGTCACCTCCCCGTCTGTTTGAAGCATTAGGATCCAAAATCTCCTTGCTGTTCCCTGAAAGAGGAGAGAAACTAGGATCACCATATGGTATTATGGTGTCTCAACTAAGCGAAAAAAACATGTTCCCCAACCTCCAACCAGTCCTCAACTACCTAGGGATTTGTCTCTCCTAGAAACCTCAGAGGCCTCTATCACTAAAACTCATGAAATGCGCTCAGTTGGAATGCACAGTCTTTTAGTGGGGATGGTGGAAACTTCTTCCCCATTGGTGGTGGTGCTAATGGTACACAGACCGAAGGTGACATCGCCATAAGAGGGCCATGCACCGACACCTCATCGCTCGGTGGTCCATCATCGTGTTCTCTCTCTCGAATCCTAGATGGCTATCTATGTGGAAGCATACTAAAAGATATAGTTGCACCATAGTCAATATGTATTACCAAGTGAGCTGACTCAAAGATAAAAAAAGGAAACACAATATTTTAAAAACATGCTCAATCATCGTTTTCATGTACCGTGTCAGAAATCAGTATTCAGGGTCCTGGTGTGTTGATACGTCAGCCACCGCACCGACACTGGACTCCTCGAACTGAAAACAAAACTCAAGACACATAACACTATTTCTCCATTGAAAACATAGACTCTATGTTCTTCTGGTAGAACTGAACCCTTTAATACCACTTTGTCATGACCCGTCCCCCGGGGCTCGTGTCGTGACTACCCCAAACCCACCTTCCATAGCCTAGGGGTTGGAAACTTTCACTGGAAAAGAATTTCCCTAATATGGGAAGGCATTTCCTCAAACATGTTCACACATAGATAGGGTACACTGCACACAAATAATACATAACTGAATAAGAAAGGTGAAACCACAACTAAAAACCACTATAGAGTGTGAAAAGTATGTACTGAAGTAAATGGGCAAGAATACAAGCCCAATTGAAATGGAAATACAGTAAAAAGGGAAAACATCTCCTAAGGTCATTTGACAAGGATCCTACTTGAAGGGTAGGTACAACTCATCACTACATCTCTCCACACCAACCAGTCACCTCCGTACACCGTCAAGTCCTTGCTTCTTGAGAATCATTCAAATCTGCTCGTCGTCTTCACAAGACACAACAAAGTGCAGGTGAGGCCTGTGCATGGGTGAGTATAAAAATACCCAGTAGGGACCCCGAGACCCCCCAATGGTCTCTAAAAATTCCACAAAGGTAAAACCACAAGGAATGATCTCAATCACAAAGCAAAAAAAGTAAAAGACAGCTCACACTAGGTTTAAATTAAGTACACAAGAACATATGTTTAGTCATAAAGATAGATCATCCTATACTGTCATGAGGCTCTGATGCTGACCCACATAGGATTGCTCGGTACTGATCCACACATGATCGCTCGGTGCTGATCCACACATGATCGTTTAGTGCTGATCAACACATGATCACTTGGTGCTGATCCACATCGGATTGCTCTGTGCTGATCCACACAGGATCGCTTGGTGCTGATCCCCACATGATTTCTATTCATTATTCACATCTCATCCAACCACTAGATTGCCTCATAAAGCATGCATGATTATGGGAGGATCTTCTCCTCAAGATATCATTCATATTTCAACTAGCACGAAGTCCCACGAAGAAGTAAACCACTGAACTATAATGTCATAAGGTTTCCAACACAACAGATGGTGTGTCAACCAGACGCCCAGTCTGTAAGTTATAGACATTTTAGTGCCAAGGGCCCTGTTGGATTCGGGTATGATCCAACCTGACCAAATGACATATTTCGTTGAAACTCTTGTGGAGTATCTCAAAATTACTGCATATTCTTAAGGGTTTCGGCTCCATATATAGTTCATCGAATGAATGTCTCGTTTAATAGATATTCCCAATTGAGTGAAATAGGGCCGAAAGGGGTCCGGGTCCAGACTGACTGGTCAAACCAACCTGACCAGACCCAGTCTGGGTTGAAACGATCTGATTTGGGTCATCCTGACCCAGTTTTAGCCCAAATTGGGTCAACCCAGCCTAGCCCAAATGGTCCCAAACTAGCTCACGGGGGGGGGGGGGCATGGGTCTGGCCCACTAGTCCTGCGGGCTCAGCCTGCTAGGCCAACATGAGTGGTACAAACAACCTAGTGGTGTGACCTTCCAATCTCACACCGGCCAACTATTGCGGGCCAACTCCCTTCTCTCTGAACATGGAATAGCTGCGTTTGACACCTTCTCATGTGGTCGAGTCCACCAGTAGTGTCTCCTGCATCAACCTGAAGGGCAGGTAGACTTTTGCATGTGACACCACACTTGAGCCGCGGGATTCTAGCGTCGCAGCCCATCGCGGTCGTGGCATCCTTCACCAAGGTGCGCCGCCAGAGGTCACATCCTTCAACATCGCAGCCCTGGCTTCCACTGCCCTAGCATGCTGATGGGGCATGCCTCCTCTAGCGCCGCGGCCCGTCGTGGCCGTGGCTTCCGCCGTCCAGGCACGCTGCTAGGGCGCGCCTCCTCCTGTCACCTTCTCCTGGGACGGTAGCCCATCTCATCTCCATTGGGCATGTGGTCAGCGCCATCGTTATAACGACCCATACTTTACATACATTGTTAATACTTCAAAATTGAAGCACACTTATTACAACATATGACAAAACCACAAAGGACCGTATAGGTATAGTGTCTTTAGAAACTGGGAAACATAAACAACTGGTTCATAAATCTTCTACAGTGTCTCCCATTTATTTCATCATATCTAGGGTCCCATTTAGCATATTCTACTTAATATCCATCTTCCTGACCTGGGGAAAATAAAACATAAAAGGGTGAGCTCAAATGCTCAGCAAGGGAAAATAAAGGAAATAAAAATCATATCATATCTTTTTGAAAATGATAACCTGCAAAAGAGATCATAATATCTTAACATGGAATAAATCATAGAAGTGAAAATGAGATCCCCATAATCATAACATGAAACTTGAAACTTTGTTTCATGCACACATAATCATGGAAAATCATTTCTTTTTAGTCATAACTCATTGCCAAGACTATCTTAGTGGACAAAGTCCCTTTCTGAACCGAGTCACCCTCGTTCTAGTCCTGTTTCACTGAACCGGTATAACCTACCGTTCCAGCCATGTCTATCTCATGAGATATAAAATCTTTACCCAATTAATTGGAGGGAGATATAGGTCCCACCCATATTATAATGAATCCTTTCTTATGTGTTCCACATAATCATAAATCATACATCATCGCATAACACATGTAACAAAAATTGGATTCTTGAAACATCATGACATCATAAAACAAACCATATAAGGTAAATGACTTAATAAAAATAATTCCCTCACAACATAATCAAATCAATGTAATAATAGGGATAAAAACAGAACCCTATATTATCTTAGATGGAAAATAATTTTGATAAAACATTTGAACTCCATTCTTGAGGAAAATATCCTTTCTTCTTCAAAAACATTTTTCCTTTCATAACATGTCATACATCTTTAAAATAAAAGAAGTTGATTACAAATAAACTTGAAAACTTGTAAAGGAAGCTTCTTGGAAACAATGTTTTAAAAATCCATTCATGCCGTATAAGTTAAAAAAACATTCTTCTTACTTTTGTCGGAAAATTCAAAAAAGTACCTCGTACGAAAAAAGACAAAAGATTCCTTTCATATTCTTTACTAAAAACTCACCTAAGGGTAAGATTGGATTTAAACTATTGTAAGTGGATGGAAATAATATTACATATTGAGGGAACATGGATGTGGATGATAAAATACACCCCAGTAAATACTTACGAATAAACAATCTCGGATAAAAATGAGATTGTGGTATTTTCCCTTACCTTAGGTCTGATTTGCTTTGTACGTGTCCGAAGCTCCTCTTCTTTGGAACGCCTCTTTGAATCCTCCACTTAGGGAACTAAGATTGGTCTTTGAAGAAGACCAGGACCTCTAGGAATATTCTAGGGAAGTGGAGAGGAGAAAATGGTAGGGGTTGGCCGAGCATGAGTGCTCAAATTGGTGTGAGGAGGAGGGGGAGGAGGTGCCCTTTTATAAGGGAGGAGAGGGGCACCTTAGGAATATCTCAAAATATTATTTTATATTAAAGTCAAAATCGGTTTATAATGGTTCCAAAGGGTCTTATTTCGAAGCTAAAGTGGGGATGGGTCGAAATCCTATAAACCAATAGGATTTAGACAAGTTTAGGGTATTATTTTAACCTTATCAATTAGATTTAACTCTAAGTTAAATAATTTAACTTTTACCATGTCTTTTTGTTTTCTTTCACTATATGGTTAATACACTTACTATAACATGCCAAACGAACCCCAAATTGTTTATTATTAATATATATATCCTTATCTAAGTCATTTGGCCTAACCTTAGATTTTTAGGGATAAAATAACAATTAATAATATAATATTTGATTTAAAAACTATTTTGTGTCAATTTTGACACTATTTGATATATGATTTTTGTGAAAGTCATAACAGAATGATATGTTCGAACCAAGTTGATTAAATCAACACTAATATATCATATTAACCTTGAAAATTATTTTAATTCATAAAAAGTCTTAAATTACATTTATTTTGGTATTTATAATATCAATTATGTCAATATTTCATTAATAACATAATTATTGCATCATCTTTGTGTCATAAATAAATTAAATTATTTGATGTCTAAAAATTACAAATAAAATACCATCATGTAGGAAATCTTTTTAGCTTTCTAATGAATATTTAAAATCTAATTTATCTTTTGTATAACCCCATATTAAAAATTATTTACTTATTAAACTTTGATTTTAACTATTTTAACCCTTCTTTAAATAAATTAATAATAAATGTCCTAATATCCAAGTGGGCCTAAATGGTCATATTTTATTCCTAAGTTTGTTTTTGGTCGAATTACACTTATCCAATAGAATTAGGACATGTGTTAGGGTAATATTAATATCATATTTACCCTTAGTCACCCTATTTACTATTAACCGCGGTAAAAATAGTAAAAAGTTACTATTCACCAAAAAATTATTTTTATCTCATTGAACCACATTTTACTTACTGATATCAACCGTGTCTATCGGATTTTTGAAATTCCATTCACAGAAGCGGTAAAATTAAGTTTTATGAAAAATTCAGTTTTTAACCTACCACTTAGTGGTTCACTATTCATCAAAAATTGAAAGTTTTCAGAAAAATACCAAAATTTCACCCTAGGCTAATTTCGATATTCTGAGTCCCAAAATGAAGTCCATTTTGAAAAATAAAATTTATAAAATTTCAAAAAGTGGTTATTACTATTCATAACGGCTAGTTTTAATAGCATATTGTTGTTTAGTGAAACTCGGTATTGCGTACGATGCAAGCTATCATGAAGGTCGCGATTGCGTGTAAAGCAAGCCAAGCAAGTGTTGTGTAGAAAAAGATTCCTTTGATGATTTATATAACATAAAAGTCTCGGGTGTTACATTCTACCCCCCTTAAAAAGAATTTCGTCCTCGAAATTCGTCACTTTGTAACAAACAGATGAGGATACTTCTCCCTCATCATATCCTCAAGCTCCCATGTAGCTTCTTCAAGTTGGTGGTTCCTCCATAAAACTTTCACCAAGAGAGTGGTCTTGTTTCGTAGGACTTTTTCGCTACGATCCAGAATCTCTATCGGCTGTTCTTCATAAGAAAGATCTTGCTCCAGCGGTACAACTTCTGAGCTGAGTACATGTGAAGGATCTGGTATGTACTTTCTCAGGAGAGATACATGGAACACATCGTGAACTTGAGAGAGATTCGGTGGAAGCGCCAATCGGTAAGCTACCTTCCCAACACGATCCAGTATTTCGAAAGGACCGATATATCTAGGGCTCAACTTCCCCTTCTTTCCAAATCTCATAACCCTCTTCCAGGGAGATATTCGTAAGAACACTTTATCACCCACTTCAAACTCTAGATCTTTTCTTCGGTTGTCGGCATAACTTTTCTGTCGACTCTAAGCTGCTCTTATGTGTTGTTGAATAGATCTGACCTTTTCTGCCATTTCATCAACGAGATCAGGTCCTAATAGCTTTCTTTCCCCAACTTCATCCCAGCAAGTTGGAGTCCTGCATTTCTTTCCATAGAGAGATTCATAAGGAGCCATCTGAATACTGGAGTGAAAGCTATTATTATAAGAAAATTCCACCAAAGGTAGGTGTTGATCCCAACCTCCTTTGAAATCCATAGAGCAAGCTCTCAACATATCTTCTAGGGTTTGAATTGTTCTCTCAGACTGACCATCTGTCGGGGGATGATAAGCAGTGCTGAAACTCAACTCTGTATCCAGAGTATGCTGAAGACTTCGCCAGAACTTCGAGGTAAATCTCGGATCCCGATTAGATATAATAGAAAGTGGTACTCCATGCAATCTTACCACTTCCTTTACATATATCCTGGAAAGCTGATCTAGAGAGAAATCCTCTCTAATAGGAATGAAGTGTGCAGACTTT
The DNA here is from genome assembly GCA_963277665.1 of Viscum album. Classification (NCBI taxonomy): domain Eukaryota; kingdom Viridiplantae; phylum Streptophyta; class Magnoliopsida; order Santalales; family Viscaceae; genus Viscum; species Viscum album. Next base: position 1,250,397,776 of record OY728120.1, read on the forward strand.
GTAAGACGATCAACTATGACCCAGATAGCATTATTGCCTTTGGATGTTTTAGGAAGTCCTGTGACAAAGTCCATAGTGATGTTTTCCCATTTCCATTCGGGTATGGGTAATGGTTGTAACATCCCCTTAGACTTTTGTCTCTCAACTTTAACTTGTTGACAAACCAAGCATCGAGAGACATATTCAGCAACATCTCTTTTCATGCCATCCCACCAGAAGTACTCTTTCATGTCCCTATACATCTTCGTGCTTCCTGGATGAATAAAGAATGAAGAACTATGAGCCTCATCCAGCAGCTCCTTCTTTAATTCGGGGATGGAAGGAACACAAACCCGATTCCTGAACTTTATTATCCCATCACAATCAAGGTTGAATTCAGGAACATTTCTCACCTTCTTTTGTAACTCGACATCTTCTTTCTGTGCCTCTTTAATCTTCACATGTATAGATGGTTGAACATTCATTTGAGAAAGATAAGATTTTTCCCCTTCATTTATAATTCCAAGATTCATCCTTTGTAAATCCATAAATATTGGATCTTTTGTGATCCTCATCATGGATAAACTAGCATGGTCTTGTTGACTTAATGGATCTTCCACCTTGTTTGCTTTCCCAGGGTGGTAATGGATTGAGCAGTCATAATCCTTAATCAGCTCCAACTATCTTCTTTGATGCATATTCAACTCCTTTTGTGTGAAAATATACTTTAAACTTTTATGATCAGTATAAATATCACACCTTTCACCATAAAGGTAATGCCTCCAAATCTTTAATGCAAAGATTACTGCAGCCAACTCCAAATCATGTGTTGGGTAATTTTGCTCATGGATTTTCAACTGTCGTGAGGCATAAGCTATCACCATATCATTTTGCATAAGAACACACCCCAATCCCTTCTTGGATGCATCACTGTAGATCACAAACCTTTCTCCACTACAAGGCAGTGTGAGCACGGGTGCACTGGATAACCTTCTTTTCAACTCCTTGAAATTCTCTTCACATTCTTCCGTCCAGACAAACTTAACTCCTTTCCGGGTCAACTTGGTGAGTGGATTAGATAATCGTGAAAAATCTTTTACAAAACGTCGATAATATCCATCCAAACCAAGAAAACTTCGGATCTCAGTTACTTTTGTTGGTCTTGACCATCTTTCGATAACCTCTGTTTTTGCTGGATCCACAGATATCCCCTCTTTTGAGATTATGTGACCCAAAAATGCAACTTTTTGAATCCAAAATTCACACTTGGTAAATTTGGCATAAAGCTTCTCCTTTCTCAGGGTCTTCAATATAATTCTCAAGTGGTCTTCATGCTCTTCCTTGCTCTTTGAATAGACAAGAATATCGTCTATTAAGACTACCACAAATTGATCAAGATAGTCTCTAAAGTCTCTATTCATTAGACCCATGAAGATAGCAGGGGCATTAGTAAGACCAAATGGCATCACTATATATTCATAGTGTCCATACCTTGTACGGAAAGCCGTCTTTGGTATATCCTCCCTTTTGACCCTTAATTGATGATACCCTGAACGAAGATCAATCTTGGAAAAGTATTGAGCTCCGCGTAGTTGGTCAAATAAGTCATCAATGCGTGGGAGAGGATATTTGTTCTTGATAGTGATCTTGTTAAGTTCTCGATAATCAATGCAGAGTCTCATTGACCCATATTTCTTTTAACAAATAGAACAGGTGCTCCCCAAGGTGACGCACTAGGGCGTATGAATCCCTTATCAAGATTCTCTTGGAGTTGCTTCTTCAATTTTTGCAACTCAATTGGGGCCATTCTATAAGGTGTCTTTGAAATAGGCAAAGCACCCGGTACGAGTTCTATTGAAAACTCAACTTCACGATTTGGTGGAAGACCCGGTAATTCCTCCAGAAAGACATCATCAAACTCCCGTACAATGGGCATATTCTTAATCGTGAGTTTCTCACCAACCATTTGAGATAAATAACCTTCATTTAGTGTAATCAATACCCATAAGATGGAAGAAATTTCCACTGGAAGATTATGTTCATCCTTGCATTGATATACGATCGTAGATTGATCTGGAATATGAAATGTGACTTCCCTTCTTTGGAAATTGATATAATCTCCATGTAGAGAAAGCCAATCCATGCCAAGAATCACATCAAATTCCACTAAAGGATCACAAGATTTGCAGGAACCACTTTCCCACAAACTTCGATCGGAGAAGAATTATAAACTTTTGATGCGAATGTTGTGCCATTAGGTGTTGTCACAGCTAATTCAACATCTAATTATTGAGGTAATACAGTGATACCCTTAGAAAATTCTTTAGAAATAAAAGAGTGGGTGGATCCAGAATCAAATAAAACATTTGCTACTTTAGAGTGGATGGTAAGTGTACCTTTCACCACTTCGTTATCGTACTCCACATCGCTGATAGAAATTGCATGTGACTTTCCTTTGTCTTTAGCCTTAAGATTTTGTTGATGTCGACCATCATCATCAACCCTTGGATTTGGGCATTGATTGGCATAATTCCCCATCTCCTTGCACTTGAAACATTGAAGTGTAGTAGGTTCATTCTGTGTATCCCTTCCTTTGTTTGCGTCATTAGACATCTTCTTTCCATTATCACGGCATTCAAATGCCCGATGACCTTCCTTTCCACATTTAAAACATTTACTTGTCCCTTTAAGACAACTCCCTCCATGTTTCTTTCCACACTTTGAGCATAAGGAAAAGCTCATCTTCTTTTCCGTGTGCTCTTTAGATTTTTCTTTGAATTCCATCTTCCTCTTCTTATCAAACCCATGTGACTGATGGGTTATTCCAATCTCCATCTCGACTTTGAGAGCACATCGAATGATTTCCTCGTAGCTATTGAAGTCCCTTATGGCTAACGCCCTTCAAATACTTGCTTTTAAGCCACTAAAGAATCGATCGATCTTACTCTCAGGTTGGATAATAATACCAGAAGCGAACCTCGCAAGTCTTGTAAAATTTGCTTCATAGGTACCAACAGATTCATCATCCCTTTGCTTCAGTTCAAGAAACTCTTTCTCCATCTTTGTTCGGAGAATACAAGGGAATTACTTATTGAAAAATAAGTTCTTGAACTCGTCCCATTCCATAGACTCAATTTCATCCCTTTGCCTCGTATTCTTAATAAGATTCCACCATTGATCAGCATCTCCTTCCAAACGATACACTGCTAGGATGACTTTATCATGTTCAGAACATTGAAGAACTGAAAATATCTTTTCAGTACTACTAATCCATTGTTCAGCAACTAATGGATCAGTAGACCCACTGAAAGAAGGTAGACGCTGCCTCATGAAGGATTCAACAGAATGTTGCTCCTTCCTTTGCTCGTTTGGAAGTCCTGCATGATTCATAGCTTGAGAAAGTTGTGTGAGCATGGCTACAAGATTTTGCATTCCAGCTCCCATATCGTTTGGTTGCTCAGGGGGACAATCATTGCAATGCCCATCACATTCCGCATTAACACGGTTACTTTGGGTTCCAGCCATTGACTAAAACCAAGAAGAATAGTGTGATCAACACTAATTATAATAGGAAAACCACATAATTCAAGAATAAAATTTTCATGCTTAAGGTCTTATCCTAGGTTATTCAAGGCCATTTCTAAAACACTAAGATTGTGTTCTATTCTTAGACTTATCCTTAGGGTTCTTACTAAGGCTTTCACATCCTAGTTTCCAAAGATTGACTATACCTTTCCTCTGATACCAACTATAACGACCCATACTTTACATACATTGTTAATACTTCAAAATTGAAGCACACTTATTACAACATATGACAAAACCACAAAGGACCGTATAGGTATAGTGTCTTTAGAAACTGGGAAACATAAACAACTGGTTCATAAATCTTCTACTGTGTCTCCCATTTATTTCATCATATCTAGGGTCCCATTTAGCATATTCTACTTAATATCCATCTTCCTGACCTGGGGAAAAGAAAACATAAAAGGGTGAGCTCAAATTCTCAGCAAGGGAAAATAAAGGAAATAAAAATCATATCATATCTTTTTGAAAATCATAACCTGCAAAAGAGATCGTAATATCTTAACATGGAATAAATCATAGAAGTGAAAATGAGATCCCCATAATCATAACATGAAACTTGAAACTTTGTGGCATGCACACATAATCATGGAAAATCATTTCTTGTTAGTCATGACTCATTGCCAAGACTATCTTAGTGGACAAAGTCCCTTTCTGAACCGAGTCACCCTCGTTCCAATCCTGTTTCACTGAACCGGTATAACCTACCGTTCCATCCATGTCTATCTCATGAGATATAAAATCTTTACCCAATGCATTGGAGGGAGATATAGGTCCCACCCATCTTATAATGAATCCTTTCTTATGTGTGCCACATAATCATAAATCATACATCATCGCATAACACATGTAACAAAAATGGGATTCTTGAAACATCATGACATCATAAAACAAACCATATAAGGTAAATGACTTAATAAAAATAATTCCCTCACAACATAATCAAATCAATGTAATAATAGGGATAAAAATAGAACCCTATATTATCTTAGATGGAAAATAATTTTGATAAAACATTTGAACTCCATTCTTGAGGAAAATATCCTTTCTTCTTCAAAAACATTTTTCCTTTCATAACATGTCATACATCTTTAAAATAAAAGAAGTTGATTACAAATAAACTTGAAAACTTGTAAAGGAAGCTTCTTGGAAACAATGTTTTAAAAATCCATTCATGCCGTATAAGTTAAAAAAAACATTCTTCGTACTTTTGTCGGAAAAGTCAAAAAAGTACCTCGTACGAAAAAAGACAAAAGATTCCTTTCATATTCTTTACTAAAAACTCACCTAAGGGTAAAATTGGATTTAAACTATTGTAAGTGGATGGAAACAATATTACATATTGAGGGAACATGGATTTGGATGATAAAATACACCCCGGTAAATACTTACGAATAAACAATCTCGGATAAAAATGAGATTGTGGTATTTTCCCTTACCTTAGGTCCGATTTGCTTTGTACGTGTCCGAAGCTCCTCTTCTTTGGAACGCCTCTTTGAATCCTCCACTTAGGGAACTAAGATTGGTCTTTGAAGAAGACCAGGACCTCTAGGATTATTCTAGGGAAGTGTAGAGGAGAAAATGGTAGGGGTTGGCAGAGCTTGAGTGCTCAAATTGGTGTGAGGAGGAGGGGGAGGAGGTGCCCTTTTATAAGGGAGGAGAGGGGCACCTTAGGAATATCTCAAAATATTATTTTATATTAAAGTCAAAATCGGTTTATAATGGTTCAAAAGGGTCTTATTTCGAAGCTAAAGTGGGGATGGGTCGAAATCCTATCAACCAATAGGATTTAGACAAGTTTATGGTATTATTTTAACCTTATCAATTAGATTTAACTCTAAGTTAAATAATTTAACTTTTACCATGTCTTTTTGTTTTCTTTCACTATATGGTTAATACACTTACTATAACATGCCAAACGAACCCCAAATTGTTTATTATTAATATATATATCCTTATCTATGTCATTTGGGCGAACCTTAGATTTTTAGGAATAAAATAACAATTAATAATATAATATTTGATTTAAAAACTATTTTGTGTCAATTTTGACACTATTTGATATATGATTTTTGTGAAAGTCATAACAGAATTATATGTTCGAACCAAGTTGATTAAATCAACACTGATATATCATAGTAACCTAGAAAATTAGTTTAATTCATAAAAAGTCTTAAATTACATTTATTTTGGTATTTATAATATCAATTATGTCAATATTTCATTAATAAGATAATTACTGCATCATCTTTGTGTCATAAATAAATTAAATTATTTGATGTCTAAAAATTACAAATAAAATACCATCATGTAGGAAATATTTTTAGCTTTCTAATTAATATTTAAAATCGAATTTATCTTATGTATAACCCAATATGAAAAATGATTTACTTATTAAACTTTGATTTTAACTATTTTTACCCTTCTTTAAATAAATTAATAATAAATGTCCTAATCTAATCCAAGTGGGCCTAAATGGTCATATTTTATTCCTAAGTTTGTTTTTGGTCGAATTAAACTTGTCCAATAGAATTAGGACATGTGTTAGGGTAATATTAATATCATATTTACCCTTAGTTACCCTATTTACTATTAACCACGGTAAAAATAGTAAAAAGATACTATTCACCAAAAAATTATTTTTATCTCATTGAACCACATTTTACTTACTGATATCAACCGTGTCTGTCGGATTTTTGAAATTCCATTCACAGAAGTGGTAAAATTATGTTTTATGCAAAATTCAGTTTTTAACCTACCACTTAGTGGTTCACTATTCATCAAAAATTGAAAGTTTTCAGAAAAATACCAAAATTTCACCCTAGGCTAATTTCGATATTCTGAGTCCAAAAATGAAGTCCATTTTGAAAAATAAAATTTATAAAATTTCAAAAAGTGGTTATTACTATTCATAACGGCTAGTTTTAATAGCATATTGTTGTTTAGTGAAACTCGGTATTGCGTACGACGCAAGCTATCGAGTAAGGTCGTGATTGCGTGTAAAGCAATCCAAGCAAGTGTTGTGTAGAAAAAGATTCCTTTGATGATTTATATAACATAAAATTCTCGGGTGTTACAATCGTGTTCTGCCTTACCTTCTGGTTTCCCATGAGAAAATCAACCATATTCGAAAACTATGAATGGTTCAGGCCTTGTTCGTTTGGCTCGCGCCCTCTGCATTTGCATTAACATGGGTAACAATTCAAGAAAAGTAAAACACTTAATTAAACAACAAAAATCCCTACCATGATTTTATTGAAGGAATTGAAGAAGGGGAAGGAGTGTCCATGTCCGAAGTTGTTCGTCGGCGTTTGCTGTCGCCCATCATTTCCCCCAACGACCGTCAATCGATCACGTTCTTCGTCAGAGCCGAAAGTCATCGGTGCTTCATTATAGCTTCCTCTCATAGCTCTCCCAAAACCAAACCCTGAGCTCAGATTAAATAGAGGGGAAGGTGGAGATTAACACATAACACAATTAATGAGGTTCATTAATGAGTTTAATTAATGAACCTCTTAACTCTTTCAATGGTGTGGTTACACAGCCCATTATTTCATCCAATGGGGTGGTTAAAAAACTTAAGAGCCAATCCATTAAATGGTTTGATGTTGCACCATGACCCCACCACATTTTTTTCAATGGTTGAAAAAAGAAAAATAAAATAAGCTTTAGTTATTTAATTATTATTTTTTGTAAAGTCCAAGAGATTTACTTTTTCCATCCAACCCATGCCGGTCAAAGTTATTCTTACCTTAAGCGAATCTCAGTGCTATAGATTCAATGGTGCCCTTGTATTTTTAATCCAAGAACCGATTAAAAATATAGAAAATTTTACCCACATTTTTCCTAAACAAACCTTAAAAAAGTACAAAAATCTATTCCAGGCTATCTCAACCTTAGAATCACTTGTCGTCAATTTTTTCTGACTCGTAATAATCCCAAAAAAAATAAACAAAATTATATGGAATTTTTAGGTTTTTACATCTACGACTAGACAAGAAAAATCAGACCCTTTCATAACTTTATTTTATACTACATTTTAATTTTTTTACATCAATTTATATTTCTCAGAATACTATCCATTGTATATAGACTAGTGTACATGATATTCCACTCAAGGAAGCACAATCATCTCATAAAATATCCAACATAATGACTTTGAACAACCCTAACATATTTCCTCTATACTCCAGGAAGACTACTATCATCCTAAACCGATTAAACATTATAAGAAACCCTCAAAAGATCCCCAATTCACATCAAATTATAAAGGCTTTCTCAGTATAAAAAACAAAAATAGAAAAGTTGGGAAACTATTTCTCAATCTACGAGTGATTTCTGAGAGAAGGGTAGTAGATGTCAAAGAACAAATATTCCTATGAAACCCATATAATAATTATTTTTTTCATCCACTCCTCTCACATCCATGATCTTTCATGCAATGGCTTCCATAATCATCCATGAGGAACCATTTTCTACAAGCATCTATGAGGCCCCATATTGGATGGGATTTTTTGAGACCCCCTCCTCCATGATTTACCATGATCCCCAGTCTTCCACAAGTCCCCATATTCCACAAGCTCCATATTCAGTGATCTTCCATGATGTTCCACAAGCGGTGTTCTCGTCTTCCACGAGCTTTGATGAGGTTCCCACTCCACTGATAATATTTTTTATTTGAAATTGTTTTTATTATTTTCAATTAGTCTTTATTATATTTTTTATATTTTTTTATACCTTTTTTCATGGGTTATACTGTTTAATTTTAATTTTTTACAAATATGGGGTTTTTTAAAAATTAGTGGTCGTTTGATTATATTAATTGTTTTCCAATTTTAGGGTTTTTTTTATAAATTTTTATTTATGGGTTATATTTTTAAAATTTGGGAGTTTTTTTAAATATTGAATTATTCTTTAAATCATGTAATAATTATTTTTTGGTAGTTTTATTTTCGTTTAGTTTTTTATTTTTTATGGTATTTTTATTGTATTAATATTTTTAAATTTGTTTTTTTGAAATTTTTCTTGAATTTTTTATGAGGTATAATTTTTGAATGGTTTAATAAATTTGATATAATTTTCAATAAATATTTTTATTTTGATATTATATATGATTTTACAATAGATAATATTGTGTGTATATATATACATAAATTTATACATAATGATTCAATTAAAAATAGTTCAATAAGTTTGTTGTTATTGGGAGTCCAATTGAATCAGGTGAAGAGGGAAAATAATTTTTGGTGCACTGTGATCGGTGTTGTGACTATAATGGTATGTGCCTTCCCAATCCATTACATTGCGAGTATGGTCATTAAAAGTTCTTGGATGAGGCTCGGAGGGAGTTTGGAGAAGTTCAGTTGTTAAAATTCAGATACATGGAGGTTACACATCACGTAACTTTATTTCATGATGTGATGTTTGGCTTCACAGTTTTTCTTGGAAAGATTCATGACATACTAGATTTTACATGACATGAAGGATGGATTCATGACATGTAATATTTTAGGGTTTGAAAAATAAAATAAAATCGAGAGGCGACAAAGTTTTTGGCAGAAACGGAACCATGTGTATTACACGACGTGAAAAGGTATTACAAGTCATGTTATACCTAAACCCAGTTCTATTTAAAAAAATTATTTTTGGTAAAAATTTCATTCACTCATACATTTTACGTCCCACCTATCATTCCATATGAACCCTAGGAACCCTGATGAGTTCTTCGAAACCCTCTTCCTCCTTCTTCAATATACTGATCTTGTTGATCATTCATTGGAGATATGTGGAAATCCAAGTTATGTTATTCATTAATTTTCTAATGTTTTCCCTCAGTTTGGTTCTTATTGTCTTTTATATCTCCTCATTGTTCCATGGCGTGTGCTTATCCATGATTCCAAATGGGATCCCTCTTAGTTTTTGTTTGTGCGGTGGTGACGTGATGTCCTTGGATAGATGCATATCTTATGATATATGTGATCAGAGGAGAGTTATGTGATCCGTTCTTATACAAATAATGTTGACACCCATTCGAGATAGGGATTCACTTGTCTCTATTTATTTGTGCATCATGTGGGAGGTATTTTTCATTTGTTACCCTTGGATTTTGGTTGTGCTGGATTAATCAAAGATAAATAACTATATATTTGAATTAAAATGGTAAAGGGGTTTATTGCATGATTTTCACAACATTGCTTATTATTTGTGATATTGTGGTTATACGGGCTACGCACCCCACTGAAAATGGTTCCCATTGATGGATTTTTTTGCACAAGTTATATCTATTGTGTGTTCTACTTTTTTTTTGGTTGTTGTGATATCACCCTAAATGGAATCTATAAAATAACATACAATTGGCTAATAAACAGATTCCCCAGGATTGCCCAATTTTTTTGAAAACCCCTGGGTTAAAAAGTTTAATTAAATAAGGGATGCCTCATTAAATTCGGAATTGTGTTATTCTCGAGAATTAGGGGTGATGGTTTTGTGGGATAGTTTGGTTGTGTGTATGGGGAAGAAGGAATGTGACGTGGCTATGTTGTGATGTGTGGATATGCTCTAGTTTGTGTGTTGGTATATTGGTGAAACGCTGGTGTGTATTGTATGTCGGTTTGGGTGGTGTGGTGGATTAACTAGCAGAATATTCAGTAACAAGACCTTTTAATGGAACATTAGTTTGATAGATTGATTAGTTGAAGAATGGATGAGCAGTGTTATGAAACGGGGATGTAATCAGGTTGTTCATTGGTTGTGTTTCTTGTTATGTGTTGTGCTTGGTAGTTTCTAGGATAATAATGTAATGGATGAGTAAATGACTGATTAATAAATTTTGGGATTGGATTGGGTTGGTTTGGTTAACGTAATGAATAAATTATTAGTGAATGAAGAATGGTAACCGTTTAACAAAAATGGTTGTGAATTGGAAACAAGTTGTGGCTTTTTGTGTGGTGATGACATTTAGAGGTAGCAACGAAGTTGGAAATTTTGTGAGATTGTTGTTTGTTTGAGAACCCATAGGTTGGGAAACTTTTTTTGGTATTATATCTTTATATAAAAGTATTTTCCTTGTGATTTCTATATGCACGCCATCCAAATTTAGAACTACATGCCGAACACCCCCATCGTCATGGGGTTTGGTGTCTTTCCCATATATCATAGTGGGAGGATGGATAGATGGCCTCCTACTCTTCCCTTCTCCTTAAAAGAAGAAGTGGCATAAGATTCATCAGGTAGGTTGTGGTTTTTAGGGTCCAGGTGTGTGTAGGAGAGTTGTGTTTTCCCAGGTGTCATCTGGATAAGATGTGTTGTGATTTCCAACGTGGTTTTGGGATGTGACATGAAATGCGGCCCAGGTGTCTGTGGGTGGGGTGTGATGTGTTATAGAGCCCAAGTTCTTGTGGGAATGATGTGATGGGGTTCATGGCACAAGTTAAGGGATACAGTGTGGTTGTGAGACCCAGATGTGTGTGGGCGGGTTGTAATATAGTGTGTTAAGAATATGTGGGAGTGCTAGGATGTTTTTTGGTAGGGCGTGACAGCATCAAATTAGTGGGAAAGTGGTATGGGGTACCTTATCATAGATGTGGTTATTATATTACATTATTGAATTTCATTATTTGGTGAGCGTGACTTGGTGAGGTTGGGGTGGTTAGTATACCTTCATATGCGTTGTTTGGTTTTGCTATTTTCTCACAGGGGCATTAGTATGCTTCTTTCAAATATACATGAGAGAAATTGGTTTTCCAAATAACTATACTTGTATTCTCACCCTATGTATAAAAAACTATTTTTAGTATTTTAGGAGGACTTCATGGACCATGTTGGGTATTACTAACTCATTATTTGGGACAGTAGATGAGTTGTTGCTTTATATTTATTTTGGTACTTACTTTGGAGAATTTTGCACTTGTAATAGTTTTATTTCAAACATGCACATGGGATGTAAGTTTCTCTTATTTTATATATATCTTGGAGTTTTTTTGGATGAAACATATTATCTCCTAATCTTGTTTCATTAAAATGTGTAATTCCTCCCATTTTGTGGGACTTCTATACCCTTGGTTCTAGTCGCAACCCAGAGGCCTAATGGAGGCGGGAAATGGTGGTCATTATCTCCCTTTCTTCATTTCCAGCCAATTAGGGGCATCTTTAGTTAATGAAAGTCATGATAAAATGGTATTAGAGGAAATGGTTGAGAGAGAGGATGGATTATGGAGTTAGTCATAGTGATAATTGCATGGGTTTCTTGGGCTACAATGTTAGGTGATCATGGTGTGTGACATATGCCAGGGATGACCAGATAGGACACGATATTTTAGTCCCCCCAGGATCTAATGAAAGGACTCTAAGCCTAACTAATGATCAAGTGACACTAAAATGGTTGACATGTAGAGACCTTAAGAATGGTACATGCATCATAATGACTTGTGTTCATGTCTGGATTGGGTGTTTTGGGAAATTTGAAATGAATGGAACAAAATGAGTTAAAATAAATCTTAAATAAAATTCCATACTACTTAGGATTAAGAGTACATTATTTACCTTTTAGATATGTTGCCTAGTCTTCATCCACATGTGGATAAGGAAATTGAGGATTATCAGGATGATCTGGTTGTCTAATGAAGGGTTGATCCAGTGGAGAAGGATGACCAGTGGCAGAGAATGTTACATTATTTCCAATGGAAGGGCTTGGGAATGTATGATGCCAGTGTCCCTGAAATGGAGAAAGATAGCTGGCTCGAAGATCTTGAGATCACCATTAGTTTGATCTGGTTTCCTATAGAGTACTGGGTTCCCTTGGAAGTGATTTGGATATGTGGAGCTATGTGTTAGTGGTAGATTCATTATCTTGGTGAGAAGAAGGAGTCATACATGTTGTGGGTTGACTTTCTAAAGGAATTCCCCAGGGAGTTCCTTTTATCAACCATGAAGGCTGAGAAGAGGTAGGAGCTAATATTCTTTCAACAGGAGAGTATTTTAGTGCGGGAACATGGGATCAAGTTAATGGATCTTCTTCAAATTTTCCCATATCTCTTTCTGGATGAGGATTCTTATGTGAGACGACTTTAGGAGGCACTCCACCCTTTTATACAGTATTTTATTACTCCTTTTACGTTTCCAACATATCTTGAGGTATAGAAGAAGGTAGAGGTGATTCAAAGGATACACTCATGAGGAGGTATATCATGATAGGGGAGCCCAAAGTGTTGTTTGAGAGGAAGAGCTACCAGTGGTAGGTAACAGGCATCACGACCTTCAAGGTTTCGACCTGTAGGGAGACAAACATAGTAGTTTCCCTTCCGACCTTCTTCTTCTAGTAGTCCTCATACCCATTATGTGGGATTACGAATTTGGTTTTTCTTCTGTGGGTTCCACTAACATCTTCAGAGTCAATTCCCAGTGGCTGTTCGAGCTTAGTAAGGTGGAGGTGTACAGGTTCAGCACCATCCTCATTAGGAGTTTATAGCAAGGTCGTTTCATCACCAGGGACAACAGGCTCATGCTCCATCGGGGTGAGATGGAGAAAGTAGAGGCTGACCTTAGGGTATTCCTTCGGGACATTGAATTGGGTGTATTCATAGGGTCGGTAATTAGTAGAGGGGAAGAGGAGCTGGGTGTGGTCAGTTTCAAGTAGTAGAGGTAGTAGTTCCGATAGAAACAAATATCTTTATAGGTACAATCATCTTGTTTAGTACCCTTTATTGGGATTTGTTTCATTCTGGATCTTCAAACTCCTTTTTTCACCAAGTCTAGCCTATTCTCTAGGACTAGATGTAGAGAGACTTCATGTTCCCATGGTGCTGAGTACACCAGTCAAAGCCTAGACCAATTTGTTTATGTATGTTTCGGATGTAGGTTGATAATGGGACCACATTAGTATTTTGGAGATATTTCTTTCTATAGATATACCCATATTAGGTAATTATCAAAATCCACTGGGTGTATTCCATGAATGCTTTTGTCGACTACTTCTATAGAAGAGTTGTGTTTTGAGACATGGATGGTCGGCATGTAGTTTTCCTTAGTGAGAAAAGTTGTCTGGTGGGAAGTTGGCGAGTAGAGACTATTTTTTATTATTGGATGATTATATAGTGGAATCGGTAGATGTTGGGATATTGTATGTTCCCATTGTTGTTGGAGAGTTCCTTGATGTTTTTCCCAAGGAGGTCATGACTCTACCCCTTCGACATGATGTTGAGTTTGGGATAAACTTATAGGCCAATGCATGTCTGATTTTGATTGATCTTTATTGGATGGTGCCTCATGAGTTGCAGGATTTGAGGATTCAGATAGATGATCTAATGATTAAGTGATTTATCCAGACCAGTTTGTCACCATAGAGTACTCCAGTGTTAAGGAATATGGTAGTCTGAGGTTGTGCATAGTTTACCAGATATTGAATCAGGTGACAAACAAGAACCGCTACCCTCTTATGAGGATATACAATCTTTTCAACCAGATGATGGGATCAATTTGGTTTTATATGATTGATCTATGGCCTAGATATAACTAGTTTAGGGTAAATGAGGGTGATATCCTAAAGACTGCTTTCAGATGCAGGTATGGGAACTTCGAGTTCATTTTCATGTCATTTGTTGTTACGAACGCACCATCCATGTTGATGGTTATTATAAAATCCATATTTACTGAGTTCCTAGACCATTTCATCATCGTATTCATCAATGATATCCTAATTTTTGAAAATTCATATGAGGAGCACACTGAGCATCTTAGAACATCCTTGCAGGTTCTTCAACACCACTATCTCTACATAAAGTTGTCAAAGTGTATGTTTTGGACAAGAGAGGTGGAATACCTTGGGCATGTGGTGTCCCAGAACGGCGTGGTAGTTGACCTATCAAAGTTTGAAGCATATTTTTCTTGGAAAGAACCCAATAATATGGGAGAAGTACATAGTTTTCTATGTCTCATATGATATTATCAGATGTTTTTGCCCAATTTCTCTCATGTTTTAGCTCCATTGACAACTATGAATAGAAAGGACCAAGATTTTGTGTGGGGTAACCAGTTCAAGATACCATTTTATTGTATTAATTGGAAGTTGGTTAGTGCTCTAGTTCTCTAGTTTCTAGAGGAAGGGGTGATGTTTGAGGTGTTTTGGGATGTTTCCCATCGGGGTTTGGGATCTGTTTTGATGTAGCAGCGGGTAGCCATCTCTTTTGAGTCTAGGAAGTTATTCACCCATGATTGTAACAGTTCCACCCAAGGTTTGGAGTTAGCAGTAGCCATGTTCGCACTGATGTTGGGGTGACATTGCCTCATTGGGGAGTGCTTTGTGGTCTTCACAAATCACAAGAGTTCGATGTATTTCTTTTTCCACTGTGATATGAATCTGCAGAAGTGGATGTGGATGGAGTATCATTAGGACTACTATTTTGAGATCTCCTACACCTTAGGATAGGGGAATGTTTTGGATGATGATTTGAGTAGAAATTTATAGAAGGAGGTTGTTCTGGAATCATTAGATGATTGGAATGTGATGGAGGAATTAGGAGCCTTACACATAGATGCAGGAATGGATGGTGATAGAGGTTGTTTGTTCTAGATAACAGTGCGGTCTTCTTTGATGTAGAAAGTGGAGGAGTCTCAGTTGGGAGACTCATAGGTGGAGTTTTTTCACGATTGTGTTGGCCATGGTGATGCTTTGGAGGGATGGTCATAGGATTGTAATAATCAGATGTTGTTTAGGGGGTGGTTTTTTGTTCTGGTAGAAATGTGCAGGGGATTTCTTTGTGAGTTTCATAACTCACAATTAGAGTACAACAAGGTATTTCTAAAATGTACCATGTTTTGAAGAAACAATTTTGGTGGCCCATTATAAAATAGGAAGTAGTGGAGTTTGTGGAAATATTCTTGGTCTACCAATAGGTAAAGGTCTATCAATGTGTTCCTGATGGTTTGTTTCATCCCTTAGATGTCCCTAAGCAGAAGTGGGATGAAATCTAGAGGTATTTTGTCACAGGTTTACCCTTGGCTCAGAGAGGCTATTTTTCTATCTAGTTAGTAGTGGATCAGCTGAAGAAATTGTCTCACTTCTTAGTGATAAAGGAGTCGAGCATAGTGGATGCCTTAGCCAAGAGGTATTTGAATGATGAGGTGCATTTTCACAGAGTTCGGAGGTCTACTGTCTCAAAATGATAGGTGTGGTTTACATCATGAGTCTGTAGGGGATTACCAAATTATTTTTGCAGCCCATTATGCCTCAGTACTACTTTCCACCTACAGATATATGGGTAGATAGAGCAGACTATCTAGACATTGGTGGATAGGTTGCATGCATTCATCTTAGTCTATTCTAGATTTTGGGTACCAAACCTACCCTTTGTAGAGTTATCTTATAATAATAGTCATCACTCTTCCTTTGGAATGGATCCATTTGAGGAATTATATTGGAGACCATGTCATTCTACATTATGAAAGATGGAGGATGTGGAGATAACTATTCTTGGTCCGAACATGGTGCAAAGCATGATAGAGAAGGTTCATCTTGTTCGTGAGAGGATGAAATTAGTGCTGGACTGGTAGAAGTGACATTCCAATCACAGGAGGAGGACATTGGAGTTAGACGTTGGGGACCACATGTTCTTGAAGGTTTCCCATTGACATGGACAATAGAGGTTTGTAAGAGGGAGGTACCTTTCCCCCAGTTTTTTAGACACTTCGGGGAGTTGGGATGAGTTGACGAAGTGGTATACTAGTTGGCATTTCCACTATTGTTGGAGAGGATCCAATATGTCTTCCACAGTTCCCAGCTTCATTGGTATCTTCATGATTAATACCATGTCCTTAATTAGGTATAGATGGATATCAAGGAAAACGTGATATAAGTCGAACAACTGATAGAGATCCAAGATCATTGGGAGATAGTGCTTTTTGGATTAACTATTCCATTGGTTCTTGTGTTGTGGAGGCATGGTGGCCTATAGGAGAGTAATTTTGGGGTGAGAAACACAGATGTGTTCCTTGTACCTAGAGTTGTTTTGAGTTTTTCCTTGTTTTTGTTTTGTTTTGAAATTTGATTCTTGAAACTTTTTTTATGTGATGAGATATTTTCCCTTGGTAGTGATGTGTGTGGTGAAATGTGTGACGATGTCTTGATGCATAAAGATGAGAAAACCATATTCCTAATCAAGACTCAATAATTGTGATGTGATTAAACCTATGTGGGCATGTCAGTACCACCCAGAGTAGATATTATATTGACATGGATGATGTAACTCTCTGGTTTTTGTGATCAAATAGGGTGGTTTATCATTGAATGTTGATGTGTTTGGATGTTAGAGGTGTTTAAAGTGTAGTGATATCCTTGAGAGTTATCTCACATGGTGGTTGTTCGGACCCATTTTTCTCATAGTCTTGGTTTTGGATTCTCAAGGATTAGAATCATTTGAGAGGTATTTAATGTAAAAGTATCTACCTTCCCATTTTATTGCATTGTGAGTTTGGTTGTTGGAAGTTCTTGGAGGAGTCTCGAAGGGAGTTTAGAGAATTTTAGTTTTTAAAATCCAGATATAGGGAGGTTATACATAGTGTAACTTGATTTTATGTTGTGATTTTTTCTTTTGCGGTTTTTCTAGGAAAGCTTCATGACGTGCAGCCTTTTACACGGTGTGAAGTAGGGATTCACAACATGTTATATTTATGGGTTTTAAAAATAAAATAAAATCAAGAGGAGGCAGATTTCAGAAACTGAACCCTGGGTGTTACATGACGTGAAAGATTATTACAAGTCATGTAATACCATGACCAAGTTCTATTTTAAAAAATTATTTTGGGCTAAAATTTCTTTCACTTGAACTTTTTCTCTCCTACCTATCATTCTAGAAAAATTGTAAGAGAATCAAGGAGTTATTCAAACCCTCTTCCTCACTCTTCAATCTATTAATCTCGGTAATCATTCTTTGGTGATACGTGGTGGTCCAGGGTATGGTCTCCCTTCGATTTCTAGCAGTTTCCCTTGGTTTGGGGCTCATTCTCTTCTATGTCTCCACAATGTGCCATGAAATATGCTTATCCATGATTCATAATGGGTATCTCTATGTTTTTATTCGTGTGGTGGTGTTGTTGAATCCTCGTATGGATTCAGATCATGTGGGATAGGTGATCATAATACTGTTACATGATTTGTTCTTAGGAGAAGATTTCTGAATCCCATTCGTGGTAGGGATTCCCATTTCTTTCTTTATTTGTGCATCATGTGGGATGAATTTTTATTTTATTACCCTAGGATTATAGTTGTTCCAGTTTAATCAAAGATAAGAACCATATATTTGAATTTAAAGTGTATAGGTTTTTATTTTATAATTTTAACATCTTTGCTTATTTTGTGTGATACTGTGGTTATACGATCTTAATTTCCTACTAAAAATGGTTGTTGTTGGTGTCTTTGTTTGTGATAGTTATATCTATTTTGTGTTCTTCTTTGATTTTGGTTTTTTTGGTATCACCCTAAAAGGAAACTGGTAAATCACATACACTTGGCTAATAAACATATGCCCTAGAATTCCCCAATTTCTATGAAAACCCCTAAATTAACAAAAAGAATTAAATAAGGGATTCCTCATTAAATCCTGATTTTTTTATTCTTTGGTATAGGGTTGATGGTTTTCTGGGATAGTGTGGTTGTGTGTGTGGGGAATATGGAATGTAAAGTGTCTATGTTGTGATGTGTGGATATGCTCTAGTTTGTGTTGTGGTACATTGGTGAATCACATGTGTGTGATGTGGGTAGGTTTGGGTGGTGTAGCGGATGAACTAATAGATGATACATAAAACTGAACATTTAAGGGAATCATAGATTTATAGTTTTATTAATTGTGTAATTTTTTAGTAGTGTTGTGTAGTAGGGATGCAATCAGGTTGTGCTTTGGTTATGTTGCTTGTTATGTGATGTTCTTGATATTTTCTCAAATAGTAATGGAATTGAAAAATAAATGATTGATTAACAAATTTTGGGAATGTATTGGGTTGGTTTGGTTAATTGAATGGATAAATTAATTGTTAATGAATAATGGTAATGATTTAATAAAAATATTTAGGAATTGGAAAGTAGTTGTGGATTCTTTTGTGGTGATGGAATTTAGAGGTAGCATCGAAGTTGGATGTTTTGTAATCTGGTTTTTTGTTTGAGAACCCATAGGTTGGGCATGATTGTTTGGTATTATATCTATATATGCATGTATTTTCCTTGTTATTTCTATATGAACCCCAACCTAGTTGAGCACTACAAGCCAAACACCCTCATCGTCATGAGGGAGGGTGTCTTCCCCAAACATCCTAGTAGGAGGATGGATGGATGGATACTAGTTCTTCTCTAATCCTTCTTCTAGGTGGTGGAAGCACAAGATTCTTCCAGAAATTTCTGGTTTGTGGGGCCTATATGTGTGTGGGTGAGTTGTTTTTTCCCTGGTGTATTCAGGATGAGATGTGTTGTGCTTTCCCAGGTGTTTTAGGGATGAGACTTGGTATGTTGCTCAGGTGTCTATGAGTGGGATGTGATGTGGTATGGGGCCTATGTGTTTGCAGGTATGATGTTATGTGGATCATGGCCTCAATGATGGGATGAGGTGTGGTTGTGCGTCCCAGGTGTGTGTAGGCAAGATGTTGTGTGGTGTATTCAGAAGAGGTGGGAGCGCAATGACATTTTTCGTTAGGGTATGAGAGTGGATAATCAAGGAGAAAGTGGTGCGAGTTACCCTATCATCGATGTGATTATTATATCACTTCACTTGACATGTGTTATTTGGTGAGGATTCCTTGGTGAGGTTAGGGTGGTTAGTATACCTTCTAAGGTGCTTTTTAGTTCTATTGTTTTCTCACAAGGGCATTAGTATGACTCTCACATATGCATGAGAGACTTTGGTTTTCCTAATGATTATACTTGTATGATCAACCTACATATATAAAAATATTTTTAGGTTTCTAAGAGGACTTCATGGACCATACTGGGCATTACTATCTTGGGATTTGGGACAGTTGTTGAGTCACTAATTTATCTCTCTTTTGGTACTTACTTTGGAGACTTTTTCACATGTAACAATTTTATTTTAATCAAGCATGTGGGATGAAAGTTTGTTTTATTTTATATATATATATATATTGGAGTAGCTTTTGGATGAAACATATTATCCCCCCAATCTTGTTTCTTTAAAACTGGCAATGCCTCCCATTTTTTGAGACTTGTATACCCTTGTTGTTGGTCACCACCTCGGGGCCTACTGAAGGCAGGACTCAGGTGTTATTATCTACTTTTCTTCATTTCCATCCTAGGAGGGGCATCTTTAGAGGGTGGGGCCATGAAAATGACAATGTTTCTAGTGTAACCATAACCTGGTAACCACTCGAGGACCCTATGTGATTAAAAATAATCACATAAATTAAAATTAAACCCATAAATAAAAATTGAAATCATACCTCATTCAATTTTGATCAAAAAATACATTTCAATCATCATCGATGATTATGACTTGATGAAAATGAAATAAAAAACTATAGATAATCCACGCATGTAACTAAATATTATAGGGTCATTGATCGTTCATTTTTTAGTGCTATCATGGATAAATAATTAAGCCATCAGTGTTCATAGGATCACCGTGACATCGTTCCTTCATTCCTAGAAGAAGAAATTGGATAAGGGTGTTCAGTTATTCACATCCTCACTATAGGATGTGGGATAAAGGAGATAAGTTCACTAAATTAAACTAACAGAATAGTCCCTTGAAATATATTCTTTATCGTCTTATATAGTCAGGTTGGTACTTAATAAAATTACATTTATGACCCGAGATAAGTATTGAATTCTAAATAAGCAGTAAACGACATGTATGACACAAGACCCATGTCATAATCATTAAAAATATTTTATCACATACATATAAAATTACAGTATATTATGTGATAAAATATAACTCTTCAACTTGACTAGTGTCTCCCATAAAATATTAAATGAACCTTAAATAAATATTCATTTATAAAATATTTTCTATTTTTTATTCACTTAAAACTTGTGAATACCTAGAGTAAATAAATTCAGCACTTAATATAAAAAACATGAATAATAATGAATATATTTATTTTTTTGATCGTTTAATATCAAAAATAACTCATCCCCATAATGGGGACAACTATTTCCTAAACTCTAATTCTAATGAATTTTTCAATCATCTAAATACATTTTGTGTGTGACAATTTAGGCCTTTTATCTTACTAGAAGTGAGTCATACTCACAAAAAAATAATGGTATCTAGAAACCCATATTTCACCTCAATGAGATAAGTTTTATTCATAGTAATGAAAAACTACTTTGAACACACACTGTATAATATAATCTCTCTATTTTTTGATATATCATAAAGAAGGATGCACATTTTATGTTATCATACTATGTTGAGTTATTATTTTATGAACTTATGAGATAGACTTACCTTATTTTACCAAGGTCATGAGATTAATAAATTTACTACCATACATTTCATTATTTCTTTAAAAAAGTGTAAAATTATATCCTGATCATTCAATTTATGTCACACCATCAATGATTCACCAAATGCAAGAAACCTTACTACAACATAAATACCATGTTATTCATTTTGCATCAAATTATGTGATAAAATGATACACAATGATAATGATATCAATTCAATAGACTAATACACATTCTCATACATAGTAACATCCAATAACAACTAAAACATGTGATATTGTTATTAGCGGGATAGTCATCATGACATCCTTTACTTGATATCACTAAGTTAGACTGTTTGGAGAATAATTATCAATTATTATGATCCCCCTACACTTGATAGTCATAAATTATCTATGTATCATCAACATGATGTATTTAGGCCATAGGATATGTGTTTTAAGATTACCATCATTTTATCTCAAGGTCTGTATTATAGTTTTCAATAGCTACCACCTTTTGATATGATAAATAATCTATGGACATTTCCATGTTAATAATTCATGTATAAGAATAAACATTATTATGGTAAGTTTAAATCATTCTTAAATCTTCACATAAATGATATTGTAATTGAAATTTTATGTATAAGTTGGGTATTGGGAACTATAATTCCCAAAACTCCCACTTTCACTAGAGAAAAATTTCAAACTATTAACCCATTACCTCTCACATGGTAGGTTCATGATTTGGCTATGTAATGGATTTAATCATTTTTCAAGGCATTTTTTCTATATGTCCACTCTAATATCTATGAATTTATCTCCTTGAGTAAAAATCATCAAGATATGATAACCCTATGTACATATATATATTTTTCCTCTATCATAATCTCAACATCTTGGATTGAATGTTTGGTATGATTCAAATAAATGGAAAAAATTATTATATAATTTATAATGGTTATTTATCTATATAAGATTCTTCAATGTACTCAGTATATATAGATATGGCTACAGATGGATTTAATGACCCACTCTCACTCAATACTTTAATCTAACTAACATATTAGATCTAACTAATCCATATGAGGACTAGTTTGTGTCCCTTTATAACTAGTGTTGCTTCCTCTCCAAGTACTGAGTATATATCAGTTATACTTTCTCAAGTACCGTTGGTTATCTTCAATTACTTCCTATGAAGTTCCTCTATATTTACTTGACATTTTCTTAACACAATTTTTCTTGAGAAATATCGTATCTGGTATATATCATGAAATATGTTATAAATCCATTTTTGAATAGTATTAAATTCTAATCATCATTTGTATATCCTCATATGTCTCATAAATTTCTTCTTGGAGTGATTTATTCCATATGAAATTGGAAATAATTCTCTGTTGAATTATTCTAAATTGTATTTTTTTATACCTTGTGAGTATATGTACTTTTAATTGGTCTAATAAACCCTTATATTTACCTCAGTATATCATTTCCAAATGAACTTGGGTTATTAATTTAAGTCAATCTTTACAGGGTTACATTCAACCCTGTCTTAATTAACTATAAGAGTAATAACTATTTTCTATATGCTATGAATATATTTTCCTTAGAAAATTATGGTACTCCAACTAACATCTCATAGACATATGGTAAAATTATATTTAAAATTAATATTCTATTATCATGATGCTTGTATTAATAAAAAATGGGTCTATAAAACATGAATTCAATGTTGGCATTCTATAGTGCCACAAATCATTTCCAATTATGACTTATATACATATTATATAAGGTTTCCTTTATTGGATGTGGTCTTGAAAACCAATTACTAATATAATGATCAATAATAGTTTCTATGATATGTAAAATTTTATTTTATTTAAGTACGATGAATAGTTATAAAAATCAATCCTTATTGGTACAATGATTACACCACCCATGTATAGTTTCTCTTGAATGACCACCAATAGATTTACCTCAATTACATAAACATCCAATATAGATATTTGATTTTGACACATAGAATCCATTTTTTCTAAAATCATAATAACTTTTCATATTGTCCTTTTATTACTTACCTCTTCCTTATATGATTAATTTTTTTAAAATAATAATTTATCACCTACCATGGTGGATATAAATCCAAATTTCTGAGTCTATTCATCTTATATAGTATGCGTCTCTAGAGAAATTCCCCCTATTTGAGATCTTGTGGAACTTGATATTATGCCAAATACTTGCGTGTGTAGTTCCTTGAATTTATCTAAGACAATATTTCTCTAACTATGTCAAAATGATATGTAAAACCTTTTATATGAATATAATCTATTAATTTACTACAACATTTCTGTCTTATTAATTTATGTAACCACCTTAAAAATTTAGGATGATTACCTCATATGTACCCTGTTTTTTTCTTGATTCATGTTTCTTTATTGGATTCGACTTAAACTCATTTCATATTAACTTTTTTTTGTGAAATTATGGATTTATATCATTTTATAACTCATATGATATTCAGTATTAATTATAATTAGAACATGTTTATGTATTTATACCATTATCTTTGAATCATTTCGTAAAAATTCAATGGAAGGCTAATTAGGACATGTAAGTCTCATCTTTGGTCCTCCTTGTACTTACATCATAGTTATTATTTGTATGAGAACATGCGAGTTTAGAAATATATCCACTCTAAATTCTAATGATCGATTAGCCCATATAAGAATCATCACTGATCCTCATTTTACTAACCTCTTTACTCGCTTATGTATAAATAAATGTGAGTTTAGGAATAAATCCTATCTATATTTTCATGATAAATAAATGATTGGTTAAAATATTTTTCATCTCATATGACCTAAATAACTCATATATTATATCTATACATATTTTTTATTTTAAATTTACATTCAATAAATTTTTTAATGAAATCTCATGAAAAATATAAACTTACTTCTAACTTCAGCATAGAATAGTTTTTGCGGTCATTCCGAACTATATCTAGAATCTTTTTAGATAACCATTATTCCAAAATATATATTTATCTAAAACATGATAAGTAAATATATTGATAATACTTAATGTTTTTATATATAAACATTCTAAACAAAACCCTGATTATATTCTTGAAAAGTAAAATTAGTTTTATTTGACTAAGAATTATCTTCCCTTAACTGAGTATTACTAAGACTCGTGTTTTATATTAATTATTGGTTAATGATGATTAAAGTATTTCTAAACTACAACATGAGTTTAAAAAACTTCAAAAAACATTAATTATTAAAATAAATAATTCCTTATTGTGTCCAATGGATAAATAATATAAACATTTTGGTAATACTCAACACTAAATAATAGGTAAACTATAATCAATCAGTTTGAAAAAATGGAAGTCTTGTTCTTCTCGATACTAACCTAGGCGTAACCCTACTTGACTACATAGAGAATTCATATCACTTATAATGTTTCAAAATGTACTTGGTTAATGGATTTATATCTAAATGTGTGACACAAATATAGAATATAATACTCATAAATTAAATAATGATATCACATGAAATACTGAATATATATGAAGTTGAGGCCTCTAATTGATTCTACTTAAATTCATTACCGTTTCTCTTATAGTGAACTATATTTCCACATGTGAAGGAAATACCCTAATATTCGATGATCTCCCTATTTATATCTAGGTCCTTAAAAGAATTTTTTTAATAAGACTTTAGAGTTGTACATTCCATTGGATTTTTCACCCATTATTTTTGTCACCATAGAAACCAAGGATTCTTCTTTCATTAAATTCTTATCTTCTTTGAAAACCTTAACCAAAATATATTTAATTTGTTTCTCCAAACTATTCATTTTATAATTCCTAACACTACTATAGTAACTGGGTGATAAGAATTATATAATGAGACAAATTTAAATTTCATTGTTTGACTTTAACATTAATTATTTAAATTATTTAATGTACTCTTTCATCTTGAGTATAGGAGGACTAGTGAAAATTTAATATTTCCATCCATAAATGATTAATGGGACCATAATAGCATTAATTTCATTCTTCTATTTCCCTTTTCATACTTATTGGAGAAGGGATGACATGGTATAAGAAATCATGTCCTCATGTTACTTTCACAGCTCATCCAACACTAATGATAACATTATGATGATAATATCAAATGAATCACTCATCTGTCTCCAATAATCTTCCTTTTTACCCTAAATTTCTTCTTATGGTGGATCATCAAGTAGTGGAGACTCAATCACATATAATTTATTTTTAAATTATAGAACAATGTTCAAGAACTTGTACCAATCTTGATAATTAAATTTGACTAGGATTTGTTCTCTATCTAGAACTGATCACAATGAACTTATGTTATAAATTTTCATTTATCTACAAAAAAACATTTTCATATTAATACTTCTATTATGATTACCGGTTATTAGAAAATACAGATTTATTATTCTTAAATGCCTATCAATATTTTATAAAATCCCAGTAACCCTAATCTATAATATTTGGAATACTAAGACGCTTCAGTATTATAGTGGAATGGATATTTAAAACTTCTACTCGTAGTCTAAGATTTTGCTACACTAGTAATTATAGAGTTTCAAGGTGGTCTTTTTTATGGCTAACCATATTAAATATTAAATCCTTTACCAGTTGAGTGGAGTCCCATCTCTTATAAAGGATATCTTTGAGTTAATTAATGATTTTCCTATAAAATTAAACTCAGAAATATATGGATATTTATTTTATGGTACTTTTTTAGTCAATCCACCACTTTAATAAGAACTCCCCAGTAGTAGGATATTCCCTAAACTAGGGAATCCCATCACATTAAATGTACTGTTTTTTTAGATTCAATTGATGGATAGTGTTAAAGGATCAATATTTTATTTGATGTTTTTATTGTTTTTTTATGATGAATGGAATCTATTTATATTTATAATTATTTCTCTATTTCATCATAGTCATATGTTAGACATGATTAAATAGAAAACATTCACCGTGCATGTTCATTTTATTTATGCATGCTTGTTTTTTTATTTTATGTGATCATCTCTAAAATGTACACACATATAATTAATAATCCATCCATAAACAAATAAATATAGTGACTAATTTGGTTGATCCATTGATTAAATAATTGATCAACTGAGACAATAGGGGTAATTCATTGAGTCACTTAGGACTCAAGTTGTAACGCTCACCCCAACCAATGAAATTTAATCCTGTATTTTATTTCTATAAATCTTGGCATGAAATGAATATTAATTTATACTCTTCAATATACATAATTATTCACATTAATATGAGGGGTATTGGGAATGCAGGATACACATAAATACGAGAAACTGTGGACATTAGTATATTACACATATAACGAGGGAGAGAGTGATTCACTGATAATAAATTAATATTATTTATTAAAAATAACACATTCATTAAAATAATTAAATAAATAAATAAAAATACTAGACATACATTTTCAGTCCCTCTCATGATTATAAGACACACAAAATACTTACAATATAAAATACATACAAAATACCTACGCATTTTTATTCATGTGTAAACTCTTATGATCCCAACCCTATTACACCATTTATAGAACGATGACCTGTAAATGATTCACTGATAGTCTCTATTACTTCACTATATATATATATATATAATGTTATTAATGTTTAACCAAAAAATACAAATTTCGAACATTGGATCACCATTTCACATCCAGCTAAACTTATATCGAAGCACCATCAGAGGATTTATAAGCACTATGACTCCCTCCCAATGAATTCATGAAAATATAAAATTAATTTGGATTAAATAATCACACAGTCTCTCTAATACAACTTTTTGGTACCAGGCTGTAACAAAATCCTGAGAATAAGGTAAATAATTTTTTTATTATTTGTTTTACATCTTGACGTTGTTTCAAGTGTAACCACAACCTAAAAATCACCATACGAGCTCATGTTATAAAAAATAATCAAAAAATAAAATAAAATCAAAACCCTAAATCAAAATACAAATAATACCTCATTTTATTTTGATCAAAAACTCATTTCACTAATCTTTTGAGATTGTGTCTTGAAGTAATCGAAGCTAAAAACCTCTAGTTAATCCACACAAACTTTGAAATATTGTGAGATCATTGATCATTAGTTTTTTCATGCTATAATTGATATCCAATGAATCCTTTTATGTCAACATGATATATGTAACAAAGTACATTCGGTCTAGGATGAATAACATGGATTGAGGTGTTTAGTTCTTCACTTTCACACTATAGGGTACGAGAGAGAGGATAAAAGTGATCTAGAATTCAAGTGATTAAATATTTACTCACATTTTAACATCTCTCTACTTATATATGTAGGTTTATAATTATCAAAATTTCACTTTGGCCCCTGATAAATATAACCTTTTAAATAACTAGTAAATGACATTTATGACCTAGTAACCTTATCCTAAACATCATAAATATTTTATCACATACTTGTAACATTAAATATGTTACATAATATAACATGATTCATTTACTAAACATTTATGTCTGAAAAAATATTTAATAAGCTTTCAATAAATATTAATTTAAAAAATATTTTGTCTTTTGTATTCACTTAAAATATGTGAATACCTAGAGTAAATAAATTAACAACTTATTATTAAAAATCACATAATAATTAATTTATTTATTTGTGGTGATCATTATAACTCAGAAATAAACAAACCCTCACCTTAGTTCCCTACATTTCCTAAACTCTAATTCATAAAAATTGGTTAAGTTTCAGAATACACTTTCTATGTGGCCCTCTTGGTCCTTATCTCGATATTAATGATTCATGCTCACAAGCCCCATGTGGTATCCAGAAACACATCATGAACCCTAAGGAGATGAGGTATAGTCATATAAATGAAAATATGTTATGAAAACGCACCATGTAATATAATATCTTTGTCCTATTATTTCTCATAATGTAGGAAACAATCATTATGTCATCATTCTCTCTTGCTTTATTTTTTATGACCTCACTAGACAGAAAAACATTATTTTAACAAGGATATTGATTTGATAAAAGTACTAATATATGGGTCAATTAGGCCTGATATATCTCCTACTTTATAGAAGTGATTCAAACTATATTGATTATTAAATCAACGTAATACTAACAATGATGCGCTCAACACAAGATACCATGCCACAATATAAATATCATGGGTTTCATAATGAATTAAACTACAGAATAAAATTATATACAATGATAATGATCTTAATTCAAGACACCAATACACATGATCATGGATTTGAACAACTAACAACACCTAAAACATGTGGTGTTACTATTAGCAGGTCAGTCCTCACGATCTCCTTTACTCAAGATCACTAAGTATGAACTTTATGAGAATAAGTATCAAGGATTATAAACCCCAAAACATAACATTAAAACATCATGTCGACCCCATAATTATGATGTGTCTATACTATAATAATTGTTTTTGATTATTATCATTTTATCTTGAGGTTCTCATTATAGTTAGGAATTTATACACAGTTTTGTTATGATAAATATTCTAAGGGAATTACCTTGTTAAATAGCGGATAGAAAGGTATCAAAAACATTATAGTAAGTCTATACCATGTATAAATACATGTATACATGATATGTTAGTTGAAAAGTACATAAAAAATTAGTTCTATAGAACCTGAATTCAAATAAAATTAATAATTTAATTTATATAAATTGAATTTTTTTTTTCATTTTACTACTGACCAAGCTCAATATTGATCATTTACTTATATTGTGTTTCCATGCCTAACTATTTTTAGTTTAGTCCCCTAAAAAGGTAAATTTAATATTATTTTGAATAGATTTTATTATTTTTAATTTATCTTTATTATTATTTTATTTTATTATAATTTTTACAATAGTTTTTTTAATAATTGTTTTGCTGTAAATTTTTTGAATTATATTATAATTTTATTGTGTAGTAATTAAGTAATAATTTTTTTTATAATTTTGTGACGTTTTTAAAATTATAAAATATTTAATATATAAATATATATATATAAATGTATTCATATTTATTCAATTAAATAATAAAAAACTAATAGTTTCCTTGTTAAAACATAAAAAATTAAAAATTGTAGTTTAATATTTATTGTTTTTCCAATATATATATATGTTTTTGAAATAAATATATTATAAATAATAATATTTAATTATATTTAATTCTATGTTAATTTTATTTTATAAATTTAGATAGGAGAAATAATTATTTATTTTCATTGTCAATGAATTAAATAAATTATATATTAAATAAATATAATTGAAATAATAATATTTAGTTATAGTTATAATATGAAACTTATTATTGATTTACTATTAAATGGACTAATTGATATGGATGTACTATTAGACACCAATAGACACCAGCAAGGGAGTTGATTTGTTACTACACACACTAGTTCAAAGCCACTCCCACCTATTATATCCTAGTTCCATCCTTACATATACAAACCAATTCAATAATAAAAGCACATAAATACTACCTATAAGGTTCATTTCAACAATTAAGACAAGATATCATAGAACACCTTGTATAACAATGATTCTAGATTGAAAAGCCTCCAAGTCCATCCTCAAAAACTAGTTTCTCACAATACTCGATTCCCTCATTTCAACATCACTATTTTAGTTTGTTGCATCTAACACTCAATATCCTAACACATGATATTTATGGTGGGAAAACTTACACTCGAACATCCTAGTAGACAAGATAATTAAATTGTTTCACCATGGGATTGTTATCCCCACCAATAATAAGTTTATCAAGAACACCTTTTTATGAAAAATTCTCATGGATAAGTCACATGAAAAAAATATAGTGCCTTTTCCATTGGAAGTTAGAATAAAATTTTATAATGGATCTTCCTTATCATGTAAAGGATAATTAACACACACCCAAGAGTTTTTATAAATTCCCTAAATGGGAAAAACACCAATCCTGGTAGTGCATGGTACCTATCAATTTCAAATTGGGGTAGAAATAACAATCCAATAGGGAAGGACCAACCAGACCTTCCTTTTATGATAAGATCTAAATAAAAACTTTATCCTATATGAATACCAATTATAAGTATCCTTATCCAAATTTCTCCACTCTTCCCAAAGCCTATGTGTCAATCTAAGGAATGTGATCAAGGGGAACCCTAGCATATATAACTTTTCAATGTTGTGAAATTCATCAGGAATATTTCTCAAAAAAAGTGTAGTAAAATATTCAAAGGGAGGATGTCAAAATGAAACTTAGATAGAGGTTATTCAACATTCATAAAAAGAGTATTTTCTCACTTTATTCGTTGTTTTCTTTTCTAAACTACTACACTTAATTAATTATAACTGACCATGCTATAAAAATTAGTTCATGATCATTTTCTTGGATAAAATGATCTTTGAGGGAATTAGTTGTGGTGGGTTCTTAATTTTTAATAAAATACTTTTTTTTTCAATTTATGATTTCAGATTTTACTTTCTCTATTTCTTTCAAGTATTTTTACTTTTTATCATAGGCATTTCAATAAAAAGATTTTATTATTACAATTAATTTCTACTAATTAATTTTTTTACCCTTATATAATAGATTTAAAGATTGAGATAAGTTTACTTTGGAGTCAAAATTCATTGATTTTTTATGAAGATATAATTTTAATGCTGTCTATTTTTATCAAATTAATTTTCATTAATAGTTGAATATATTTCATGAAAATTAGAATTTCTAAACAATTCATTGGTTGATGAATCTCAATAGGGATTTAATATAGATTGGTGAATGTTTAGATCATAAAATAGTTAAAATAAAAGTCTAGAAAAATATTTTTAAGTACTTGTATCAACTAAGTCCCCCTTATCCTTATTTCTACATTTTTTTATTATTTTCTCCATTTCTCATGCTTATTCGCTATTTAAAATTTCATATTCCATCACTACCTTCTAAAATTACTCATTTTCATCATAAACTGTTCTTAATTTTTTTTGATGCCACACTTCAATACTTGTTATTCCTTACACATATTTTTAGCACAAAATATTTGTAGAAAAACTTCCTGCATTATTTCAATATGTGAAATAGAGATAAATCTATTCAAAATATTCACTTACCTGTTAATATCAAACCTTAAATTATTTAATAGATAGTTTAGGT
Source organism: Viscum album (assembly GCA_963277665.1). NCBI lineage: Eukaryota > Viridiplantae > Streptophyta > Magnoliopsida > Santalales > Viscaceae > Viscum > Viscum album. The sequence goes on from OY728120.1 coordinate 1,250,428,992, forward strand.
TAAATAAATATTTTTGGAGTTCCTTAATGAAATGATGTTTTAATCTTCTTATTAATATATACATCCCTCCATTGGTATAGTATCCATTACTTCATACAATGTTTCATATCATCATCCATGATAGTTTGTGTCACAGTTTTCATTGAAAATAGGGAACTATGGCCCTGGTTTAGTATCAAATATAACCTATTTTGACTAACTTATTGCATTCCATACATATATAATATCACACATTCCAATTCTATGATTCACCATTCTTGATATGGATCATGATTTTCTCATAAATTATTATTCATCTTTCACCACATGTGAATGCTTCGTAGGAAAATTCAATATTAATTCAATTATTCCAAAAAATTCATTCAACTTTTATATGGATTTATAATACTTCCAAAAGAACCCAGTATATACCAATACTCTTTATAACTGAAGAAACAACCATGTCTTAACTTTTTAATCACTCAAAAAAAAATTTTGAGGCTCTTCCACAAAATATAATTATGCCATATATCTCTTATATCAATGTAAAAATACTCCTAATTATTATATTTCCATGTTTGTTATCTCCAATTCATGCCAACATAACCCCAAATTATCACCACTAGGTTCACAAAAATACAACCAATTTTCTTTATCATAATCAAAATTCATAACATTATAAAAAAATTCAGACTATATTATCACAATGATTTATAAAATCCATATCCATTCATCCTTGTACCCATTTTAATTATGCAGCGTATTTCACATGATATCCTCATTATAAAAAAAATATGTATACTAATCTCCAAACCAATAAAATATTCATTACATAAACACACTAAAAATATTTACACACTGTACATATCAAGGTTTTTAACAAATCCAACATAATCCATTTATTTTAAACTCTTTTTAAAAAAATTTAAAACTTTCCTTGGTTGATGTAAGTGAGGGTGTGTTTTGTGATCATATTAGTATGGTATGTATTATTGATATTAAAATATAGTGGTTGAAGTATGGCAGTTTTTTGGTAGTTTGTTGTGACATTTGGAAACTAACATGGGTTATATACTGATTTGGGGTAAGATTGTGGGGGTATATGAAAATGAATGGATAACATGTTTGAGAATATTTGGACAGTGAAGGTTGAGTTTACCTTACATTAATCTAATTGGATTATTTTAAATATAATTATTCTGATCATATAATAGTTTTTTTCTCTCAATTTAGGAAATGATGTTTTGATATTAATTTTCTAGGGGTGTGGTCTCTTAGGAAATTTATTATTATGGATTGGGTTAAAGGTTTTTATAGTGATGATTGATAAACATTTGAATGATTTTATACTGTACAATAACATAATTAGATGATAGTTACATTTTTTATAGTTATTTAGAGTGGATATGGTATTTTGGGAGTGATATAATTCATTGTAGTCAAAAGAAAATAATTTTAGTGTTTGTTAAAAATATAGTCATTGTGATTTTTAAGATGGATTTTTTTGTTTATGTCCAGTTTTGATTTATTGTTGTATGATTACAATTTATATATTATACTATATTTTTTAAAGGTGTATCTATCATGGAGATACTATAATTTATTTTTGTTTAATGATTTTTTTTATTTTCATGTTTCAAGATTTAAATATTTGAGGTTTGAGATTGTATGGTGGAGGATTGAGCTTTTCATGGATAGAATTTTTTGTAAGAGTGTTTATTAGAGAATACTATAATTCTATATTGATAGTTCAAATGGGTATTAATGTAATTTGTTTTTGAAATGTAAATTGTTAATTTTATTTTAATTGAAAATTTAAAAGGGTTATCATGAAAATAATTATTTAGAAAAATATTTATTAAGTTTTTATTATTGATGGAATATTTTAAAAATTATTTTAAATAACTATAAAACATGAATTATAAAAAATTATGATTTAAATTTAATGAAGTGTTATTTGTTATTTAAATCATAGTATTTTACAAAAATTATTTCTTATTTTTATGGTATTTACTAAATGAGTTTCAAATTGAAATTGTTTTATTAATATTAGCAATTGAATATTTTTATACTAAAATAATTAAGGATAATATACTTTTATAATAATTTTTTTAATCATATATTATCTATATATATTTTCTGTTATTATAGATTTATTATTATATATAAATATTATAAATTTTTGATTGATGGATATAAAAATAAAAGAAGGTGGGTGTGATCAACAAGGAATTTCCCTTAGTGAAAGATAATAACTGTAAAAAAATTTTGGAAAGTGAATAATACTAAATAGTGTTAAGATAATATATTAAAATTAATGTGACGTGGTTACATAATGAGGATTTATGATTGGTTTGAAATTTTCTTCTATAAAATGAAAGTGGAGCAATTCATATTTTATACAACCCCAAACACTCTCATTTCTTCTTCATTTGATGGAATCATCTTGAAGATAATTGGAGTTTGAGAATAGATAATTATTAATGAAAAATATTCAAAATTTATCAATCTAGTAATCTTGTTACAAGGATTAAGTGATAGTTTACTACTGCAACATCCCTTATTTTTTAATGGGACGGAAATTTTAATGGAATTTTAAATATTAGTTTGGTTGATGGATCAAATTTTGAATTGATCATAAAAATGAAATTAAATGAGTTAGAACACTTAAAAGTATTTTTTTATACATTTAATGTGTCCTAGAGGGTGTCCTACATGTTTTAGGACCATACCATGGTTTCGAGACCTAAAATAGATGTTTTGGAAAAGACATCATAGGTGAAAAGTTAGTACTAACCATGCGATGTAAACTGTGAGACCTGTTTTATTTGATATCATGATTTATGTAACAATTATTTATAGCCTAGTAAACTATATGGAATGGTTCATTTGATAAATGGTAGTAACATGGTTGGTGCATAGTTTTTCTAATCATACACGTCAACCATGCAGTATGGAGTGCTTTTGGACAGTGAGCTCAAACGGTCTGCACACGGTTTTCCAAACTGTGAAGAAAAACCATGTGAATCATTATAAGGATGGAAATAGACATTTTAACCTATAGAATTTAATTATAACTTCTCTCTTTTTCCTTCATCATTTCCCATGGTAGGAAGCTACTTATGCTCCCCTATCATCCTCCTATAGTCTTTTATGGATCTTCTCTATCTGAAATTAGAATCGACCATTGTTAATCTCAATGGTTTTCCCTAGGTAATTATATGGGTCCTCTTTATTCCCTTATTATTTTATATCACCATTTTGGATGTTATTTCCATGTGATATCTTATGCCCTGTTTCCAGTGCATTTGTCTATTTCTATAATTAATCTCATTTTGGCTTGAATCAAATCATGAGGATATTAGAGTAAAGAATTATTGGTATAAGGTAGGTGGTCTATGTATTTTCCCTTAAGGTATTATCATTTATGTTATGTATAATTTTTCCTCACATTATAATTTCCATGAATTTATTGAAAATTATGAAATACCTTAAATGGATCATCTAGAACTTTCCTAGAATGTTTTCAAAGTCCTTATTCTTGGTTAGAGGTTGAAAAACTCAACTCAAATCACCCCATGGGTGGGTTAGATCATATGTCTTGATAACCATTTATCCTTATGACCAAAACAACACAATGGTGTGTTTATATTATCCTTGATTATTGATGTGATCAAATGATCACATTATAGTGGTAAAAATTGTTTTATGGAATGTATCATTACATGGTCCTCCTTCAATAGTAATTAAATTTAATTGAATGGTCAGGATTAATTTTATCTTGGTATGGATATATTCCACATCCTATTCCTAATTATTAAATGTTCATTACAATTTATTATGTTATGATTTAAGTGATGTCAGAAATAATGTTCCTTTTTCATTTATTGAAAATTTTTATTCAAGATGTTCCTCATTATTTACATTAATTGTCATACATGACACTACCATTTAATTATTACAAGTTTTTGGAAAAGATGTTACCCTTTATTTATTAAATTGAACTCAAAAAAAATTACATGCCCCATGATTATTATTAGAGCTTTCTAGACATGATGTTCCTTATTATTTCCAATTAAATTAATTTTAATAGCCCCCATACTATTAATTTTTGAATTATTAGGCATGGTGACCATATCAATACTAATTGAACATGTTGGACATGGAATTATTTTCCAGTATTTTATTATTATTATTATTATTAGTTAAAGGATTTTGAATGGAATCCCTTAATATTCATCTAAAACTATATTGAATGACAACCTTGATCATTTATTTGAGACCGCTGGTCATGGAATCCAATAACATTCATCTAAAATCATTGGTCATGATGACCCTATATCATTTATTTTAGACCATTAGTCATGGATTCCCTTATAATTCATCTAAAACTATTTTCAAGACAACCCATTTCATTTATTTGAGGCCACTAGGCATGATGTCAGGTATTTAAAGTATGATAATTTTATGTTATCCTTATATGATGTCTTGGTCTTAAGCCATAGGTCTTTACCAATTCATATATATCTTTATATACATTCATATATATATATATAATGGAATGTAATAAGATATTTTGAATTAGGCCGAAGTAGGTATAGTCTTCTGCATGTTCCACGGGGAACCCAATCTGACACATGTTATATTTTTATTCATTACACTAATTATTTTTATACATGAGCACTATTTAATTATATTATCAATGACTAGATATTAATTAAACACCATTAGTTATTGTTTACAAAGTAATATCACACCCTATCTGAGCCATCATTGGGTACCCGTACGGATACCATCGTTTCATGTTAGGGCATATATTGTTCTTACTTTATATTTCTCTTTATGTACTTCGACATGACATGGAGCGAGGGGCTGAGCATGTACTCATTCTTCATATAAGGTTTGGGTTTTTTTTATTTATTTTACCCAACGTATAGTCTTTTTGTTTAATGACTCATATTTTCCATGTATTTTTTTGGATATTGTATGGATTACTTTTGGATATTGTATGGATTACATTCAAGACTAAGTGCTGAGACGACATGTGATTCTAAGGATCCGTGTTCCTAAAATAAATTTTTGAAATATATTAAATATATTAAATAGCATGAGAATGTAATGACCTAGAATTTTTAAATGATATTTTTTCCTGAATAAATATTTTTTACAAATTATATAATATTATAGATGTATAAAATTAATAGAAACAATTTTTTTAACTTATTAAAAATCATCATTACATTAGTCATCTATGAATGAAATTAAAATTCCAAACATTTCAATTAGACAAATAATATAAAATAAAATAGCTAAAATGGGAAAGTATGGATCAACCCAATATACTAAATTTACCCCCCACTGAAAATTCTATATCAATTAAACACAGTATTACTAAACCAATCAATATCTTATAAGAATGAAAATACAACATTGAGAGAAATTTTAGTAAAATTTGATTGAAAATGAATTGGTATTTATAGGGTATAAAGGGAAATGTGACAGTTTGGATTTGACTATTATATGACCATATGTCAATATCACTATTGGTCAATATTCACATTGGAAACTATACCTTGGTTGATAATTTTACTGTTATAATTTGTTTTTATAAGAAGTAATGACATTAGAAAATTTATACAGAAAAGAGAATCGATGGCCTCAAATAGTAGAGTCATTCCATTTGAAGCCCATTTATTAAAACTTGGGAGTGAGATATTATCACTAGGGTTCACCCTTGAATAAGTCAAAGGCAATCTTCCACATGTGAATCTTGAATAAAATTTCTTACGAGAGAAGTTTTAGTTAGTAGAGATTAACACTCGGTTTATGTTAGCCGAGACATCCCACAAAACCACCACCATCGCACAACTTACTCTTATGGCATATGCAGGTGTAATAATAGGTTACATGTCTGGACATTAGTTACTTGAAGTGTAATTTTCTATTTTTAAATAAAAAAATTATTCCATTAATTCATTTCAAGAATAGTTTTTCATAATAAAATGTATTTTTAATTGAGATTAATTTGATATTTTAATTTTTGGACAGAAATAAAACATAATTGTATTTTTCTAGAAAATATATTAAATTTTTATATATACCTAAGGTATTATAAATAGTATTTATTTTAAATAAATAGTATTTTTAAAAATTTATTTAAATAATAAATGATAAAATAATTTTATAATGGCCTAGAAATGTTTTTATACGTTAGAAATTTAACTATACCTTAAAATGATATTTTTAAATAAATAAATATTTTTATATTTAAATTAAAAACTCTCATATTTATAGAATTGCTTTGATAAAATATGAATCATTATTTAAATCAATACATCAAAATTATGTTAGTGTAAATTTATGATAATTTTCTAAAATACATTATTTTTCCTTAAAGAGTAAAAAATTACACTTTTAGGGTTTCAGTATATTTTATGACATAATATTTATTTCATAATTATTTAATAATTAATTATACATAATCCATGACCTAAAATATGTTTCTTTATTAATATTAAATTTTTTAAATAATTTTATTCAATTTTTAAAGATATAGGTTACTTTCCAAATTTTAAAATTGAAATTTTGATTTTTAAAAAATTAACTTATGGAATCTTTAATTTTCTAAGCCAAATGAAGTATTTAAACAATAAGTTCGGTTCTGGTGGATTATAATAAAATTATATTTGAACCAAATTTCCAATACCATGATCCAAAACAATGGGTAAGCCAATGGTTTTTCATTTTCCAAAAACCAATATTTCCAAAACCTATATTTAGAAATTATTTAACAATTCCTCCACTTATCCTATAAATACCCACTCATTTATCTATGTCCATTAACTACCAATACACACTCCATGAAGTTATGGTGTTTTTAACTCCTCATTTATCCCCCAATATGTCTTTAATCCCCCAAGGCTTTGTCCCCATGTTTTAGAAACCACTCTTCAATGTAAGGGAAATCATCGCTTCTCCTTCCATTGAAGTTCCATTTTTTATGTGTTATGTCATCCAATTTCCAAAAAAGTTATTTTTAAAATTTATTTTATCCTATTACTATATTAAGAGTCTTTTATGAATTTGATACCCTTAAACCCTCCCATTTTTCCTTTTTCTAAAACCATGTTTTATACCCTTCATGCTGCCAAATTTTCTTTTCAAATTTTCATTTTTTACATGATAAATTTTTCCCTTTTTAACTTGAATACCCAAAACTCTTTTATTTTAAATGGGTATTGAAATTGATTTAGAAATGAATATTTTATTTGGGTATTTACAATTATTAAACTCACATTTCCTTTCATGGGATCAAAATGAAGAAATAATCATGTATTTATCCTCTTTTTTATTCCATGATTTTTTGAAAAATTAATGAAATTATATATTATTATATATTTGAATCACATGAAATTAATACATATGAATGGTGTTCCTTGATATTTCTACAATGCATTGTGTAAATAATTTAATCTATTGGGATGACAGGTTTTACAATATATTAGTGAATAACCTTGGTAATTTTAATTTATGAAACCATGGAGATAAACCTTTGTGATATGATTAGGAATTTCTCATTTAAATGTTGTAGGAAAATTTAAATTTTATTATTCATGTTATTTTTATTATGATATTACTTTCTCGCATGCTTTATCATTATGCCTTATGTTCTTATTATTATGTATCAAGATCACATGTTATTTGTCTCTCTTGTTTATTCACTTACTAGGATTAATGATCACCCCTTTCCTTTGATGTATGTCCCCAAGATATGATATGTAGTAATATAACTAAGTTTGAACCCATTAATATGTATTTCAATTATATTTGGGATATTTCTTTATGTTTTCATGTATTATGTACCTTATTTCAATGAAACAAAACATAAAAAGACCCGCTATATTGTACTATATAATGAAAAGTTATGTAATAAGAAGTTGGGATTCCATAGCACACATAGTTTTCCTAAAAAATTGGCACAAATTATAAATGGGGGATATGATTAGAAATCAGAGGGAACAATTGAATTCAGAACATAGGTTTTACCCTATGTGTGACATAACCTGGGTCGGTGTGGGGTGTTGTAGAAAAGTCATCGCGGGCATAAAATGGATAATATAATTAATTAAGTTATTTTATTTTATTTTATTGATATATAAATTTACTTAACTTTAAATGTACTATTTAGATGAATTTCTAGGGTAATACACATAACCCAAGAGCCATTGGAGAGCTATTGGGGAGTGCGTTGGAGGATCTCTCTCAGACAAACATTAACCAGATCATAGATTGACGATCAACATGGAACAAAATCGGAGGATCTAACCAACAGTAATGACACTAATTCATTATTAATTAGAAATAGATCCAAATCAGGTTAGGACATTTTTGTGTTTGGATTCATTACCATTTCTTGATTTCTATGATGAACACGAATCAATTGACCAAAAAATTGATTTACAGATCAGTCATTTTGCAGGATGGCTTTATTAGAGGGATTTATTCTAGAAACATTTGTCTTTAGATTAAATTATTATACATTCATTTTTCATTACAATATTAATGAATCTTGGTTGTCATGAAAATTGACTAAGTTCTATTCCTCGTTATTTTTCTTGTGATTTTATCCCCCGATTCTTCATTCATCATAGGCGTCCTACATTTAGACTGTGGTTTGACAAACACCAAGGAATAGATCATTGGACACTCTTTTCTTGGTGAAACAATATGGTGGATCCATGCTCATATTGACATAATGATGGTGAGATAATGGAAGCGATGGTCAATCAGATGATTTTTGATACTCAATTTTTTGTTCTTGTGCATGCTATCAAGAATAAAGAATGATCCCATTTTTCAAATGGATTTTATGGAAAAGACTTTTTTTCATATACAATGAGGCTTGGAATATATGTATCCTCAATTTTATAGTGATTAGGTTTCCAAATCGATGGCCTGAGGCATGGAAATGGACACCGAAATCGAAATCTGAGATTTTGGAAAATTATGGACTACTTGTTGTATAAGTCATAGTGAAACACCATGTTTGACCCTCTTTTTAGAATCTAGGGTTTTATAAAATTAAATAAGTATCACATAGAATATTACCTTATCCCACAATGTGTGTTACCATTTATAGAACTCAGCATGTACCTCTGAGGGTACACAAACATGAGCTAGAGTACACGGGCATAATCACACTATTTACTCATGCATGGATTCAGCTTGGCCTTATGTACATGGGAATAACAATGTATTGGTACAAGGGTAAGGTACATAGGTAGCTACACACCATGTACTATTACACATACAATAAACATGTACATGGTCCATTTATTTAGGTAGGACCCAGGGTCAAAGGGGTACGTTGTGTAACTCTACTACATGACATGTAATACTTAAAAGTTAGCTTGGATCCCTTTTCCTTTTTATCTTAGTCATGTTTCATTAGGTTGTGTTCCATATTTCCATTCCCCAAGGGTTAGTATGGAATCACCTCTTATATATAGGACAATGATCCCTTAAGTATGACTTATTGGATAGAGTTGTTGTAATCCTTTTGTGAGACCTCGAGTGAGATCCTCTATTCATCTTTGTGACTTAGGTGGACATTTTTTTATCAGCATGACCAACACTACATGGGCTTTGATCATAAACTTATAAGATTAATCTAGATTGAGTTTTTGTTATACACCATGTCCTAGGGAATGATCATTATATATGTATCATATCTCATTGGACATTCAATTGGTACTTCTAATAGTGAGAGCCGATGAGAATTACCTCTTAGAAAGACATCATCATTACTTTCAAACCCAGGAGTGTGTTCTCTTAGAAAAGCGATATACCTTCGAGATGGGATCATAGGATGACATTATGGTTGTGACTCATGTTTAGACTGCGTGTCTTGTTTAGAATATCTGGATATTCTTGTTATATGTGCTACAAACATATACATGTGTAGAGAGGACTACTTTTATATTGTTGAATGATTTGTGGTTTTGGGGTCTCATACTGGGTATTGTTATACTCACCCCTACACAAGATTTTCCCACATGTGTTGTGTCTTGTGGGGATGACCAACCTTTAGATAGAGTCCTAGATATACCAACACCAAATGATGAATAGTGCGATTGGATAGACTAAGATGTGTTTCTGTTGTATCTTGTAAACATTCCCCAATATTACATTCAAGTTGGATTGGTTTTTATAGTCTTTGTGGTGAGCCTGTATTTTTCTCTGTTTACATTCCTTTAATTCCTATCATACTCTGGTTGTGGGATTTAGATATATGCATGCATGGTTTTTCAGTTGTTCTGTATTTCATCATTGTATGGGTTGGGATATTTTTTCATTTGTAGAGGTACTTAGGTTATGTTCTCTCATGTTAGTGATATGCCTACCGGGAACTGGTCTCCGTCCCCTGGCCTATTGGAGGTGGGCTTGGGGAGTTGCAGCATGGGCCCTTTTGGGATGGGTCATGGTTGAGAGTTATCAAAAGAGTTGGTTCTATGTTAGGACCAGAGTCTGCGATATTGGTCTAGGGAATCAATTTTAAGTGTTTCAAGTTTTGATTTTACACTAGAGACTCCAGTGTTGGTGCGACAACCGAAGTATTTATACACTAGGAGTCTGATCACATACTTTTCGACTCATTTCATAAGAACACTAGTTGTAGGTAAAATAATGGTAATGAATCATATATGATTGGGTTTTGATTTCCATACCCTTCTTGATTTGGCTGACCTAATATACTCATTAACCGTTGTACATCTTGTGTGTTTAAGGATACCTCAGCGACGTATGCCAGCATGGGCAAAACATAAGGTTAACAAGAAAGATCCCCTTAGTGATGAGGCATCGATACATGGACTAGTTCTAGAGATGTTACCTCTAAGTGTTTCATCATATATTCCACCACTAGTTGTGCAGCCCATGGTACTTGTAGTACCAACAGATGAGGTGCACTGGCTGACCGTGTAACACCTCGAGTTTTTTTGTGAAATAATATTTTTGAATTAATTTAATATTTTTGATTTTTTTCACGCAACACTGAATATATTTTTTTTCTATATTAAATCAATATTTTTTGTTTTTGCACACTATACACAAGATTTATATTAGATTTATCTACACACAACACAGAATTTCATTACGTTACATGCAATACCTAGTTTCTACAAAACATCATTTTTGTTATAATTAATTAATAAAGATAGTTATAAAATATCCATTAAACATAGTAATATGACTATAAATGACTAATTTTTTTATTTTATTTATAATTTTTTTATATAAATAAAACACATTGGTAATAAAACAAGTAATATTGGTAAATTCTTTATATGTTTGGAAACACTATTTTTTCAAATGAACCTATTTTTATATCCTTCTATGAATAATAATAAAATAAATTTTATACAATATTAGTGGTATAAAATTATAAAATAAAATTCATTTTGAAATTAATAATTTCAAAATTATCTTAGAGTGAATTTTTCATATTTTTCTGAGAAAATTCATTTTTCAATGAATAGTAAAAAATGAGGAATTTTTATTCAAAAAAGATTTCTAATCTAATTTATTTATATAGTTATATTATATTTTAATTTTTTCATATATAATTATATCAAATATAAATAAATTAATCAAATTTAGGTCAAAGGAACCAATTTCACATTGAAATTGGATATAAAAACTTAGTAAACTTTGGAACTTTTTACTTTAAAAACCCACAGTGTCATCCCATCTGCGAGAGTAATTTTAAATTAATTTCTACCAATTATGTGTATTTATTTGGTAAAATGGATTCAATATTTTAAATATGGGTAATTTATAATTTAGGTTTGGCTGAAAATATTAGTGAAATTGATTAAAAGTAATTATAATAATTAAGAGAGAAATTAGCTTAACAATGGAGTAAACATTAAAATTAAGACCCAAAACGACCTATAAACATTTCCAAAATAAATTTTATAGACATATTTAGACCATATACACCCTTTTATATAATTATTTCCATATTGGAACCAATTTTAAATGGGAAAAAATGGGTAGAATTATCTTTTAAAAAATTTACAAGAATGCCACTCCTCCTCCACTATAAAAAGGCACTCACCCTTCCCACTTACTCACACCTTTGAAGAATTTTTTCTCACCAATACATTGATAAAATAATCTCTAAACTTCCCTCCCTTCATTCTTTAATCCTCCTTCTAATTATAAATTTAACCAAGTAAGACCTTTGGAGCAAACAAAAAGGAGTTACCCAAAGAAGAGGTAACATCTTTCCTCAAACTCCTTTCTTTTATTTTATTTCTCAACAAACTCAATTATTTGTATTACTTAGTTACATATTAATATAAGTATCCTATATGTACTGTGATTTTGTTATTTTATGATATTGTCCTACACCTACAAAAAATTATATCTAATGTGTAACAAACTTACCGTTCTTGTGTTTGGTGAATTATCGCCTCACAAAGCAATGATGTTCCTTCATCCTTTACCACCTACCATGTGTAAGAATTATGATTGAAAATATGTTTTTATAAGATAATATATATATATATATATATATATATATATTATTTATTTATTCTTATGGAATTTATTATATTGAATATTCTTTCATTCTTTCTATATTGTGGATATAAGATAACTTCGTTTATGGACGTATGGACTACCGCCTCCTCAAAGCAATGTGATTCATTCACACATTATATAAAATGTATTAAGGATTGTTTTAGTAAAAACATATAATATATATGAAATAATAATTTTTATGCAGTTATTTTATACATTTACATATTTACATACATTCCATTTACTTTTTTCCAATATGATAAGTAAATGGAAATAAAATTCATGCATACGTACGGCCTACCGTCTCCATGAATAGTGTATATAATTTAATATTTATATCTTTCAAAGATTATTATAAATAAATATATAATGAATATATATGATATTACTATCCGGTTTTACATTCTTCAAATATGGAAATCATGATCTATATAAGAAGACTAAGAATAATAAGTCAAAACATATAGGAAAAACAACGTGAATATTACCCGAAACGTAACTTTAACATGTAGTTAATAGTAAATGGGTAATAAAAAGTTTTAAGTAAATAATATTTGGTATTATATACATGAATATGGTTATGTTATAGATTTATAATCAACCAATACATATTATACATGATTTTTTAATGAGTACAATGATAGTCAAGACATAAGGTAAGAGAATTTCATCTCTCTTTTTATCGTCATCATAAAGAAAATTTTTATTCAAAGTGAAGAAATGGAACACACAAGGTCCAATAAAGTAGGATAAGAAGAAAATGACTACAGGGGTATAAAAAAGTGGATTTCAAGTGAATCCACTTTGAGAATATTGATCCCAATTTGTTTTAGACTTTGAGAATTTGAGAAATAAGGTCCTCTGATCCTGAACTATCAAGAGAGGCTAGACAATTTGCAGCTTTATTACCCTCCCTCTAGGTATGGGAAGATTTGGTGTCAATTCCAAGGATACCACATTAATTTATAAAGACATACTCAATAGACCAAGTAACAATGTTGAAGCCCAGAATAGTGTTAGAAATGATCCTGGAATCGATTTCCACCTCTATAGGATCCAGTCCCCTTTGCTTGCACACATAGAGACCAGCCAACAAGGTCTCTTCCAATATGAGGAGTTGGGTGTCGTGACCAAACTAGTAGAAGCTAATAAAGGGTACAATCCTCCTTCTAGGCTCTGAGAACAGAGATGATATCAATGATTAGGCTTTTAGTTCGAATAAGGATCGCACATTCTGATGAGGCCACCCCATCATGAAGATACTCATTTTGTGCCTTCCACAAAAACCAAAACCCTGCATGAAACCCAATAGTTTTGTCTCAATTTTCATATCCATTATATAAATATTATTTCCTGGGTTTTACATTTAAAAAATTACCAAATCGGTAAGATAGTTTTGTCTCAATTTTCAATTTTTGTGAAACATGTTTTATATGCACCCACATTATTTTTTGAGGTTTATTTACTACTTTTTGAAACATTATATCATGAATATACTTATTTTCATGATATTTTAATATTTATTTAATTTAATTTACATACATGGTGAGTATGATTCAAAGTGACCGTTTGGTAATATTTTATTGAAACAACCCCATCATTTATTAGGATTGTTTGTAGTTATGCTTCCATTGATAAAATATTATGATACATAAGTTAAGAACACTCATGAATTTAATTTTCCACTATTTATTCAATATATATCCATTTATTAGTATCATTTTCCCCACAATTTGGTAATGAATATATTATGTAATTTTTTTAAGATGATATGACTATATTTATCTCCTTGATTGAAAATCGGTTGTAATCAAAAACCTTGTTTTCAAAAAATTTATTATAAACGTGTTCAAAAATGTTTTTAAATGGTATTTTATGTACATTTTTAGGGAGAAGTATTTTAAAAATGTTTCATGAATTTTCAAAAATTCCTTTTTATGTTTTCAAAGCTATTTCAAAAATAAAAATGTTTTTAATATTCTTCTAGGATCTAAAAAGTATTTTTCAAAGCATAAAGTATATTTATCCATGCAATATTTTTAAAAGATACTTCAAAATTATTTCCCATTGCTATTCCCCAAATTTACCCAAGATTTTAGGGTTAAGTATTCGCTTACAGTTTATCTTGGGTTGTCAAATCCTCAGAGGCCTAAGAAGTAACCTAATGACACATACATTCTGTGGACTGTTTTTGGATATGAAGTAGACAAATTGGGTTGATTTTAGATGCTTTTAAATGAAAATTTATAGGTGTGTGTGAATTCAGATTAAGGGAATGAGTTGATCTTAGGTTTTTTCTTGGTGGTGGATTTGATGAATTCTTTTTTAATGATTTCAATTTCTTAAATTTGAGATGGGTTAATAAGGAGATAAAATAAATTAATCACTTATAGGTTTAATACCAACACACCATAATTCTAATCACATATAAACTTGGAGGATCAATGTTTTTATCACTATAATGTGAAGGTTCATATTATCACTTGAAATGGGTGGCCTTAAATTCAATATGGACAAAGGATTTTTAAAGTTGTCAAACAAGTCTCAATTAAAAGAAGTGATTAGAAATTAATGGAGTGATAAATAAAATCCAATATTGTCCATTTCTACTCCCTTTGATCAATCCATATGTGGGTTATCCCTACATTTATTCTATTATATAAATGGAAGTGGTAAATAGACTCATGAGGTTGGAATTAAAGAAGAGAAAAATATAATGAAAAGAAAACAATCAATCCCCCATTATGTGAATAATTCCACAAGATTTGGTGTGAACAAGTTCACACCATGAGGAAATGGTATGAAAGTGATAAGAAGAAGAATATATTAATAGAATATGATGAACCTTTATAAATAATCTATGGTAATTCAAGAAACATATAATTTAAGGAATGCGCTTACAACATCAAATTGGAAGCATAACATTAAAATGAAACAAAGCTCAGAAAGACAATAATATTCTCCACAAAAAATGCCATAAATAGGAATTTAAAGAGGCTTGGGTCGAGCCCCCAATAGTCCATGTCTTACCACTTGAGTATGGTAGTCCTGGGGTGGTGGAAAGTTTGTGGAATTTAGACTTTTATACCCTTGACCCGAAATGACATCCAGCTTGCATCCACAAAACAAAGGCGCCTAAATGAGCTTATAGATCGAAGAATTAGAGTGGGACATCAAAGAAGAAAATTATTTTCTGGATGTTTCATAACTATATGTAAAGGTTCATCCAAAATTGATTTTTTTAATGTCGAGATATGGTCGAAATGGTGGTCTATTTTTCTGGGATGCAGAATTAGGCCCAGAATTTTATCTCAACCTTGGGCCGCATGGAAATCCATTAAAACATCAGAATTATCTCTTGTCACTATTGTATGAAACTTTTCTCTTGATTTAATCTTTTATCAATTAAATTTAAAGATTTATTGGGCGTGGATCTTGGATGTTAATGTCTCTTTGTTGTGCTGCTATCCATTTTACTTTTCCTAGAATGTGTTGCCAGGAAAGCCCATTTTGGTGGTCTTATATTGTGAATCATCAAGTACTAAAAAAGCATGAATTTTCCTTATATAATGGTAGACATGAGAATAAAATATAAAAATAAAATCAAGACCATTTTTTATTTTAGGATGTGTTCAAATATGCACCAAGTAATAGTGCATTTTGACAATGAATTACAATCATAATGTGAAATAACGTTCAAATTGAAAAAATGCACTAAAAATGGTGTTTATGAATAACTGAACTCATGAATATTATAAATATTCAAAATTAATATTATCATATTTTAGTGGCTAATCACACCCCCAACTTTATTTTTTCTAGTCCCGAGTAAAAAATATCCCAAAAATAAGAAAATTGAATTCTATTTCAAAAAACATTTTAATACACAATTCTCACCCAAAACCCTTATACCAAACAATCAAGAATCCCATAAAAATATTTTAACACAAGATAGTTTCATAAGAATATCCCAATCCGAAGCACATTCATTTGTTCAAATTCATCCCCATATTTCATCCAATATCAATTAAGAATGATGATGTGTTTTGAATCACAATAGACATGGGGGTTCATCTTTATTCAATGGGAAAATGTTGGAAGCACTAGGTGGAATCACATTTCAATAATAATATGAATATTATATATATATATATATTTCAATTTTTCCATCGTATTTGAAATTGCACTCAATAGAGTCAACCAATTTTGTGAGATTTTGTCGACGACTCCCAACCACCAAGGACTTAGGGCACCAAGTGAAGCCTGCATACTCAGGAATAATCTCGAGTTAACTTAGTATAAAAATTAAAATTACAAAAAATAGAAATAAAATTACTATCTCTGCGCCAGACAACTATGTATTCAAGATCCCCAAGTTTTGAAAGCCATACATTAGGCCATTTCGTTGCTCTACGTGAAAATTTATTATTTTCATTTTTTTGAATTATATTTTTTGGTGAATTTTTTGAATACTCATATTAAAACTAAAATAATCATCAAACCAATGATTTTTATTTTGGGGACCCCATGAACTCAAACTAATACCCCATTATCCAAAGGACGTGCGTTGTGATCTTTTTTATTTGGATTAGAATATAAACGATGAAATATCACATTAGATAGCCACACATTCCAAAATCTATACTCGTGAAATTATACATGGATTAAAATCAGAAACTGGGCATTCTAAATTATTTGATATTCAATTTCAAAGGGTGAAATATTTATTAACATATTGAAGGTTAAAGAAATTTTTCCTTCCACACATTTTTTATACAGACAAAATTAAATACTTTTTCTCATTCTATTCACACCCCAAAATAGAATAACAGTGTCCCAAGTGTTTAAAGAAAAGAAATATTAGAAGGGGGTAGAAGAGAGTAGTTCAAAGAGGACATTTAAAATGAGAATCTTGGAATGAAGTCACCTAGTGGGTGAAGTTGATGCTTGTGTTGCTCTAATTTAGTCTTTTGATATCCATGTCACTCGTAGAGTTGCATAGTGGAACAAGGAAAAAGAAACAAATGAACAAACAAAACAAAACAATAAAAAAAGAAAAATATAAGTATATATAAAAAAATTATAATATAAGGAAGAACTATAATATTTAGGTCGGTAGAAATTGTGTTCCCATATCGCCCTTAGGTCCTGGGTTCGATTACCCATAGCTTCACCAGTTGGGACGCGGTTTTCCCCATGACCTACGACATATCCTTTTAATTATTATTATATTTTTTTATTTTAACCTACAAAAACATAAAAATAAAATAAACTGATGATACATTGTCTTATTTTAAAATTTATGGGTAAGGTATTACATGAGGATCACACCATGTGACATGGATGAATACAATTCTCCCTTTCATAACCATCTATACTCATAATAGAAGAATAGGTCAACAGTATAAGGTACTATCATATTCATAGTTGATTGATTAAGTATTTTTCTCAATATCAAATTCATTTATTAATCCTATTTAAAAAATAAATATGATTCACAATGATTGGAGCCATGAAAACCACGGGTTGCCTCCCATGGATCACTTTTGTTTAATGTCTCTAGCTCGACTTAGACCCATAATTGTTTAAGTAATTTCCTCATTTAAGGTTGGTTCACACAAGTCCACATCAAATTCATGTTTTTTGAATGGTTCAATGATTGGTTTGACTATATGAATATTAACATTAAAGGTTTGATCATTGTTGGGATATTGAATTTCTACAGCCCAATGGGGGTACACCTTATGCACTATGTATAGACCTGACCATCTGGACCTCAACTTTCTCGGGTGTAAATGAAGTTTTGAACTATAAAAGAGCACAAATTTTCCAAGTTCAAAGTGTTTAATATTGAGTTTCCTATATTGATAGGCTTGAACTCCAGCTTTTATTTATCCGTGAATTTTTATAAGCCTCCATACTAAGTTACTCAAGATCATTAGGATCTAATTTCCTCTATTCTTCCACTAGTGTAGAAAAAAAATTTAACGTCACTATTTTTTAAGTGGGTTATATATAACTGACGTGAAAATATGTGATATGTGGTTTTTTACGTCAGTTAGTTTATAACCAATGTAGAAAATACTGAGAGTAAATTTTTAATGTCAGTTATTAAAATAACCGACGTAAAAAATCCCGCGCGTTGGTTTTTTACGTCGGTTATAAATTAACCGATGGAAAAAACCAACGCATGGCATTTTTTACGTCCATTATTTGATAACCGACATAAAAATTGACTTATCTAATGAATTGTTATATCGTTTATAAAATAATCTACGTAAAAAAGGTGGCATCGAGGCCTTTTTGACATCGGTTATTTGATAACCGATGTAAATACCCAACCCGTCGAATTTTTTACGTTGATTATATTATAACCAATGTAAAAAAACAACACACTGCAGTTTTTACGTCATTTATAAAATAAACGACGTAAAAAATTTGGTTTCTGATGGGTTTTTTACATCGGTTATAGAATAAACAATGTAAAAAACCAACACGTGGCTTTATTTACGTCGGTTATAAAATAACTAACGTAAAAAATGTGGTATATGATACATTTATAACGTATGTTATTATAATATCCTATGTTATAAATGTAATAAAAAATATTTTATAACATCGGTAATTAAATAACCGATGTTATGAAACATTTAAAAATTTTATCATGCCCCGTGGATTCTCATTTATGATTTTTCGATCGACAGACCTACGACTTGTCTCTCTCGCACGAAAAACCTAGAATCGACTCTTTGAAATCATTTCATTAAACTCATTTTGATATTATATTTTATCATCTTTACTCTCCTAAGATCTATCATCTCCACTCGCGACACTCATGTAATCCTCCCACGACTTTATTTCGTTCGTTTTTTTCCCAGATAGTCTATATTTACGTTTAGCGATTTTTTTTGTTTAAACTAGGTAGTATTCTTCAATTTCAAACCCTCTTATCTCATTTTTACATCATCATCATTTTTTTTGTTTCAAGGCCCCTTTTATCCGGCCTGCAAGGTATTTATTAATATGGAGAATATGGAAAAACAGGATACCAACAGCGCAAGCTCTCCAACGGACTGGACTGCACATGGCTTCAAGGTGTTCCATATGCAAGAGCAAGGAGGATTCGATACAGCATATTTTCACGGGCTGCAGGCAGGCCAAGAAGCTATGGGAATACATTGGGTATCTGTTTGGTGTTGTAATTGACACATGCAGGCCGGTTATTGACCTGCTGTCCAGCATGATGACTGTCCCATGCAGTGCACAAATTCACAACCTGATGCTGGTGGCCATAGCGGCTGTTATTGCAGATACATGGGAGGCTCGGAACTGCATGCTGTTTGGAGATGAGCAGCATACGATACAGCAAGGGATGAAGGCTGTCCATCGGGATATTTATGCCGCCTCCATGGTACAAAATGGCACAATGCATAACACCGTTGAGGATCTCCAGGTTCTGCGAAAACTTGGTGTATCGGGTCGGCCGCGCAAGCCTCAAATGATGAAGTATATACGGTGGATGCCACCCATCGCGCCCTGCCTCAAGATAAATGCTGATGGGGCTGCTTTGGGTGAACCAGGTATGTCGGGGTGCGGGGGAGTGTTCCGAACCTACCGTGGGTTTGTTAAGGGCTACTTCCATCACACCATAGGGATTAGCACTACATTTGAAGCTGAAATCTAGGCCATGATATATGCTGTCAGGTACGCTGTCTGGTTTAATTGGATGCGTATATGGCTTGAATCTGATTCCCAATCTACGGTTCATGCGTTGAGGACCAAGACATGGAATGTCCCGTGGTCCACATTACCTCAATGGGTTGACTGTCTCGACCAGGCTGCGCGCATGTGCCTGGTGGTTACACATGTCTACCGGGAGGCCAATCAGGTGGCAGATGCCCTTGAAAAGCGGGCATTGATTGATTTGGATGAAATGTGGTCCTTTACGGCACCTGATTATTGTGCCCCACCTGTGGCGGCTGACAGAGGTGGAGTGTTTCACACTAGATTATGTAAAAATCCCTTGTATGCCTGACTCTTTTAACTTTTTTTTTTATTTTTTTTAGGGCCGGTTTTTTACCGGTCCCTGATCTTTCTGATATATATTTTTTTTCATGGTGGAATGTTTGTTTTGGATTATTGGTTGTTTCTATTTTGGGTATCACTTTTTGTTGTTCCATAAACTATTTACGTCACTTATTTTCATGGACTATTTTAAGTCTTCATATGCTATTAAAACCCGATTCATTGAGAAATAGAGCATTTTAGACTAGTAAGAGATAAAGTTCATCGTTCTCATTTTGAATAATGGCATGATACCAAAACTAGTAGCTTGAGGTTAAAATCCCATGGTTCTGGGGGGCTGTCCAGAGGGTTGGGGGATATCCAGGGGTTGCGGGCTGTCCAGAGGGTTGGGGGATTTCCAGAGGGTTGGGGGTTGTCCAGGGTGCCCAGGGAGGTGGGGGGGGGGGGCAGTCCAGGGGTGTGTGTGGGGGTGGGGGCTCCAAGGGGATGGGGGTGTCGAAGTGGGTGGGGGCTGTACAAGGGGGTGGGGGCTGTCCAGAGGGTTTGGGGGTTGTCCGGGGGGTGGGGGCTGTCCAGAGGGTTGGGGGTGTCCAGGGGGGTGTCCAAGGGGGTAGGGGTGGAGGTGGTGTCCCGGAGGGGTGGGGGTGTCCAAGGGGGTGGGGTTGTTGTCTAGAGGGGTGGGGGTTGTCTAGGGGGTGGGGGGTTATCCAGAGGGGTGGGGGCTGTCCAAGGGGCTGGTGGTGTCTAGGTGGTGTCCAAGGGGGTGGGGGTGGTGTCTAGAGGGTTCAGGGGATTTCCAGAGGGTTGGGGGTGTCCATGGAGGTGGGGGGGGGGGGAAGTCCATGGGTGTGGGGGGGGGGGTCCAAGGGGGTGGGGGGCTATCCAAGTGGGTGGGGGTCTATCCAAAGGGTTTGGGGATTGTCTGGGGGGTGGGCTGTCTAGAGTGTTGGGGGTGTCAAGGTGGGGTGTCCAAGGGGGTAGGAGGTGGGTGGTGGTGTCTAGGAGGGGTGGGGTGTTCAGGAGGGGTATGGGGTGTCCAAGGGGGTGGGGGGGCTATCCAGGGGGTGGGGGTGGTGTCCTGAGTGTTGGGGGGGCGTCCAAGGGTGTGGTGGTGTCCAAGGGGTGTCCACGGGGGTGGGGGTGGTGCCCAGGGGGTGGGGCTTGTCCAAGGGGGTGGTCGTGTCCCGGGGGTGTCCAAGGGGGTGGGGGTGGTGTCCAGGGGGTGGGGGCTGTCCAAGGGGGTGGTGGTGTCCAGGGGGTGTCCAAGAGGGTGGGGGTGGTGTCCAGGGGGTGGGGGCTATCCAAGGGGATGGTGGTGTCCAAGGGGTATCCTAGGGGGTGGGGGATAAGTGTCCATTGGGTTTTACTATTTCATCATGGTTTGTGAGATTATGAAAAGATGATTGTATTGTTTCATGGATATTAGTGTTGCAATGTGATTCTATTTGGTTATATATATTTTGACCAGTCATCGACTATGAGAAAATTATGGGTTATGGGGGAGACCATGTCGTGGTTTTCAAATATGCGTAGTTATCCTGACCCCATTGTGTCATAATGATTGGCTTTACATTTTGATTTTCTCCATCTGAGTTTTTATTTTAAATTTGATTTGATTCTCAGGTTTACTCCATTTTCTCCAATTTTTTATCAACTATTGGAGGCCCCATGGTTTTCTTTGATTCCATAGAATTTAAAACTGTTATATCTAACTATATTTTATTTTTAAAATCATATTCAAGAATATTTTTTTAAATAATAATATATTTGTTTTATATTTCAAAATTATTTTACATTTAAATTATGTTTTTTTCATATAAAAATATATTTGTATTATGTTAAAAAGATGTATAATTTTGATATTTTTTATAGGTAATAATGATTCAAAGTTGGATTACAGCACATCGAATGAGCAATGAATATGAAAAAGGTGTTGATGCCTTTTTGGAATTTTCTAAATGAAATGTTCTAAGTATTGAAATTTTTTTCTTTCCATGCCAGAAATGTTTGAATATGATGAATTTGAAAAGTAGAGAAATAAAAGATCATCTAATTTGTCATGGTTTTTATATGAGTTACAGAAGTTGGATTTGGCATGGTGAAACTCGATGGAATGTCACTGATGATGATGATTCGCAAGATTGTAACTCCAATGGAATTGAAGAAATGATTCGCGATATTGCAGCAGATCAAATTGACATAGAACTGACAGTTGCGCGTCTATATGGTGATGCTAAAAAACCATTATATCCTGGTTGTACAAATTTTATGGGTTTTTTGGCAGTGTTAAGATTGATTAACCTGAAGGTGAAACATGAATGGAGTGATAGAAGTTTTACATTGTTGTTACAATTAATGAAAGACATTCTTCCAAAAGATAACGATCTTCCAGATTCACATTATAAGGCCATGAAAATTTTTGCCCGATGGGATTGGGATACAAGAAAATACATGCCTACCTAAATGACTGTATGATATATAGGAAGGAATATGAATTTTTGTCAGAGTGTCCTAAATGTGGGACATCACAGTATAAGGTGAAAGAAAAATGATAGGCTGATGTAGAGATTACAAAGATCCCTTAAAAGGTATTTTGGTATCTTCCTATAATTCATCGTTTCAAACGTTTATTTACTAATTCACATGATGAAAAAAGGTTAATATGGCATGTTGATGAGCAGTTATGTGATGGAAAAATATTTCATCCAGCTGATTGTCCACAATGGAAGAAAATTGATGAGCAGTATTCTGCATTTCGAAAGGAAATTAGAAATCTCAGACTAGGGTTGTGCACAAATGTAATGAATCCATACCGAACCCTCAGTAGCACACATAGTTCATGGCCTATTTTTTGGTAATTTACAACCTCTCTCTTGAATTTTGTATGAAGCACAAATATTTCATGTTGAGTATAATGATCTCTAGTCTAAAGCAACCCGGAATTGATATTGATTTTTACTTTTCACCTTTGATTGATGTTTTGAAACTTTTATGGGTGGATGGTAATAGGGTTTATGATTATTATAAAATGGAATATTTTCAACTGCATGCAGTGCTTTTGTTCACTATAAATGACTTCCTAGCATATGGAAATTTTTCTGGATACAGTGTTAAAGGGAATAAAGCATGTCTAATTTGCGAACAACAGACGTCATATTGTCAATTGTATCATGGGTGGAAAATAGTGTACCTGGGTCATCGAAAGTTTTTACCTATGGATCACTCTTATAGAAGACTAAAAAAGGCATTCAATGGCTCAAAAGATTTTTATAATTCTCTAAAAACTTTATCCCCTGATCTATATTTTGAGAGGGTGAAAAACCTTGATGTGACATTGGGAAAGACACGGAAATCTGGTAATGATAGAAATATTTGGAAGAAAAGGTCAATATTTTTTGAGCTACCATATTGGAGATATCATAAAGTTAAACATAATATTGATGTCAATAACGTGGAGAAGAATGTCTGTGATTGTTTGATTGGAACATTTTTAGATATTAAAGGAAAGAAAAAAGATGGGTTGAATGCAAGATTAGACTTACTATCAATGGGAATACGTTTGGAGTTATCTCCCACTCCTAATGGAAGACGAACATTTCTTCCCCTGGATTTTCATAAATTATCGAAGAGGGAGAAAATTAGCTTTTGTAATAGTCTTCATGATATCAAAGTGCCTCAATGTTATTCTTCAAATGTAAAAAAAAATTATTATTGAAGGACTTGAAGTTGATAGGTATGAAATCTCATGATTTTCACGTCATGATGAAAAAACATCTACCAATTTCATTGCATGGAATATTGCCCATCCATGTTAGAAAGACTATAATGAAGTTGTGTTATTTTTTCAATTCAATTTGTAATAAGGTGATTGATGTGAATGCTTTGAACATTTTGGAAAAAGATTAAATTTTTATACATTGTCAATTGGAAATGTATTTTCCTCCAACTTTTTTTGATATAATGGTGCATTTAATGATTCATATGGTTCGAGAAATAAAGCTTTGTGGACCTATATATCTTCATTGGATGTATCCTTTTAAAAGGTATATGAAAATATTGAAGGGGTATGTTAAGAATCCATATCGAACTGAAGCCTCCATTATTGAAAAGTATATTTCTGAGGAGGTTGCAGAGTTTTGTACGAGCTACTTGGCTGCGGCGCAGCACATAGGTTTACCTCAATCTCTCCATGAACGATTTAATAATGAGGGAAAGGGGATTCGTGGATTGAAAGTCAAATTGTTGTCATCTGAACAGATGAAGAAGTTAGAATCAAACATCTTGAATAACATTGTTGATGCTCAACTGTATATCACATTGCATATTAATTATTTGAAACAATGTCATCCAAAGAAGAAAGAAATGTTGATTTTGAATGAGCACAACAAAACATTTTTTTCATGGTTTAAAAAGACCTTGCTTGGTAAATCAAATGTATCAGAGACATTAAAATTGATAGTGGGTGGTCTATGTTTAAATGTGATAACATGGTCCGGTTATGACATTAATGGTTATAAATTTCATACGAAAGCTCAGGAAAATAGAAGTGCAATTCAGAATAGTGGTGTATTGGTGTTTGCAGAAGAAATTCATTTTTCGATTGCTAAGGACAAAAACCCAATTTCTGCATTAAGTGCATATTATGGAGTGATTGAAGACATATGGGAGGTTGATTAATTTAAAATTAAAGTTCATGTTTTTAACTGTAAATATTTTATCAGTAACAACAGTGTAAGACACGATGAATTTGGAATGACACTTGTTAATCTGAATAGATTGGAAGACATGGCTGATTCTTACATAATGGAAACACATGAAAAAAAATTTCTATGTAGTAGATCAATCAGATATGCATTGGGCTGTTGTTTTATAAGGGAAAAAACAATATGTTGGTGAGGATGAACTTGATAAAGATGTTGATTTATGCGAGATCCCTACTTCCATGGAAAGATTAACAGAACATAATGATGAGCATGTTGAAGACATGGTTTGTGCCATAAGGAACGATCATGACGAAGGAATTTGGGAAAACAATCCATTTATAAATTCCTAAAATTACAGGTAACATTTTTTTATTTCTTGCTTACATATATTTTTTTCATAAAATGTTAGATATTATAAGTTTTTTCTTTATTAAAACATGTATTAAAACAAAATAAGTATAAGTTTTTTGTTTTTTTAAGCTTGTTTAGTTTACTTTATCATATTTACCATTACATAAATTATATATCTATTATTTTTGTTCAGTAACAATTACTTTACCATGTTTACTAGGTTTACCATGCTTACCATGTTTACCATCTTTAACATCTTTACCATATTTACCATCTTTACCATTATTTAACATGCTTACCATATTAACCATGTTTACTATTACGTAACTTAGTACAATTTTCTATTTTCTGATTACAGTAGTATTAAAATATTTGAATTTGTATATTGGTGAACTAATGTTTGTTTTTTTGATTTGAAGGATAATGACAGATCAATTAGTTGATCAACCACATGATTCTGGAGATGAGCATATTGGTCATACATCTAGGGAGGAACATTCAAATGCTCCTATTGATGTTCCCCAATATTCCTCATGTGCTCCTATTATGACAAAGAGTTCAAGAGTTGTTAAACTTGGGTGCACACATTTACCAAAATTATCACTTGCCCATACACAAGATCAGAGGATACTCATTGAGTTTGATGAGGATGATATTCCTAGATGTCCAAATGCAAAATATTTTAAGAGTTTTGTATCAAATCAGGGTAAGAACAAAGTACACATTTTGTATGATTAATGGAGAAGTGTGGATAAAGAGATAATCTCTCAGTTGTGGGAGATGATTTTGGTAATATATTTTGCTATTGTATGCCTATTCTTTAAATTTTTCTAGTATATATAATATGTTTAACCTCTTCTTTATCAGATGACATTTGATATTTCATACATTGGAGGAATTAGGAAGAAATGCTTATTGATGGCTACCTGGAGATGGAGGGATTTCAAATCAGCCCTCTCATATGATTTCATTTTTTTTCATACGAGTCATGACAATCCATGTCGTATATATCCTTTTATAGATGAAGACACATGGAGATAGTTTGTTGAAAGTAGAAGAAAAGAGTCATTTGTGGTAATGGAAATGTAAACATTTATAAGCTTTCTTATATAAATGGTCTTATTAATGTTTTTTTAATGATTTATTATTCTTAATTTATATAAAACAAGGAAATATAATCAGGAGATCCAATATAAAAATGTATACCCTCATAGTTTATCTCGAGGAGGGTATGCATTTTTTGAATAAAAAATGATGGCAGAAAAATTACAAAAACTAAGAGCTGAGTCTTCAAGCTCTGGATAGGTGGCCCCTCCATCCCCTCCATCTAGACATGAAAAATGGAATAGATCTAGGATGGGAAAAAAGGGAAATATCTTTCGGAGTAATCTTGAATCGTGGCTGAGAGGATTATAAGATATCTCTTTTATTTATTAATGTTAACTATTTTCTTCATATAATTTCAATCATTATAGAAATGTTGAATTAATTAATACAGGATTCTCTTGAGGAGCAGAGATCATAGGGGGTATTTACAGCTGCTGGGAGGCAAGATATTTTATCTATAACATTGGTAAATTCCGAACATCCTGGTCGTGTACGATGATATCTGACAGGTGTATCGGTAAGAAAAGTGTTGCCACGTTCTCCAGCTTCTAACGTTGAGGGTGTTTATAAAAAATAGAATCCTTGGAGGCTGAAGTTCATAATATTAATGCGACGATGGAGGAAAATATTAGAGCGTCAGTATAGTCTATGTTTGTAGACATGAAAAGACAATTTCAGACTGCAGCTCCCACTTCCCCACCTCCCCCTGCAGACCCCATTATTTATCCTCCACCTCTGCCAGTATCTCCCACTCCCCCACCTCAGCCTTCGGACCCCATTTTTTATCCTACCCCTCCGCCGTATCTTCCTACTTATTGCAAGTTGTATGTTGATGATCCTCAACATCATATAGTTGCATATGGGTTGGTATATTGTATAGTAGATACAGTTCATCATCAACAATTAGAGGTAGAGAATCAGAGGGTCACTGTACAGGATATTATAGACAGATCATCTTGAGTACCATTACCTACAGATGATGTGACAACAGTTGGTCATAGTATCAGCCATTTTTTTAATTTTTCCATCCAGACTTATTCGACTCATTACCATAGAGGTATGTATGTTATATCTTCTATTTTATTTTTTTTATTAAAGTTTTTTTTTCATTTTAAAACTAATATATTTTTATATTTATTTTTATAGGAATACTTCAAAGGTAAAAAATATTGTATTGACAACAACAAAGACAAATGGCTATGACATCAGATACAGATTCTAGTAGTCTAGACAGATTATCAAGATATTCAAATTTTTTGGTGGGTCATTATGAGTTTCCAATAGAAGCTCATGTTTGTGGATGTGCAATAACTGTGGGGATTGTGAAAACTGATATAAGGGAGCTTGTTACTAGAGACAATTTGGGCATCAATGTGGTGTAAATTTTGTCCATGTAAGTATTAACACCTATTCCCTGCGTTATATTTATTAAAAATGTATACTTATTTCTATTTTGTATTAGGTATCTTTATAACATTTGTGAGAATAATGAGCAGATAGATGTATATGGATTCATAGACTCGTAATTGATTTCCCCTGAAGCATGTGCATTGGATGAGGAACAAAGAATGCTTTATATTGCTGAAAGGGTTGAATAGAATATAGTCACACAATGTTGGATAATACCTTTTTGTGAGAGGTTTGAAACACATCTCTCTCAAATATTTCATTATCTTTTAACATAAAAAACCACTAACCTTAAATTTTCTTTTACCAGTGTTCATTCGATGTTAGGGGTTTTTGCCCAAGGGAGAAAACACTTTATTGGATATGCTCTTTCCATGGTGATGTGTGGGAACGTTTTAAGAAAATGTTGGAAAAGTACGTTTCAATTTTCAATAGTTTTGTATATTATAAGGAATTTTAAATTTACCCCATTCGTATTATTTTCTAATAGGGGATGGGTCTACTTTCGAAAAAACACAAATAAAAGGAGTGCGAAGATCAAATATGTAAATGTGAAGGTAAATATCCATTTATAATTTGTACCTTGTGATTTATTACATAAAAATAATATATCGAATTTACACTCATTCAAATAGAATTGTCATGAAGAACAAGGCGTCATCAAATCCGGATATTATATGTTAATATTTATATATGAAATAATAACAACTGGGATAGTTGTGAACTTGGACCTGGTAAGATTTCCTTTTAAACTTTTCCGTAAAATTTCAATTTGATTTATTCATTACACAAGTTAACTACTATCCATTTAATTTGTAGCTATTTGATGACCCTCAACCCTATACTACTCAAGACATCAAACACTTACAAGTGGAATGGTCAAATTATTTTATAGGTTTGTTTGAATTTTAGTTTTTTGTAGTGTAAAATGAAATTTTGAATATTGTTGTTGTAATTGTGTATTTGGTAGTTGTTTAGGTTGGATTTAGTTTTTTTTAAGTTGACAGTGTAAGTTTTGAATGTTATATATGTGAATGTTTAATTTTTCTCTACTTCTTGTTTTGGTCTACTTATGATGGTTTTTATGGTATGGATTCTGGTCTGGGGGGGAGTGGTTCCAAGGGTGTGGTGGGGGGGGGGGTTTAGTGGGGCGGGGGGGTGTCCAGGGGTGTGGGAGGGCTGTCCGGGGGGGGGTCATGGTTTTCAATGAGAGTGGGGGGGGGGGGGGGCAGTCCAGGGTGTGGGAGCGTTTCCAGGAGGGTGGAAGGGCTGTCCAGGGGAGAGGGAGGCTGTCCAGGGGGTGTCCAGGGGTGTGGGGGTGTGTTGTGGGGTGAGGGGGGTTTCCAGGGGTGTGGGAGGGCTGTCCAGTGGGGTGGGGGGCTGTCCAGTTGGGTTGGGGGCAGTCTAGTGGGGTGGGGGTGGTCCAAGGTGTCCATGGGGATGGGGGGGGGGGGTTGGAGAGGTGGCGATGCCATCCCTTGGGGGGATGAACGCCGCTAGAAGGTACTCATCACTCCCACATGTGAAACATTTTGAGAGATCAATCTTCGCATGTGGGAGTGATGAGTATCTTCTAGCGGCGTGCCCCCCGAGGGGGTGTCCAGGAGGGTGTCCAGGATGGTGGGGGTGTCTAAGAGGGTGGAGGCAGTCCTGGGGGTGGGGGGGCATTCCAGGGGTGTGGGAGGGTGTCTAGGAGGTTGGGGGTTGTCCATGGGTGTGGGGGCTGCCCGGGGTGGGGGGAAATCCAGGGGTGAGGGGGGTGTCTAGGAGGGTGGGGGAAGTCCTGGGGGTGGGGGCAGTCCAGGGATGTGGGGGTGTCCAGGAGGGTGGGGGTTGTCCAGGGGTGTGCGGGTTGTCCATGGGGTGGTGGGGAAGTCCAGGGTGGGGGTGTCCAGGAGGGTGGCGGGGTTGTCCAGGGGTGTTGGGGGGTATCCAAGGGGCAGTCCAGGGGTGTGGGGGTGTCCAGGGGTGTGGTGGGGGCTGTCTAGTGGGGTGAGGGGGTTCTAGTCTATTTTTTGGTAACTTTTTGGTCTGTTTTAGGGGTGTGGGAGGGTTGCTCAGGGGTGTGGGAGTGATGTCCAGGGGTGGGGGTATAAATGAGGGTGGGGGTTGTCCATAGGTGTGGGGGGCTATACAGGGAGTGGTGGGGATGTCCAGGGGTGTGGGGGGCTGTCCAGGGGGTCGGGGGGTAGTCCAGGGGTGTGTGGGGGGGGGTGTCTAGGGGTGTGGTGGGGGATGACCAGTGGGGTGAGGGGGCTGCCCAGAGGGTGGTGGGGTAGTCTAGGAGGGGGGGGGGGTTTCTAGGGGTGTTGGGGGATTTCTAGGGGTGTGGGGGGGGGGGAGGGGGTACAGGGGTGTGGGGGATGTCTAGGGGTGGTGGGGAATTCTAGGGGTGGGGGTGTCCAGGAGGGTGGGGGGTTGTCCAGGGGTGTTGGGGGCTGTCCAGGGGTGGGGGTATTCCAGGGGTGTGGGGGGGGGGGGGTGGTTGGGGGCTTTCCAGTAGGGTTAGGGGGTTCTGGTCTATATTTGGTAACTTTTTGGTCTATTTCAGGGGTGTGGGAGGGCTGTCCATGGGTGTGGGAGTGTTGTCCAGGGGGGTGGGGGGTATACAGAAGGGTGGGGGGATGTCCAGGGGTGGTGGTGATGTCTAGGGGTGTGGGGGGGGTGTCCAGGGGTGTGGTGGGGGTAGTCCAGTGGGGTGAGGGGGTTCTGGTCTGTTTTTTCAAACTTTTTGGTCCTGTTTCAGGGGTGTGGGATGGCTGTCCAGGGGTGTGGGAGTGTTGTCCAGGGGGTGGGGGTATAAAGGAGGGTGGGGGTTATACAGGGGTGTTGGGGGCTGTCCAGGGGCTGGTGTGGATTTCCAGGGGTGTGGGGGATATCCAGGGGTCTGGGGGTAGTCCAGGGGTTTGTGGGGGTGTCCAGGGGTGTGGTGGGGGCTATCCAGTGGGGTGAGGGGGTTGTCCAGGGGGTGGTGGGGAATTCCGGGAGGGTGGGGGGGTTCTAGGGGTGTTGTGGGATGTCCAGTGGGTGGGGGATGTCCAGGGGTGTGGGGGGGGTGTCCAGGGGTGTGGGGGTTGTCCAGGGGGTGGTGGGGAAGTCCAGGGGTGGGGGTGTCTAGAAGGGTGGGGGGATTGTCCAGGGGTGTTGGGGGCTTTCCAGGGGGTGGGGGGGCAGTCCAGGGGAGTAGGGTTGTCCAAGGGTGTGGTGGGGGCTGTCCAGTGGGGTTAGGGGGTTTTGTTCTGTTTTTGGTAACTTTTTTGGTCTGTTTTAGGGGTGTGGGAGGGCTATCTAGGGGGTTGGGAGTGCTGTC
The DNA here is from genome assembly GCA_963277665.1 of Viscum album. Lineage (NCBI taxonomy): Eukaryota > Viridiplantae > Streptophyta > Magnoliopsida > Santalales > Viscaceae > Viscum > Viscum album. The sequence continues at coordinate 1,250,460,459 of OY728120.1, forward strand.
TAGGGGGTGGGGGTATACAGGAGGGTCAGGGGATTTCCAGGGGTGGTAGTGATGTCTAGGGGTGTGGGGGTGTCCAGGGGTGTGGTGGGGGCAGTCCATTGGGGTGATGGGGTTCTGCTCTATTTTTGGTAACTTTTTGGTCTTGTTTCAGGTGTGTGGGAGGGCTGTCCAGGGGTGTGTGAGTTCTGTCCAGGGGGTGGGTGGGTATACCTGAGGGTGGGGGGTTTTCCAGGGGTATGGGGGGTTGTCCAGTGTGTGGTGGGGATTTCTAGGGGTGTTTGGGGCTGTCCAAGGGATTGGGGGAAGTCCAAGGGTGTGGGGGGTGTCCAGGGGTGTGGTGGGGGTTGTCTAGTGGGGTGAGGGGGGTGTCCAGGGGGTGGGGGGGCTGTCCATTGTGATAAGTTTTAAATGTTATCAAAGTAAATGGTTAATTTTGTTTTGGTTCTTGTTTTGGTCTACTTTTGTTTTTCTAGTATGAATTCTTGGTTTGGTTTCTGGTTGTTTCTTGGGAGAGAAGAGGATTGCTTTCTACTTAAAAAAAATGGTTTTAAATGTCGGTTATTTTATAACCGACATGATAAAGGAATGGGGAAGTGTTTATCAGGTCGGTTATTTTATAACCAATGTGATAAAGGAATGGGGAAGTGTTTATCATGTTGGTTATTGGAATAACTGATGTGATAAACACATGTGGAATGGGTTTTCACGTCGTTTATTTAATAACTGACATGATAAACACCCCCCACACTGGTTTATCACATCGGTTATTAAATAACTGACATGATAAACCCTCCTCCCTAGGTTTTCACGTCGGTTATTTAATAATCAACGTGATAAAGGACTGGGAAGGGTTTATAAGGTCGGTTATTTGAATAACAGACGTGATAACACCTGGGAAATGGTTTATCAAATTAGTTATTTAATAACTGACGTGATAAATAGTATGCCACTGGTTTTTCACATCTGTTATTAAATAACCGACGTGATAAACATCGTGATGTTATGTTTTTTACATCGGTTTTTAAATAACCGACGTAAAAAACAATATTTACAACATTGTCCTTATTAACGTCGGATAAAAACCGACGTAAAAAATGAAAAATAACTAACGTAAAAAACTTGTTTTCCACTAGTGTTCGACCAAAGAAACATCAAAATTCATTTTTTTGATTGCCCAAAACACCTAATTCTCAATTTCAATTTGTAAATTACATGCTTTTCCACAACCAACCTATATGGTGACATTACTAGGATGGTTTTTAATTCTATACAATATGCCCAAAGGGAATCCAAGAGTTTCTAGGACCAATTTTTCCTAGAGGGGTTGGTGGGTTTTTTATGAATTTTCTTAATCTTCTTATTCGCTAACTCAACTTGACCATAGGTTTGAGGATGGTAAACAGTGGAAACTTTTTGAGAAATCCCATACTTAGAAACAAGTGAAGATAATGGGTGGTTACTGAAATGGGTTCCTTGATCCCTAATTATAGACCTAGGAAATCCAAATCGAGAAAATATGTTCTCTTTCAGAAATAAGATCACAACATGATGGTCATTGGACTTTGTGGGAATGGACTCAACCCATTTCAAGACATAATCAACAGCTGAGATGATGTAGAAGTATCCCATAGAGTTTAGGAAGGGTCCCTTGAAATGAATTTCCCAACAATCAGAGATTTCGATGACCAGAATGGGAGTGAGAGACATTTGATTCCTTTGGGTAATGGATCCTAATTATTGACACTGAGGACAAATTTTACAGAATTGGAAGGAATCCTTAGTGTGGTTAGGCCAGTAGAAACTACTTTGGAAGAAATTCTCAATGGTTTTATTTGTGGAAAAGTGGCCACATTCCTCTCTATGAAAAAAAATTAGAATGGACACTTTCTCAGAATCAGGAACACATCTACTCATGATTTGATCAGGACAAAACTTGAAGAGGTAAGGATCATCAAACACATAATGTTTGACATCATAAAAGGAATTTCCTCTTATCTTGGGTCCCAAGGAATTGTGGAATGTCACCCATTACCAAATGGTTTTCTATGTCAGCATACAATGGGAAATCAGTCATAGAATAGAGGTGCTCATTGGGAAATGAATCAGACACAGTAAGATGATGTGAGTTGTCTTTGAATTACATCCTAGAGAGGTGATTAGCTACAAAATTTTCTACACCCTTTTTATCCTTAATGTTTATATCAATCTCTTGAAGAATAAGGACCCACATAATCATTATAGACTTGGAATATTGTTTTTGGAAAAGGTATTTTCGGGATGAATTGTCGGTGACGACAATGAAGGGTGATCCTAAGAGATAGAACCAAAATTTCTCTAAGGAAAAGACAACATAAAGAAACTCTTTCTCAGTGGTGGTGTAGTTGATTAGTTCATCATTTAATGATTTTCTTGCATAAGAAATAACACATGTATTTTTCTCACACTATTGTCCTAAGATTTCTCCAACAACGAGGTCACTCGCATCACACATGAGCTCAAAAGGTTGTTTCCAATTTAGATATTGTGTGATAGATGGAGAGATAAGAGCTGACTTGAATGTATAGAATGATTCCCCATAGCTCTTTGTCCATAAAAATGGAGCATCTTTCACCAATAGAGCACACAGTGGTTGATAAATAGAGCTGAAATTCCTTATAAACCTTCTATAGAAACCATCATGTCTTATAAAGGACCTCACTTCTTTAACAGTTTTAGGAGAATAAAGGTGAAAAAAGATGTCTACCTTAGCTTTATCAACTTCAATCGCTCTACCAGATACCATATGTCCTAGAACAATTCCTTCTTTTACCATGGAATGGCATTTTTCCCAATTTAGGATGAGATTATTATCCTCACATCATGAAAAAAACCTTTCAACATTCATAAGTAATCCATCAAAAGTATTCCCAAATATGGAGAAGTCATCCATGAAGACCTATAAATAATCCCCCATCGTGTCCTAGAAGATTCCTATCATGCACCGTTGGAAGTTAATAGGGGAATCACATAACCCAAAGGGCATGCGCTTGAAGGAAAAAGCGTCAAATGGAAAAGTGAAGGTTGTTTTTCCTTGATCCTCTAAGGACACATCGATTTGATTATACCCTGAGAATCCATCTAGGAAGTAATAGAATTGATGACCCTCCACTCGCTCGAAGACATGATCAATAAAGGTCAAGGGGAATGGTCTTTCTTGGTATAAGAGTTGATCTTATTATAGTCAATACAAACTCTCCATCCACTATTAACCCTTGTGTGGAGTAGTTAACCATCCTCACTGGTGATCACAGTGATTACATCTTTCTTTGGGATAACATTTATTGGGCTTACCCACTCACTCCCAGTAATGGGGTAGATGATACCCTCTTTTAACAACTTAAGAAGTTTTTTATTTACCACATCTATAAGAATTGGATTGATTCTCCACTGAGGTTCATTACATGGTTTAGATTTAGATTCAAGAATAATCCAATGAGTTCCAATGAGTGGTCTAATCCCAGGGATATTAGATAGGGTCCATCCAATAGTTTTCTTATGTTTTCTTAGGACATCCAGTAGCATCATCTCTTGATTGGATTAATGAGAGGATGAAATGACAATAAGAAAGGATAGATTTTCCCATAATAATGCATAATTGAGTGATGAAGGTAAGTCCTTAAATTTTAGATCCTATTGGTTATCACATTCTAATAAAGTATGGGGCTTTGTGTTAAACTCGGTTTCATTTTTCATATTTCTTAATAGAATTAGTTTTTGTGAACAAAATTTACATCCACTAAATTGTCTAGATCAGTGTCATGAATGGGTATGGACTCAATTTTATTGATTTCACCAATGGTATCATTGATTGGTGATTTGATAAAATCATCAATATAGCTATCTTAATGATATTCAATCCAAGGAGACAAATTTCCCTCCAATGAACAGAGAAAATAAATCTATTCTTAACTTAAACATCCTTCACTAAATCCATGATGTTCCTCGATTTCACTATCAACACTACCAATCCAATTAACCTCATGGATATCTTCATCATCTCCAATTTGAGAGTTTTCATTATAGATGTTCGTGTCTAGAATCATGTTTCCAAAGATGATTTTCATGTTCCCATTTCATACTCGGATAACAAAGTTGATTCTTTAAGGAAGGGACAAGCAAGGACGATTGGGGTTTTCTCCTTAGGACCTAAGCTTGGGTGATTGACAAGGAAAATGAATTCATCAAGTTAATTGAAAATTTTAACTTTTAGAAAAACATTCTTTAATATCCTTTTAGTAACTCGAACATTGTGATCAATAAGTTGAAGAGTGACAGATGTGGGATGGATTTTTTTAAGCCCTAATTGAAAATACATGGTATAAGGAATGAGGTTCACACTAGCTCCCAGATCACAAAGGGAACTGACAAATTTGTTCTCTCCAAACTCAACATTGATGTATGGAAATTCTGGATCATTCAACATTAGAGGAATGGTCCCTTGAATGGTGGAACTCACATTATCATCCAAAAGGACTTGGTTTTTATGTGAAAATATCCTTTTAAAAGTGCACAAGTCCTTAAGGAACTTTGAGTAGGTAGAAATGGATTGGATTTCATCGAGAAGTGGAATGTTCAACTTAACCTGAGAGAAGATTCCCTTAAAGTCTCATTCATTTCTAGTTTATTTTTTCTTCTCATGTGTTGGGGGAAGGGAGTAGGTTGTTTGACTGTTTGGTGTGGTTGTAGTTCCCGCACATTCTAATTGGGTTTTTCAGAATATTTGGGTGGTTATTCATCATTTTAATTCATTTTTGAAGCATTTAATACTTTTTTAATGTCTTCTTCAGGTTTCTCAAAGGATTTCCCACTTCTTTAAAGAGTCCTTACTTTGAGTTGTCTATGAAAGTTCTGTGTGTAACTAGATTCACCCATTAATTTTTAGGATGGTACCACCTTAGTAGGCATGGTTTCTTTTCCAGTTTTAATGTTTTTTAGTTCATGTTTATGGGATGATACTTATGAGTCCATTTTATCCATTTTTTACACAACTTCTCAGGTATTGGAAGAGTTACATATTGAGTAGGGTCTTTTGCGGGTTAGTTTATCCCAGGATGATACTTTTTTGGTTGGACTAGTTGTTTCATGGGTTGCTGGATGGGTTTTTGGTATTGGATTGAAGGGTGTTGGTATTGGACTAGTTTTTTTTGGAATTGGTTATGGTTTTGAAAATTTTTTGGAGGGTAGGGGTTTGGTCCTTGTGGATTACTAGGTTGTTGGTTGAGTTGTTGGTTATCTTTCCAATGGAATCCTCGATGGTCATTGTAACTTAGATTGAAAGTGTTTTGGGATAGTGGATTCTGAAATTTCAGAGCATTGAACTTTTTATGGTGGTCCTCCTAGAAGAAAATATTTAATTGAAGGGATGTTTGGGATGTTTTTAGTCTTGTGTTCATGTTTGTTGCAAATTGTGAAAACAAGGTCAACATTTTCAATTTCATGGACCTTCCTAAGATCGATCTCCTCGACCATCCTAGTGAGCGAAACAAGTTTTTTCGAAAATATTTCCTCCTCCATAAGTGTGTTAATTTCACCATATTTTGGTGTCTTCTCATATTAATGTTACATTCCCCAAGCTTTATTTTGTTCGGCCAGTCCTTCTAGATACTCATAAGCATCATTTGGGGCTTTGTTTTTGAAGGTTCAATTACACATCTTGTCAATGAATTGTTTGTTTCCCAGACCCAACCCTTCATAGAAAATTCTAACATGTTCTGGGATTTAAAATACATGGTGAGGTACCATGTTGAGTGTGTCTTTGAACCTTTCCCATGTTTCATAAAATGACTTCCCTTCTTTTTCAAAAAAGTGTTGGATGCGGTTTTTAAGTGCAATTGTTTCGTGATGGGGGAAGTATTTTTTGTAGAATTCTATTTTCAATTGGTCCAGGAGTGGATTGATGAAGGTATAAGATTGTTTAACCAATTATTCTCTATATACTTATTTTATAAAGGAAATATCCTCATCTTAGCTGACTCAAGTTGATGTCGTGGGTGCATGGTTTCAACAATGTCGTTGAACTCTTTAACATGAAGGTATGGAATTTCTGGCTCTATCCCATGGATGTTTGGAATGTGGTTTAGGACATGAGGTTTGAGAACACAATGGTCTTATCCTAGGTAATAATTCATAATTCAATAGGGTACATTTTTATAGGTATATGTGAGGTAGTCATTCATGGTTTGATCGACTGCATTCCCCAAGTTTGGGGCTGCCTCATTTGGATTTTCATTTTGGTTCCCACCAGGGTTTATGAGTTGATTTAATTGAAGATCCTCCATTGAAATTGGATAAATTTTTAATCTTGAGTATTAAGAATATTTTGATCTAATGGGAAGAGACCCCTAGGTTTTCTTGACTCCCCAACCTTAGGACCTTCCACCCTAACTAATCTTTTTGTATTATCGCGGGTGTATACGAACATGCGCTAAAAGAAAAAAATGGGAAAGGGAAAATATAAGAGAATTTGGGGTGAGAAAATATAAATGGGGGGATATAATGGGCATTGAGATGACTTACTTGGGTCCCAGTAAAAGGCACCAAGATTTTCTCTCACCCAAATTTACCCAAGATTTTAGGGTAAAGCAGTCGGTTGTAGTTTGGCTTGGGTTGTCGAATCCTTAGAGACCTAAGAAGTAACCTAAAAGCATGCACATTATATGGATTTCTTTTTGAATATGAAGTGTACAACATGGTTTTATTTTAGATTATTTTTAATTAACACTAATAGTTCCATGTGAATTCAAATTGAGAGAATGAGTTGATCCTAGGTTATCGCTTGGGGGTGTGTTGGATGAATTCATTTTTAACAATTTCAATTTCTTATATTTGGGATGGGTTCATAAAAAGATAAAACAACTTCATAACTTATTTTTTTAATACCAAAACACCATAATACTAATCACCTATACACTTGTAGGATCAGAGTTTTTATCACTCCAAGGTAAAGGTTCAGATTAGCACTTGAAATGTGTAACCTTAAATTCAAGAAGGACAAATGAGTTTTAAAATCATCAAATAAAAATATCAATTAAAAGAAGTGATTATAAATTAATGGAGTGAAAAATAAAATAAAATATATCCCCTTGATACTCCCTTGGATCAACCCATAAGTGGTTTATCCCTCCATTGATGGTATTCTATCAATGGAAGTAGGAAATAGACTCATGAGGGATGAATTGAAGAAGTGAAAAAAGTAATTAAAATAAAACAATCACTCCATCATTGGGTGAATAATTTCACAAGGTTTGGTGTGAAAAAGTTCATACCTTTAATAATTGGTATAAAATTTATAAGAAGAAGAATAGAATATGACTAGATAACGAACGTATATAAATTAGCTAAGGTAATTAAAGAAACTTACAATTGATGGAATGTGATTACAACATCAAATTGGTAGCATAACATTAAAATGAAAAAAATATCAAATATGTTAAACTAATCCACAAAACAAACTTAAATAGGAATTTCTAGAGTCTTGGGGGAGGCCCAATATTCCATGTCTTTCCACTTGAGTATGGAAGGCCTAGGGTGGTGAAATTTTTTTGAATTTAGACTTTCCCCCCATGACCCGAAATGGCATCTAGATTTCATCCAGAAACCAGAGGTGCCTAAATGAACTTCTATATGGTTGAATTCGAGTGGTCCATAAAATAAGAAAATGAGGATCCAAATGTCCCCTTACTATATATAATGTTTCAGCCAAAATGGATTTTTTAATTTCGAGATATGGTTAAAATAGTGGGCTTTTTTTGGACCATGGAATCTGGTCTAGAATTTTATCTCCAACTTGGACCACATAGAACTCCATTAAAACAACGGATTGGATCTTGTAAATATTGTATTAAATGTTCCCAATGATTTCCTATATCTTCAGTTAAATATTTAGAATCATTGGGCTTGGATATTGTCTTCTACAGTCTCTTTATTGGGTTGTGGTGAAAATTACATTTCCCAGAATGTGTTGCCATGAAATCCCATTTTGGTGGTCTTACAATGTGAATCTTAAAGTAATAGAAAATCATGAATTATTCCTTATATAATGGGAGACTTGAGAATAAAATATAAAAATAAAATCAAGACCATTTTTTATGATGTTTTCAAATATGTATCATGTAATAGTGTACTTTAACAAATAATTACAATCATAATGTGAAATAATATTCAAATTGTAAAATGCACTAAAAATGGTGTTTATGAATAATTAAGATCTGGATTTTTATTAATATCAAAAATTAATATTAGCATATTTCTATGGCTAATAACTAATATAATGTGACATTCATTTTTGTTACTCATTCATTTATGGGTAATGATTCAATGTTTCCATTAACATTATTTATTTTAATGGTTTATGCTTTATAGAATTGTGCTTATGAAACCCATTTTTCATTAAAAGGTTATATACTTTTGAAAACCTGTTATATTCATGTGTTATGATTTTAATGAAATGATTACGAAACAAATATATTTTTCCACAAGTTATGATATTATTACTTGTTTATGACACCTGATTCATTTCATAGGTTATGATGTGATTGTTTATGATCTTGTGGTACACATATGTATGATTTCATTATGTGATGGGTGGGAATTATATATCCCTCCAATTCATTGGGTAATTATTTGTATCTCATGATATAAACTAAGATGGTTTTTAGATTGAACCATGACTACAAAAAATGTAGCTCACTCATGTACTAGGGTTTTTGTTTCCACATTTCTAAAGTAACTAAACTAATAAGATCTTTGGGAATCTGTTTTGGTAATGTTTTTATTATTCTAAAAAAGTGATGTAATGTCAATCTAAGTTAAGTATAGGTTATCAAATTTGGTATCAAAGTGATGATTTAGTTAACCTTTGGAAACTAGGATAAGAAAAATATAGTGAGATACCTAGGAATATTTCTAAAGTTGTTTCTAGGGATGTCTATAAGGATAATTATAAGGGTAAAAAAAGTATAGGAAAATGTCTTGTAATTTTGGTAAAGGATAGAGTGAGTTGTTTCCTAGAAATAAATACATATCTAGATACTATAGTTCAATGTGGCACTTGAACAGATGTACATAGGGGTAACAACTCTGAGAAGGTGTGTCAAGGTTGACTTAGTGTAACCTGGTACATATCAATGGGCCTTGATACACACCTAGTTTGAAACTCCTAAGGGATATGATTTAGTATTTCACAAACTTTTCATGAACCATAATGAAGGATTTAAATATAAGTTGGTAATTAATAACCTTGTACAAACCTAAGGTGTGATATATTAAGAATTTTTTCATGATTTATACATATTATAAGTAATTATTTTTAATGATTATGTGATTTTCCACTATGATAGGTGTTTCTCACAAAATGATTTTTGGTTTTATTCAATGGTGGGAACCCGAAGGAACTGTGTAAACACTGAAAGTGACATACAATTTTTTGATGTGTAGTCAAATTTGATGATCATATTATTAATGGATGACATGAGCATGCCAAATCAATTTTTATAGAACATGATTAACAATGTGTAACTTAACCAAATCATGGACTCACCAAATAATAAAAATAAGGAGTTCACAAAAAGTTCAAGTAATAGAGAACACAGAGAAAAGAAGATTCAGTTTCATACAAGTCGATAGTGTGGAAAGAATCACCCAATTAAATGTATTAGAAGAATAAAAAGATATTTTTATATAGAAAATAAGGACACAAATAAAGTGAGTGCAATGGAAAAATAAAGAGTTTGTTTAATGAAATGTATGTTAATATTTTCCTCCATATGATTTCATTGAAGGTTAAATAATTTAAGTGTGGAATTAATGGTCGTTATCAAAATAAATGTCCAATGTGGAAAGATCAAGAAGATAATTAACAAGGTGGTATGATTAATGGTCATATTACTGATTTTGATGATACTATATATGAAATGTGAAAGGATAGAGGTTTCATGTAATATGATGAGGTATCCTTGTTAATGTCTTAAGGGTGGAGTGGAATAATAGAAGTTTTTATTTATTTGGATTCAATAATTTGTTTATATTAATGGTGAAATATATAAGTTTTTTTTAGTTTTTTTTTTCACTAAGGATTTAGAAGAATACATTGAATGAACCCAATAGAAATTAAAAATGATTTAATGGAAAGTTTATGTCTATATAAAACACATGATTAAGGAAAATATAACCCTTAATATGTTCCTTATGTCAAGATAATGTTGTTTGGATAAGGATATGTTGGATATGAATAAGTAAATTTGATGTTACTGATTGCCTTGGAACTAATAAATGAGTAGTTTAAAAGTAGTTTTTTATATCACTAATTAAGTTTACAATAAATTTGGATTTAATAAATATATCCAATAAACATTGGAACAAGGAAAAATGTATTTTTTTAATAAGTATTTGTGGTAATTTATGTTATTTAAATGTTTTAATGGAATACATGATGAAGATATCCACATGTTTGGGATGTGACAACCAAGAGACACTTTTTGACATATGGGGGATAAATGATAATCTTATTTCATGACATTCATTTTAAATTTTTTTATTTTAAAGTTTTATAATGGCAATAAGATTAACCATTTATGAAAAGTATAAGGTAATATTCAAAGGAAGTATTTATGTAGTGAGGTTGTATTGAAATCCTTAGTTTAAAGGTTATTTAGTGATTCACATTTTTTCAAGGATATCCACCAATTTAATTTTGGAAATTATATTTATGTGGTTTTAGAAAAGACCAACCTATATGTATGGTGACAACTCATAATGTTTGGTAAGGCCAGGGGTATTAAACTCATGACTAAAGGACAATTAGGGGTTTACCCCTACCACTTGCCTACATAATGTCCCGGTTAATGTGTAATTATTTTTAGTTAATCAATTTGATGAATTTTTTTTAATTATGAACTAGTAGTGTTAATTTTTATGCTTAGAGATTAATTTATTAACCATATTGATTTTGAATAATTATTAGAGGAAAATAATTATATTTTTTATTCTTTTATCGGCTTTTATATCTATTAAAAGTGTATTTTAGTGCTTTAGGAATCAAAGTTAATTTCTGGATATCCATTTATTGAAGTAATGTATGAATTCGAAATGTATTGAATCATAAAAAAAGAATGAAATTGGGGTTTTAGGAATATATCAATACATTATATCTCTTTATATTCTTGGTCAATAAAATAATTACTCAATGTTTATAAAATAAACAAAAAATGTTTTCCTAATAACTTATTTTTTGTTGAACCAATTGAATTTTAATTCATCACATATTTATTACTTTGATGCCCTAAACTTTTCATTTATAATTCACAAGTTTATGATTTATGACGTTAATAAATCCCTATGGACATTTATGCAATTCTTTTAAGTCCATGTTTTCACTTCCCACATATGTTCTCCTACGTGGAGACCCATCTATGAGTTACTCTTGGTAACCATTGTGCTTCCAACATTCCCTTCTAAAGGAAGTTTTAGAGTTCATTTTGACAATGTGGGTTCTATTAAAGGAACATAAATGTATTAAAAAATTGATAAACCAGATTAATTTCAGTGGTGAAACTCATTTTAAGGGGGTAGAATGTGACCCCCTAAGTTTTTATGAAATATATATTGTTTTAATTAATTTAATATTTTTGATATTTTTCAATTAAAAAAACATTGAATATAGTTTTTATTATTACATTAATTTATTTGGTTTTTATAATATATATGAAAGATTTATATTATCTTTCACTACATGCAGCACCGACTTGGCTTGCATTACGCACAATATCGAGTTTCTACAAAACAACATTTTATTATTATAATTATTTAAAAAAGATAGTTATAACCTAGCCATTAACCACAGTAATATGAATATAAATAAATACTTTCAATATATTATTTTCAATGGTTTTATATAAATAAAACATAATGATAATAAAACATGTAATATTGGAAAATCTTTTAATGTTTGAAAATATTTTTTTTCTCAAATGAAAAACTTTGTATATCCTTATGTGAACAATAATAAAATTAATTTTAGAAAATATTAGTGATATAATTTTTTAAGATAAACTTATTTTCTAAATTTATAATTTATAAAGTATCATAGGGTGAATTTTTTAGATTTTTATGATAAACTTCAATTTTTGATGAATAGTAAAAAATACTGAATTTTAATTCAAAACTGATTTTTATCTAATATATTTATATAGATATATTATATTTTAATTTTTTAGGAGTATAAAAAGATATAATATAAATAATTTAATAAAATTTAGTTTATATTAACTAATTTCGCATTTAAATTGGATATAAAAACTTATCAACTTTTTGTTCATTTTTCCTTAAATCCCTATATTGTCGCCTAGTCTGTGCGATTAATTTTAAATTAATTTCTGAATCATTGTGTTTTTAATATTGAAAAATGGATTCCATATTTTTAAATATAATAATTTATAATTTATAATAAGGTTAACTATGTTTTTTTAAATATTAGTGTATGTGATTAAAATTAATTACAAGGATTAAGATAAAATTAGCTTAACAAAGTACAATACCTTAAACTTAAGACCCAAAATGAGCTATAAACATGTAACAAATCCATTTTATGGAAATATTTAGACCATATTCTCCATTTTATATAATTTGGTCTATTATTGGATCCATTTTCTATGTGAAAAACATGGGTGGAATTCTCTTTTAAAAAAATTACAAGAATGCCACTCCTCCTCCACTATAAAAGGAACTCACCCTTACCACATCCTAACACCTCTCAAGCCCTTTGTCTCAACCAAAATATGATAAAATAAGCTATTAAATTCCATAAATTTTTCCACGAATCCTCTCTTTAGGACTAAATCCAACCGAGGAATCCCATTAGTGAAAACCAAAAGGAGTTACCCAAAGAAGAGGTAACATCCTTCTTCAAGGTCCTTTATTTTATTTTATTTCTCCACCACCTTAATTATTCTTATCATTAGATGACATAAAAAATAAGTATCATAAATATACTAATATTTTGTTACAATAATTTTTCTAGAAAAACTTACAGACTATTTCAACTTATGGGTAATGAAATTACTGTTCTTATGTATGGAGAATTACCTCCACATGAAACAATGTTTTTCGTTACCCATTTACCACCTCCCACATGTGGGAATTATGATGGAAACAATATTTTTATAATATATATGATATTTATGATGTATTTTTTTAATTTTTAATATTAAACATACCTTCATGATTTCCATATTGTGGATATACAATAACTTTTTTTTGGGACGTGTGGACTACCGCCTCCTCAATGTGATGTGATTCGTTCACACAATACATGAAATTATTAAGGATTGTTTTATTAAAAAAGATGATATATATTTTGTAAAGACCAGGAATTTTCAATGTAAATTTTTTTAAATATATGGAAATATTACAATTTTATGAAAATTAATGGTGCGTTATTTCGAGGCCCGGTGTGCCTGGAATGAAATTATAAACTTTTTTTCAGGTACATTCAGTTAATGTGAGAGTGTCATTTTCTATGATTTGAACCATTTCTTGGATTAAAACTCTGGGGGTTCCATTGAATCCATAGTGGCAATATTCACTTAAAGGAAGCTTCACTTCGACCAAAGTAGGTCCGGAGAAAAAGTTAGTTTTTTGGAACTTTTTAATACAATAAATAAAGTAATATTGTTATTTTATTTTTATTATATTCCTCCAACGGACAAGCGGTAAGGTGGTTCTAATGACGTTTCAAGACAATAAGTGGATTGAACCTCTAATATATGTAACAACATCATTGTGGGAAATTATGAAAATTCCTATTAATGAGCCTCATTAACTCCCCGCATTGTTACATACTATCCCCATCTCTTATAAATATAGAGCTTAGTAGAGGGGTATCAGAAAAACTTCACCAAGAAATGATGTTCATTTGGAACACTATGATTCCAGACCCTTAGAATATGAAGCAGACCTAGTGGGAGGTGACAGACAACAACAAACCAAAGGGGGATGTGCGAGTGGCGCCTTTGGGAGCCGGTCGAGGGAATGAATAGCATGGTCCACCAACTAGCGCAGATGATTCTATGATGTATCAAGGTAGGGTTTGTTCATGATTGTTCTTCATTAATTTACATTGAATATTTATTCTAGAGATGCATGCTATTGTTCTAACATGGAGGTTGTGGGTCAAACGAACATGGCCTGATCCCTCCACAACCTCGTGGATTGATGTGTTCTTCACGGGTGGATCGTCGGGTCAAGTGAAACCTGACCACATCGGGATAGAGGTGACAGCGACGTCCGAGATGATCTTTGAGATCTACAGATTGAGTAATAGGACCCCGGAGCTCACCTAGTGACCCGAGGAAGTCCGCCGGTGACTGGTGTCGGCGACCGGTGCCGACAGGGAAAAATGTGGCGGCCGGCACGCCGACTGGACAGGATGGTGGTGGCGGTGCAATCACGCTGCTGGAGGAGGCCACATCTCATCAGCCTCAGCGAAGGAGGACGGTGGCCGGCATGCCGACCGGCCACGTGGAGGCAGGGTGGCGCACATCCATGCCACTGATAGACGAGGAGGCGGTGGTTGTCGAGCTGCGGCAGCGCACCAGGGCGCCCAAAAACTGGCTGGTCGAGGGAGGACAGCGGCGTCGTCGCGCCACTAGAAGGGAAGGTGGCTGGATTTCTGGTTGGCCGCATCACACTGAGTAGGAACCACTCTGGAGAGTCCCGGGTGCTAGTTGGGGGCACCACATGGCACCAACAGTTTGGCCAAAACTGAATGATTCTTGGGCCGTTTGGAAATCTGGGGGGTTCCTCCCCCGGGTTTTAGCTAGGGGGCCCGCCACAGTGGGCCACCCCAACTGTGGTCCGCACCCAGCAAGCCATGCCAAGTGGACTGGCCCACCCCCTTTTTGGGTCAGGCCAGACCGCAGCCTAGCGGGTCGACCCAAACCGGATTGGGTCGGCCTAGGCCGGGTCGGATTGGACCTAGGACCATGTGGACCCATATACGTCTTTTTGGCCATATTTTGATTACGTAGCATTTTTTTGACGAACCATCTACAGTGATAAAATCCTTGGATCGAGATGGTCCTTTTGGTATACTCCACTTGAGTTTTGGAGAATGTTGGAGTACATCCGGATTGGATTGAACCCAAAACCAACCATGCCCTCGAAACAGAAACGCAAATAACTTACAGACTGGGCATCCGATTGACGCTCAGTCTGTCACGTTGGGTCCCTTATGATGTTAATGATCTTCGTGATACTTCATAATGGGACTTAGTATCATTTTATGTATCAAACGATGTCTTGAGGAGGGGATCCTCCTAGAATCACACATGCTTTGTGCAAAAACCCTATGGCTAGCTGTACTTGAAGAATCTTCTGATCCGGTGTGGGTCACCTCCAGATCCTTTTTGGGTCATATTCAGATCGTATGTGGGTCAACATCTATAGATCATGTGTGGGTCATCTTCAAATATTGTGTGGGTCATCTCCAGATCTTGTGTGGGTTATCTTCAGATCCTATGGGGGTCATCTTCGATCATGTGTGGGTCAACAACATAACTTCTTGACGAAGTAAGATGATCTAGCAATACATATAATCATCAATACTTTCGTACTTATGTTATAACTAGTGTGGATTGAGTCTTTACCTTTGTATTACACTTCAGTGTGGTGATAACTTCATGGTATTCTTCTGTGTGGAATTGCCCTTTTGGTACATACCCTCATGGTGTTACCTTCGTGGTATTCTTTCCTTCCTTGAACAGTTGTGCTTTTGGATAAAGAGTTGGGCTTTTTTTTCCTCATGAATGAAATGGGTATACTTGATAACTTAGTTATATGTATGGGAATATACCTTAAGTAGGGTTGATTGTATATTTTGTGCTTTGTAATCATGGTATTTCTTTGAGGTTTATCCATTGTTGATTCTGAGAGACCTTCGGGGGTCTCGGTGTCCCTACTGAGTATTGTTATACTCACCCATGCATGGGCTATTCCCATACCTTGTTTTGTATTGTGCAGATGATAGACATCATTGATTAAGGCTGAGGGTGCCAGGACTGGAGGCTTCTCGGAGGTGGACCATTAGATGATACATTCCATAGAGATGAAAGCTCGAGAGCTATACCTACCCTTCAGGTAGGATCCTTGGCAGGTGTTCATAGGAACTGTTTCAGTGTTACTTGTACTTTCCAGTTGTTATTGTATTCCTTCCCCTTTACTTATTGTACACACCATTTTTACAATACAGTTTATTTTGTGATTTTATCTTGTTGTGTGCTTGAATTAAGTGATTTTCATGTTTAAAAGGCAATGCCTTTTCAGTTTTAGGGATATGTCTTTCCGGTGCTAGTTGCGAGCCCTTGGCCTATGGAAGGAGGGATTGGGGTAGTCACGACATGGGCCCCAAGGTATGGGTTGTGACAAATTGGTATCAGAGGAGTTAGTTCTACTAGAGAACATGGACTCTGAACTTTTGACTAATAAATAGTGTTAAGTTTAATGAGTGTGGTTTTTAGTTTGGGAAATTTAATGTTGGTGTGGCGGCTGATGTATCCATACACCAGGGCCCTTACTTCTGATTTCTAACTCAGTTCATGAAAACACTGATTGCATGTTTGTTATTGAAATGTTTTCTTAGTTATCTCTTGAGTCAACTCATTAGGTATAACTTTTTTTTGACCATGGCACACATGTTTCTTTTCAGGATGCATCCACATAGCCAGCCAGCCAGGGTTCTAGGTAGAGTATTCGATGACAACCCCCTGAAAGATGAGGCTTCAGTGCAGGGCCCCCTTTTGGTATTTGTACCATCAGGTGGTGTACCAACAACACCACTACCCTTCGGACAACCGATACCACCAGCCCTTGCAGCAGAGGGTGCATGCCTATTGAGTGCATTGCATGATTTCTAGTGCCAGAGGCCACCGAGGTTCCAAGGTGAGACAGATCCATAGGCGACTGAGGATTGGCTGGAGGCCATAGTAAGAGTTTTCCGACTGGTAGGGACACCAACTGATCTTATGGATATCCTTGTAGCCAGTCTTTTTCAGGCAACAAAGAGGTGATGGTAGATCTTTATTCTCCAGGTTCATGAAGAGGATACTCTCATCTGGGAAGACTTTGAGAGCCTATTCAGGGCAGAGTTGATCACAACGACTTTAGGCACAGTGCATATACAGGAGTTTCTCCACTTGCAGTAGGGAAACATGACCGTGGCTCATTATTCAACGAGGTTCACCGACCTCTCGTGCTACTCCACTGACATGGTTCGGGACCCTTTCTTTAGGGCCTGGACCTTCAAGAAGGGGATTAGACGAGAGATTATAGATTAAATAATTTCTCTCAGCATCCCGACATGGGCAGGGGTGTTAGAGAGAGCACTCTTAGTGGAGAACTTCCTTGCTGAGCAGTCATCGACAGTGAGACCCACCATCAGACGTCATGTAGCTGATTCATCTGCAGCTGGCAGCAGACAGATGACACAGAGGTCCTAGAGGAACATACATATAGGTGGAAGACTCTAGGATATAGGGTTAGTTGTGATGGGCTCTAGAGATAGAGCAGGATAGGTGATGAGCAGGAACTCTTACTCGTGCGATGGGCAGGGTCAAATGGCTTTCGACTGCCCGACCCGTCGTATAGATGACTAGCATACAGTCGAAGGACTGCCTGGGAAGATGCGAAGATTTGATCGAGGAGGTCCGCATGTAATAAGAAGACGTGGCAGAGGAGATTGTCGTGCAGCAGGCAGTGGGAGATGATTCAAGGTTCTACGCTGCCACCTCCAGGTGGTCCACCCCGACCACAGGGAGCAGGTGGACATGGATGAGCTCAACTCCAGGCAGCTGAGGCCTACCACCACAGTGCACCAGTGATGATTCGAGGTATGATATTTGTCTAATCTACCTTAGTTGAAGTACTTATAGACACAGGGGTTAGTCACTCTTTTATTGCCACGACCCTCATTCGGAGCTCGAAGATTCTGGTGAAGCCGTTGGCTCGATCTGTACGACTAGAGACTCCTACGGGAGAGGATTCGACAATTACACACTGGTGTCTGTAGTGTGATCTTACTATAGGAGGTGATAGCATCAGTTGGGATCTTCTAGTAGCAGCGTTGAGGCCTTATGATGTCATCTTGTGTATAGATTGGTTATCTAAAGTCTATGCTCAGATTGACTGTATTTGGCACAAAGTGTGGTGTGTCTATGAGGATGGGACCGAGTTTTCCTTCACCGGTGAGAAGGGAAACTTTGTAGCACATGATGGACTTACTTGGAGGAGGGTGCAACCGATCACACACCAGTTGTCTAGCCTTACCCTTGGAGTGGTTGAGGTTGAGAGTCTGAGGTATCCTATAGAGGTGGACCAGTATGCAGATGTTTTCTCTGATGATGTTCCAAGTATACCTCCTCACAGAGAGGTAGAATTTTATATCGATTTGTACCCCGGGATGGCACCAATTTCGACACCAGAATATCATATGGATCTCGCAGAGCTTTGAGAGCTTTGAGTATATATGGAGGACTTACAGAAGAAGGTTTTTATTAATCCCAGTGTTTCTCCTTGGGCATCCCCAATTTTTTTCACCAAGAAGGTGGATGGAAGTTTGAGACTCTGTGTGGATTATCAGCGCCTAAACTAGGTGACCATTAAGAACAAGTACCCACTATCAAATATTGATTATCTTTTTGATCAGCTGAAGGGATAATGGTGGTTCTTGATGATAGACCTCAGATTAGGCTACCACCAGCTCAGGGTACGAGACGAGGATGTGCAGAAGATGAACTTTAGATGTCGGTATGGACACTTTGAGTTCTTGGTTATGCCATTTGGCATGGCCAATGCCCCATCAGTGTTCATTGGACTCATGAAAAGGATATTTTGGACATACCTTGGTCACTTTGTGGTAGTCTTCATTCATGAAATCCTGGTATACTCAGCTATAGAGGAAAAGCATTCCTATCATCTGTAGATAGTTCTATACACACTCTGAGAGAACCAGCTTTATAGTAAGATCTCAAAGATCCAGTTCTGGATCTGAAAGTTCCACTTACTAGAAAACATCATCTCAAAGGATGGAGTTGCGATGGATCCAGCCATGATAGTGGTTGTTCATTCTTGGGATCCAACCAGGAGTTTGGCGGAGGTGCAGATTTTCTTGGATCTGGCTAGTTACTACAGAATGTTTGTGCCTTACTTTTCTAGAGTTGTGGTACCCTTATAAGCATTGATGAAGAAGGGGAAACCCTTCATGTGGTCATAGAGTTTCCAGTATAGTTTCCAGGAGATGAGACAGAGACTTGTGAATGCCCCCATATTGAGGCTACTAGAGCAGGGCATTGGGTATGTAGTCTACTACGATGCATCAAGGACTAGGCATGGATGTGTCCTGATATAGGAGTGAGAAGTGATCACTTATGGTTCTTGACAGCTGAGACTACATGAGAATAACTATGCTACCCATGACCTAGATTTAGCAGTAGTGGTCTTTTCCTTGAATATGTGGCGACATTACTTGATGGGAAAACATTTTATAGTTCACTGTGATCACAAGATTCTCAGATACATCTTCTCCCAAAAGAACATGAACTTTAGAAAGCGACATTGGAAAGTGTTCCTCTAGTACTATTCCTTTGAGATATTCTATACTCCTGGGAAGGGGAATGTAGTAGCAGATGCGCTCAATAGGATATCTGGTAAACAATTTCTGAGTGAGGTGACAAAGCAGCTAGCCACTTTGTAGATATCCAATATGGATCGAGATTGTGCAGTTTATCTTCAGTCTATGATAGTCACTCCTCCACTCCTTCAGTGAGTCAAGGAGTCACAACTTGGGGACACTGATTGCAAGTCTCTACGTGATTAGATATCCATAGGGTAGGTGCTTGATGGGTTTCATTAAGGTGGGGAGCATGTCGTCCTCTTCAGAGGACGTACTATGGTACCCATGGAACTACGGGATGAAGTGTTGAGGGAGTTCCAAACGTCCCATCTAGCGGTAAATCCTAGAGTGGAAAAGATGTACCAGGACCATCGGTAT
This sequence comes from Viscum album, assembly GCA_963277665.1. NCBI lineage: Eukaryota > Viridiplantae > Streptophyta > Magnoliopsida > Santalales > Viscaceae > Viscum > Viscum album. The sequence goes on from OY728120.1 coordinate 1,250,480,536, forward strand.
TAGTACTGGTGTCAGGGAATGATGAAAGCAGTGGCAGAGTTCATCTCATGGTGCCTCACTTTTCAGCAAGTTAAGGCAGAGGATAAGGTTTTAGTAGGCTTAGTACATCCACTAGAGGTGACAGAGTGGAAGTGGGATGGAATTTCCATGGACTTTGTGAGAGTACTTCCACACACATCCAAGGGATATGATTCCATCTGGGTGATCATTGACCGACACACCATGTCATCCCAATTCCTACCTATCAGAGAGCAGGGTTCAGTATAGAGCTTAGGATGCCTCTACATGTAAGAGATTTTACAGCTTCCTAGAGTTCCCTAGATGATTTTCGTCGATCGTGATGCATGATTTACTTCCCGACTATAAAAGTGGTTGCAGGAGGCGTTCAGGACATATCTTTGATTGAACACCACCTTTCATCCTCAGATGGATGGTCAGACTGAGCAGACCATTCAAACCATTGAAGTCATGTTGCGTTCTTGCATCCATGATTTCGTCCACAAATGGGAGGATCACATTCCCTTGGTGGAGTTTCTGTACAACAACAGCTATCACTCCACTATCAGTATGGAAGCATTTGAGGCATTTTACGGGAAACCTTGCAGATCACCTTTGTGTTGGACTGACCCAGGGGAGTCAGCACTCATGGGATGGAAGATTGTACGGGCTACCACAGAGAAGGTACAGATCATTCAGAAGATGATTAAGACTACACAGAGCAGGCAAAAGTCTTATGATGATAGGAGACGGAGGTCTCTGGAGTGAGAGGATTATGACTATATCTTTCTTATGGGTCTCACCTCTACGTGGTTTTCAGAGATTTTGGCCGAGGCGGTATGTTATCTCCGAGGTTCATAGGACCCTTTCAGGTCCTTAGCAGAGTTGGCGAGGTGCCATACCACCTATCCCTCCCCCCTAAGTTGCAATGGCTACACAACATTTTCCACATATCCTAGCTAAGGAGTTATGTGCATGATACTTCACACATCATTGACTGGGGCGAGCTGGACATCGAGGATGGGGTGACTATTTCAGAGGTTCTAGTAGAGATTGAGGATCGACCGGAGAGATTCCTTCTTAGATGATTGATACCTCTGGTGCACGTACATTGGCAGCATGGGAACCTCTAGGAGAGCACATGAGAGTGGGAGGCTCATATTTGTGCTCAGTACCCCCACCTGTTTCCCTAGTTTGTGTTGTGGATTTCAGGGGCGCAAAACCCTGAGGTGGGGAGAATGTAAAGACCTATAATTTTCCATGTAATTATTTTGTAATTATATAAAAATATTATGATTTTGCGAAAATTAACAGCACGTGATTCTGAGGCCCGGTGTGCCGGGAATGAAATTCTGAACCTTTTTTTAGGTACGTTTAGTAAACGCATGAGCGGTATTTTCTAACTCTTGAAACATTGTTATGATTAAAAATATGAGGGTGTTGTTGAATCTACAGTGTTGTTATTCACTTAAGGGAGACTTCACTTTGACCGCAGTTGGTCCAAAGAAAAAGTTATTTTTTTGGAAATTTTTAATATTATAAATAAAATAACATTATTATTTTATTTTTATTCTATTACTCTAACGGACAAGCAGTAAGGTGGGACCAGTGACGTGTCAAGCCAATAAATGGCTTGAACCTCCAATCTATGTAACAAAAAAGTTGGGGGAAATTAGGAAGCTTACTATTAATAATCCCCATTAACTCCCTGTATCGTTACTTACTATCTCCCTCTCCTATAAATATAGAGCTTGGGGGAGGGGTATCGGAAAAGCTTCGCCAAGAAAAAAATTTCTATTTGAACACCATGATGCTAGACCCTTAGAAGATGAAGCCGACCCAACGGGAGGAAACGAATGACGCCAAACCGTAGGGGGACGTGTGAGTGGTGTCTTTGGGAGCTGATCACGGGAATGAAGAGCATGATCCACCGAATAGGGTGGACGATTATTAAACATTTCAATGTAAGTTTTGTTTATGATTGTTCTTTTATAATTTACGTTGAATCTTTCTTCTTGAGCCACATGCTATTGGTCTAATGCGGAGGGTGTGGGCCAAAAAAACATGACCTGATCCCTCTGCAACCTCATGGATTGATGTGTTCTTTTCAGGTGGATCTTCAAGTTGAGAAGAACCCAAACATGTCAAGATAGTGGTGACATTTACATCTAAGATGATCTTTGAACTCTATAGATTGAAGAATAGGCCACCGGAGCTCACCCAGTGACCCGAGGAAGTTCACCGGTGATCGGTGCCGGTGATCGGCACTGCTAGGGAACAAGGTTGTGGCCAGCACACCGGTTGTCGATGATGATGACAGCAGCACAACCACACCACCAGAGGATGCCATGGACCATCGGCTGTGGCGGAAGAGGACGGTGGCTGGTATGCCGACCGGCCGCATGGAGACAGGGCGGCGCGCGTCCGCGCTACTGGTAGAGGAGGAGGCCGCAGCTATTGAGCCGCGATGGCGCACCATGGCGGCTAGAAACCAGCCCACCAAGGGAGGATAGCGGCGATGTCGTGCCACTGGAAGGGGAGCCGACCGGATTTCTAGTTGGCCGCGTCACACTGAGCAGGACCTGCTCTAGCGGGTCCCGCATCCCAGCAGGCGTCGCCATGTTGCACCACCGGGTTGGCTAAAACCGAATATCCCTTAGGCCCTTTGGGAATCTGGGGGACGCCTACCCTGAGTGTCGGCTAGGGTGGGCCCCACCATGGCTAGCCACCCTAGCAGCGGGCTACGCCCAATGGGTCGGGTCGAGCCAGACCACGGCCTAGCAGGCCAGGCCCACCATGGTCCGCCCATCCAGGCCGAAATCGGACCGGGTTGGGTTGGACCAGGCCGGGGTCGAGCCGGGTCAGTCTGACTGGGTAGGACTGGACCCGGGCCCATCTGGACCCACATACGTCTTTTTGGCCTTATATTGAGAATCAAGCATCCGTTTGAAGAACCATATGTGGCACCAGAATCCTTGGATCGAGAATATCCTTTTTGTATAACCCACTTGAGTTTTGGATAAAGTTATAGTATAGCTGGGTTGGATCGAACTCGAATTCAATTGGGCCCTCAGAACAAGAAAACTAATAACTTACAAACTACGCATCTGATTAAAGCACCATCTATTGCATTGGGTCCTTTATGATGTGATGAACCTTCGTGATACTTTATCCTTGGAATTAGTGGTATTTAAAGTATTGAAAGATGGCTTGAGGAGCGGATCCTCTTGGAATAAAGCATGCTTAGTGTGAGAACCCTTTGGTTGGATATACTTGAAGAATCTTCAGATCCTGTGTGGGTCTTCTCTAGATCCTATGTGGGTCATCTCCAGATCTTGTGTGGGTCATCTTCAGATCCTATGTGGGTCAGCATCTATGGATCCTATGTGGGTCATCTTCAGATCCTGTGTAGGTCATCTCTAGATCCTATATGGTAAATCTTCAGATCCTGTGTGGGTCATCTTTGATGATGTGTGGGTCAACAACAGATATTCTCAATGAAGTAAGATGATCTAGCAGTACAACTAATCATCAATACTTTCATTCTTAAGTTATACCTAGTATGAGCTGAGTCATTACCTTTGTGGTACAATTTATTGTGGTGATACCTTCATGGTATTCTTCTGTGTGGAATTACCTTTCTTGTACTTACCCTCATGGTGTTTCCATCATGGTATTCTTTCCTTTGTGGAATAGTTGTGATTTTGGCTAAAGAGTTGGGCCTTGTGTTTCCACCTGAATGAAATGGGTATACTTAATAACTTAGGTATCTTTATGGGAATATAACTAAGTAGTTTTGAATATATTTTTTTGTGCATTTTGATCATGGTATTTCTTTTTGTTTTATCCTTTGTGGATTCTGAGAGACCTTTGGGGGTCTCGGGGTCCCTACTATGTATTGTTATACTCACCCCTGCATGGGATACACCCGCACCTTTTTATGTCTTGTGAAGATGAAGGACATAATTGATTGAGGCTGAGGGTGTCAGGACTGGAGGCTACTCATAGGTGGACCATTAGAAAAGACATACTGTAGAGACTACAGTTCGAGAGCTGTACCTACCCTTTAGGTATGATCCTTGGTGGGTGTTTGCAGGAGCAGTTTTCTATGTTACTTGTACTTTCCAGTTGGGCTTGAATTTCAGCCTCTTTACTTACTGTACTCACCATTTATACTATATAGTTTATTTTTTCTTGTATCTTTATGTGTGCTTGGATTGTGTGAGTTTCATGTTAAAAATGCAATGCCTTCCCGTTTTAGGGATATGCCTTTCCGATGTTAGTCGCCAGCCCCTAGCCTATGGAAGGCGGATTTGGGGTAGTAACGACATAGGACCCAGGGGATGGGTTGTGACATATTTCATAATAATTATAATTTAAATATGTTATATATTTATATAAATACATTTCATTTAATTTATTTCTTTCAATACGATAAGTAAACAGAAACAACATTCATGCATATGCACGAACTACTGTATCCATGAATGGCCTATTTCATTTAATAATTATTTATTTTGAAGGTAATTATAAATAAATATATATTTCAGATTATATCATTTTTTAAATTCTTTAAATAAGTAAATCATGATCTATGTATGAAGATTAAGAATAATAAGTCAAAACATGTACAAAAAACAAGGTTATTATCACCCGGAACATAACATTAACATGGAGTTAATAATAAAAAGGTAATAAAAAGTCATAAGTAAATTATATATGGAATTATATATAATAATATGGTTATGTTATAGATGAATAATAAACTTATAATTATTATAAAAATAGTTTTAATGAGTATGAAGAGAGTTAGTATATTGGGTAAGGGAATTTCATCTCACATTTTATATCTATGAGATACATGCTATATTCACAAATTTTTATTTTACATAGTGTATATATTGTGCATGATTTTATTATGTGATTATTATTCGTAAATTTATTTTTATTTACATATCGATTCTATTATCTTTATTTCATGTGTTTTACATTTCAAAATGTTCCTAATCGGTAAGATAGTTTTTTCACAATTTGCCATCTTTGAGACCCATGTTTTTTATGCAACTACATTCTTTTTCAAGCTGTATATACTTCCATTTGACATGTCATATCCTAAATCTAATTATTTTAATGATATTTTAAGTTTCATGTAATTTCATTTTCTTACATTGGGAGTATGATTCATAGTTACCATGTGGTAATATTTTATTGAAACAATCTCATTGTTTATCATGATTTTTTATAATTATTCTTACATGTATGAAATATTATGATACATATCTCAAAAAAAACTCATGAATTTTCATCTCAACTATTTATTAAATACATAAACATGTATTAGTACCATTTTTCACTCTTTGGTACTAAAGATACTATGGAAATATTTTTAGGTATATTTGACTATATTTCTCTCTTTAGTCAAAAATCTGTTGTAATAAAAAACCATGTTTTCAAAAATGTTATCATAAATATTTTTAAAAAAAATTAAATGATTTTTTAATATTATATTCAATGAAAATTATTTTAAAAACGTTTTATTGTTTTTCGAAGCTTCCTTTATAAGTTTTCAAAGCTATTTTCAAAGATAAATGTTTCTAAAAATGGTTTTATATTTTAAATAGAATTTTCAATAAAGAATTGAAATTTTGATCAATAGATGTTTTAAAGGATATTTTAATTATTTCCCATTTCAGATAACATACGTTCGTGCTACTCATGAATTTTTGGGGAAATGAGTAAATTTTTCCATTCATATTATTTCTTTTAATGGTTTTTGTTTTGATGGTATGATGTTTATGAAACCTATTTATCTTTCATGGGTTATATGATTTTGAAACCTGCTTATTTTCAATGGTCACGTTTTTGTGAAATTATTATGAAACCTAAATCTTTTTCCATAGGTTATGATATGATGACATGTTTATGGTACCCATTTCATTTCTTGGGTTATTATATATTTTTTCATGATCTTTGGGAACACATGTGTATGATTTATTTATGAGAAGGGTGGGACATATATCTCCCTCCAATGAATTGGGTAAAGATTTATATCTCATAAGAGATACTAAGATGGTCTTAGCAGTGAAACATGACTACCATGATCGTATGGGGAGTGAACTCATACTACTAAGATGGCCATGGGAGTGAACCATGACTACCAAGATGGCTTAAGGAGTGAACCCAAACTACTAATATAGCCTTGGTAGTGATTAATTGATTGCTATGGAAATCATTTTACGTGATTATGTGTCTTCTACAATTCCATGTCTTATTCATATGGTATACTTTCATGTATTATGTTCTTTTCTCCCTTATGATTCATGTTTTATGAACTGCTAATCTGTATGATATGATTATTATATATGATCTTTGATATGTAGGGTATGGTCTTCTATTTTAATGATAATATTCTCATACCCTTATGCTCATGATTTTGTTCACATGTCTCCCTTGTTTACCCTTACTAAGAATATGAACTCCTCCATTTTTTTGTGTCCTTTCCCTCAGGTTATGAATATATGTATTATGTTTTATGTGTCTAAGAAGTGTTCTAGTCAAGAAGAACCTATTGGGGGATAATTTATATAACTCATGGACCATTGTTAATATTTCTATGTTTCCAAAATCACTAGGCTAATATGGTATTTGGGTGTCTATTTGTGTAACGTATTTAGTATTCAATAAAAGTTATATAATGTTAATTTATGAAAGGATAGGGTATCTATAGAGTGAAATTGATGATTTTTTGTGATAGAGACCCCTAATGTTCCAAGGCATGCCCAACTCATAGGCACCAGAAGATTATCTTGAGGCGATGACCAAATTTTTCCGTCTGGGCAGGACACCAGAAGATCAGATGACGGTCCTAGTGGAGAGACTTCTCTATGGATCAACATGTTTATGGTGGGGTTTGGTGATTATGTCTCAAGATGAGGTGAATTTATCATTGTAAGAGTTTGAGTGCCATTTTGAGAGGATTTATCTCCAAATATAATGAGGGATATATGTATCTAGGAGCTTCTTTAGCTCCAACAAGGAAACCTGACAGTAGATGAGTATTCATCAAGGTTTAATAACCACTCCAAGTACTCGATGAATATTGATCATTAAAAGTTCTTTAGGGATCCAACCTTCATGTGATATCTTTGTAGATTCATCCATTCTAGTTTTATCCCTCTATGAATTCATACTTATTCTGGGGTGCTAGAGTGAGATTTGGGGGTTGAGAGTTTCTTAGATGAGTAGATATATCCAGTGGTTACCGATAGTGGGAAATTTGTAGTAGATAAACCAATAGTATGGAGCCAATGTCAGTCTTAGTGATTTGGATGTGCGATACTTTCCAAGAGGAGGTCCCAGAACATATAATCTATGGTTCAGGACCCACAGGGTTGGTTTAGTTATCCTAGAGAGAGGTGGTGATAATCATGTGATGATAGAATAAATCTTGTAAGAGATTGTTTGACCCACCATAAGGTTAATAGGGAAAGCATGGATGGGTCCCCAAGGCAGAGTCAATGGTAGGATCAGATAGGTCCGTAGAGTGGTGGGTGTGGAAGAGGAGATGGTATAGAAGTTGGAGGTGGTAGACACTTTGCCTTATTACAAACACCGCCCCCATGTGGTCCAAGTTACGCTCATGGAACTGTAGGACAGGGATGGGGATATCTGAAGGTGGTCAAAGCGTATGACCTAGAGGCTCTGGGAATGATATGAGATGCGATCTATGTCTTTTATACCTTAGTTGTAGTACAAAAAGACTTATTTCCTAATCATTACTTTCTTTCTACATACCTTGTTCAAGACTTAGAGATTATTGTTAAGACATTTTTTTGAACCTTACGCTTAGAGACAACTACAAAAGATGACTCAATGATCACACACTTATGTTGATTGTGTGACCTGACTCTTGGAGGTGAAAGTTTCTATTTGGATCACTTTGTAGTAGCGATGACGCCTTATGACTTCATCATAGGTAAGGGATGGTTATCCAAATTTCATGCCCAGATTGAATCTTATAGGAAGATGATGTGGTGTGTCTATATTGATGGGAATAGGTTCATATTTTTCAATAAAAAAGAAACCCATGCAACACAGGATAGACTCATTCATGGGAGGGTGTAGTCAAATACTCATCATATGTATAGAATAACCCTTCTTATAGTGGATTTTTTGAGTTTTCAGTTCCCTACAGTGGTGGTTGAGTATCATTACCTATTCCCTAAGGATGTTCCTAGCTTACCTACCCATAATGAGATAGAATTATGCATTGATATACACCCTAGGATGACACTGATATTTGTTCCAGAATATCATATGGATCCCATAGAGCATTGTGATCTAAGGGTGTAGTTGGAGGTCTTATTGAGTAAGGGCTTTGTTAGACCCAATATTTCACCCAGGGAATCCCTAGATTTTCTCTCTAAGAAATAAGAAGGGAGATTGAGGTTATGTGTGTACTACCGATGCTTGAACGAGGTGACCATGAAGAATAAGTATCCACTACCGAGGATCAATGACCTCTATGATCAGTTGAGAGTAAGATGATGGTTCTAAAAGGTTGACCTCAGAACTTGCTATCCCTAGTTGTGAGTACAAGATGAGGATGTAATGGATATGACATGACGATGTCAATACAATCACTATGATTACTTGGTGATTACCGTTGGTGTGATGAACTCCCTAGAAATGTTCATGGGGCTAATGAAAAAGATCTTTCATAATTTCTTAAACTGGTTCATGGTTGTCTTCATTGACGTTATTCTTTTGTACTTAACATCCAAGGAGGAGAATGCTAGACAGTTTAGGATTGTCCTAGATATACTCTGAGAGAACCATATTTATAGGAAGATCTCAAAGTATCAATTCTAGATTCTGTATGTCCACTTTTTAGGACATATTATTTTAGTATATTGAGTGGTAGTGGACCCGACCAAGGTTGAGGCTGTGTTATATTGGGAGCCACCCAAGAGCATGATGGAGGTGTGGAGATTCCTGGGGTTTGTGGGATAATACTTGATATTCATACTTGATTTATATAGGATATCATCACCCCTAAAATATTTTAAGTGAAAGGGGTATCTCTTCATGTATACGTAGAGGTTCTAGTACACAACTAGAAAATGGAGTTGCCGCCATGGACCTATAGCCACGGTTTTAAAACCGTGTCTATAGGCCAATTTTTTGTGGCCTATTGCCACATTTTTTAGAACCATGGTAATTTCCCAAGGCTATTTCCATGGTTTTGTGGCATATGGTCACGGTTTTTAAAACTATCTCTATAGGACAATTGTTTTGAATCCCTATAGCCACAGTTCTCCAAAACTGTGTGTATAGGGTTCCCACACTTATGTGGGAACAAAAATTCCCACAAAAACATTGGTGGGAAGCCCTACTACCATGGTTTTGAGGATATTACCACTGTTTTTATTAATATATATCATAATATATATATACCCAAATTGTGGTGCAGTGTAGTGGTAAGTGTGCTGGATTTCAAAGTGGTGGTGCAGGGATCGAACTCGTCGGTGACATTTTTTATTTAGGCTATTACCATGGTTCTCAAAGGTTGTTTCCATGGCTTAAATAATAGCTATAGGTCAACTGCCATAGTGGCCAATTTGGATTCTATTGTTTCGGTTTAAAAACCATGGAAATAGGTCGTTATTGCCATGGTTAAAATTAGGGTAATAGGTCGGGGCCTAATGCCAGGATGATAGCATCAACATTTTTCCAAAACTGTGGTCGTAGCCTATGTCCACATTTTTGGGGCCTATTGCCACAGTTTTGAACCATGGAAATAACCCTCTTTTCTAGTTGTGTTAGGATTTTCAGTAGTTGAGGAATAGATTGATGAGCGCTCCCATATTAAGATTGGAAGAGGAGAATGTAAAGTACGTAGTGTTTTATGATGCATCAGTAACCAGGATTGGTTGTGTTCCAATGAAAAAGGTAGGTAGTGATTTACAGTGGTTCATGTCAGTTGAGACAACATGAGCAGAACTATGTGACCCATGATCTTGATTTATAAGTGTTATTCTTTACAAAAAATATGTGGTGAAACTACCTTATGGGTGATATGTTTGTTGTCTATTCTGATCAAAAGTGTCTCAACTATATCTTCTCTCAGAAGGGTCTTAAATTTAGATAGAGGTGATGGATAGGGTTCCTCCAGGATTATGACTTTGTAATTTTATATACTCTTAGGAAGGGAAACATGGTAGAAGATTCCCTCAATATGAGATCCAGTTCACAGTTGCTGAATGAGGCATCAGAGTAGTTGGCCTCGTTATAGTTATCTATTTTCGATGGAGATGAAGAAGCATAACTATAGTTGATTTTTTTACCACTCTGCTCTTGCAGCAAGTCAGGGAGGCACAACTTGGGGATACTAACTCTAAGACCCCACATACTTAGATATCCATAAGATGTAATCCTGATGGATTTTTTGATGGTGGGGAGTATTTATTTCTTTTCAAAGGATGAATGCTGGTACCAGTGATGTTTCAGGAGTAGTTTATGAGATATTTTCATACATATTATTTAGTGGAACATAAAAGTGTGGAAAATATACACTCGGACCCCTAACATCTGTTTTGGTGGTGAGGGATGAAGGAGGGATTTGCAGATTTTTCTCTCTCGATGTCTTATTTTTTATCAAGTAAAGGTCAATAACCAAGTTCCAATGGGTTTATCTCATCCCATTGAGGTTCAAGAGTGGAATTAGTATTGGATATACATTTAATTCATGATATGATTACCACATGCATAAAGGGGACATGATTACCCATGGGTTATCGCAGACCAAATCACCAATTCATCCCACTACATAGCTATTCAAGAGTATAGTTCATTAGAGAGCTTGAGACGCCTCTACATACATGAGATAGTTTGAATCCGTGGAGTTTTATTGATGAATTTTTCTAATCACGATTCTTGCTTCACATCTCAGTTGTTTAATTGATTGTATAATAACACTCAATTTTCATACATTAACAATACATCAATTTTTCCTAATTATTAATACATTATAAAAAAAGACCCCCAAATACCATATTAGTTTAGTGCCTTTGGAAACATAGAAACATAAACACTAGTCTATGAGTGAGCTATATTATCTATCATTAGGTTATTCTTGAATAAAAAAATTATAGACACATCAAATATAATGCATATCTTCATAACTTGGGGGAAAGGAAACATAAAAAGGGGAGAACATAGATGCTCGGTAAGGGTAAGAAAGGGAGACCTATGATAATATTCAGGAGAAAAAGGGTATGCGAACATGATCTTAAAAATAGAAGTCTATACCCTACATATAAAATATCATAAACTAGAATCATTGCATAAATATTATCATTTCATAATACATGAATCATAAGTAAAAGGCAATCTTGGTTGTATGTGTTCACTCCCCATACTATCTTGGTAGTCATTTTTCTCTCCCACGTCTATATTATTTGTATGAGTTCACTCCCCCTACCATCTTTGTAGTCATGGTTCACTCCCATGGCCATCTTATTAGTCAGGGTTCACTCCCAAGACCATATTAGTCTATCTCATGAGATATAAATCATTACCCAATGCATTAGAGACAGATATAGGTCCCAACCATCTCATAATGAAATCATGCTTACTTGTACCACAAAAAAACAATCATATCATAAACCATGAACTGAAATGGGTTTCATAAACATATAATCATATCATAACATTTTGAAAAGAGAATGGTTTCATAATAATTTCATAAACTCATAAACGATGAAAATAATTGAGTTTTATAAACATATAACCCATTAAAATAGGAAAAAATTTCTTTAAAATCATTCCATAAAATGTAAACCATTCAAAGAAAGAATATGAATAGAACCTTTGGATCATTTCCCAAAAATGCATTAGTAACATCAAAAGATGTCATCGTAGATGGGAAATAATTTGAAAAGGTTATTTAAATAATTTATTAATGTAAAATAACATTTCTTTTTTGAAAAAAATGGTTTTGAAAGCATAAAACCTTTTGGAAACCATTTCCTTGAAAACATAAAAGAAGCCTAAAAATACATTGAAATACGTTTTCCAGGAAAGCTTATAAAAGAATCCTAAAAACATTTTTAAAACCTTTTTACTTAAAAATACATTGACAACTTATAAAAATAATATTTTAAATCATTGTAATCATTTCTTTGAAAACAAAATTTTGAAAACATATAAATAAATATTTGAAGATGATTTAAATTTTTATAAACATAAAACAATTATTAAAAAACCCATTTTCTATGAAAACCATTTTTAAAATAAATATTCTTTCAGAATATTAGGAAAAATATTTTACTTAAAAAAATCATGTAAAAATACAAATAAATAATCAAGGAAATTATGGTCATGATGTTGGGTAAGTCTGTATATTCCAAATATTCCTTTTACACATTAAATGTTTTGAAAAGTACCTTGATCAAAAATCAAAAAGAAGTTTTACAATAAAAAACATTTATAAAAAGGTAATTCATGGATTAAAATGTCCTTTAAACATCATAGTATAATAGTAAAATATTTTTGAAAAGATTTGTTTTTATAAAACACAATTTTGAATGATCATAAATTTCTGACCCAAAGGAAAAATAAGATTCATATTTTCTTAAAACATTTTCTTAATTATATTAAGTACCAAAGAGTGGGAAAATGGTTTTAATATATAAAGACATGATGAATAACTATTGGAGAATAAAATTCCTGATTTTTCTTGAGAGTTTTATCATAATATTTCATATATTGAATTATAATCATAAATAATCTTGAAAAGAAATGAGATTTTTTTAATAAACACTTACCACTTCTTAACTGTGAACCATACTCCCCATTTAAGAAAATAAAATTAAAATAAGATTAAAATATTTTCAGAATATTTATATTAAGTATATAAAATTTCAAATTTAATTTTATAAACCTTGAAAAAAATATTGGTTCATAACAAAACATTTGTCTCAAAGAAAGAAAATTGAGAAGAAACTATCTTACCAATTTGGTAATTTTTGAATCATAAACCCCATGAAATAAATATCATATAATGGATATGTAAATACCCATAAATTTAAGAATAAAAATATTATAATAAATTTATGGGTATTATATACACCATGAAAAAGAAAAGAGTGGTGAATATGGCATGTATCTCACTGATATAAAAAGTGTGATGAACTTATCTTACCTTATGTCTTAACCCTCATCGTACATGTTCAATCCTCAAATATAATAAGTATAAGTTGATTATAAATCTATCTTAGAATCATATTAATCTATAAAATACCATATATTATTTACTTAAGACTTTATTTTAACTGATTATTATTAACTCCATGTAAAATTTGCGTTTTTGGTGATAATCACATTGTTTTTTATACAAGTTTTGACTTATTATTCTTAGTATTCAGACATAGATCATGATTTAATTAATTAAATAATGTATAAAATATTATAAATATAATATATATTCATTATATTTTTATTTTTAATAATCATTAAAATATGTAAAGATTAAAATAAATACACTATTCATGGAGACGTTAGGTCGTACGTACGCATGAACATTGTTTCTGTTTACTAATCGTATTGAAAGAATGAAAGTAAATTTCTTATATGTAAATATATATTTATATATATATAATAATTTAAATATAATTATTATATCATATATATCATATGTGTTTTCTAAAACATTCATTAATACATTCCATGTAAAGTGTGAATGAATCACATCACTTTGAGGAGGCGGTAGACCACACGTCCAAAAATGAAGTTATTGTATATCCAAAATATGGAAATCAAGAAGTTATTTTTAATATAAATAATAAATAATAATAAATACATCACAAATACAAAATATATATTATAAAAATAGAGTTTCCATCATAATTCCCCGACATGTGAGGGGGTAAAGGAAGAATGAACAACATTGTTTCGTGAGGCGGTAATTATTCGCTCATAAGAATGGTAAGTTCATTACCTTTTATATGGAAGTTTGTGTAAGTGTAGGTTTAAAACATAATATAAAAAAATATCATTATATTGAGGATACTTAGGTTATTATGTAATAAATGAATAATAATATTTTATGTGGTGGATAAAAAAAAGACTGGAGTTTGAGGAAAGATGTTACCTCTTATTTGGGTAACTCCTTTTAGTTTTCACCAAAGGGTTTCCTTAGTTGTATTAATGCCAAAATTTAGTATTCAAGGAAGATGGTAGGGAAGGTGTTAGATCATTTTAGTAGAGGTTTGGTGATAGAAAGGTATTTAGATTTGCGAGAAAGTGGAAAGGATGATCACATTTTTATTGTGGAGGAGTGGTATTCTTGTAGATTTTTTAAAAGAGAATTCCACCGATGTTTTCCAATGGAATTTGGCTCCAATAATGAAAAAAAATTTATAAATGGGATTAAAAGGTCAAAATATGTCCATAAAATGGATTTTGGATAGGTTTCTAGGTTTTTTTGGGTCTTAAGTTTAAGGATTAGTCCTTTGTTAATCTAATTTTTCTCGTAATCATTATAATTAATTTTAATCACATTCACTAATATATTTGGTAAAAAAGAAAGATTACTTTATTATAAATTATAAATTATTATTATTACAAATATATAATTAATTATTCCAAATTATAAACACATAATTGGTAGAAATTAATTTAAAATTAATCCCACATATGGGACGACACTGCTGGTTTTTAAAGTAAAAATGTTCAAAAGATTACTAAGTTTTTTATAATTAATTTATTTTTGAACTTAATTATAGTTCACTAAATTGTGTTAATTTATGAAAAAATTATCTAACTAAAATTTAAAACCATTTAAAATTATAATTTATCTTCATAAATAAATTAGACTAAAAATCAATTTTGAATTAAAATTCCTTAGTTTTTCACTATTAAATAAAAAATAAAATTCAAAGAAAAATACCAAAAATTCACCCTAACATAATTTTTTATGTTTCTATTTAAAAAAAGGAAGTTTATTTTTAAATATAAAATTTTGGAAATTTCCAAAATTTATATTTAAAATATGTTCACTAATAAATGGAAGTAAGACTACTTTTATAAAAATATAGGGTTTTATGTGTCATATTGGGTCTATTATCATTTTATTCCTATAAAATAAATTTAATGAATATAAATTTTTTTATTAAATATATAACATATAAATTTAATTAATATCATTCATTAATACTTTTTTATTAAAATTATTATTATAAATCAACTTTTGCACATTAAAATAGTGTATTATAAAGTTGTTTCCTTTATATTCATTTGGTTTATATCTTCATTTATAATTAATAGGTAACTAATGAATTAATATATATATATATTTATAAGTTAGTTAATCATGTAATATTCAATTTAATGGTTAGGTTATATCTTATTATATTAAATAATAATATTTTAGTAAAATATTATTGTTTTGTAACAGTTAGTCTTGAGTGTTATGCAAATAATCGAGGAAAGTCAGTCTAGCATTTATTGTAAGATAAAGTCAGTGTTATATTTATAAAAAGCTAAAATATATGTTTTTAAGGGCATGATTAACTTGTTGTTAAATATAATTTAATCCAAACTTATAAAAAAACTATTTTTAGTGTTGTGTGAAATGAAAAATATAAAAAAAAAATTTGAAAAAAAAAATTCACAAAATCTTGGGGAGTTATATTCTACCCCTCCCCTTAAAACAAATTTCTCCCTTGAAATTATTATGGTTTATCTATTGTTTAATACTTTAAATTTTTTTCATAGAAACCCCCATCATAAAAAAGGAATAATAAAACTCACTTTAAAAAGATAAATATGGAATTGTGATGGTTACCAAAAGTAACTCATAACTAGATTCCCACATATGAGAACATATGTGGTAATTGAAAACTTGGATATGAAATAGAAATATAATTTAAAGACCCAGAAATTCCATTTAATATTTTTTAATTATATGGGAATTTTACGAGTCTGCGAAAATTGACAGCGTGTGATTCTGAGGCCCGGTGTCCCCAAAATGAATTTCTGAACTTTTTTCAGGAACATTTAGTAAACGTGATAGTAGGTTTTTTTAACTTTTAAATCGGTGATTAGAATTGAAATATAAGTGCACCGTTGAACTCACAGTGCCGATATTCGCTTAAGGAGACCATCACCTCGACCGCAGTGGGTCGAGAGTGAAAGATAAAATTTTGTGCTTTTTGTGAAAGAATTAAATAAAATAAAAATGTTTAACATTTTTATTTTAGAAACCTCCTCAACATGGGTTATGGTGGTGGGGACCACCCAAGCCTAAACCTCCCATGTGAATATTAAGAGTTAGGGACCACCTGAACTAACCCCCATTTTAAATTTAGAGGCGGGGACCACCCGAACCCCTTTAATGATAGAAAACCTCTAAACTCCTCAAACTTTAATTATGCCAACACAAATCCATTTAATTGGGCCGATTATATGAGATAATTAACGGTGCCAACATAGTACATTAATTATTTCAACTTTGTTGGGACAACTTAATTTATTTTGATAAACTTAAATTAACATGTTGGTTATTTAACATTTTGGTGGAATAAGGAGAGGAGAACTATTGGAGGATTATTCTCTCTAATGAAGAACGTGCTCCCCAATGAAGAATGAACAGCGGTCGGCCGAACCGTCTACCGACGAAGGCGGGGCGCATGACTACACCACGCGGAGAGAACGGCTGGACATCCGGCTAGCTGGGGCAGACCGCAGATCCACGGCCGTCCCGACACACCACGACCTCCCTATCAGACCGCGACCTCCGCACTGCCCCTGTGGCCTCCACCACCCAGCGGCCTCTGTGACCCTGTGCCACCCATGGCCTCCGCAGCCCCCGCCGCCTCCGCTGCCCCGCGGCCCCCATGAACTCTGCCATCCCATGGCTTCCGCAACTCCACGACACCCACAACCTCTGCCACTCTGCGAGTTCCATCACCCTGCGGACCCCGTGGCTCTCGCAGTCTTCATATCCCCCACAGCTCTAGCGGTCTTCTCGGCCCCTGTGGCCTCCGTTCTACCCCGCGCCGGCCAATCCGGGCTGCCAGGCCTGGCCGCCTAGCACGGGTTGGGCTGGACCCAATGGGTTGGGCCAGGTTGACCCAAACAGGGTCGGGCTAGGTCGGTCCGACCGGGTCGGACCGGACCCGGACCCACTTTGACCCATTTACTCTCTTTCAAACATAACTTTGGCACCAAACTTCCATTTGACTGTAGCGTCGGAAACCCTAGAGAAAGACGATCCCTTTCGTATACCCCACATCAGATTTGGATAAGGTTGGGTTATGGCTGGGTTGGATCGAGCACGAATCCAACCGGGCCCTCTAGACTAAAAGGCTAATAACATACATACCAGATGTCCGATTGACGCACCGTCTATTGCGTTGAGACCCCTAAGACGTGATGGTCATTTGGGTTACTTCTTAATTGGACTTCATGGAAGTTGGAGTATTGAATAGTGGCTTGAGGATCAGACCATCTTGGAGACTAGCAAGCTTAGTGCGAGAACCTAGTAGCTGGCTATGACGTGAAGAATGAATAGAGATCATGTGCGGTTCAACACCAAGTGATCCTGTCTAGGTCAGTACCGAGCGATCATGTGCCGGTCATCACCGAACGATCTTTTGTGGGTCAACACCGAGCGATCCTATGTGGTTCAACACCTAGAAATCATGTGTGGATCAACACCAAGTGATCCTGTGTGGGTCAGTACCGAGCGATCCTATGCGGGTCAGCACCGAGCAAGCCTGTGTGGATCAGCACTGAGTGATCCTGTGTTGGTCAGCACCTAGCGATCCTATGTGGGTTTGCACCGAGTTATTCTATGGGGGTCATAAGTAGAGCCTCTTGACAGAATAATTTGATCTAACTTTACGACTAATCATTTGTACTTTCGTACTTAACTTATACCTGGTGTGAGCTGAGTCAGTACCTTTGTGGTATTCTTCTATATGATGTACCTATGTGGTACTTACCTTCATGGTATTCCTTCATTTATGGAACTGTTGAGCTTTGGTCTTTTGAGTTGGACTCTGGGTTTCCTCATGATTGAGATGGGTATACTTGATAACATAGGTATAAGTACGGGCATATACCTAAGTTGGGTAGTCAGTTGATTTCATGCTTTGTGGTTAATCCTTTGTGGATTTTGGGAGACCTTGAGGGTCTTCGGGTCCCTATCGAGTATCTTTATACTCAAACCTGCATGGGTTATGCCCGCACCTCATTGTGTTTGGTGCAGACGGCAGACAACGCTAACTGATGGCGAGAGTACCAGGACTGGAGGTATCTCAGAGGTGGACCTTAGACAAGGCATACCATAGAGATGACTATTTGAGAGCTGAACCTACCCTTCAGGTAGGATCGCTGGCGGGTGATCACAAGAATTGTTCCAGTTTACTTGTACTTTCAGTTTCTTGTACTTTTTAGTTGGGCTTGTATTCTAAACCATTTTACTTACTATACTCACTCTATTTACTATTCAGCTTACTTGAGTTCATATCTTGATATGTGCATGGTTGCTTGTGTTAACAGGTTATAAAGGCAATACCTTCCCAGTTTTAGGGAATACGCCTTTGGTGCTAGTCTCCAGCCCCTAGCCAATGGAAGGTGGGTTTGGGGTATTCACAGTACAGGCCCCAGGGGATGGGTCGTGAAAAATTGGTATCAGTGGAGTTGGTTCTACCATTGAACATAGGACTCTGATCTTTCTATTAATGGAAATTGTATTAAGTGTAGTGAGTGTGGTTATCAGTTTAAGAAATCTAGTGTTGGTGCGGTGGTCGATGTATCAATACACCAAAACCCTGACTTCTAATTTCTGACTTAGTGCACAAAAACACTGATTGCATTAGTGTTTTTATATGTTTTTTTTATCTTTAGAGTCATCTCAATAGCTATAACTTATTGACTATGGTGCACCTGTTTATTTTCAGGATACCTCCATGTAGACAGCCAGCTTGGGTTCTGGGTATAGTTCACACTGATAGCCCCCCAAGCGACAAGGCCTCGATGCAGGGCCCTCTTCCAGTAGAGGCACCTACGGTACCATTACCCATTGCACCACCAATGCCACCAGCCCCAGTAGTAGAGGGTGCATTCCATTTGAGCACATTGCACAATTTCCAGAACTTGAGGCCACCCAAGTTCAGGGGAGATATTAACCCACCGGTGGCTGAGGATTGGTTGGAGGCCATGGTGAGAGTCATTTGACTGGTAGAGACACCAGTTGATCTCATGGTTATCCTTTCTTCCATACTTCTATAGGCATTAGCAAGCAGATGTTGGAGCATAATGCTTCATGTTCACGATGAGGTGACCCTTTTTTGGGCAGACTTCGAGAGCCTGTTTCAGGTAGAGTTTGTTCCAGTGACTCTTCGCACAGTGCGCATACAGGTGCTACTTCATCAGTAGTAGGGCAACATGACTATGGATTAGTACTCAGTGAGGTTCACTGACCTCTCATGCTACTCCACTGATATGGTGCGAGACCCATTATTCAAGGCCTAGACCTTTGGGCAAGGACTCAGGTTGAAGATCGGGGCTTCGATGATTTCTATTAGCATCCCGACGTAGGCAAGGGTGATAGAGAGAGCCCTATTAGTGGAAAGTTTCCTTTCTAATCAATCACCAGCCACGAGACCCACCACCAGTCGTCACATAGTGGAGTCTTCAGTAGCTGGTAGTAGACAGATGTTGCAGAGGTCCAAGAGGACCAGACCTATAGGTGGACGACCGCAGGATTCAGGGTTGGTTGTGCGGGCCACCCGAGGAAGAGACAGTCATGCCAGGAGATGGTAGTGTTACACATGCGGTGGGCAGGGTCACATGGCTCGTGACTGTCCGACCCACTGTACGGATGATCAGAAGACTGTTGAAAAACCGCTCAGGAATAGACAGAGGTTTGACCTAGGGGGTCCGTAGGGAGTATGCAAACGTGGCAGAGGAGCTGGTCATGCAAATGGCGGTGGGTGACATTTTGAGATGTTACCGCCACCACTACCAGGTGGCCCACCCCAAGAACAAGGAGTAGGAGGACAGGGGGGATCTTAGCTCTAATCAGCTAAGGCCTACGACCATGGAACTCTTGAGATGATATGAGACACGATCAGTGTCTACTCCACCTTAGCTGCAGTACTTATAGACACAGGTTCCAATCATTCTTTTATTTCCATTGCCCTCGTTCGGAGCTCGGAGATTTCGACGGAGCCGTTGGCTTGATCCTTATGGATAGAGATTCCTACAGTAGAGGATTTGATGATTACGCACTGGTGCTGGTAGTGTGAGCTTACTCTAGGAGGTGGGAGCTTTGACTGGGATCTCCTAGTGGTGGTGTCGAGGCCTTACGATGACATCTTGGGTATGTAATGGTTATCTATATTCCATGATCAGATTGGCTGTATTAGGTGCAAAGTGTAGTGTTTCCGCATGGATAGGACCAGGTTTACCTTTACCGGTGAGAAGGGAGCCTCTGCAATAGAGGATGGACTTACCCAAAAGAGAGTGCAGTCGATCACTCATCAGTTGGCTAGCCTTACCCTCGGAGCAGTTGATGTGGAGAGTCTAAGTTATCCTGTAGTGGTGGACCAGTATGCGAATGTCTTCCCTAATGATGTTCTGAGTCTACCTCCTCACAGAGAGGTGGACTTTTACACTGACTTGTACCCTGGGATGACACCAATATCTACACCAGCGTATCAGATGGATCCCACAGAGTTTCATGAGCTGCGGGTATAGTTGGAGGACTTACCAGGAAAAGGGTTCATTCGGCCCAATGTTTCTCCTTGGGCAGCCCTAATTTTGTTTTCCAAGAAGGAATATGGGAGTTTGAGACTTTTTTTGACTATCGGCACTTGAAACGGGTTACCGTGAAGAACTAGTACCCACTTCCGACGATTTATGGCCTCTTTGATCAGCTGAAGGGAGCACGGTGGTTCTCGAAGATAGACCTCAGATCAGGCTATCATCATCTCAGAGTATGAGACACGGATTTCCAGAATACAGCTTTTAGATGTCATTAAAACCATTATGAGTTCTTAGTTATGCCATTTTGGGCAAAAAATGCTCCAACAGTGTTCATGGGACTCATGAACTGGATCTTTCAACCATACCTTGATCGATTTGTAGTAGTCTACATTGATGACATTCTGATCTACACAGCTACTGAGGAGGAGCAGACCTATCATTTTAATGTAGTACAAGACACACTCCGAGAACACCAGATTTATGGTAAGCTATTGAAGTTCCAGTTCTAGATTCTAGGGGTTCACTTTTTGGGACATGTCATCTTGAAGGCTGGAGTTGTAGTGGATCCAGCAAAGATTGAGGCGGTACTTGCTTGGGATCCACCCAACCATATAAAGAAGGTACAATGTTTTCTGGGTTTGGATGTATACTACTGGATATTTTTTTCTGATTTCTCTAAAGTTGCAGCACCACTATCAGTGTTGAAAAAGAAAGGGGCAACCCTTAATGTGGTCAGAGAGATGCCAGCAAAGGTTTCAAGAGCAGAGGCAGAGTCTGAATAGTGCCCCCATCTTGAGGCTACTGGAGGAGGGCATTGGGTACGTAGTCTAATGCAATGCATCAGGGACCAAACTCAGAGATTTCCTGATGCAGGAGTGATAAGTTATCACATATGGTTCTAGACAGTTGAGACAGAATGAGCATAACTATGCTACCCATGACCTGGAGTTAGCAGTAGTGGTCTTCACCTTTAAGATGTGGTGACACTATCTGATGGGCGAAAATTTTATAGTCTACTCTAATCACTACAGTCTCAGGTATATATTCTCTCAAAATTAACTGAACCTAAGACATCAAAGTTGTCTTGAGTTCCTCTAGTACTATGACTTTGAGATAATCTATACTACTGGGAAGGGAAATGTTGTAGTAGATGCACTCAGCAGGAGGTCTGGTATACACCTTCTAGGTGAGGCAATAGAGCAGCTAGCTGCTTTGCCTATATCCTTTGTGGATCGGGATGAAGCATTTTTTTCTTCAGTCTCATACCATCACTCCCCCACTTCTTCAGCAAGTTAGGGAGGCACAGTGTGGGGATGCTGAATGTGAGTCTCGACGTGCTCAGATATCCACAGGGCAGGAACCTGATGGATTTTCTGAAGGTGGGGAGGACGTCATCCTCTTTAGAGGATGTACCATGGTACCAGTGTCTCTCTAGGAGGATGTTATGAAGGAGTTACACACATCCCCTCTAGTGGTACATCTAGCAGTGGAAAATATGTACTAGGATCTCCGACGATAGCACTGGTGGCTGGGAATGAAGAAATCAGTTGTAGAGATTGTCTCTCGATGCCTCACTTGTCATTAAGTGAAGGCAAAGCATCAGGTACCAGCATGCTTGGTTCAGCCTTCGGAGGTCCCAGAGTGGAAGTGGGATGGGATATCCATGGACTTCATGATAGAATTTCCACATACATCCAGGGGTCATGACATGACTTGGGTGATCATTGACTGACTCACCAAGTCATCCCACTTCATACTGATGAGAGAGCAGGGTTCAGTAGAGAGCTTGGGACGCTGCTATGTGCAAGAGATTGCACATTTATATGGAGTATCGTCGACGATTGTCTCCGATCGTGATGCACATTTAATTTCCCAACTATATAAGGTGTTGTAGGAGGATTTTGGGGTGGAGCTTCATTTGAGCACCGCATTCGATCCTCAGACAGAAGGCCAAAATGAGCGGACCATTCAGACCCTCAAGGACATGCTGTGTGATTGTGTCCTCGACTTCGGTCGCAGCTAGGAGGATCACTTTCCTTTGGTGTAGTTTGCATCCAACAACAGCTATCACTCCACTATTGGGATGGAACCTCTTGAGGCATTGTACGGGCAACCTTGTAGATCACCTTTGTGCTGGACTGACCAAGGGTAGTCATCACTAGTGGGACTAGATATTGTAAGGGCTACCACAGAGAAAGTGTAGATCATCCAGGAGTAGTTGAAGACTCCACAGAGCAGGAAGAAGTCCTATGCCGATAGGAGATGGAGACCTCTAGAGTTCGAGGATAGTGACCAACTCTTTCTATGAGTCTCACCCCGATGAATTTTTTAGAGGTTTGGATGAGGTGGGAAGTTATATACGTGGTTCATTAGACCCTTCTAGGTCTTCAGCAGAGTTGGCAAGGGGGCTTACCGCTTAGCTCTTCTTCCTCAGTTTCACTGGGTGCATGACGTCTTCCACATATCACAACTGAGGAGATATGTGCACAACCCTTCTCACATCATCGACCACAGCGAGCTGGACGTCAACGATGCACCTACTTTTATGGAGGTTCTAGAAGAGATTGAGGATCAACAGGAATGGGTCCTTCGTGGGAAGTCGATACCTATGGTGCGCGTTCGCTGGCAGCACGGGAACCTCCAGGAGAGTACATGGGAGCGAGAGGCTCAAATTTGTGCTGAGTACCCCCACTTTTTCCCTTAGTTTGTGTTGTGGCTTATGGGGACTCAAATCCCTGAGGTGGGGAGAATGTAAAGACCCAGAAATTCCATGTAATTTTTTTAGTTATATGGGAATTTTACGAGTCCGTGAAAATTGATGGTGTGTGATTCCGAGGCCCAGTGTACACCGGATGAATTTATGAACTTTTTTTCAGGTATGATCCGTAAACGTATGAGCTAGTTTTGGAAAATTTTAAATTGGTGCTCAGAATTAAAATATGAATGCACCGTTGAACTCACAGTGCTGGTATTCGCTTAAGGAGACTATCACCTTGACCACAATGGGTCGAGAGTGAAAGATAAAATTCGGTAATTTTCGTGAAATAATTAAATAAAAAAAAGTTTGACATTTTTATTTTATAAACTCCCTCAACATGGGTTATGGTGGTGGGGAAAACTAGATCCTAAACCTCCCATGTGAATGTCAAGAGGTGGGGACCACCTAAACTAACCCCCATTTTGAATTTGGAGGCAGGGACCACCTGAACCCCTTTAATGAGAGAAAACCTCTCAACTCCTCCAACTTTAATTATTACAACATAAATCCATTTAATTTGGCCCAATAAATGAGCTAATTAATGGTGCCAATGCAGTACATTAATTATGAAAACTTTGTTCTCCCAACTTAATTTATTTTGATAAACTTAAATTAACAAGTTGGCTATTTCACATTTTGGTGGAATTGGGAGAGGAGACCTATTGGAGGATTATTCTCTCCAATGAAGAACACGCTACACAACGAAGAACTCTCTCTCCAAAGAGGAACATATTCAACGACAATGAACTGACGATTGAGGAAATGCCGACGTCATCGACATCCATTTATCCCCAACGACATTGTCTCCTTCCTCGCGACCTCCATCAAAAAATCTTCGAGGTAGTGCTATTATTATGTGTGATTATGGATTACCATGTTCCTATATTCTAAACAAAGAACGTTGATCAAATCTCTAACTAGTTGATCCACCAATGATTTATTTTTCAATGGGTTTGGGAATAATCTTTCTCCGGGGTTGTAGAGTTTGACATTCTTCATTCAAGGTTGTTGTTGAGCCACTTGCTACTGCTCTAACGCGGAGGGTGCGGGCCAAAAAAACATGGAATGACCCATCCAATGTTCTTCATTGTTGGTGTGTTCTTCGTGATGGAAGAAGATGGCTTTGTGCCACGACGGCGAACGGATAGCGGCCAGCCGAACCGGCCACCGACGAAGGTGTGGTGCACGACCGCACTGTGTGGAGAGGATGGATGGCCATCCGGCCAGCCACGGCGGACCGCCACCCTGCCGGACCATAGCCGCCCCACTACACCACGGCCTACGCACCACCTCGTGTCACTCCCACAGCCTCTGCCACCCTACGGCATCCGAGGCCCGCACCGCATGCGGCCTCTACAGCCCCCACAACCTCCGACGCCCTGCGGCCTCTACTGCCTCGTGACCCATGTGGCTCCCGTAGCCTTCATGGCCCCCACGGCCTCTACACCACCTTGCGCCGCCTAGCTCTGGTTGGGCCACACCACGGGCCGGGCAGTACCCAGTGGGTCGGGCCGGGTCGACCCAAACTGGGTCCTTCCGACCGGGTCGGACCAGACCCAGACCCACTTCAACCCATTAACGCTCTTTCGACCATAACATTGGCACCAGATGTCTGTTTGAAGAACCGTTTGTGGTGCTAGAAACCCTATTGTGAGACAGTCCCTTTGGTGTACCCCACTTGAGATTTGGATAAATTTGGGTTATAGTTGGGTTGGATCGATCGTGAATCCAAATGGTTCCTTGGGACTAAAAGACAGATAACTTACAGTCCGGGTGTCCGATTGATGCACCGTCTATTGCATTGATACCCCTAAGACGTGGTGGTCCTTTGGTTTACTTCTCTGTGGGACTACATGTCAGTTTGAGTATCGACCAATGGCTTGAGGAGTGGACCCTCCCAGAGATGAGTAAGCTTAGTGCGGGATCCGAGAAGCTGGTTGTGACGTGAAGAATGAATAGAGATCCTGTGCGGGTTAGCACTGAGTGATCATGTGAAGGTCAGCACCGAGCGATAAAATATAGGTCAGGACCAAGTTATCCCGTGTCAGTTAGCACCAAGCGATCCTGTGTGGGTCACCACCGAGCGATCCTATGTGGGTCAGCACCTAGCGATCCTGTGTAGGTCAGTACCGAGTTATCCCGTGTGGGTCAAAACCAAGCGATCCTATGTGGGTCAGCACTGAGCAATCATGTGTGGGTCAGCACCTAACGATCCTTTGTGGGTCAGCACCAAGCGATCCTGTGTGGGTCAGCAGTAGATCCTCTTGACAGAATAAGATGATCTAACTTTACGACTAATCAATTGTACTTTTGTACTTAAGTTATACCTGGTGAGAGCTGAGTCGGTACCTTTGTGGTATTCTTCTGTGTGGCGTACCTATGTAGTACTTACCTTCGTGGTATTCCTTCCTTTTTGGAATAGTTGAGCTTTGGGCTTTTGAGTTGGACTCTGTGTTTCCTCATGATTGAGATGGGTATACATGATAACTTAGGTATATGTATAGGCATATACCTATAATGGGTTGTTAGTATATTTCATGATTTTTGGTTTATTCTTTGTGGATTTTGTTAGACCTTTAGGGTCTTGGGTCCCTACTGAGTATCATTATACTCACCCCAGCTTGGGCTATGCCAACACCTCATTGTGTTTGGTATAGACAACGGACAGTGGTGACTAAGGACAAGAGAATCAGGACAGGAGGTAGCTCGGAGGTTGACCTTAGACGAGGCATACCACAGAGACGACCGTTAAAGAGTTGTACCTACCCATCAGGTAGGATCCTTGTCCGGTGATCACAAGATATTTTCCAGTTTACTTTTACTATTAGTTTCTTATAATTTCTAGTTGGGATTGTTTTCTGGCGCCTTTTACTTACTATACTCATTTTTTTTACTATTCAGTGTACTTGAGTTCGTATCTTTTTGTGTGCTTGGTTGCGTGTGTTTACAGGTTATAAAGGCAATTCCTTTCCAGTTTTAGGGAATACGCCTTCGGTGCTTGTCCCCATCCCCTAGCCTATGCAAGGAAGGTTTGGGGTAGTCGCGACATGGGCCCCGGGGGACAGTTCGTGACATATAACCATTATGTTCTAATGGAGAGTGATAGAGAACATGGTTATGAGAAAGTTAAAAATCACAAAGCCATAGATCAATGATTAACTATAGGGCCATTTGATTTATCAAAACGAAGGTACTAGGATAACATTTTTGGTCTCAAGATCCCTTTTCACGACGTTGAATAATATTAATGAAGAGATATAATTACATTATTTTTAGATAACCTTGCCCATTTTTGTGCCTCAATCAACTTCCATGTCATCTATCATTCCATGAAATGAAGGTGAATTTTTCATTTCTGAAAAATTAACATATCATGATATACATGATAATTCATCCCATAGTTTTCATATACCATCAAAAAAATGTTGTTAGAACAGGTTATCCATTATAAATTAATCCTAATGGGGTGATATAATACTTTAATCTCACAAATATCATTAAACTTTTAACATATAAATTCCATAAATGGTTAGCCTTATAACCATTCTGAAAGATGAAAATACAAAACTTTATAAATAACATCAACAAAATAGATTAGCATTGATCCCCCATATATAAATATGTATCTATTGGTTGTCACATTCCAAATATGCTAATACCCTCATCGTATATTATCTTGAAACATGGTAATAACTTGAATTAACATAAATCATTTTGGAAAACATGCATGCTTACTTATTCCCAATATTTCTAGATATATTACTTAAATAAAATAAGTTTTAAAATTCATGCATGATAACATTGAACACATTTTTACAAAATCCTTAATTGGTTCTATATTCATTGATACTATTCAATTTACTTTATTTGAAATAATCATCTCTTTATCAAAGATAAACATAATTTTCTCAACATCATGATCACATTAAGGGTTACCTTCCCTTAATAAAAATATCACTTTTCTAATTCTTCATCACCATTAATCATATCCTTTTCAATCCTTGATGAAAAAATTATTCTAAAAACAATTATATATTTTTTGATTCGTGTAGCATAAACTTTTAATTCAGAAACATATACACTTCAATCATCCAACATTATTCATAAACCATTACTCAGGAATCATTAACTTATTAAATAATAACTATTTCCTACAATATGACATATAAATCATGTATTAAGGTTCTTAAACCTCAATCTAATCAAGATTCTTAGGTTTAATGTAAAAATTACTGGAAGAACATCCCATGCCTTTGACTTGTCATTTGTGGTCTCTTTATATTCACTAGTATAAACAATACTCATGGAACTTCCTAAATCTCTTTGTGAGATTTCCAATATATTTTCATCATTTCCATACTTTCTACACCTAAAAAAAATCAATGTTAACCAAGTTCCTTACGTTTACTTCCGTTGACTAAAACCGTAAAGCATAGTACGAGAAACACTTATCATAGTGGAAAACCAAATAATCATGAAAATAAATTACTTATAGGATGTATAAATCATGAAACCTTCCTTAATCTATGAAACCCTAGGATTATATTATGTTATTCACATCCAAAATATTTTTTTAAATCCTTAATTAAGGTTGGTGACTAGTTTTTCAATTCCCAATGCATATCCCCCAAGAGTATCAAACCTTGTGGGTAGCAAGGCCCATTGTCGTGTACCAAGTTATGCTGAGTGTAGCCGGACACACCTTGTCAATTGTGTTACCCCTAGGTACATCTATTCCAGAGCCACATCCACTTGTAGTATCCAGACATTAATTTATTTCTAGGAAACCACTCGCTCTATACAAAATTCTAGGATGTTTTCCTATACTTTTCCTCATATTTAAACTTATCCTTAGTGAGATCACTATACAAATCTTTATAAATACCCATAGAGATCTCAATAAAGTTTTCTCATCTTAGTTTAAAAATGTTTACTAAACCCACTATCTAATACCAACTGTAGCGACCCTCACTTTTCATACATTAACATTACATCACTTTTGTGGAATGCTTAATACATTACAAAAACGGACACCCAAATACCATATATTTTACTACCTTTGGAAATATGGAAACATAAACACTATTATATGAGTGATATAATGTATCTCCCACTAGGTTCTTTTGGACTATAAACCATCTTATACACATGAAACATAATTCATATCTTCTTATCCTTGGGGAAAGGAATCATAAAAGGGGTGATCTCAGATACCTAGAGTAAGGGTAAAAAAGGATATATATGGACATAATCATGAACATTAGGGAATAAGTATATGATCATGAAAATAGAATACCATACCCTGCATTTTGAAGATCATAAATAGAAATCATAACGTAAATATTGTAAATTCATAACACATTAATCATAAGGAAGTAATGGACATAAGACATGAAATCATAACATGGGAATAAAACTTGGAATTGGTGAAAAAACATAATCATATAATAATTATTTCTATAGTTGTAAAGGAATCAATACCAAGGCCATATTGGTAGTATGGGTTCTCTCCCCATACCTTCTTATTAGTAATTTTTCTCTCCTATGGCCATCTTAGTAGTATAAGTTCACTTCGCATACCATCTTGGTAGTCATGGTTCACTACCATTACCATCTTAGTAGTCAAGGTTCAGTCCCAATACCATATTAGTCTATATCATGATATATAAATATTTTCTGAATGTATTAGATGGGAATATAGGTCTCACCCATCTCATAATTAAATCATACATACATGTTCCTAAAAAACAATCATATCATAACAAATTAAATGAAATGATTTTCATAAATATGTAATCATATCATAACCTGTGGAAAATAGATGGGTTTCATAATCATATCATGAAAAAATAACCAGTGAAAAGAAGTGAGTTTTATAAGAATATAACCCATGAAAGAGAAACATATTTTGTAAACACCATGCCATAAAATGTAAAACATTTATAGAAATAATATGAATAGATCCTTTATATCATTTCCCATAAAGGAATGAGTAAGACCAAAGGATTTCATCACAGATGGGAAATAATTTTGAAAATCCCCTTAAAACATTTATTGAGGGAAATTATCATTTATTCTTTGAAAAAAAAATCTTTTGAAATCATAAAACCTTTTGAAAACATAAAATAATCCAAAAAACACTTTGAAAACCTTTTTCTTTGAAATCTTATAAAATAAGATTGAAAACCTTAATAAAACCTTTTTCATTGAAAATAGTTTTAAAAAATATAAAAACAATTTTTAACACATTAAAATCCATTCATTTAACAACATATTTTTGAAAACACTTAAAGGATGATTTTAAAATCCTTTAAAACACATTTTAAAGATAAAAGAATTTTTGAAAAAACATTTTAATTTGAAACATATTTTTAAAATAAAAAATATTCTATAATATTAGTAAAATCATTTTCTTTTAAAAAAATGACCTTTTAAACTTACAAAGGAAGCATGAAGGAAATGACATTCATGATGGTGAGTAAGTTCGTACATGCCCACCACTCATTTTTCACCTTAAACGTTTAGAAAACAACCTTGACTGAAAATTGAAAATAATATTCTACATAGAAATATTTTTGTAAAAAGGTAATAAATTTGAAATAAATATACTTTAAATATAATAGGATTATATTCAATCATTTTTGAAAACATTTTTTAGAAAAAAATGGTTTTAAAGAACACAGATTTCTGATCGAAAGGAGAAATGAGATTCTGGTTTTCTTAATTATAATAAGTACCAAATTGTGAGAAATTTTTAATAAAAAATGAATTCATCATGAATAATTAGTTGGGAATAAAATTAATTAGTGTTCTTGATATTTTTATCTTAATATTTCAACAATGGAAGCATAATCATTAACAATCCCAAAAAAGGATTAGATTATTTCAACTTACACTTTCCTAGTAACTCTGAACCATACACCCCATTTATGAAAATTCAATTTCAAAAAGCCTTAAATATAATTCAAATAAGTATATTCATGATATAACATGTCAGATGTAATTATATACAACTCTAAAAAATAATTTAGGTGCATAAAAAATGTGTCTCAAAGAAGGAAAACTGATAAAAAACTATCTTACCGATTTGGTAATTTATGAAACATAAACCCCATGAAATAAATATCATAGAAAGTATATTTAAATAAAAATAGATTTAATAAAAAAAGTAATAAAATAAATTTATGTGCATTATTTACAGCACACAAATGAAAATAGTGGTTAATATGACATGTATCTTACATATATAAAAAGTGAGATGAAATTCTATTACCTTATGTCTTGACTCCCATCATACATGTTAAAACCTCATGTATAATAATCATAAGTTTATTATACATATATTACAGAACCATATTCATATATATAATATGATATATTATTTACTTAATACTTTATATTACCTATTTATTATTAACTCCATGTTAAAGTTAAATTTTAGGTGACAATCGCCTTGTTTTTCGTATATGTTTTCACTTATTATTTTTAGTATTCTAACATTCATCATGATTTACGTAATTAAATTATTTAAAACATGGTATAAATATCATATATTTTCATTGTATATGTATTAATAATAATATTTAAATGATATAAATATTAAATGAAATAAACTGTTCATGGAGACGGTCGGTTGTACGCACACATGGATGTTGTTTCCATTTACTTATCATATTGAAAGAAAGAAATGAAATGAAATTTATATATATATATTCATTAAAAGTGTATTATTTTTTCATATATATCATATTTGTTTACTAAAATATTGCTTAATATCCCATATAAAGTGTGAATGAATCACATTGCTTTGAGGAGGATGTAGTCCACATGTCCACAATATAGAAATCATGAAGGTATATTTAATATAAATAATTAAAGAAGCATAAATACATTATAAATATCATATATAAATTTAAAAAAAATCTATCAAAATTTCCACACAAGAGAGGTGGTAAAGGAATAATGAAAAACATCATTTCGGGGGGAGGTAATTAACCGTACACAAGAACGGTAAGTTCACTACCCATTAGTAGGAAGTGTGTGTAAGTGTGGTTATAAACAATAATATAAAAAATATCATTTTATTGAGGATACTAAGGTTATTAGTTAGGCAAGGAATGAAAATAATTGAGTTGGTAGAGAAATAAAATAAAAGAAAGGAGCTTAAGGAAGGATGTTACCTCTGCTTTGGGTAACTCCTTTTGGTTTTCCCCAATGGGATTCCTTGGTTGGATTTATACACAAAGGGAGGATTAAAATATGAATTCAGTGATGTTTTGATCATATTTAATTACATTTTTGGTGATCAAAAGGGATTTAGATGATTTAGTGAGTGGGAAGGGTGAGTGCCTTTTTATAGTGGATGAGGAGTGACATTATTGTAATTTTTTTAAAATTGAATTCCATCCACTTTTCCCCCATTAAAAGTGTCTCCAATAATGGAAAAAATTCAATACAATGGAGGATAATGTTTAAAAATATTCATCAAATGGATTTTTTATAAGTTTCTAGGTCGTTTTGGGACATAAGTTTAAGGTTCAGTCCTTTGTTAAGTTAATTTTTCTCTTAATCATTATAATTAATTTTAATCAATTTCACTAATCATTTTGGTCAAAAAATAAGTTGAATTTATTATGAATTATAAATTATTACAATTAAAAATATTAAATCCTTTTCTAATAATTCCAAACACATAATTTCCAGAAATTAATTTAAAATAAATCTCGTAGATGGGACAGCGATGCGGGTTTTTAATGTAAAAATGTTCAAAGGTTTGCTATGTTTTTTAAATTCAATTTCAATTTGAAATTGATTCCACCGACCAGAATTTGGTTAATTGAAAAAAAAATCAAATTAAAGTTTGAAAAAATTACAAAAATATAACTTAATCTTATAAATATATTAGACAAAAAATAAATTTTAAATTAAAAATTATTATTTTTCAATGTTCATTAAAATGAAACTTCACAAAAAATATCAATAATACACCATAACCTAATTTTTATGTTTCTATTTCAAAAATAAAGTTTATTTTGATATATAAAATTACTAAAATTTCCATAATTTAAATTTAAAATATTCTCTCCATTAAAAGGTGAAAAACTGATTTTATATAAATATAGGTTTTAGGGGTAATATTTCTTATATTCTCATATTATGCCTAGAAAATCAATTGTATGAATATAAAAAATACTTTATTGAATATATTACATATAAATTTAATTAATATCATTCACTAATAGTAGTTAATTTAACTCATTTATATAAATTATCTTTTGTATATAAAAATAGTCTTTTATAAAATCATTCCCTTTATATTAATTTGGTTTATATATTTATTTATAACTAATAGGTAACCAATTAATTCAACTACATATATTCATCAGTTATTTAAACCTATAATCATAAATTTGACAGGCAAATTATAACTTATTATATTAAATAATAATATTTTAATAATATATTATTGCTCAGTAACACTCGGCCTTGCATGTTACAAAAGACATTGAGGAAAGTTTATCATGAGTGTAATGTAAGCTAACCTTAATATTCCATATAGATAAAGCTAAAATTTATGTTCTATTTAGTTCA
The DNA here is from genome assembly GCA_963277665.1 of Viscum album. Classification (NCBI taxonomy): domain Eukaryota; kingdom Viridiplantae; phylum Streptophyta; class Magnoliopsida; order Santalales; family Viscaceae; genus Viscum; species Viscum album. The sequence goes on from OY728120.1 coordinate 1,250,513,660, forward strand.
TTCCTAACTTAGTATTTCATATTATACAATCTAAACATATAAAAAAAGAATTTTTAGTGTTTCATGAAAAGAAATTTTATAGACCTGTAAATTTCAAGGAGAATTTTTTTCATAAATTATTTATGATTTTACCAGTACGTAGTTTCTGACGGCACTTGATTCTGAGGCCCGGTGTGTCCGGAATCAATTTCTGAAGTTTAGCTCGGGTACGTTCTGTGAACGAATGAGTGGGTTTTTCTAACTTTTGAACCGGTGCTCAGAACCGAAATCTGAGGGCACTGATGAAACCGCAGCGCCAGTAATTGCTTAAGAAGACCTTTACTGGAGTTGTTTTTTCTCGAGAAGATTTTTTTAAATTTGTGGTTTAAGTGTAAGTGAAATAAAATTGCGTTGTGAATTTTATTTCTCTTTTCTAATTGTTGGATCCTAGGTGTGGGAGTTGGAGTGGGAACCTCTAGTTGTCAACTTCCCATGAGAGGATTAAAGGCGAGGTGGGGCCCACACGAGCCCCCACCTTTTCAATTTCCCCATAACTCCCTAACTCCTCTAAACCCCCCTATTTAATTAAGTGGGCCCCCCTCACTTTAATCTTGCCAACCTAAACACTACATTTAATTTTGACAACTCAAAATTAATTAAATGAAGTGGATTCAATTTGGAATCTTGGAGTTTTTGAAATGCATGGATTGAGTAATAAAATAAGAGGAGTCTTATTTTATTTGGTTCGAAGCTTGTTGTGTTATGTTTTTTGAGAGAATACTCTATGTCTTGGAGATCTCCCTCATCCTCGTCGATGAATGACAAGACCTCAACTAAGAATGCTGTCACCGCATGGAGAGATCGACGTGCCGTTCATCTCCTCTCCATAGCAGGTGTGCAACGTCATTCCCTCCTTGGACGTAGGCCGACGTCATCAACTGCGACGCAGACTTTTGTCACCGTTGTTGAGGTAGGGGTTATGTTCAAATTTAATCCATTAAATTTACGCTTTGTTGTCGTGGAGATTTATCGTTCTTTGGCCGCTTGCTATCGGTATAACGGGAGGAGGTCGGACCGCACAAACACGGCCGAACCTCCTCCCTATTGTTGTTGTTCTTCATTGTGGCTTGAAATGAGGCGACGCGGTGCTGTTGCACCGCGTGAGGACGAGAGAACCACGGCTGGAGCAGGCCGTGACAAAGGAGCACGGTGTCATCACGCCGCACCGGTGAGGCCAAAGGAAGCCGCGGCCAAGGGCGGGCCATGAAAGACGGGGAGGAGCCGTGGCCTATGGTCGCGGTGGTTCGGGGGAGCGGCCGCCGGCGCCAGCTGGAGGGGGGACCCTTCGGGTCCCACGGGTTCAATTAAGTTCGGCCTTAATTCGCCAGACGTTTCTCAATCAAGGGGGCAGCGCCCCCCCCCCCCCCCCTCCCCCCCACGCATCCCGCTTGGCCGAAGGCCGAGCCACCGGCCACGCAGGCCGAACCCCCGTGTCAGCCTGGGCCGCACGTGCTGGGCCGGATCCCCGCACTAGGCTGGGTCGTGTTGGCTAGGCCAGGCCACGCCATCTGGGCTGGGCCGCTCCCTAACGGGCCAGACCCGGACCTGAGTTGGGTTGACCCAGTTCGGGCCGGGTCGGACCGGACCCGAACCCCCTAATTTCCGGACAGATCCGTTCAAACGCCCATAACATGGGCTATGGAACTCCGAACGACACACTGTCAGCTTCGTTGAGATCGTTGGATTGAGATTGTCGTTTTGGTATATTACACTCAAGGTTTATGAGAAATTTTGGTACGACCGGGTTGGTTCGGACATGAACCCAACCGGGCCCTCGGAGCGGAAACGCTTATAACTTGAGCTCCGGACGTCCGACTGATGTGTCGTCGACTTTGATGGATTCCTCTTATTGAGACGGTTCGTTTGGCTTACTCCACGCGAGTTTTGGATGTAGTTGGAGTATGGTCAGGTTGGTTTTGGCTTAAAAACCAAACGGACCCCTAGGACAAAAACACCAATAACTCTCAGACCGGGCGTCCGATTGACGTGCCATCTGTCGCGTTGAGTTCCTTTTAACGTGGCGGAACTTTGTGAAAGATCAAATATGGAATTTGTGATAGTTGATATATCAACCCCCCTTGGCTCGTGGAGTGGACCCTCCCGGAATCGAGCTTGCTGTGTGCGGGAACCTAGAGCTGGCTGCGACTGCGACGACGATGACGACTGTACTGGGATCTTCTGAGGGTTCAGCAGTGACGACGACCGTACTAGAATCCTCCGTGGGTTCGACGACAATGACTACTGTTCTTGTATCCTATGTGGGTCTGGTAGTATTTGACTACTGTTCCTGTATCCTATGTGGGTCCGGAAGTATTTGACTCTGTACTTGTATCCTATGTGGGTCCGGCATAGTAGCTGGTCTTGTATCCTTTGTGGGTCCAACAGCTTAGCTGGCCTTGTATCCTATGTGGGTCCGATAGCTTAGATGAATCAGTGGCTACATTTGATCATCTCTATTGTCTTACGAAGCATATACCTGTGTGAGATGAGACTTAACTACAATCATTATCATCGATATGATTGTTGTGCTTTCCTATGTGGATTGGGTTGTGTTTTCCTGTGTGGTTTGGGTTGTGAATTCCTATGTGGAATGGGTTATGTTTTCCTGTGTGTACTGGGTTGTATTTGGGCTCGTGTGCTGGAGTTGAGCTGGAATAGATGACTTAGGTATATGTATGGGCATATAACTAAGTAGAGTTGGTTTTTACTTCGTGATTGTATCATTCCTTTGTGGTTTATCCTTCGTGCATTCTGGGAGACCTTTGGGGGTCTCGGGGTCCCTACTGAGTAGCACATACTCACCCCTGCATAGGCTATGCCTGAACTACATTGTGTTGGATGAAGAAGATGGAAAACGCTGATCGAGGTGGAAGATTGTGGATCTAGATGGTACCTGGAGGTGGATCACTGGACGGGACGTACACGGAGCGGATAGCTGGAGCCGAGGAGTAGAGGAGACTATCTGTACCCACCCTTCAGGTGGGATTTCCATAGGATGACTCGGTCTTGCTGCTTTACTTTTCTGTTGCTGTAATTTTTTTCAGTTGTACTTTACTTTCAGTCGGGTTTGTATTCTGGCCAATTTACTTTCTAGCACTTACTTTTGTACTCAGTTTACTTAGTGTTTACTCATCTTGCATACTCTATGGTGTTTGTTTGTTTTATTAAGGCAATGCCTTCCCTTTTTTGTCGAGATTTACACCTTGGTGCTAGTCGCCAGCCCCTGGCCTATGGAAGGCGGGCTTGGGGTAGTCACGACACATGCCCCAAGGACGGGTCATGACAAATTGGTATCAAAGGAGTTTGGTTCTACCGCAGAACTCAGGACTCTAATCTTTCTTCTATGTGAAGCAATAATGTTAAGGGTATTGAGTGTGGTTATCAGTCCGGGGGAGTCCAGTGTTGGTGCGGCGGCAGACGTATCCATACACCAGGACCCTGACTTCTGATTTCCAACTCAATACATGAAAACATTGATTGCATGTGTGTTTAAAAAGTTTTCTTTGTGATTACTTTGTGTAAGCTCACCAGGTATACTGTATTGACCGTGGCGCTCCTATTTTCTTTCCGGATAGCCCCACGATGACAGTCGGCTAGGGTTCTGAGTGTTGTATGAGATGGCAGCCCACCGAGTGATGAGGCCTCGGTTCAGGTCCCCATTACAGTGGAGGCACCAGCGGTACCTCTACCCACCGAGCCACCGATGCCACCATCCCCAGCCGCTGAGAGTGAACGTCACCTTAGTGCACTGCATGAGTTTCAGAATCAGAGACTGCCCAGGTTCCAAAGGGAGACGGACCCTCAGGCATCCGAGGATTGGATGGAGGCTGTTGTACAAGTTTTTAGATTAGTAGGGACACCAGCTGACCTCATGGTGATCCTTGTGGAGAGTATCCTACATGCAGAAGTAGGTAGATGGTGGATCATGATGGTCCAGGAGCATGACGAGGCATCTCTTCTTTGGTCGGACTATGAGAGCCTCTTCCGCTCGGAGTTCGTACCAGCCACCCTCCGTGCGGTGCGCATTCAGAAGCTATTACAGCTATGTCAGGGAAGCATGACAATAGCCCAGTACTCGGTGAGATTTACCGATCTCTCGCGCTAATCCACGGACATGGTACGGGATCCATTCTTCCGGGCCCAGACCATCGAGCAGGGACTGAGGCATGTGATCAGGGCATCGATGATCTCCCTTAGCATTCCGACGTAGGCAGGAGTACTCGAGCGAGCACTTCTTGTGGAGAGATTTCTTGCTGAGCCTACACATGCAGCGAGACCTACCGTAGGGCGACACGTAGCAGAGTATTATGCAGCTGGAAATCGACGGATGGCATAGGGGTCCAAGTGTACTAGACTATCAGGTGGATGAACTCAGGATACTGGCTCAGAGGTGTGGGGCACACAGCGCAGAGCTAGCCTTATGAGGAGGAGACAGTGTTATGCATACGGCGGGCAGGGCCACATCGCTCCTGACTACCCAACCCGCCATGAAGAGGAGCGACATATGGTTGAGGGACCACCCAAGCAAAGGTAGAGGTTCGACTGTGGCGGTCCGTAGGGAGCAGGCGGACGAGGTAGAGAAGCTAGCTGAGTGGCGGGTGGTGGACAACGTTTTGAGGCTCTACCACCACCACCACCACTAGGAGGTCCACCCCGAACACTGGGAGGTGGCGGACAGAGGCAGGTGCAGCTTCAGGCAGTGGAGGCCTACGACCACGGTGCACCAGAGATGATTTGAGGTACTATCTATATCTACTCCACCCTTGCTGTAGTTCTTATAGACATAGGGGTGAGTCATTCTTTCATTTCCACTGCCCTTGTTCGGAGCTCGGAGATTCCGACAGATCCACTGGCTCGAACCTTACGGCTAGATACTATTACGATACGAAACTCGACGATTACACACTGGTGATAACAGTGTGAGCTTACTCTAGGAGGTGAGAGTTCTGGCTGGGATCTTCTTGTAGCGGCGTCGAGGCCTTACGACGTCATCTTGGGCATGGATTGGTTATCTACAGTCTATGCTCAAATCAACTGTATTAGGCGCAAGGTGCGGTGTGTCCGCACCGACGGGAGCAGGTTCACCTTCACCGGTGAGAAGGGAGCCTTTGCAGCGCAGGATGGACTCACACAGAGGATAGGACAACCGATCACTCATCAGTTGTCTAGCCTCATCCTAGGAGCAGTTGACGTGTGGAGTCCGAGTTTTCCTATAGTGGTGGATCAGTATGCAGACGTTTTTCCTAGAGACATTCCAGGACTACCTCCTCATAGAGAGGTAGACTTCTACATGGATATGTACCCCGAGACAACCCCGATATCTACTCCAGCATATCGGATGGCTCCTGCTGAGCTTCGAGAGCTACGGGTACAGCTGGAGGACTTGCAGGGCAAGGGATTCATCCAACCCAGTGTTTCACCCTGGGCTTCCCTAATATTGTTTGCCAAGAAGGCGGACGAGAGCTTGCGATTGTGTGTCGATTACCGTCTCCTGAACCAGGTGACCGTGAAGAACAAGTATCCACTTCCGAGGATCGACAGCCTCTTCTATCAGCTCAAGGGAGCGTGATGGTTCTCAAAGATAGACCTCAGGTCAGGCTATCATCAGCTCAGAGTTCAAGATGAGGATGTGCAGAAGAAGGCCTTCAGATGTCAGTATGGCTACTATGAGTTCTTGGTTTTTCTTTTCGGCGTAACCAACACTTCGGCAGTGTTCATGAGTCTCATGAACATGATCTTCCAGCCTTACCTTGATCGATTTTTCATAGTCTTCATTGATGACATATTGATTTACTCAACTACTGAGGAGGAGCATGCCTACCACTTGCAAGTTGTACTGGGCACACTCCGAGAGCACCGACTTTATGGTATGCTCTCGAAGTGTCAGTTCTGGATATGTGAGGTCCAATTCTTGGGACACGTCATCTCTGAGGCAGGAGTTGCGGTGGATCCTGCAAAGATCGAGGCAGTGCTAGCTTGGGAGCCACCCAGGAGCATGACGGAGGTGCAGAGTTTCCTAGTTTTGGCTGGGTACTACCAATGATTTTTTCTAGACTTCTCCAGAGTGGCAGCACCACTTTTAGCTTGGATGAAGAATGGGAAACCCTTCGTGTGGTCAGATAGATGTCAGTGGAGCTTCCAGGAGTTGAGACAGAGACTGACTAGTGCACCCATCTTGAGGCTACCGGAGGAGGGAGTGGGGTACGGAGTATACCGCGATGCATCAAGGGTTGGACTCAGGTGTGTCCTAATGCAGGAGCGAGCAGTGATCACCTATGGATCATGACAGTTGAGGCAGCACGAGATGAACTACACTACCCATGACCTGGAGTTAGCAGTAGTGGTCTTCGCTCTGAAGATATGGCGGCACTATCTGATGGGAGAGTTCTTTACAGTCAAATCTGACCACCAGAGTCTTAGGTACATCTTCTTGTAGAAGGACCCGAACCTGAGACAGTGACTATGTCTCGAGCTCCTCCAGGACTATGACTTTGAGATAGTCTATACTCCTGGGAAGGGGAACGTAGTAGCCGATTATCTCAGCAGGAGGACGAGCATTCAGCTACTTGGAGAGGCGAAAGAGTAGCTAGCCGATTTGTAGATATCCTTCGTGGATAGAGATGTAGCAACCTTTCTTCAGTCACTCCTCCAATTCTTCAGCGAGTCAGAGAGGCATAGCGTGGGGATGTTGACTGTGAGACGCGGAGTGCATAGATTTCCTCAGGACAGGCACCTGATGGATTCTCTATAGGAGGAGAGAATGTCGTCCTTTTCAGAGGATGTACCATGGTACCAGCTGCTTTACAGGAGGAGGTGCTGAGAGAGTTTCACACTTCCCCATTAGCGGTACATCTAGGAGTAGCGAAGATGTACCAGGATCTCAGACGATAGCACTGGTGGCCGGGTATGAAGAAGGTTGTGGCAGAGTTCGTTTCTAGATGCCTCACCTGCCAGTAGGTGAAGGCGGAGCACCAGGTACCAGCAGGCTTGGTACAGCCCTTGGAGGTCCCGAAGTGGAAGTGGGATGGGATATCTATGGATTTTGTGACTGGGATTCCACATACTTCTAGAGGACACGACTCCATTTGGGTGATCATCGATTGACTCACCAAGTCGGCCCACTTCTTACCCATCAGAGAGCAGGGCTCAATGGAGATCTTGGGATGCCTCTACGTTTAAGAGATCATATGGCTTCATGGTGTTCCATCATCTATCGTCTCCGATCGAGATTCTCGTTTTACTTCCCGGCTTTGGAAGGGGTTACAGGAGGCATTCGGGACGCAGTTACGCTTGAGCACCACCTTTCACCCTCATCCAGATGGCCAGATAGAGAGGACCACTCAGACTCTTGAGGACATGCTCAGTGCATGTGTCCTCAACTTTGGTCGCAGTTGGGAGGATCACCTACCTTTGGTGGAGTTTGCATACAAGAAAAACTACCACTCCACCATCGGGATGGCACCATATGAGGCATTGTACGACCAACCTTGCAGATCACCTCTGCGCTGGACAGACCCTGGGGAGTCATCACTTATGGGACCAGAGATGGTCTAGGCTACGACAGAGAAGGTCCACATCATCCAGGAGCAAATGAGGACAGCTCAGAGCCGACAAAAGTCTTATGATGATAGGAGGTGGAGACCACTAGAGTTCGAGGATGGCGACCACATTTTCTTATGGGTATCACCTCGACATGGATTACGGAGATTTGGCTTGGGCGGCAAGTTATCTTCGCGCTTCATCGGACCATTCCAGGTTCTTAGTAGGATAGGAGAGGTGGCTTATCGCCTGGCTCTACCACCTCTGTTGCACCGGGTGCACGACGTCTTCGACGTATCTCACATGAGGAGATACGTGCACGACCCGACGCATATCATCGACCTTGGGGAGCTGAACATCAATGACGAGGAGACTTTTGCGGAGGTCCTGGTGGAGATCAAGGATCGACAAGAGTGGGTCCTATTTGGGCAGTCGATTCCTCTTGTGTGCATCTGGTGGAAGCACGGGAACATCCAGGAGAACACATGGGAGTGGGAGGCTCAGATGCGTGCCCAGCACCCTCATTTTTTTCCCTAGTTTGTGATGTATCTTTACGGGGACGTAAAGCCCTGAGGTGGGAGTAATGTAAAGACCCGTAAATTTTAAGGAGAATTTTTTTCATAATTTTTTTGTTATGTTACGAGTATGCAGTTTCTGAAAGCACTTGATTCCATGTCCTGGTGTGCCCAGAATTAATTTCTAAAGTTTAGCTTAGGTATATTCAGTGAACGAACGAGCGCGTTTTTCTAACTTTTGAACCGGTGATCAGAACCAAAATCCGAGGCCACCAATGAAACTGAAGCCCCGGTAATTGCTTAAGAAGACTTTTACTGGAGTTGTGTTTGCTCGGGAAGAGTTTTTTTAATTTTTGGTTTAAGTGTAAGTGAAATAAAATTGTGTTATGAATTTTATTTATCTTTTCTAAGTGTTGGATCCTAGGTGTGGGAGTTAGAGTGGGACCCACTAGTTGTTAACTTACCATGAGAGGATTAAAGGTGGTGTGGGGACCACACAGGCCCACACCTTTTCAATTTCCCCATAACTCCCTAACTCCTCTAAACCCCCCCTCTTTAATTAAGTAGGTCTCCCTCACTTTAATCTTGCCAACCTAAACACTCCAATTAATTTTGACAACTCAAAATTAATTAAATGAAGTGATTTCAATTTTGAATCTTGGAGTTTTTTAAATGCATGTCTTGGGTAATAAAATAAGTGGAGTCTTATTTTATTTGGTTGGAAGCTTGTTGTGTTATGTTTTTGGAGAGAATACTCTAAGTCTTGGAGATCTCCATCATCCTCATTGACGAATGACAAGACCTCAATGAAGAATGTCGTCACCGTAAGGAGAGATCAACATGTCGTTCATCTCCACTCCATAGCTAGTGTGAGACGTCATTCCATACTTGGACGTACGCTGACGCCGTCAACCGCGATTCCGACTTTTGTCACCTTTTTTGAGGTAGGGGTTAAGTTCAAATTCAATCCATTAAATTTGCGCTTTGTTGTCATGGAGATTTCTCATTCTTTGGACGCTTGCTATCGGTATAACGGGAGGAGGTCGGACCACACAAGCATAACCGACCCTCCTCCATATTGTTGTTGTTCTTCATTGTGGCTTGAAACAAGGCGACGCGGTGTCGTTGCATCGTGCGAGGACGAGAGAACCGTGGTTGGAGTGGGCCGCGATGAAGGAGCGCGGCACCGCCACGTGATGCCGGTGAGGCTGAAGGAAGCTGCAGCTGAGGGTGGGCCGCGGCGGAGGGGAGTAGCGCCGTCGTGCCGTGCCGTATGGGGAGGAGCCATGGCCTATGGCCGCGGTGGTTCAGGGGAGTGGCCGGCTGAGCCGGCCGCTGGCACCAGCTGGAGGTGGGACCCTTCGGGTCTCACGGGTTCAATTAAGGTCGGCCTTAATTGGCCGGCTGTTTCTCAATCAAGGGGGGCAGCTCCCCCCGCATCCCGCTCGGCTGAAGGCCGAGCCACCGGCCACGCGGGCTGGACCACCCATGCTGGGCCAGACTGCCTGCGCTGGGCCGGACCGCCTGCACTGGCTCGGACCACCCGCGCCGGGTCGGGCCGCACGCACAGGGCCAGATCCCCGCGCCGAGCCGGGCCACGCCTGCTGGGCCGAGCCACGCTAGCCGGGTCAGGCTGCGTCTGAATGGACCGAACCCAGACCCTGGTCAGGTCGACCTGGTTTGGGCCGACCCAGGGGTATCTGGCCGGGTCGGACCGGACCCGAACCCCCTAATTTCTGGACAGATCCATTCAAACACCCATAACTTGGGCTACAGACCTCCAAACGATGCACAGTCAATTGGCTAGAGATCCTTGGATCGATAAGGTCATTTTTTTATATTACACTCAATGTTTCGGAGAACTTTGGGTATGGACGGGTTGGTTCGGACACGAAGCCAACCGGGCCCTCGGAGCGGAAACGCTTATAACTTGAGCTCTGGACGTCCAATTGACATGTCGTCAACTTTGATGGATTCCTCTTAGTGAGACAGTTCTTTTGGATTACTCCGCTCGAGGTTTGGACATAGCTGGAGTACGTTCGGGTTTGTTTTGGCTTAAAAACCAACCGGGCCCCTGGGACGAAAAATCCAATAACTCTCAGACCGGGCGTCCAATTGATGCACATTCTGTCGCATTGAGTTCCTTTTGATGGGGTGAAACTTTGTGATACATCAAATCTGGACTTCTTGATAGTTGATATATCAACCCCCCTTGGCTCGTGGAGTGGACCCTCCTGGAATCGAGCTTGCTGTGTGCGGGAACCCTAGAGCTGGCTGCAACTGCGACGACGATGATGATTGTACTGGGATCCTCCGTGGGTTCGGCAGCGATGACGGCCGTACTGGAATCCTCCATGGGTTCGACGATGATGACTACTGTTCTTGTATCATATGTGGGTCTGAAAGTATTTGACTACTGTTCTTGTATCCTATGTGGGTCCAGCTGTATTTCACTCTGTACTTTTATCCTATGTGGGTCTGACAGAGTAGCTGGTCTTGTATCCTTTGTGGGTCCGACAGCTTAGCTGGTCTTATATCTTATGTGGGTCTAACAGATTAGATGAATCAGTGGCTACATATGATCATCTCTATCATCTTATGAAGCGTATACCTGTGTGAGATGAGACTTAACTACAATCATTATCATCGATATGATTGTTGTGATTTCCTGTGTGGATTGGGTTGTGTTTTCCTGTGTGGTTTGAGTTGTGAATTCCTATGTGGAATGGGTTATGCTTTCCTGTGTGGACTGGGTTGTATTTTGGCTCGTGTGCTAAAGCCGAGCTGGAATAAATGACATAGGTATATGTATGGGCATATACCTAAGTAGAGTTGGTTGTTACTTTGTGATTGTATCTTTCCTTTGTGTTTTATCCTTCATGGATTCTGGGAGACCTTCTGGGGTCTTGGGGTCCCTTCTGAGTGGCGTATACTCACCCCTACATGGGATATGCCCGCACTACGTTGTTTTGTATGCAGAAAACGTACAGCGTTGATCGAGGTGGGAGCTTGTGGAGCTGGATGGTACCTGGAGGTGGATCACTGGACGGGACGTACATGGAGCAGACAGCCGGAGCCTAGGATTAGAGGAGACTATCTGTACCCACCCTTCTGTTGGGATTTCCAGAGGATGGCTCAGTCTCTCTGCTTTACTTTTCTGTTGTTGTACTTTCTTTTTATTTTTACTTTACTTTCAGTTGGGTTTGTATTCTATCCCATTTACTTTCTAGCACTTACTTCTGTACTCAGTGTACTTAGTGTTTACTCAGCTTGCGTACTTTGTGGTGTTTTTTTGCTTTATTAAGGAAATGCCTTCCCTTTTGTCTATATTTACGCCTTGGTGCTAGTTTCCAGCCTCTGGCCTATGGAAGGCGGGGTTGGGGTAGTCACGGTATGGGCCCTGAGGACGATTTGAGACAGAAATATATATATATATAATTAATTTTAAAAAGTATCACAAAAAATATTAGGGTGTTACAGATTAGAGGAGGAGTTTGGGGTGAATTTATTCTTGAGAATAGTGTTTCTCCCAAAAAATTTATGGCCAAATAAATCATACCATTCAGGTTCTAGAGGACATGTCATGATATTGAATGTGGTACTTTGGTCGTACTTGGAAGGATCAACTACCATTGGTTGATTTTTCGTACAAGAACATATACCATTCCACCATTGGTATGACACCTTTGGAGGATCTATATGGGTGTCTGTACAGGTCACCACTTTACTGGACTGACCTAGGAGAGTCATTACTTATGGGCCCAGAGTTAGTGCGAGCAACTACCGAGATTGTGAAGATCATTCAGGATCATATGTGTAACACCCCGAGCTTCCATGATACGCCTCTCTTTCAATAATGCAATAGCGTGTGTTGTACGCAACCTCAAGCTCTAACACACACCACAATTAATTAAACTAGCCGTTGTGAATAGTAATACCTACTTTTTGAAATTTTTAGAATTTTATTTATCAAAATGGACTTCATTTTTGGATTCGGAATATCGAAATTAACCTATGTTGAATTTTTGGTATTTTTATGAGAACTTCTAATTTTTTATGAATAGTGAAAAAATACATAAAAACAACCTTTTTAATCAAAATAATTTATAGTGATAAATTATAATATTTAGTGGTTTTAAAGTATAGTTAGAATATATTTTTACCATTTTATCCAATTGTGGTCATTAGAATTAATTTAACATTGAAATTGGACATAAACAATTGCCAATCTTTTGATATAAATTGTTTCTTAAAAACACGCTATTTGTTGTAACAGCGGGAATTAATTATAAAATTAATTAATGCAACTTATATGTTTGGAATTTTGTAAAATAGACATCATTTTTGAATTCGGAATATCAATTATAGCTTAGGGTGAAATTTTGGCCTTATTCTGAAAAACTTCAATTTTTGATGAATAGTGAAACCACTAAGTGGTTGTTAAAAACTGATTTTTCGTTAAAATGAAATATTACCACTTTTTTGATTTGATTTTCAAAAATCATACATACATGGTTGTCATTAAGAAGTAAAATGTTGTTCAATGAGATTAAAATAATTTTTTGGTGAATAGTAACTTTTAAGTTCTTAATCGCGATTAGAGGTAATTAGTGTAGTTTAAGGTAAAAATAATGTTTTAATAATATGAGATGAGCTTGACACTTGTCCTACTCCTATTTTATGAGTCATGTCCGACCAAGACAACCCATGGGTCAACTTGGGGACCCCATGGAGCCACTTTGGTTGGAAAATGACATTAATATATATTTATTTAATGTTAAAATTAAATTGACACAAACATGAGTTGTTTTACTAAAACAGTTTTTAAGTGGGTTTACACAAGTCCAAATTTTGACTATAAATATTAATTAGAAAGATAAAAAGATTTCCTACATCATAGTATTTTTTTATAATTTTTAGACATTAAATAAAGTAAATTATTTATGACATTATGATGATTCAGCGATGACCTCATTATTTAACGATTTAAATAAAATGGAAAGATAATGTAATATATAAGACCTACACATGTCCAAAACCTATTGGATGAGGATATTTCGAATCCTTATCACCTTATCCACGAATTATATAAGTTTGGGACCTTTTGAATCCAAAAATCATTGTATAATAATGTAAAATTTACTTACTTTCCAAGAGTGCCCCTCCTATCCTCTTATAAAAGGCCCCCCAACTCTACCACTTAATTCATACTTTCAAGCCATTTGGCTCGGCCAAACTCTGCCCAAATACTCTCCCAACTTCCCCATATTACTCCTATAAGCCTCACTTTGGGCAGAACTCTTCCCAAGGAAGCCTTTGGCTCAAATCAAAAAGAGTTACCCGATTTTGAGGTAATGTCTTCTCTAATGTTGTTTTGTTTTATTTTTCTTCTCCAACCCCCCTAAACTCTTTTTATTCATTTCTTTTGTAACAACCCCAGTATCCTCAATATACTAGGATGTTTTTATAAGAAGGATTCGAGCTAAACTTACACACACCTACATATAATTGTTAAAGTACATACGGTTTCTGTGGATGGCGAATTTCTGCCACACGAAACGATTATTGTTCAAAACTCATATAACACCTTCAAAGGTAGCCATTAAGATGTCACTATATTTATATATTATATATAATATGTTTATGTTTTACTTATGCTTCTGTATTTCTCATTTATGGCATACTTTATGATTTCCATTATGGGTAAACGCGATAATTTCATTTTAGGAAGTGCGGACTACCGCCCCCTCAAAGTGATTTGAATCGTTAATGCCATATATGGGTTATATAAAGGATGGAGTAAATGGTATTATACAATATATTATACTGGAATTATATTATGCATTTATATCATTATGATTTCATTCCATTAAATACGAAATAGAAATGAAAGTAGCGTTCATGCGTACGTACGGCTTACCGTCTCCATGAACGGTGCATTTCATTTCTTACCTCTAAATGTTACGTAATATCATAAATGAATGTATATACTGGATATATATGATATATATGACATCTAAATCATGAATATAATTCTGGAGATAATGGATATTCTACCACATAAACAAATTGTAATTATAAGAAGTTTATTGTTGACTTAAGTACCAAAGATCGACAAAACGACCGTTATTAACTTAAATAATTACATAATGTTAATATCATTGTAATAAGTGATATAAAAAGGATAATGAAATTGAAAACGGTAGATATTAACTCTAGTATATTAATCAGGAGGATAAAGAACGGTTGAATCAAGTCGGACACAAGGTAAGGGAACTTCTTAACCCAATTTCTATTCTTTGGGTTAATCTCCTACTTTCAAATTATGTCATGATATTATTATTTCCTATCTTGTATTTTTACATTATTTATGTGTACTTATAGTGAATACACATTATAGATGTACTTTATTAAAAAAATGATCTTTTTAAGGACTTCGTCTCAATCCCCTTTCATTGAGGCATATTTGGTTTTATACACAAATTTCTTTTATATGGTGTATAAACCCCTTTGACTTTTACATATATTAAAATGGAATATTTTTTATACGAAGCGTTTACTAAACGACAAAAGGGAATGTTTTTGTCGTACGTATGCGGCGACAACAACTTCTCCACCGCCGTGACCACTATTTGAGTTTCGGCTTCCTCTACAAGCCATACCTTTTTTTAATGAAAAATAAATACCATGTTATACTTTTCTTTTATTTTGGTATTGAAAATGGTTTTGAAAGCATTTTTATTATATCAATGTGTTTTATTGATATCTTTTGATTGAAATGTGGAAATGTTATGTTTCCTTTATGCATGTTTTATGTGATACGATTATGTTATGGTTTATGATATGTTTAAACCTATTCATATGAGGAATGAATTGGACTTAATAAGTGACGGGTGGATCCCGCTATAGCTCCTCGATGCATCGGTAGGTCTAATGAGACAACTAGACGTGGAATTGGCCAAGGCCCTTTCCCAATTTAATTTATGGTTTTGGCCGAGGCCTTAATCATTTTAGACGTCTTGGCCGAGGCCTTGACAAAATGTTTCAGAATGTCTAGCATTATGCATTCCATCATTATGAAAGTGGTTATTGATATTGCATGTGATTATTCGACCAGTAGAATATCCATGTGAAGAAGTAAATGGCATTATCTCATTTTACTTTTGCCATATTATGTTGAAGTTCATGTTTAAAAGGCTTTTGTTTTAGTTATACATTGCCTTAAATGTTTATGTTTATTGATGAAAGCTTCCGCTATATTATTATCCTTACTGAGCATCTGAGCTCACCCCTTTCAATGTTTTAATATTTTTCAGGATGTGAAGAAGTATTTTATGAATGACCTGCAGGGATTGTCAGAAGAGGATATGAGAGTGGACTATGGAGACTTTGTTATTGTAGTTTTTCACTTTATGATGTAATGTAACTTTTACGAATGTATCTAGTGTTTCCAAGGCTACTAAACTAATAGGTCTTTCGAGACTTGATCTTTTGTGATCATGCCAATGTTACGAAGTAATGCACCGACTCTGGGTAGCTGGGGTCGGGGCGTTACAGTTGGTATCAGAGGCAGTTTAGTACTAATCGTGGAAGCTAGATTTAGATAAACTCTGATTAGAGCACATAGCCCAAAGATAGACATTGAGTATTAGTATAGAAGAACTTCCTAGAATTTTGTTATTGTAGATATTTTGTGAGTTTTCCGAGCAATAAATCCCTGTCTGGATACGAGCAGGTAGAGGCAGCTCTAGCACAGATGTACCTAGGGGTAAAACCTGAAAACACCACTTTGAGCTAGACTCGAACGGGAACTGGTGCACGACAACGGGCCTTACTGCACTCTTGGTTACGACACTCCTGGTGGATATGCTTAGGATAATTCCCATTTTCTTTAAAAACCACTATGAATGGTTATGATTATATACTTCCTCAAATAAAACCTTTTTATGATTATGGATTATATCCATAAATAGTTCAATTTATGTTAAGTATTTTACAAGTATGGAATTATGTATTTTGATTCATAAACTAATCTAGTTTATGCCATTGGTTAGAAATGGCGCCTAGTGGAAGGAATGGACACCGTATCAATGCACGCACTCCGTGTAGGGATTGCCCTCCTGCTCAAGATAATTATTGTGGATCTAGATATACAACTGGTGCTGATCAACTTATTACCATACTGGGACAACTCACCCAAGTTATGAATAATAACCTTACTCGTATGGATCACCCTGATCCACAACGTGGAGGATCAATGTTAGACCGCTTCATGAGGCAACAACGACCAACATTTAATGGGGGTACAAATCCGTTAGTATCTGAGCAATGGATAAACTCCTTAGAGAAAATATTCCATGCCTTGGGGAGTAGCGAAAGGGAAAAGGTTGTCATGGCAGTTTACCGCCTCACTGGAGATGCCGATCAGTGGTGGTCACTGATTCAAAACACAAAGGAAGATGATGACGTATCGAATATGGAATGGAGGGAGTTCAAAGAGCTTTTCTTAGAAAAATACTTTCCTCGTGACCATCAAGCAGATATGGAAAGGCAATTTCTGAGTCTGAGGTAGAAGGAGGATGAGAATGTCGCAATGTATGAGGCCAAATTTACAAGGTTAGCGAGGTATGCTGCAGATTATATACGTAACCCAAGGAGTAAGATTGATCGTTTCTTTGATGGGTTAAAACCATTTATCCATCGAGCTTTAGTATCACAATCCTTCTCATCATACGAAGATATTGTCTCGGGTGCTATCAAGACAGAAAAGGAATTCTCTAAGTCTTATGACAAAAAAGTAAAGCAAGAGAAGAAGAGAACGGTGGAACAAGAGACAGATAAAGGGAAAAAGGGAAAGAAGGGTTTTCCATTATGTGATAATTGTGGGAAGAATCACCCTGGTACTTGCCTAAAAGGAATGGGAGTTTGTTATAAATGTGGAGAAAAGGGTCACCCGGCTCGTGATTGCAAGGGAAGGAAAGAGGCTATCAAAGTTGAATGCTACAATTGTATAGAAATGGGTCATTATGCAAATGAATGTCCTAAGCGTCAGGGAAAATTACCTCAGAAAAGGCCAAGGGATCAAGGACAATCTTATGCTGTTACTACAGTTGAAGCAGAATAACTAATGTAATGGTGCTTTTGGACTCATGGATTATATTCTGGTTATTAGAATAATGTGATATATATATATAAGGATTGTACTGCAGTACTTGTTGATTTCAATAAGGTTTTAATATGATGAAGGTAATTATATTTTTAGTATGTGACAATAAGAGAAACTTTACTTTGTTTGGGGAATCTGATAAATTGAATTTGGAATTAAGAGACCTTTTAGAGAAAGTCTGGATAGAGGTATATTGGATAATTATAAAGGTTGGAGTGGATTAAGTTGATCTTTGGATAGTATTGTTTAAGGTTAAAAAATTTATGAAGACTATTTTTGGAATATTATGATACTATAGTTTTAGGAAAAGGACAACCTGCAGGGTGGGGCATAACCCGTCGCGTCGGACAAAGCTGCAGGAATCAAACCCACAATCATGGTGCGATAGGCCTTTATTTCCTACCACTAGCCTACAGGAAGTCCCTGGTTATTACAAAATAAATTTTACTAATCTAAATGGTATGTGTTAACATTTGTAACCTTATACAATTAGGATAAGTATAATATTTTTGAGTTCTATTATCTTTTTGAGTGAAAGATGAGTTGAAGGTTGAAACTCTAATTGTCAAGCATAAATATACATATACCTATCTCTTATTCAATGAATGAATTAATTCTTAAACTTTAGTAAAGGGATATTAAAACAAAAAAAATGTGTTATCCTAATACCTTATGTCTTGTTGAACTGATTATATTTTAAATCAACATAGATTGAAGGCTTTGAGGACCTCAATTTGATAGTTGATTGTGATTGATGACCTCAATCACTCCCTACAAATATTTACGTTTTTCCTCCAATTATATGTCACTAATTGCCACCAATGTTCTCCTAATCGAGATCATAATTGGGTGGTGACTTTTTCATTTCCCTTTCCCTCTTATTAAGGCTAAATTTTATTAATCTTATTTCCGATGTGGGTTTTCCACAAAGGTATTTTCTATTTTCAACCTTTTATTTTCAAAGAAAAATATCAAATTGTGAGGACGCAATTTATTGAAGGAGGGGAGAATGTAACACCCCGAGCTTCCATGATACGCCTCTCTTTCAATAATTCAATAGCGTGTGTTGTACGCAACCTCGGGCTCTAACACACACCACAACTAATTAAACTAGCTGTTGTGAATAGTAATACCTAATTTTTGAAATTTTATAAATTTTATTTATCAAAATGGACTTCATTTTTGGATTTGAAATATCGAAATTAGCCTATGTTGAATTTTTGGTATTTTTCTGAGAACTTCTAATTTTTTATGAATAGTGAAAAAATACTTAAAAACAACCTTTTTAATCAAAATGATTTATAGTGATAAATTATACTATTTAGTGGTTTTAAAGTATAATTAGAATATATTTTTACCATTTTATCCAATGGTGGTCATTAGAATTATTTTAACATTGAAATTGGACATAAACAATTGCCAATCTTTTGATATAAATTATTTCTTAAAAACACGCTATTTGTTGTAACAGCGGGAATTAATTATAAAATTAGTTAATGCAACTTATATGTTTGGAATTTTGTAAAATAGACATCATTTTTGAATTCAGAATATAAATTTTAGCTTAGGGTGAAATATTGGCCTTATTATGAAAAACTTCAATTTTTGATGAATAGTGAAACCACTAAGTGGTTGTTAAAAACTGATTTTTCGTTAAAATGAAATATTACCACTTCTGTAATTTGATTTTCAAAAATCTGACATACATGGTTGTCATTAAGAAGTAAAATGTGGTTCAATGAGATTAAAATAATTTTTTTGGTGAATAGTAACTTTTAAGTTCTTAATCGCAATTAGAGGTAATTAGTGTAGTTTAAGGTAAAAATAATGTTGTAATAATATGAGATGAGCTTGAAACTTGTCCTAATCC
Source organism: Viscum album (assembly GCA_963277665.1). NCBI lineage: Eukaryota > Viridiplantae > Streptophyta > Magnoliopsida > Santalales > Viscaceae > Viscum > Viscum album. The sequence goes on from OY728120.1 coordinate 1,250,532,789, forward strand.
TATTGGATGAGTCATGGCCGACCAAGACAACCCATGGGTCAACTTGTGGACCCCATGGAGCCACTTTGGTTGGAAAATGACATTAATATATATTTATTTAATGTTAAAATTAAATTGACACAAACATGAGTTGTTTTACTAAAACAGTTTTTAAGTGGGGTTACACAAGTCCACATTTTGACTATAAATATTCATTAGAAATATAAAAAGATTTCCAACATCATAGTATTTTTTTATAATTTTTAGACATTAAATAAATTAAATTATTTATGACATCATGATGATGCAGCGATGACCTCATTATTTAACGATTTAAATAAAATGGAAAGATAATGTAATATCTAAGACCTACACATGTAAAAAACCTATTGTATGAGGAGATTTCGAACCCTTATCACCTTATCCACGAATTATATAAGTGTGGGACCTTTAGAATCCGAAAAGCATTGTATAATAATGTAAAATTTCCTTGCTTTCCAAGAGTGCCCCTCCTCTCCTCTTATAAAAGGCCCCCACCTCTACCACCTCATTCACACATTAAAGCCATTTGTCTCGGCCAACCTCTGACCAAATACTCTACCAACTTCCCCCTCTTACTCCTAGAAGCCTCACTTTGGGCAGAACTCTTCCCAAAGAATCCTTTGGCTCAAATCAAAAAGAGTTACCCGATTTTGAGGTAATGTCTTCTCTAATGTTGTTTTGTTTTATTTTTCTTCTCCAACCCCCCTAAACTCTTTTTATTAATTTCTTTTGTAAGAACCCCAGTATCCTCAATATACTAGGATGTTGTTATAAGAAGTATTAGAGCTACACTTACACACACCTACATATAATGGTTAAAGAACATACGGTTTTTGTGGATGACGAATTTCTGCCTCACGAAACGATGATTGTTCAACACTCATATAACACCTTAAAATGTGGCCATTAAGATGTCACTATATTTATATATGATATATAATATGTTTATGTTTTACTTATGCTTCTGTATTTCTCATTTATGGCATACTTTATGATTTCCATTATGGGTAAACACGATAATTTCATTTTAGGAAGTGCGGACTACCACCCCCTCAAAGTGATTTGAATCGTTAATGCCATATATGGGATATATAAAGGATGTAGTAAATGGTATTATACACTATATAATACTGGAATTATATTATAAATTTATATAATTATTATTTCATTCCATTAAATACGAAATAGAAATGAAAGTAGCGTTCATGCGTACGTACGGCTTACCGTCTCCATGAACGGTGCATTTCATTTTATTACCTCTAAATGTTACGTAATATCATAAATGAATGTATATAATGGATATATATGATATATATGACATATAAATCATAAATATAATTCTGGAGATAATGGACATTCTACCACATAAACAACTTGTAATTATAAGAAGTTTATTGTTGACTCAAGTACCAAAGATCGACAAAACGACCGTTATTAACTTAAATAATTACATAATGTTCATATCATTGTAATAAGTGATATAAAAAGGATAATGAAATTGAAAATGGTAGATATTACCTCTATTTTATTATTCAGGAGGTTAAAGAATGGTTGAATCAAGTCGGACACAAGGTAAGGGAACTTCTTAACCCAATTTCAATTCTTTGGGTTAATCTCCTACTTTCAAATTATGTCATGATATTATTATGTCCTATCTTGTATTTTTACATTATTTATGTGTACTTATAGTTAATACACATTATATATGTACTTTATTAAAAAAAATGACCTTTTTAAGGACTTCGTCTCAATCCCCTTTCATTGAGGCATATTTGGTTTTATACACAAATTTCTTTTATACGGTGTATAAACCCCTTTGACTTTTACATATATTCAAATGGAATCTTTTTTATACGAAGCATTTACTAAACGACAAAAGGGAATTTTTTTGTCGTACGTATGCGGCGACAATGAATTCTTCACCGCCGTGACCACTATTTGAGTTCCAGCTTCCTCTACAAGCCATACATTTTTTTTAATGAAAAATAAATACCATGTTATACTTTTCTTTTATTTTGGTATTGAAAATGCTTTTGAAAGCATTTTTATTATATCAATGTTTTGTATTGATATCATGTGATTGAAATGTGGAAATGTTATGTTTCCTTTATGCATGTTTTATGTGATACGATTATGTTATGGTTTATTATATGTTTAAACCTATTCATATGAGGAATGCATTGGACTTATAAGTGACTGGTGGAGCCCGCTATAGATCCTCGATGCATCGGTAGGTCTCATGAGACAACTAGACTTGGAATTGGCCGAGGCCCTTTCCCAATTTGATTTATGGTTTTGGCCAAGGCCTTAATCATTTTAGACGTCTTGGACGAGGCCTTGACAAAATGTTTCAGAATGTCTGGCATTATGCATTCCATCATTATGAAAGTGGTTATTGATATTGCATGTGATTATTTGACCAGAAGAATATCTATGTGAAGAAGTAAATGGAATTATCACATTTTACTTTTGCCATATTATGTTGAAGTTCATGTTTAAAAGGCTTTTGTTTTAGTTATACATTGCCTTAAATGTTTATGTTTATTGATGAAAGCTTCCGCTATATTGTTATCCTTACTGAGCATCTGAGCTCACCCCTTTCAATGTTTTAATATTTTCCAAGATGTGAAGAAGTATTTTATGAATGACCTGCAGGGATTGTCAGAAGAGGATATGAGAGTGGACTATGGAGACTTTGTTATTGTAGTTTTTCACTTTATGATGTAATGTAATGTTTACGAATGTATCTAGTGTTTCCAAGGCTACTAAACTAATCGGTCTTTCGAGACTTGATCTTTTGTGATCATGCCAATGTTACGAAGTAATGCACCGACTCTGGGTAGCTGGGGTCGGGGCGTTACAATATGAAGGCTGTAAAGTGCCATCATAAGTCTTTTGAGGATAGAAGAATGAGGCCAATATAGTTTGAGTATAGTGACAATGTGTTTCTATGAGTTTCACATTGATGTGAATTATAGAATTTTGGTCGGGGAATCAAGCTATATATGAGATTGATTTTCCCTTCCTGGATACTATATAGGGTTAGAGAGGTGGATAACATATTAGCTCTACTTCTGTAGTTAGACTGGGTACATGGAATCTTCCATGTATCATAGATGAGGAGGTATATATATGGCCCGTCAGATGTTATCGATTGTGGAGATATGGACATTGAGGTTGTATCTACCTTTGCTGAGTACCCGATAGAGATTGAGGATAGATAAAATATGATCGTTCATTTGTGAGTGATTACTTTAGTGCATGTATGATGACAACACAAGATTCTTCAGGAGATTCCATGGGAGTGGTATGCTCAGATTCATGCTCAGCAAACACATATTTTTGTGTAGCCCTTATTTTGGATTTTTGAGATGTAAATCCCCAATGTGAGGATAATTTAATGACACATATTTTCTATGGGTTATTTTTCACATTTGAAGGATTATTTTGGAGACTAGGCACTAAGATAGCATATGGTTCGGATGTTTGGTGTGCCCAGAATAAACGCTTGAAATATATTAAATCTATTAAATAGCAAGTTGGTGTAATTTTTATGAAAATGTAGAATAATTTCTAAAACAGGGCCAAGAAACGTAATATAAGGGAAACATTGAGTTTAGAATACATGTTTTACCATAGGAGAAACATAATCCTGGTCAGTGCAAGGTGTTTCTAGAAAATTTGTTGCAGGCATAAAGTGAGTAGAATAAATAATTAAATTATTTTATTTTATTTAATTGATTCAATGAATGATATAAATTTTAATATATTATGATGAGAAAAGTACAGGGTTATCTATGTACCCTTGGAGTTGTTGGAGATCCTTTGTAGAGAGAGTTGGTGGATATCTCTCAGACGAACAATAACCTGAGTGTAGATCGGTTACTGTCATACAAAGAAATTGGAGGATCTCACCATCAACAATGACGTCACTTCATTATTCATCATCGATCAATTAAAATAGAAATTTGATGTTTTTTGTGTTTGGATTTCTTCCCCAATATTTATTTCTATGATGAACATGAACCAATCAACAAAAAAATTGATTCGTGGATCCATCATTTTGCAGGATGAGTTTTTTTCAATGATTTATTTTTGGATAATTTTTCATTGGTATTAAAATATTATATATTAGTTCATCATTTCAATGAAAATGATTCTATTTTGACACAAAAATCGACCAAGGTGTGTTCCTCATGATTTTTCATGTGATTTTCTCCAACAATTCTTCTTTTATCTCAGGAATTCTTTGTTTATCTCTTGATTCAATATAAACTGAGGAATTGATAATTTTTCACTCATTTATTGGAACAAAATTTTAACGTTTTAGATCTAGGCTCATCACGACACAATGTTTTTGTGACAATGGAAGAGGCATCAAATCAAATGATTTTGGATACCCGATTTCATGTTCTTTAGTGCGCTATGAATAATGAAGAACATTACCATTTTCCAAATAGATTTAATGGTCGAGACGTGTTGTTCCTTGACTGCTAGGATTAGACAACATGGATCCTTGATTTTTCTGTGAGGTAGTTTCGATATTGACGAATAAAGGTACGGAAATGGACACAGAAATCCATATATGATATTTTGGAAAATTTCTCACTATTTGATGTGTAAGTCAGAGTAACACACCATGTGAGACCCTATTAGTAATATCTAGGGTTTATTAAAAGGATATAAGTATCACATGGAATGTGACCTTATCATAGGGTATGTTGTCCCCTTTAGTGATACAGAAATGTAACTCGGAGGGTACACAAACACTGCAAGGAGTATAATACCATGGGCACACATTGTACTCCCACACGGACACTGATTGGCTGGGTGTACATTGGAATAACCATGTACCGGTACATGGGAAGGATAAATGGGAAGCAACAATACATGTACTACATTATAGAAAATGGAAATAGACATGAGCCAATTATATGAGCAAGACATGGGGTCTAAGGGACACAATTTGTAACCATACTTCATTCCATGTAATCCTTAAAATCTTGGTTAGAGACCTTTTCTTCTATAGCTTGGAAAAGTTTTGTGAGGGTGCATTCCTTATATCCATTCCTTGATGGTTAGTATGGAATTTCCCCTACACATGGGACAAAAATCCCTTATGTATGACTTCTTAGATAGAGTTTTTGGAATCCTTCTGTAAGCCCTGAAGTGAGATCCTCTATTAATCTTCATGTCATATGTGGAGTTCTTATTAATTTTTCTACCAACACTACGTGGGCGCTAATCCTCTTCTTAGTTAGTTAATTCAGATTAAGTTGTCGGTATACCTCATGGCCTTTGGAGTAATCCTCATATCTGTATCAAATCTCTTCAAACATTTAGCATATGCTAATAATGGAAAGACTTGATGATAAATTCCTCTCATATGGATGTCATCAATGCTTTTATACTCATGAGTGTGTTCTCTCGGATGAGTGTTATACCTTCCAAAAGGGTTCTTAGGCTAGAATTAAAGTTGTGTCTTACCTGTAGACTATGTGTCTTGTTGATTATATTTGGATATTATAATTATATAAGATATATACATATACCTATGTAGAGATGAATGTTATTATTTTTTTGTATTCGTTGTAGTTTTGGGGTGTCCTGCTGGGTATTGTTATACTCATCCCTGTATGGGCTATGACCACACATGTCATGTCTTGTGCATATGACCAACCTTTTGACAGAGTACTAGATGGACATGGACTATATGATGCATTGTGAGACTATAAAGACCGAGGTGCGTTTCTATGCTATCTTGCAAGTAGTCCACAATATTAATATCAGGTTATATAAGTTTTCAAACTCTTTCTGGAGGACTTGTATTTGGCCTTTTTTTACTTTCCTTTACTACCTATGGTAATCTGGTTGTGGGATTTAGATGTATACATGCATGGATGTTCACTTTTTTCTATATTTCAACATTGTATGGTCTTTGAGATGTGTGCATGTGTATAAGTACTTAGGCTAAGACCTCCCATGTTATTGATATGCCTACTCGGCGCTAGTTCACATCCCTTGGCCTATTAGAGGTGGGCTTAGGGAATCACTACACGAGACCTATTGGGATGGTTTGTGATAGAGTAGAATGAGAAGATTCATTTCAGCCATTGGACCAGAGTCTATGAGATTTTTTTGAGGAAACACTGTTCTTTATTTTGAGTTTTTCATTTAGGCCAGAGACTCCAGTGTTGGTATGGAAACCAATGTATCCATACACTAGGACTCCGATCACTAAATTTTTAACTTGGTATAAGAGAAAACTAGTTTTAGGGAAATAATTGAATTGAATCATAGAGAACTAGGTTGTGGTTTATATTTCCATATTGATCCAGCTCTTTAGATATACTCATTGACCATGGTATATCTTGTATGAATTAGGATACCTCAGCAATGTACACCAGCTAGGGTTTATCATCTAGATCATGAGGATGATCCTGTTAGTTATGAGACAGTGATACATAGACTACTTCTAGAGATGTTACCTACAGGCGGCGAGCCATCTATTCCACTACAAGTTGAGAAGAACTTGGTAACCTAAGTACATGTGGATGAGGTGCGCAGGGTGATCTCACTTAAAGAGTTTCAGCGATAGATACCCATCAGGTTTTGAGGTGATCCCAACCCACAGGGAGATGAAGACTAGATTGAGGTAGTGACCTGAGTTTTCCATCTGTTCAAGGCACCAGAAGATCATATGGTGGTCCTTGTAGTGAGATTTATCCTGGGATCAATAGGATGATGGTGTGGTTTGGTGACCTAGTCTTATGATGAGGCGAATCTAGCATGGTCAGAGTTTGAGCACATTTTCATAGATGAGTTCTTTCCATCTATGTTGATGGAATAATGTATCTTGGATCTTATACAGCTCCAGTTGGGCAACAAAATAGTAGTTGAGTATTCATCTAGCATTACCAATCTCTCCTGGTACTCGATGGATATGGTTCCTGAATTATTCATTAGGGATCAAACCTTCAAGTGTGGGTAGTGTAGAGACATATTAGTTAGTGTTATACATCTATTAATTCCTACATATTATGGGGTTCTAGAGCATGATTTTATGGTTGAGAGTTTCTAGGATGATTAGATACAACCAGTGGTTGCCGGTAGTGGGAAAGTAAGAGCAGAGACCTCAGCAACAGGGATTCAACATCATTCACGGGGAAATCGACATATAAGAACTTTCTAGAGGAGGACCCAGGATAGTAGGTATATGGTTCAGGACCCACAAGTTTGGTCTAGTCATCTTAGAGAGATGTGGTACTACTCATGAGATAGAATGGGAAATCATTCATGAGATTTTCTGACCCACTGTACGGCTGATAGAGAAATTTTGGATGGGCTTCTGAGGTAGGGGTAACAGCATGAGAATACAAGACCATAGTGTGGAGGTCATGATAGAGGATATGGGATAGCATAATGAGGTGTTATACATTTTGAATTGTTACCAACACAAACCCTAGGTGGTCCATGCCAACATCAGGGAGCTAGAGAACAGGGGCGGGAACCTCTACAGGTAGTCAGGGCTTATAATCTAGAGGTTTGGGAATGATTGGAGGTGTGATCTATGTATTTAATACCTTATCTTTAGTATTGATAGATATAGGTTCTAGTCATTAATTTCTTTCCAAATAACTTGGTTGATACTTAGATATCCTAGTTTAGCCCTTAGCTCGACCCTTGTGCTTGAAGTTTCCTACTAGAGAAGACTCAGTGATCACACACTTGCTCCGACAGTGTGACCTGACTCTTGGAGGTGAGAGTTTCTACTAGGAACTCATTATAGAAATGATGAGGCCTTAAAATTTCATCTTAGGTATTGTTTGTTTATCCAAAGTTCATTCCATAATTGACAATTTTAGGTGGAGGATGTGGTGTGTCCGTACATATGGGAAAAGGTTCTACCTTTTCAGTGAATATGAAACCTCAAAAGTGCAGGATGTACTCATAAAAAAGAGGGGGAAACTGATAACTCATTAATTGGAAAGAATAACCCTCAGTGTAGTGGATGTTATGATTTTTTAGTTCCCTTTAGTGGTGGATAAGTATGATGACGTCTTCCTTGAGGATATTCTCAGATTACCTCCCCTCTATGAGATATATTTCCATATTTATCTATATCATAGGATTACATTGATATCTATTCTCATATATCAGATAGATTTCATGGAGTTTCTTGAGATGAGGGTGTGGTTTGAGGATTTATAGAAGAAGGGATTTTTTAGAACTAGTGGTTCACCCTAGAAAACCCTAGTTTTGTTTGCCGAGAATGAAGATGGGAGTTTGAGGTTATGTGTGGACTACCAACACATGAATGAGATGACTGCGAATAATAAGTATCCAATAATGTGGATCAATGACCTCTTTGATCATTTGAGAGGTGAATGATGGTTCAAGAAAATTGACCTCATATAAGACTATCACCATTTTTGAGTACATGATGAGGATATATTGAATATGACATTCAAATGTTGCTACAGTCACTATGAGTACTTGGAGATTCCCTTTGATGTGACAAATTGTAATGACCTAATTTTTTTAATAATAATTGTTTCTTGAAAATGTGTGTTATAATATATTACATAACAAAACTATATCACATTAATAGTTAAGTAGGTATATTTTAATGTCACCATTGGATTTTGACCATTATATGGCCTTTGTTCAGTTATGATCATTGGTCAATATGACCTTATGAAACTAAACTCTTAATGTTATTATTATTGTTTATAAATAGATATGATAATGGTTGGTTAATATAGAAAGAATATTCGATGGCTTCATCCAGTTGAATCATGTTGTACGAAGCCCATTTGTCAGAGTTTAGGAAGGAGGTAGAATCATTGATCTTTTCTCTTGGAAAATCCCAAGATGAGCTTCAACATGTTAAGTTTGAACGAAATTTCTTATGGGAGAAGTATATGTTAGTGAAGATTACCACTTAGGACATGTTATCCAAGCCGCCCTAAGAGTCTATCACCATCACAAACCTTACCCTTAGGTCATATGTAGGTGTTATAAGGATTTATGTGTCAAGGTCTAAGTCACATAAATTTTTTTCCATTTGTTTTAATAAAATTATTATTTCATCATTTCTCTTTTAAGAATATTTTTTCTTAAAAATTGAAATGAAAATGTATAAATTGATTTTTTCAGGTAAAAAAGGTACTTTTGTTAGAGATATAAATTACTATATTAAACGAATTTTTTTATTAATAATTTTTATTATCAAAACACTTGGATTTAATTAAAAATAATAAAATAATTTTATTTTTTTCAAGTGTCAAATTTTTTATTATGCATTTTATTATTAATTTTCCATCTTCTATTTTTTTAATAACTAATGATTTTTTCTCATACTTAGAGAATTATTATGATAAATCAAGAATCATTTTCTAATTTTGAATTTGAAAATTAATTTAGGGTGAATTTTTAGTATTTTTCTATGTTTCATATTTCTTATGATTAGTGAAAATACTACATTGTAGTTAAAAATGTTTTTTTTCATATAAATAATTAAATAAGTGATTTTGTGAAATTATTTTTGAAAAATAGACATACATGGTTGTGATTAGTAAGATATTTAAAATCTGATGGGATCAACATAATTTTTTGGAGAATAGTAACTTGACCGTTTAGAATAGTAACGCTACCCTCTTGAATAGTAATATGACCAATGGATTAGTAACCTCATGTAAGGAAGTTTAAATAAATTTTTTGCATCTTATAAATGGTAATGTGATATAATTATTTCATTGAATAAGTAAATAATTGTTTTATAAATTATTAGTTAAGTATTAGTATTAGAATTTTTATTTTATTAGTAAATAATTATTTTACTTAAAAATTAAATTTCTCATATTTGGAAAATCATTTTCATAAAATTGAGTTAATTTTTCAATTATACAATTTGAAAAAATATTTAGGGTAAAATTTTAATATTTTTTTGAAATAATTGAATTTTTGGTGAATAGTAAAGATACAGTTTTGAGTTTTCGATATGTTTAATTATATCATAACTATGTCATAATGTTTTAATGAGTAATATAAAATTGGTGAAGACTCGTTTGGATTATAATATTGTAATTTTAGTCTGAATTGGGCAATACTATGGGAAAATGCCATGAGAAAACCCATGGTTTTTCAAATACCACTACTGAGATGTCCAAGGAAATTAATAAAAATCTCCCTCATGGTTTCTATAATAACCACCCATTTCTTCATTTCCTTTCATCAAAAATTAATCTTCCATAATTATCTGATATTTCAAGGAGTCCTCATAAGGTTTCCTCATGCTCTCAAGGTCCTAATCTTTGTGTTTTTGGAGTTACTCTTGAAGGTAAGGGAAATATCAACTTCTCTTTTCAATTCAATTCCCTTTTTATGTGGTATGTCTTCCATGTTTCTATACTATGATCTTATGTCCAATTTTTTCAACCCCTTTACTATATTATTATTCTTTTATTAATTATAGAACATTTTCCCCCCTCTTTTTAATTTTTTGTAAAACAGTGTTTCATACCTGTTATGCTTCTAGATTTTCATCTCAAAATTTCTCTATTTTTAGCACGAAATTATTTTATTTTCTTTTGTGAATACCAAAACCTCTTTATTCTCTAGGATTATTCACATAGATTTCAAAATGATATTTTTAATTCCTTTATTAACAAAAATTAAACCAACCTTCATTTTCCATGGTTTTAAACTGACAAAAGGATCTTCTTTTTAAGCACTTTCTAAAACACTATGATTTGGAAATGAAACCAATTTTTTTAAATATGAATGAGTTATTTAGGAAACTTTTTATTATGATATTTGGTGATCACATTAATTAATATATATAATGGTTTCACCCTAACTGTGCTCCAATGAATTGGTTCAAGAATTTATTCTCTAGAGATGACAAGTTTTATGATACCTTAGTTAACAACATTGGTAATTTTTATGACACCTCAGTGATAAAACTTGGTGATATACTTATGAATAACTTAATTAAATGTTTTATCCAGATTTAAAATTTATTATTCGTTTTATTATTATTATATTCCTCTTTTTCATGCCTTTATTATATTTCTAAAGTTTTAATTCATAATTCTCATAATCACATGTAAAATGTTTCCGTTACTTTCCCTCACTTGGCATTAAGCTCACCCTTAACTTTGATGTACATCCTCACGTTATGAGATGAAATAATTGAACTTAGTATGAAACTATTATGTTGTATTTAAATTGTATTAGAATAATTTTTTCTTGTTTTCATGTATTATTTACCTTCTTTCCGATACACTAATCTTTAAAAGATCATTTGTTTGTAAAATTCAATATGAAGTTATTTAATAAAAATATGGGATTCCATAGTAAGTATCAAAGGATGGTTTTGTTATTTGTGGAAATTATGATGTGAAAAATTTAGGAATAAACCGATACAAAATTTTAAATATAGTAAAAAATCTAGGTATTTTGGTTAAATATTAAGTAAGTGGTTTCTAAAAATACAAATCTCTGTCTGGATATGAACAAGTAAATGTGGATTTAGTAGGGATGTATTTAGGGGTAAAACCGAAAAACACCACTTTGAGCTAGACTCAAATAGGAACTAGGGAACAACAACGGGCCTTGATGAACTCCTAGTTTGGTACTATCAGGGGATATGGTTGGTTAATCACATGCTTTTTAGTAATCATTATGAATGGTTTATATAAAATTTATTTTGTTTAAGGAATAACATGTTTAAGCATGATGTTTTATGACATAAAATTTCTCTTAGAATTATAATACTATTAAATGAAACATGTTTCTCACCAAGGTTTTCATCTTTTATAGAATTATGGGGGAAAGGAGAAACCACAAAAAAGGTGAGCGCAACGGAACAAACACTAATGGACTTCTTATGGAATACTGAATGGAAAAAATCATGAGAATGATGAATCAAATGACTCATGTTGTGGGAAATAACATGAATCTAGATAATATATCATATTCACCATGATGGGAACAACTTTCTGTTGACTCCTTTATGAGTCAACGAATGCCACCTTTCAGTGGATCTATTAACCCATTGATTCAGAATAGTGGATAAGCACTATAAAAAAGATCTGTTCTATACTATGTTGTTCTGAACAAGAGAAAGTCGCCCTAATTGTTCACCACTTATAGGAAAAATCTTATTAGTGGTGGATGGTGATACAAAATATGAATCTAAGAGGGATTATTGATGCTATGGAGTGGGATGAGTTTAGGGGAACCTTTTTCAAAAAATATTTCCCCTGTTCAATGAAAATAGAAATAGAGAATGAATTCTTAGGGCAGTAACAAAAAAAGATGAATCTACAGGAATCTATGAGATGAATTTCAAAATAAATTCTCGTTACACCTCTATATTTGTCATGGATCCTAATGGAAATGTTTATAGATTATTTGGTGGACTAAGATCTAATCAACGGAAGAATATTTCCAATCGATACTATGAAAAATATGTGGAGATTGTGAGGAGTGATATGAAAGTTGAACTAGAGTTCGGTGAGATGCAGTGGTATCATAAATCAAATGAAGAAAGAGATAATTGAATAAAAACTTCCGGAGGATCTTTGACCGTGGAGGAGGAGGAAATCAAGTGAAAATTTCCACATGAAACAAATGTGGGAAGAAGCTTATGGGGAACTACCTTCTTGGGAGTTGGAAGTGTTACAAGTGTGGAAGAGAATGTTTTATTTCACGGAACTATCATAGTGAGGTGAAGCCTTAACATCTCAACATTAATGATAAAGGTAATATGGTGCAAGATTTTCCTAAAGTTCAATGCTTGAAGTGTGGATATATTTTCCACATTTCCAATCACTATCCAAATCTGAGGGTGGTGGAAGGGAATCACCATCAGCCTCAGCATAGGCCAAGGGAGAAAGGTAATTATTTTTTTATCATGATGGATGAAGTTGAAGCTCCAAATAATGTGGTGGAAGATAATCTCATTGTTTTCTCAAAGCTAGTAAGTACCTTTTTAAATTTTGGTTCTACGCATTTCTTTATTTCATACAATTTTTCAAAGAATATAGAATCAATACCTAAACTTATAGATGCAGAGTTATCATTCAAGACTCCATGAGGGATTATCCAAGCATCAACAGTGTAATGAAACTATTTTATTCACTTTGGGGAGAGAAATCTCATCAAAAATCTAGTAGTCGTTCCCATGTTGTAATTTGACATTATACATGAGATGAACTGGATCTCAAAGTATAATTCTATGATCAACTGTTTAAGAGAAATAATATCAGTGGTCTTGAATGGAAAACCAATAATTTTTTTCAAAGGAGATATATATCGACTTGAGCTTTTCCTAGAAGCACTACACACTACCCTATTTATGGAGATGATTAGTGAAGATGAAGAAGGAAATAAACGTATACGAATAGAGAATGTACCAATAATTCAAGAATAAATTGATGTATTTCAAAAGGAGTTACATAGACCTCCCCTATAAAGAGAGGTAGAGTTCTCTATTGAAAATATTTTTGGACCCAAGATGATTTCAAAGACCCCATATAGAATGGAAAGTATGGATCTATAGGATTTAAAGAAACTAATCCACGATCTTTTGGAGAAGGGGTTTATCTGAAATAGTGTGTCTCCTTTGAGAGCACCTATTCCATTTGTGAACAAGAAGGATAGATCAATGTATTTATTCATTTATTATATAGAACATATCAAGATCACAATGAATAACAAGTACCCTCTTCAAGAATTGATGATTTATTTGACCAGATTTGTGGGGCTCAATTTTCCTCTAAGATTGATCGTCGATCTGGTTATCATCAATTGAGGGTGAAGAAATAATATATTCTAAATACTTCTTTTGATTTAAGAAATTGGCATTATGAGTTTTTTATGCCCTTTCTCTTGACTAATGTTCATGCTATTTTTATGCATTTGATGAATAGGGAATTTAAGGACTACATTGATAACTTTATTTTAGCATTTAATGATGATATTCTGATATATTCAAAAATTAAAAAGGAGAATGAGGATATTATAAGGGTTATATTGAGAACTTTGTGGAAGGAGAGGTTATTTGTAAAGTTTATAAAATCATAATTTTGGTTACAGTAAGTTTCTTTCTTGGGGAAAATTGTAACCAATGAAGAAATCTCAATTGACCCTGCCAAGGCAAGGGTTGTGGAGGAGCGGCCTCAGCCTACAACAATTAATATGATTTGAAGTTTCCTTTGTTTAAAAGGATAATAGGAATTTTTTGAAAAAACAAATCATAAAATTCTAATCCACTAACCAAGTTAACTCGAAAAGGTGTCATGTTCATCTGGAAAAAGGAGTGTGAAGAAAGCTTTCAAGAGATAAAGAAGAGATTTGTTACTACACCCATGTTAACTATACCTTCTATCAGATAAGGATTTGTTATTTCTAGTGATTCATATATCAAAGGTCTTTGGTGAGTACTCATGTAAAATGTAAAGTTGATTTCTTATGCATCTCGATAGTTGAATCCACATGGATATAAATGTCCTACGCATGACCTGGAGCTGGCAATGATAGTTTTTTCTTTGAAGATATGGAGGCACTATCTTTATAGGGAGAAATGTGATATATACATAGACCATCAAAGTTTTATGTTTATTTTCATAGAAAGTTAATTGAATATGAGACAAATTTGATTCTTAGAAATTCATAATGTCTATGATTGTTCAATTCATTATCATCCCGAAATAGAAAACAAAGTTGCCAATTCATTAAGTACAAAATAACCTACTATGTTGGGAATAATGATGACTCAAATAGATCCTTTGATCCAAGAAAAAGTAAAATAGGTTATGGGAATCATAAGATAAGGTAAATCATCAACCCTATCCCAAATGATTTCTCAACCATAATTACATGATAAGATCAATAAATATCAAATAGAAGATCCTTTGTTTCTGAAGAAGTTAGATTCTATGAAGAATAGTAAGTTTCCTCAGTTCAATATTGATCAAGAAAGTGTACCGAAATTTCATATGAGGATATGTCTTCCATATATTCCATAAATATATATGGACTTGATGGATGAGGCTCATAACGCTACTTCCTCTATACATCATAGAATCACAGAAATGTATTGGGACCTTCATGGTCATTATTGGTGTGATAACATGAAAAGCCTTATTGCTGACTACACGACTAGGTTCCTAGTGTTTCAAAATGAAAAGGTAGAACAAAAACTTCCTAAATGGGAATTATAACCACTAACTATACCAGCATGGATGTGGGACAATATCACTATGGACTTTGTCAATAGTCCCTTGAAAACATCCAAATAAAAAAATTCAATATGGGTTATAGATGACCGTTTCACCATGAAAGTACATTTTATCTATATTTAGAAAGATTTATCTCTAGAACAACTCACCATGATTTATGTGAAGGAAGAGGTAAGGTTGTTTAGGGTACCACTTTCTATCATTTCATACCGTGATCCAAGGTTCAAATAAAAATTCTGGAGAAGTCATCAACATGCTTTTAATACTAAATTGAATTTCAGTACATCTTATCACCCCCAAAATAATGAAAATTTTTAAAGGAGTATTCAAAAACTCAAGGAAATTCAAAGAACATTATGAATGGAATTTAAAGGTGGATGGAATAAACATATCCCATTAGTTGAGTTCTTGTACAACAAAAACTTCCATTAGAGAATTCAAATGAGACACTATGATTATCTTTATGGGAAGCGATATAGAACTACTACTTTTTGGGATGAAGTTAGGGAGAGAAATATTCATGGGACTGATCTTGTGCAGGAGATCACTGATAGCCCCATGGGTGTCATTAATTACAACCAGTTTATCTAATTTATATATTTAAAAAATATGAAACAAACAAAATACTAAACTATTGGGTAGTATAGGATTTTAAATTGACAAGCATGTTTTTACATTTTATTTGAAATCCAAATCACTCATGATATCTTCTATAAAAAAATTAGTTTAAATTTATTTCATTAAATAGTTTAGGTTTATCTTATTTAATTAATATTTTCGCCAACCCTATATTTGTGGGTTCGACCTGGGACTTGAAAATCCTATACTACCATGTAGTTTAGTGTTTTTTTGTTTCATGTTTTTTAAATTTATAAATCGGTACCCTAGAAACATTTAATGATTCCCATGGGGATATCATATTTTTGGAACCATTTTAGGGATAAGAGCATAAATTTTATTAGTTGAATAATTTACACAGAAAATTTTCTTAACTTTTTTGTTTTCTAAGTTTAGAAAAAAAATTATTTAATTTTATTACCATTTACCACTCTGGGTATTTTTAGTTGTGATGGTAGGATTATAAAGGGGAATGAATACTAAGAAAATGTTCATCTTCCTTATAGATGATATAGTGAAGCTACTCGATGAAGTTAGAGTGATGAAAATTCAACCCTTTAAGTACCCACAACTGTACCCAATAATTTAATTCACAACAACCGATATCCTGGATTTAAATTCTATGAGAAGCATCACGAAAAATGAAGCATCAATAATGAAATAGAGGTAAGTACCACTTACAATGATTATTTTTGTACTAATCTCGATGCCCTTGATTTTGTAGGATAAGAAGATGATGAAGAAGGTGAACTTGATGTAGAACTTGAATGGTCTGAAGCACATTACAGCAAAGATCAACAAGAAGAAAAAGAAGAGTAAGAAGAAAGAGTGGAGGAAGATATGACGAATTCCACATTAATTAAAAAAATTTCTAAAAAATCTAAGTGCATTGTAAAAAGAATAAGAATAAGATGAAGAAGAACCTACTGCACCCTACACTGACTTTGAAGGGGAACAAAAAGAAGAAGCAAAAAAATATGGTATTGAGGAGATGACTGCATAACAAGAAGTGATCATTTAAGAATTGCAATGTACATAGCCAGCAGTAAAAGTGGAAATTTTCTTCTGAGTCTGGAATGATGCTGAGAACCTTCTAGTCATACTCATGTTGTTCAAACTCTAGTCACCACCTTTGAGATCCACTCTATTCCCATAGAAAAGAATTCAATTTTATCGAGGTAAATTTCAAAGTATAGATTGGGTGAACACAAGATTGTTAGAATTATAACACTCTCAAATCAGCTATCCTAGGTATGTTCAAGCTAAAAACTGTTAAAAAGGAGAATATTCTAAGAGTAAACCTGAGTTTTTTTATCACTTTCTAGGAATTTAGATTTCTTTCTATCTTAGGATTTAATTTCAAATTGGGATTTAATTTTAATTCACCTTCTCATTTTACCTTATTGAAAGAACCTGTAATTTCACTTGATTATATTAATTTTCTAGTCCATCAAATTTATAGGTAGAATTAGAAGGTAGAAGCAAGATGCAAGAGAAGAAGATGTATTGAAATTACTAATCATGAAGGGTACTTACACACTGTGAAAAGGGTTCAGACATAACATATACAACCCAAGTTGAAGAATCAAATCACAGGGGGAGTAAGCATTTCAATTTTTTATTTTTCAGTTTTACCCCCACATTGAAAAGCATTTAGAGAATTAAATATAAATTTCATTCCCACATTTGATTCATTATTTAATCAACTGAACTAAGAGACATAAACTTCTTAGAAAAAAACTATGACCTGAGTTTAAATTCATTTTCAATAAAATTGAATGAGAAAAATGGAGAAAAAGGAATTTGTAAAGATAAGAATGTGGATTTGATTTTGAAAAATTATTATTTAAGGGAGCATTTTTATCATTGTAAATGAACTTTTTCTGAGATTTTTCCATGCGTTGAATTTATTATATTTTCATTCATTGATTTAATTGTTTGTATAAATTGACATGTATTGATTGTCTCAACCATTCATATCATTCCTGAGACATAAAATGAGACAATATTTTCCATTATTTCTTTTCTATATTTCTTGAGAATCTTGACTATGTTTTATTCAATAACATTCTTTTCATCTTATCAAAGCTATTACTACACAACATCAATTTTAATATAATTATAGAATTTTATTGATTAGCCCTTATCCTATGTCCTTATTTTCATTAATCATTTTTAATCCCATAGATTCCATGAACAACCTTTTTAGGAAATGACCCAAGTTTCAATCTGATTTTCTCCATTCTTATCATCCTCTATATGTTTTTCATAATATTTAAAATAATAAGTGTGGGGGAGTAACTTTATTGGGTGTAATGGGATATGTATTATTGTGGATATTTTTCTTGTGTATTCTAGATTATGGTATGGGGATAGGCCATTTATCTTTTATTTTATTTTATTATTCACCTCCCCTGTGAAGAAACATATTAGATAAAATAGAAAAAAAGAAAAAAAAAATGTGTTGCATTTTGGAAGGATAAAAAATCACCACTTTCTAGACCGCTGATATTTTGATTGTATGTGTTTAGGTGGTGGATGTGAGATTTTTCCTAAGCATAGATTTTGAAAAAAGAAAAAAAGTTATATAAAAAATAAAGGGAGGTTGATTCATTCATTTCACTTATATGTATCATGAGACCACTTTGATCTTTTTTAAGGAACTGAGAAATGACATTTGCAAAGGGATAAAATCATTGAGATTATCATTTTTTATCATGGAAAATAATTTTTTATTGACCCCATTTTTTATCCATATTTGATTTAAATCATTTTCCTACCCAACCTAATGCCTCATAGTCATTTGAACCTTAATGATTAATCCTTCATTAATAATTGTGATATTTGTATTTATGCGGCGGAGATGCAAGATGCCTTGAAAGACTATGTTATGTTACTTATTTTTGAGTTATGTTTTGAATTAAATGTTCATTAGTTAATTCCCTTTGGGTTACTGAATTTAGAATTTTAAAAAACATGAAACCAAAAAAACACTAAACTACATGGAAATATTGAATTTTCAAGTCCGATTTCAAACCCACAAATTTAGGGTTGGTGAAAATATTAACTAAATAAGATAAAACTAAACTATTTATTGATTGAAATTTTAAATAATTGATTGATAAAAGATTTGATGAGTGTTTTTATTTTAAAGGAAATGAGAAAATGTGCTTAGAATTTGAAAATCTAGGTTCATGATTGATTCAAGTACAATATAATAAAATAGGAATCATATGGTGTTGTAACCACGTTAGTTGAATCCAATTATCATTTTAGACAACCCCCAAAATCATCATCATCCCCTTTTCACAATGGTCCTGTTACTTTTGATAGTGGTTGACCTGGTAACTCAGAACCATGTTAAAACATAGAAAATAATATACCAAATGATCATGGTGTGAATCATTATGTATTCAATGAATTAAAATTATCACTCCCTCACTGATCACACAATGGTCATGAATGATAGATCGAAGCATAGAATTGATAAAATAGGGTTGTGGAAAAAGACCCAAAATGAATTGAATTCAAACATAAAATACCTTAATACAATCAAACACCCTTCATTAAAATTTTTGTGCCTAAGGTTTACCCCCCATGTTAGTCAGAAGGGGGTACGAAAATAAAATTTCTATTATACTCATCATAGAAGCATCATTCCTTGATCACATTAGAAGAATCTCCAAATGAATTCTTTGGAGTGAGCCTTGGAATCTTATTTATAGGCCTTCCAAGTGCTCAGGAATTAATGAATAACATCAATGATGGGTAAAAAATTCATCCAGGGAGGGTCATAAGTCCTGGAGTTTTTCAAACACTGATGATACAATTAATCTAGAAAGTTTATTCCTATACAGATCTTTTACACAACCTGTAATGGAAATACATGTTGTGTAATACATTAATTCTCAAGGTCCATGACTTTCATCATTATTCCTAAAAAATCTTATCCCCAAAAAATTCAAGTCATGTAATGTGAATAAATGTTGTGTAATTATATTTTAACGGATATAATGGTGTAACGACTTGTCCTAGATGGATGATTATTTGGATGAAGTCAAGATATGTAATCAAATTAAAAAATTTATAATTGTTCATCTCCATTTTTTCATCTTTCTCTATCATCAAAAATCTTGTGCCGTGCTGTGAGAAAATCTCAATGTTCCCAGTGTCTTTTCACTCCAAAATTCACCCCTTTTAGCTCATTTTTTATAAATTCCTTGTTTCCTACAAAAAATAATAAAAAGAAGTCAACAATCTCCAAAATTGGAAAGATTATTCAATTAAATACATAAATTAGTATATAAAAACACCCTAAAATTTATGCATGGAATATACATATCAATAACATAAATGGTTTATGTCATCCAACAACACATAAAGGGTACTCAAAGTTGGTAGAAGAGTTATTATTACAAAATTTTAAGGTAATTAGAGTTTTATGTTGGTGAAAAATTCTTCTGTATAAATTCACCTTGAAAGAGAGTCATGCTGTTTGGGAAGAAAGGGATGCTCAACCCTAGGTACATTGGACCCTATGAAATCCTTGATCGCATAAGAGAAGTGGAATATCAACATTCACTTCCTCCAAATATAGAAAAGGTTTATGATTATTTCCCAAAATTTATCTTCAGAATGTACATACTTGGCCCTTTACATTTATGGAATCCTGAGGGCATACAACTGGAGCATGACCTCTCTTATTTGGAGCAGTCGGTGGAGATATTGGACTGTAGAGACATGGTTCTAAGAAAAAAGACTACCCAAATCTTTAAAGTGTTCAATAAGAATCATATATATGAAGAAGAGATGTGGGAACATGAGGAAATAATCTAGCAAATGTACCCACACCTATTTTCTTCTCAGGGCACAAATTTCAGGGATGAAATTTCTTAAGAGAGGAAGGATGTGACGACCTGAAATTTTTAATTATAATTATCTCATGAAAATATATGTTATAATATATTACAAAACAAAACTAGATCCCATTAATAATTAAGTAAGTATTATTTAATGTTACCATCGGTTTTTGATCATTTTATGAATGTTGGTCAATTAAGATCATTGGTTAAAATGACCATGGGGAGCTATACTCATAATGTTATGATTACTATTTATAAATTGATATGATAATGGTTAGTTAATGTATAAACAAGAGTCAATGAACTCATCCAATAGAGTCAGATCATATGAATCCCGTTTTTTAGAGCTTGGGAGGGAGGTAGAATCACTGGGTTTCACTCTTGACAAAGATCAATTCGAGCTTCAACACGTTAAACTTGAACGAAATCGCCTAAGGGGGAAGTTAAAGTTGGTGGAGATTACCACTCAGGTGATTTTATCTAAACTACCCCAAGAGTCTGTCACCATCACACACCTTAACCATAGGTCATATGTGGGTCTTATTGTAACGCCCCGACCCCAGCTACCCAGAGTCGGTGCATTAATTACATAACATTGGCATGATCACAAGAAAGATCAAATCTCGAAAGACCGATTAGTTTAGTAGCCTTGGAAACACTAGATATAATCATAAAGTTTTACATTACATTTCAAAGTGAAAAACTACTACAACAACAAAGTCTTCATATCCACACTATTAACCCCTCATAATATCCCTGCAAGTCATTCATAATTTACTTCTTCACTACCTAGGAAAAATAAAACATAGAAAAGGGGTGAGCTCAAATGCCCAGTAAGGATAACAATATAGAGGAAACTTTCATAAATAAAAATAAACATTTAAGGCAATGTATAACTAAAACAAAAGCCTTTTAAACTTGAACATTTAACATAGTATGGCATAAATAAAATGAAATAATGACATTTACTTATTCACATGGATATTCTACTAATCGAATAATCACATGCAAAAATCAATAACCACTTTCATAATGTTGGAATGCATAATGCCAGACTATCATAACCACATAGCCAAGGCCTCGTGCCAAGACTACAAATAAGATTTTGTCAAGGCCTTTTGACAAGACACTAGTTTGTCTCATGAGACCTACCGATGCATCGAAGAGCTATAGCGGGCTCCACCCGTCACTTATTAAGTCCAATGCATTCCCATATGAAAAGGTTTAAACATAACATAAACATTCGCATTAAAACTAGCATACGAAATGTCAATAATTTCACCATAAACTATGAATGGTATAAAAATAGCACATCCACAGTCAAACATATCACAAAACCTTCAATACAATATAGAAGTTTTGTATCATAATAAATCAACTTCAAATAATCTTAAAATCCATCAAAGGATGTTGACATAGATGAAATCAAAATTCTTTTTAAAGAAGTATCTCCTTTTATTTTGAAATCATTTAAGATCCATATAAAATAAAACATTTTCCTTGAAAATATTCTTATAAACTTGTATGGAAAGCTTCGACGATTTTATAACGGCGGAAAATAACCGCACCCGCCGTATAAGTTAAAAAAACATTCTTACCTCAATTCTGTCGAAAAGGTTAAAAAGGACCTTGTTTTGAAAACGACGGAAAGATTCCTTTATAAACCTCTTATAAAAAGTCAAACAAGGGTATAAATGACTTTAACCCATATTCTTGTAAATAGTAAAAATGTTTTGAAATACATTTCGAAGAAACATGGATGTGGATGATAAAGAGATCCCAGTAGATTATTACGTATAATACAACCTCAGGTAATGAAGAGATTGTGAAATAACCCTTACCTTGTACTTTTCCTTGGTTGGGGTAGGTTAACCTCCTGTATAATGGTGAAATAATTGTTATTAAATTATACAAGAATCATATATATTAATATGATATCATATATGATCTTTTAACATTGATTTGTTAATAATATCTTAGAATTATCGTCGTTTCGGGTGTTAACTTACTCATTTTCTTTTATATGTTTTGTTACATAAGTCATGTTTGTTGTATCTTATTCATATCCAGAATGATATCAAGTCCTTAAAAATCATTTTTAAATCATTAAATGATAATTATACTTGAATGGATACGATGGAGAATGAATCTCATCGTGTTCGTGGAGACGGTAGTCCGTACGTACGCACGAACGCTACTTCCATTTAATTTTTATTTTAAAAGAATCAAATCCAAATGATACATAGGTATATTACTATTCCAGTATAATATAATATTTTATATATGTTACTTATGTTCATTAACACCATCCTTTATACGTTCCATGTGTGGTATGAACGAGTCATATCATTTTAAGGGGGCGGTAGTCCGCACTTCCTCAAATGAAATTATCGTATATATATACAACATGAAACGAATAATGGTATGAAATAAAATGGAATTACAGAAGCTTATATATAAAATATATATCATTAATATCATATTTAATTACAGTGCCATCATAATGGCCACCATGAGAGGCGGTAAGATGTATTTGAACAATCATCGTTTCGTGAGGCGTTAATTTTCCATCCACAGAAACATTATGTTCATCATCCATTAGATGGAGTTGTGTGTATGTGTAGTTTGAATACTTCTTATAACAACATCCTAGTATATTGAGGATACTGTTGTTGTTACAAAAGAAGGGAAATAAAAAGAGTTTGGGGGTTGGAGAAGAAAAATAAATGAAAATAATTTAAGAGAAATCGTTACCTTTAATTTAGGTAACTCACTTTGGTTGGAACCAAAGGACTTCTTGAAATGCTTTCTGCCTAAGGGGAAGCTTCAAGGAGGAGGAGAGGGATGTGGGGAGCTTAGTTGGGCAGAGTTTGGACGAGCCAAGTGGCTTGAGAGGTGTGAGGAATGAGTAGAAGTGGTCTCCTTTTATAAGGGAGAGGAGGGGCTCTTTAGGAAAGTGTGATAGTATTACTTTATAATATATTTGTATTCGGTTTATAATGGTACAAAAATCATTGAGGTCGAAGATAAGATGACTCATATTCTAAATAACATCAACCAATAAGAATTGGACAGGTTTGAGATAATATTTTAATCATTATAATCTTATTTATTTAAATGATTTATTAATGAGGTAAACATTGCATCATTATTGTGTCATTAATAATTTATCTTATTTGATGTCTAAAAATTATAAATAAAATATCATCATGTAGGATATCTTTTTAGCTTTCTAATGAATATTTATAATCGAAAATCCAACATGTATAACCCTATGTAAAAATTGTTCTTCTAAAAGATGTAATCTTATGCCATTTTTATTTTTATTTTAACTTTATTAATATAATGTGTCATTATCACTTACAAGTGGATCCATGGGGTCCCAAAATAGACCCAAAGATGCCCATGGTCGACCATGTATCAACCAATAGGGTTAAGACACGTTTTAGGGTAATTTAGTATTATTATAATATTATTTTTTAACCCTTATTTACCGGATTTACCCTTAACCATGGTAAATAAAATATTTACCGCAGTAATTATTCAAAATGTCTAAAAATAAAAGTTACCTATTTACACAATTTGAACATCCTGATTCCAAATATGGAATCCATTTTTCTAAATTCAAAACACAGAAGTGGCAGAAATTAATTTAAAATTAATTCCCGCTGTCAAAACAAAAAGCGTGTTTTTAAGAGATAATAACTATCAAAAGATTGACACTTGTTTATGTTCGGTTTAATTGTAAAATTATGTCCAATGACCAACATTATATTAAATGGTAAAAATATATTCTAAATATACTTTAAAACCACTCAAATTCATAATTTATCACTATTAATTATTTTGATTAAAAAAGTTGTTTTTAATTAAAATTTAGTAATTTTCACTATTCATCAAAATATAAAAGTTATCCGAAAAGTACCAAAATTTCACCCTAGGATAATTTAGATATTCCGAATCCAAAAATGAAGTCCATTTTGAAATATAAAATATATATGATTTCAAAAAGTAGGTATTACTATTCACAATGGCTAGTTTAATTAGTTGTGGTGTGTGTTAGAACTCGAGGTTGCGTACAACACATGCTATCGCATTATTCGAAGGGAAACGTACCGTGGAAGCTTGGGGTGTTACATTCTCCCCTCCTCCAAATAATTGCGTCCTCGCAATTTCTAGGGTATTACTGCATAAAAAGACTCGGGTGGTTCTTCATCATAAGTTCCTCGGGTTCCCACGTTGCCTCTTCCATCTTATGATTTCTCCACAAAACTTTTACCAGACGCGTCATCCGGTTTCTCAGCACTTGTTCTCTCGTATCAAGAATCCTGACAGGCTCTTCACAATAGGAAAGATCGGGTTCCAGTTCTAATTCCTCATAGGTGAGTACATGCGTTGGGTCAGGCATATATCTCCTCAACAGAGATACGTGGAACACATCGTGAACTTTGGAGAGACTTGGCGGCATTGCCAATCGGTAAGCTACAGCCCCAATTCGTTCTAGAATTTCGAAAGGTCCGATGTACCTGGGACTCAATTTACCTTTCTTACCAAAACGTATGACTCCCTTCCATGGAGATACCTTCAGGAAAACATGATCACCGACTTGAAATTCCAAATCCTTCCTTCGATTATCGGCATAGCTCTTCTGCCTACTTTGAGCTGCTTTGATGTGATTTTGGATTACCTTCACCTTTTCCACCGTTTCCTCCACCAGTTCTGGGCCTACAAGTTTTCTTTCACCAACGTCATCCCAACAGGTTGGTGTACGACATCTCTTTCCGTATAACGCTTCATATGGTGCCATCTGAATACTTGAATGGAAGCTATTGTTATAGGAAAATTCTACCAGAGGCAAATATTGATCCCACATACCCTGAAAGTCAAGTGAGCAAGATCTCAACATGTCTTCTAAGGTCTGAATAGTCCGTTCTGATTGTCCATCTGTATGAGGGTGGTAAGCAGTGCTCAAATGAAGTTCAGTATCCAGGGATTTCTGAAGACTTTTCCAAAATCTTGAAGTAAAACGGGGATCACGATCAGAAACAATTGATAGGGGTACTCCATGAAGTCTCACAACTTCATTAATATATAGTCTTGCTAGACGTTCCAGGGGTAGATCTTCTCTTATAGCAAGAAAATGTGCTGAGTTGGTAAGACGATCAACAATAACCCATATTGCATCGTTCCTTCTAGGAGTCTTTGGTAGCCCCATGACAAAGTCCATCGTAATATTGTCCCATTTCCACTCCGGTATGGGAAGAGGTTGCATGACTCCTCCAGGATGTTGCCTTCCAGCTTTCACTTGTTGACAAACCATACATCTTGACACAAAATCAGCAATCTCCCTCTTCATGTTGTCCCACCAAAAATGTTCCTTCAAATCTCTATACATTTTGGTGCTCCCAGGGTGTATAGAGAAATTGGAACTATGAGCATCATCCAGCAATTCCCTTTTTAGATCAGGTAAATCGGGAACACAAAGTCTCTTCCCGAATTTCAAAATTCCATCTTCATACACAAAGTCTCTCAATATCCCATCATTCACAGCTTTAATCTTCTTTTTGAATTCTTCATCATCGGTCTGAGAACTCTTAATCCTTTCTAGTAAAGATGGTTTGGCAACCATTTGAAAAATAATTGATGTTTCACCTTCCCTGGTTATTCCCATGTCCATCTTCACTAGATCCATGAAAATTGGATCCCTTTCAATTCTCATCATGTTCAGAACTCCATGGTATTTTCTGCTCAAAGCATCTGCTACTTTGTTTGCTTTCCCCGGGTGGTAGTGTATCGTGCAATCATAATCCTTGAGTAATTCAAGCCATCTCCTTTGCCTCATGTTGAGTTATTTTTGTGAGAAAATATACTTCAAACTCTTGTGATCAGTATAAATCTCACATTTTTCACCATAGAGGTAGTGCCTCCATATCTTCAAAGCAAAGATCACAGCTGCTAACTCAAGATCATGAGTAGGATAGTTTTGTTCATGAATTTTCAACTGTCGTGATGCATAGGCAATAACTCTATCATTCTGCATAAGGACACAACCAAGTCCTTTCTTTGATGCATCACTATAAATAACGAACCCATCATTCCCCGATGGTAGAATCAATATAGGAGCATTGACTAATCTTCTCTTCAGTTCTTCGAAACATTCTTCACACTCTTTTGTCCAAACAAATTTAACCCCTTTACGTGTGAGCTTCGTTAATGGGTTAGCCAATCGGGCAAAATTCTGGACGAAACGTCGATAATAACCTGCCAAACCAATAAAACTACGTACCTCAGTTATACTCGTAGGTGCTGGCCATTCTTGGATTGCCTTGGTCTTAGAAGGATCAACAGAGATTCCATCTTTAGAGACAATATGGCCAAGAAAAGAAATCTCCTGAAGCCAGAATTCACACTTGCTAAACTTTCCATATAATTCATGCCTCCTCAGAGTCTTCAAGATAATGCGCAAGTGATTTTCATGATCTTCGTAGGTTTTTGAGTATACCACGATATCATCAATAAATACCACCACAAATTCATCGAGATACTCCTTGAAAACTCTATTCATTAGATCCATGAATACAGAGGGTGCATTAGTCAATCCAACCGGCATTACAGTAAACTCGTAATGCCCGTACCTGGTTCGAAATGCTGTTTTCGGAATGTCTTCCTTCTTCACACACAACTGATGGTATCCAGATCGAAGGTCAATCTTTGAAAAGTATTGAGCTCCATGCAGTTGGTCAAATAAATCATCAATACGAGGTAGGGGATACTTGTTCTTTATCGTTATAGCATTGATCTCCCTGTAGTCGATACATAACCTCATAGATCCATCTTTCTTTTTAACAAAAAGAACAGGGGCTCCCCATGGAGAAACACTAGGGCGAATAAATCCCTTATTACTCAATTCCTCTAGTTGTTTCTTTAGTTCGACTAACTCTACAGTGGCCATTCTATAAGGGGTCTTCGATATAGGCCTTGATCCAGGAATCAAATCAATGGAAAACTCAACTTCTCGTTCTGGAGGATGTCCAGGTAAATCTTCCGGAAATACATCTACAAATTCTTTCACAACAGGTACATCCTCTATTTGAACATTCCTTTCCTCACCGACAGTTATTTCATTCTCTTCCTCCCCAATAATTGAATTAAGTTGAGCTACTGGGGGTGGATCTAAATAAGAATTAGGTGGTGACGATTCTGCTCTAAAAATAAGGTGCTCCTTATCATTATCATCAAGAATCGTAACCTCTTTCTTCTTACAATATATCTTCGCATCATAGTCCGAAATCCAGTCCATACTGAGGATTATATCAAACTCAATCATAGGTATGACGATGAGGTTAGCAGATAAAGAAAATTTATGTGCTCTAATGGGGACTGATTCACAAAACTTTGTTGCAACGATACTTCCCTTAGGAGTTTTAACTGACAACTCCCTTATTAAATCAAATTGGAAATATCTAATTTTCTTAGCAAACTGGGAAGATATGAAACAATGCGATGATCCAGAATCAAATAATGCATTTGCTAAACTTGAGGAAACCATTAAATTACCTTCCACCACGTCTTTCGGAGCTTCTACCTCAGCAGTAGTGATAGCATAAGCCTGGCCTTGACCCCTTGGCCTTTTCTGAGGTAAGTTCTCCTGACTCTTAGGGCATGCATTCGCATAATGCCCCATTTCCCTGCAATTGTAGCACTGTTGCTTCATTCTTCCCCTTGCAATCATGAGCTTGGTGGCCTTTTTCACCACACTTGTAACAGACTCCCATTCCCTTCAAGCAAGTACCGGGATGTTTCTTCCCGCATTTACCACAAGATGGATATTCAACCTTTCCCTTCTTCCCCTTATTTCCATTCCCAGATTGATCAGCAGGTCTCTTCTTCTCTTGCTTCGCTTTAAATTCATAAGACTTAGAGAATTCCTTTTCGGTCTTGATAGCACATGAGACAATGTCTTCGTACGATGAAAAGGATTGTGAGACTAATGCTCGACGGAGAAATGGTTTTAACCCATCAAAGAAACGATCAATCTTACTTCTTGGGTTGCGAATATAATCACCAGCGTACCTCGCTAACCTTGTAAAGTTAGCCTCATACTTTGTGACATTCTCATCCTCCTTTTCTCTCAGACTCAGAAATTGCCTTTCCATATCTGCTCGATGGTCGCGAGGGAAGTATTTTTCTAAAAATAGATCTTTGAACTCCCTCCATTCCATATTTGATACTTCATCATCTTCCTTCGTATTTTGAATCAATGACCACCATTGATCAGCATCTCCAGTGAGGCGGTAAACTGCCATGATAACTTTTTCCGTTTCACTGCTCCCCAAAGCCTGAAATATTTTCTCTAGGGAAAATATCCATTGCTCAGCTACTAAGGGATTTGTATTCCCATTGAACGTTGGTGGTTGTTGCCTCATGAATCGATCTAACATTGATCCTCCACGCTGCGGATCAGGGTGCTCCATACGGGTAAGGTTATTATTCATAACCTGAGTAAGTTGTCCCAGTACGGTGATTAGCTGATCAGAACCAGTTGCATCACCAGCCCCACTATAATTATCTTGAGCAGGAGGGAAATCCCTACATGGAGTGTGTGCATTGATACGGTTTCCATTTCTTCCACTAGGCGCCATTTCTAAACAATGGCATAAACTAGATTAGTTTATGAATCAAAATACATAATCCCATACTTATAAAACACTTAACATAAATTGAACTATCTATGGATATAATCCATAATCATAAATATGTTTTCTTTGAGGAATTATATACTCATAAACCCTTCATAATGATTTTTCAAGAAAGTGAGAGTTATCCTAAGCATATCCCCCGGGAGTGTCGTAACCAAGAGTGCAGCAAGGTCCGTTGTCGTGCACCAGTTCCCGTTCGAGTCTAGCTCAAAGCGGTGTTTTCGGGTTTTACCCCTAGGTACATCTGTGCCAGAGCCGCCTCTACCTGCTCGTATCCAGACAGGGATGTATTGCTCGGAAAACTCACAAAGTCTCTACAATACCAAAATTCTAGGAAGTTCTTCTATACTAATCCTCAAAGTTCATCTTAGGTCTACGTGCTCTAATCAGAGTTTATCTAAATCTAGCTTCCAAGGTTTGTACTAAACGTCCTCTGATACCAACTGTAACGCCCCGACCCCAGCTACCCAGAGTCGGTGCATTAATTACATAACATTGGCATGATCACAAGAAAGATCAAATCTCGAAAGACCGATTAGTTTAGTAGCCTTGGAAACACTAGATATAATCATAAAGTTTTATATTACATTTCAAAGTGAAAAACTACTACAACAACAAAGTCTTCATATCCACACTATTAACCCCTCATAATATCCCTGCAAGTCATTCATAATTTACTTCTTCACTACCTGGGAAAAATAAAACATAGAAAAGGTGTCAGCTCAAATGCCCAGTAAGGATAACAATATAGAGGAAACTTTCATAAATAAAAATAAGCATTTAAGGCAATGTATAACTAAAACAAAATCCTTTTAAACTTGAACATTTAACATAGTATGGAATAAATAAAATGAAATAATGCCCTTTACTTATTCAC
Source organism: Viscum album (assembly GCA_963277665.1). Taxonomy (NCBI): domain Eukaryota; kingdom Viridiplantae; phylum Streptophyta; class Magnoliopsida; order Santalales; family Viscaceae; genus Viscum; species Viscum album. The sequence goes on from OY728120.1 coordinate 1,250,563,117, forward strand.
ATGGATATTCTACTAATCGAATAATCACATGCAAAAATCAATAACCACTTTCATAATGTTGGAATGCATAATGCCAGACTATCATAACCACGTAGCCAAGGCCTCGTGCCAAGACTACAAATAAGATTTTGTCAAGGCCTTGTGCCAAGACCCTAGTTTGTCTCATGAGACCTACTGATGCATCGAGGAGCTATAGCGGGCTCCACCCGTCACTTATTAAGTCCAATGCATTCCCATATGAAAAGGTTTAAACATAACATAAACATTCGCATTAAAACTAGCATACGAAATGTCAATAATTTCACCATAAACAATGAATGGTATAAAAATAGCACATCCACAGTCAAACATATCACAAAACCTTCAATACAATATAGAAGTTTTGTATCATAATAAATCAACTTCAAATAATCTTAAAATCCATCAAAGGATGTTGACATAGATGAAATCAAAATTCTTTTTAAAGAAGTATCTCCTTTTATTTTGAAATCATTTAAGATCCATATAAAATAAAACATTTTCCTTGAAAATATTCTTATAAGCTTGTATGGAAAGCTTCGACGATTTTATAACGGCGGAAAATAACCGCACCCGCCGTATAAGTTAAAAAAAACATTCTTACCTCAATTCTGTCGAAAAGGTTAAAAAGGACCTTGTTTTGAAAACGACGGAATGATTCCTTTATAAACCTCTTATAAAAAGTCAAACAAGGGTATCAATGACTTTAACCCATATTCTTGTAAATATTAAAAATGTTTTGAAATACATTTCGAAGAAACATGGATGTGGATGATAAAGAGATCCCAGTAGATTATTACGTATAATACAACCTCAGATAATGAAGAGATTGTGAAATAACCCTTACCTTGTACTTTTCCTTGGTTGGGGTAGGTTAACCTCCTGTATAATGGTGAAATAATTGTTATTAAATTATACAAGAATCAAATATATTAATATGATATCATATATGATCTTTTAACATTGATTTGTTAATAATATCTTAGAATTATCGTCGTTTCGGGTGTTAACTTACTCATTTTCTTTTATATGTTTTGTTACATAAGTCATGTTTGTTGTATCTTATTCATATCCAGAATGATATCAAGTCCTTAAACATCATTTTTAAATCATTAAATGATAATTATACTTGAATGGATACGATGGAGAATGAATCTCATTGTGTTCGTGGAGACGGTAGTCCGTACGTACGCACGAACGCTACTTCCATTTAATTTTTATTTTAAAAGAATCGAATCCAAATGATACATAGGTATATTACTATTCCAGTATAATATAATATTTTATATATGTTACTTATGTTCATTAACACCATCCTTTATACGTTCCATGTGTGGTATGAACGAGTCATATCATTTTAAGGGGGCGGTAGTCCACACTTCCTCAAATGAAATTATCGTATGTATATACAACATGAAACGAATAATGGTATGAAATAAAATGGAATTACAGAAGCTTATATATAAAATATATATCATTAATATCATATTTAATTACAGTTCCATCATAATGGCCACCATGAGAGGAGGTAAGATGTATTTGAACAATCATCGTTTCGTGAGGCGTTAATTTGCCATCCACAGAAACATTATGTTCATCATCCATTAGATGGAGTTGTGTGTATGTGTAGTTTGAATACATCTTATAACAACATCCTAGTATATTTAGGATACTGGTGTTGTTACAAAATAAGGGAAATAAAAAGAGTTTGGGGGTTGGAGAAGCAAAATAAATGAAAATAATTTAAGAGAAATCGTTACCTTTAATTTAGGTAACTCACTTTGGTTGGAACCAAAGGACTTCTTGAAATGCTTTCTGCCTAAGGGGAAGCTTCAAGGAGGAGGATAGGGATGTGGGGAGCTTATTTGGGCAGAGTTTGGACGAGCCAAGTGGCTTGAGAGGTGTGAGGAATGAGTAGAAGTGGTCTCCTTTTATAAGGGAGAGGAGGGGCTCTTTAGGAAAGTGTGAAAGTATTACTTTATAATATATTTGTATTCGGTTTATAATGGTCCAAAAATCATTGAGGTAGAAGATAAGATGACTCATATTCTAAATAACATCAACCAATAAGAATTGGACAGGTTTTAGATAATATTTTAATCATTATAATCTTATTTATTTAAATGATTTATTAATGAGGTAAACATTGCATCATTATTGTGTCATTAATAATTTAACTTATTTGATGTCTAAAAATTATAAATAAAATATAATCATGTAGGAAATCTTTTTAGCTTTCTAATGAATATTTATAATAGAAAATCCAACATGTATTACCCTATGTAAAAATTGTTCTTCTAAAAGATGTAATCTTATGCCATTTTTATTTTTATTTTAACTTTATTAATATAATGTGTCATTATCACTTACAAGTGGATCCATGGGGTCCCAAAATAGACCCAAAGATGCCCATGGTCGACCATGTATCAACCAATAGGGTTAAGACACGTTTTAGGGTAATTTAGTATTATTATATTATTATTTTTTAACCCTTATTTACCGGATTTACCCTTAACCATGGTAAATAAAATATTTACCGCAGTAATTTTTCAAAATGTCTAAAAATAAAAGTTACCTATTTACACAATTTGAACATCCTGATTCCAAATATGGAATCCATTTTTCTAAATTCAAAACACATAAGTGGCAGAAATTAATTTAAAATTAATTCCCGCTGTCAAAACAAAAAGCGTGTTTTTAAAAGATAATAACTATCAAAAGATTGACACTTGTTTATGTTCGGTTTAATTGTAAAATTATGTCCAATGACCAAAATTATATTAAATGGTAAAAATATATTCTAAATATACTTTAAAACCACTCAAATTCATAATTTATCACTATTAATTATTTTGATTAAAAAAGTTGTTTTTAATTAAAATTTAGTAATTTTCACTATTCATCAAAATATAAAAGTTATCCGAAAAGTACCAAAATTTCACCCTAGGATAATTTCGATATTCCGAATCCCAAAATGAAGTCCATTTTGAAATATAAAATATATATGATTTCAAAAAGTCGGTATTACTATTCACAACGGCTAGTTTAATTAGTTGTGGTGTGTGTTAGAACTCGAGGTTGCGTACAACACACGCTATCGCATTATTCGAAGGGAAACGTACCGTGGAAGCTTGGGGTGTTACACTTATAATAGTTTATGTGTCAATTCATTAGTCACTTAAATTTTAATCCATTTACTTTAATAAAAAAATTTATTTCATCATTTTCTTTTTAAGAATATTTTTTTCTTAAAAATTGAAATAAAATATGATAAATGGATATTTTAGGTAAAAAGTGTACTTTTATGTATTATATAAATTACTTAATTAAACTATTGATTTATTTATAATGACTATTATTATTAAATATTATTATCAAAACACTTTAATTTAATTAAAAATAATAAAATAATTTTATTTTTTTCAATTATTGAAAATTTTTCTATACATTTTCTATCTGATATTATTTTAATAACTAAGGATTTTTTCTCATTATTAGAGAATTATTATGATAAAATAAACATCATTTTTCAATTTCTAATGTCAAAATTAATTTAAGGTGAATTTTTAGTATTTTTGAAAGATTCCTTTTTTATGAATAGTGAAACAATACTGCACTGTAGTTAAAACAATGTCTTTCATTTAAATAATTAAATAATTGATTCTGTGATATCATTTTTGGAAAATATATATTCACGGTTGCAATCATTAATATTTTTAGAGTCTGATAGGATTAACTTAATTTTTTAATTAATAGTAACATGACCATTTGGAATAGTAATGTTACCATTACAAATAGTAATATGAACAATGGAATAGTAACCTCACCTAAGGAAGCATAAATAAAATTGTGGTAACTTATAAATGGAAATGGAATATAATTATATCATTGTATAAGTAAATAAATTCCTTAGAAATTATTAGTTTAACATTACTATTAGAATTGGTATTTTTTCAGTAAATAATTATTTTGATTAAAATTAATTTTATCATATTTAGAAAATCATTTTCATAAAATGTAGTTAATTTTTGAATTATTCACATAAAAAATAGTTAGGGTGAATTTTTTGGATTTTTATGAAATAATTGAATTTTTAGTGAATAGTAAACATATACTTTTGAGTTTTTGGTATGTTTAATAACATCATAACTATGTCATAATGATTTAATAAGTAATATAATATTATGGTCTACTCTTTTGGATTATAATATTGTAATATGTGTCCCATGTGTCAAACACCATGGGAAATTACAATGGGAAAGCCCATGGTTTTTCAAATACCACTACTAAGGTCTCCAAAGAAATTAATAAATAACTCCCTCAATTTTTCTATAAATACCAATCCATTTTTCATTTCCTTTCATTAAAAATTCATAATCCACTAACATTTGATAGGTTTACCTCCCAATGTTTCCTCCCAAGGTGTCCTCAAGCCCCCAAGGACCCAATCTTATAGTTTTTTGTAGTTACTCTTCAAGGTAAGGGAAATCTCAACTTCTTTTTTTCTTTCAATTTACTTTTTATGTGGAATGTATTCGAAATTTATACACTACTTTTTTTGATAAATTTTTTTCTACCCCTTTACTATTTTATGATTATTTTATGAATGGTATACCCTTTTCTCTTTCTTTTTAATATTTTCTACAACCATGTTTCATACCCGTTATGCTGCTAGTTTTCGTCTCAAAATTTCTCCCTTTTTATAATGATTTTTTTGTGAATACCCAAACATATTTATTATCCATGGGTATTCACAAATATTTCAAAATGATATATTTAATTTCAGGATTATCATCCATAAATCTATCTTTCTTATTTTATTGTTTTAAAATGACACAATGATTTTGTTTTTAAGCACTTTCTAAAACACCCTGATTTTGAAATGAAACACATTTATTTTATTCCCCAAAATTTATTTATTATTTTTTTATGATATTTATAGATCAAATTAATTAATACATATGAAGGGTGAGCCCTAATTATGCTCCAATTCATTGGGTAAATAATTTAATCTCTATAGATGAAAAGTTTTACGATACCTTGGTGAATAACCTTGAAAATTTTTATGACACATCGGTGATAAATATTAAAGATATGATTATGAATAACTCAATTAAATGTTACAGACACATATAAAAGTTATTATTAATGTTGTTATTATTAGTTTTATATGCCTTTTTCTCATGACATTATAATATTCCTAATGTTTTTAATGATAATTCTCATGATCACATGTAAATTGTTTCACTTGCTTTAACTAATTGGGCCTTAAGCTCACCCTTTATTTTTATGTATGTTCCCATGTTATGAGATGCAATAATTAAAGTTAGGATATAATTATGATGAATTATTTTAAGTGGATTATAAGAATTTTTTCATGTATTATCTACCTTTTTTCCAAGACACTAAACTTTAAAAGATCCTCTGTTTGTAAAATACTATGTAAGGTTATGTAATAAAAAGATAGGATTCCATATGAATTCCCCAACAGTGTTGACAAGACTGATGAACTGTATCTTTTAGTCTTTCTTAGATGAGTTCATGGTAGTCTTCAAGGACAACATCCTTGTATACATGGTGTCTGAGGAGGATCACACGAGACACTTGAGGATAGTTCTAGACGTACTCTGAGAGAACTAGATATATAGGAAGCTCTCAAAGTCCTTGTTTTGGATTTAGGTGGTCCACATTATGGGACATATTAACTTAGTATATGGAGTGGTATTAGTCCTATCCATGTTCAACAAAGATTTATATTGGGATCCACCCAAGAGCGCGATAGAGGTGCGAAGATTCCTAGGCAGGTAGGATATTACCAGAGATTCATACCTGATTTCTCCCAGATATCAGCACCCATGGAAGATTTGACCCAAAAGTGGAATCCCTTAATGTGGACAAAGAGGATATAGTAGAATTTGCAGTAATTTAGGTAGAGATTTATGAGAAATATCTTCTTGATATTTCAAAAGGAGGGTATCGAATACATAGTGTTCTGCGATGCATTAGGAACCAGGCTTGGTTATATTTTGATGTTGATGTTGGTAGAAATTGCCTATGGTTCACGTTAGTTGAAATTAATTGAAGAAAAATATATGACCCATGATATTGAGTTAGTAGTGGTTGTATTTTCAATAGATATTTGGCGATATAACCTGATGGGAAAGTGGTTTGTTATTTATTCTGATCACAAGAGTCTCAAGTATATCTTCTCTCAGAAGTATCTTAACATCAGATAGAGGTGATGTCTAGAGTTACTCATGGATTATGAATTAAAAATTGTATATACTTATGGGATGGGGAATGTGGTAGTAAATTCTCTCAGATAGAGATCTTGTTCACAGTTTCTAAATGATGAGTCAGATCAATTGGCCTCATTATAGTTATCCTTTGTGGATGGAGATGGAAAAACATACCTCTAGTAGATGGTTGTCACCCCTCTTCTCTTGAAGAGAATCAGGGAGTCACATATTGGGGAAACAAACTATGAGAACATATATACTCAGATATCCATTGGACATTCTCTTGATTTATTTTTTAATGGTGGGGAGCCTGTTGTTCTTTTCAGAGGACACACACTGGTACCAGCGACATTGCGGGAGGAGGTTCTGAGAGAGTTTCATACATCTAATTTGGTGTTTCATCAAGGTGTGAAAAATATGTACCAGAACATTTGACGTTAGTTTAGGTGTCTGGGGAAGAAGAATATAATTGAAAATATTATCCCTCACTGACTTACTTGTCCCCAAGTGAAGGCCTAACATCATGTCCTGCGGGTTTTTCTCAACTCCTTGAGGATACAGAGTGGATGTGGGATGTGATATCCATAGACTTCATGAATGGAATACCACATATGTCTAGGGTAAATGGTTCCACCTGGGTGATCATAGAATGAATGACCAATTCATCCCACTTATTAGCTATTTAGGAGTAGATTTTAGTAGATATCATGACATGCCATTATATACATGAGATAATTTAACTCCATGGAGTTACATAGATGAAAATTTATAACTATGATTCTGACTTTATATCCTATATGTGGAAATGATTTTTGGAGGATTCTAGGACTCAGTTACGCTTGAGTATAGAATTTTACCCCAAAACAGATGGCCAGATAGAGTGGACTATGTAAGTTCCAGAGGACATGATGCAAGTTTGTATGTTGGACTTTGGCCTTAGTTTGGAGGATCACCAACCATTGGTGGAGTTTTCATACAAAAAAATCTACCATTCCACCATTGGTATGAAAAATTTGAGGATATGTACCTGAAACTCTATAGGTCACCACTTTTCTAGACTGACCTAGGAGAGTCAGCACTCGTGGGACTAATGTTGGTGTGAGAAACTAACATGATGGTGATGATCATACAGATTCAAATAAAGACTACACCAATCCATCAATAGTATTTTATGGAGAGATGATGTAGGCCTTTGGAGTTTAAGGAGGGATACCATGTGTTCCAATAGGTTTCACCTTGACATGGATTACAGTTTTATGGCCGGGGTGGAGTTATCTTGGAGATTCATTATCCCTTTCTAGATATTGGATAGTGTTGGGAAAGTGGGATATTTCTTAGCTCTACATCTATAGTTAGAACATGTACACGATATATTCCACATGTTTTGGATAAAGAGGTACATGTATGTCCCATCACACGTTATCAACTGAGTTGAGCTGGATATCAAGGATAAAGATACCTATGCTGAGTACCTAGTAGAGATCGAGGATTGGAAAGAGAGGATCCTTCATGGGAAAGGGATACTGTTAGTGCATGTTTAGTGGTAGAATGGGAATATTTAGGAGAGAATATGGGAGAAAGAGGCTCAAATTCATGATTAGTACCCACATCTCTTTATGTAGCCCTTATTTTTTCTTTTCAAGATGGAAATCCCCAAGGTTGGGAGAATTTAATGACACAGATTTTCCATTTATTATTTTTTTATATTGTATGTATTATTTTTTAGACCATTCGCTGAGACGATGTGTGATTCTGAGACATAGTGTTCCCAGAAAACATGTTTAAAATATATTAAATAAATTAAATAGAACACACATCTTGTTTTCTTTAAAATGTTGAATAACTATGTAATAGGTTCCTATATAAGAAATCCTAGGTCACTATTGATTTCAGAATACAGTTTTTACCCTATGTGTGACATAACCTTGTTCAGTGTAGGGTGTTTGTAGAAAAGTCATCATGGGAATATAATGAAAAAAATAATTAATTAAATTATTTTATTTTATTTTTTTGACACATATTCTAATTTAAAATTAAATATAGTATTATGATGAAATTATAGGGTTATCTATATAACCCTAAATCCATTGGAGAGCCTTAGAGAGATTTGGAGGATCTCTCTCAAAAGAATGACAACTGGATTTTGGATTGGTGTTCAATGTACAACAAAATCAGAGGATCGAACCAACGACAATGAAACCAATTTTTTCCTTTTTAGTAATTGATCCAAATTGAGTGAGGACATTTTTTGTGTTAGGATTCATTACTTCTTGTTTATTTCTTTGAAGAACATGAATCATTAAACCAACAGATTGATTAGAAGGTCATTCATTTTGTGGGATAATTTTATTAAGGGGATTTATATTGGGAGAATTTTTAATTGTGATTAAATTATTATCTATTCAATTTTCATTCAAATATCAATGAACTGAGGTTTCCATGAACATCAATCAAGGTTTGTTCATCATGATTGTTCTTGTGTTTTTCTCCTCTAATTCTTTATTCATTATGGGAATTAATTGTTGGGACCACAGTTTCACATACCCCAAGGAATAGATAATTGTGCACCCAATTCATTTTGAAATGATAGGATGTTATAGATGATATCTCATCATGACATGATGGTCGTACAAAAATGGAAGTATTGGAGAACTATATAGTTTTGGATACCCACATTCATGTTCATTGGTTTGATAGGAAGAACAATGAACTACCCCATTTTCCGAATGCATTTGATTATATGAACATGTTTTTCATCTATGGTGAGGATAAAAAGATAAGTATCCTATATTTCATGGTTTGATGTTTGATGGATCAATGCCCGGAGGCATGGAGATGGATGAAAAAAATCTAGATATAAGATTCATTAAATGTTTTCACTACATGGAATGTGATTCAGAGAAACATATATTTTTGGACCCTCTCAATAGTGGATAGGGATTCTGGGAAAGAGATAAGTATCACACGATTTGTGAACATATCACATGGTGTGTGGCATTATCACATGATGTTTGGTCTCTTTGGGTGAGCTCGACATATAACTCAGAGTGTACACGAACATGATCTAGAGTACATGGTCATGGGTAAGCCATGCAATCCCACACAGAAATGGCTTGGTGTACATGGGAATAACTTTTTACCTATACATGGGAAGCTTCACTACATGTACTATTACAAAGACAATGGACATGGAAATGGGCCGTTTACATGGGAAGGATATAGGGTCGAAGGGGCATATTGTGTAACTCTACTACATGCCTTATAATCCTTAAAAGATTGCTTGAATCCCTTATCGTCTATAGGTTGTAAAATTTTCATTAGGTTTCATTCCCTATATCCTTTCCCTGATATTTATTATCGAATCACCTCATACACATTGGAATACAATCACTTAAGTATAAATTCATTGATATAGTTGTTGGAATCCTTCCATTAATCTCAAAGTGAGATCCTCTATTCATCTTCGTGACCTAGGTAGAGTTCATGGAATTTTCAATACCAACACTACGTAGGCATAGATTTTCTACATTGAAAGCCAATCTAGATTTAGTTGTTGGTATACCCCATGGAATTAGCAGTGATACTCATCTGTATATCATATATCTTGATACTTTTATCATGTACTTCGAATAGAAAGAACCGATGATCATTACCTCTTGGACGAACATTATCAATGCTTTTAGACTCAAGAGTGTGTTCTCCCAAATGAGTGTTGTACCTTTGAGCTGAGATCCTAGGTTGGAATTATTGTTATGACTTACCTTTAGAGTGTGTGTATTATTGATTATATCTATATATTCTTATTATATGTTCTATAGACATATACCTATGTATAACTGACTACTATTATTTAATTGTATTCTTTTTTTTCTTTGGGGTGTACTATTGGTATTGTTATACTCACCCTTGTACGGGATTTTCCTACACATGTATTGTATTGCAAAGATGACTGAACTTTTGATAGACTCATAGATAGACTGGGACCAGACGATACATAGTGAGACCGAACATACTGTGGTGTGTTCTTGTGGTATCTTAAGAGTAGTCCCCAATATTACATTTACGTTGGACTTTTTTTCATACTCTTTATAGTTGGCTCGTATTTGGCCATGTTTACTTTACTTCACTTCCTTTCATACTCTAGTTATGATAATTATATGTTTTCATTCATGGTTATTCAGTTGTTTATATATTTCTGCATTATACGGGCTTAGAGATGTGTGTGTATGTGTCTAAGTACTTAGGATAAGGCTCCCCATGTTGAAGATATTCCTAATTCGCACTAGTCAATAGCCCCTGAACCATTGAAGGTATGATCGGAGATTCCTGAAATAGGCCCCAATGGGATGGGTCATCACATGTTGTATGTATTATCTACATTATTTACTACTTGTATTATGAGTCAGCATGTTCATGTGTGAATGTTTATTTAAAATTGGATGGGTTATCAATATTATTTTATATTTTTTTTTGTTATGAGAGATTTATTATTTTCTTCAACTTCCTTTCATTTATTATGTATGTGTTATGTTATTACCTCTTATACAGAGGGAATAGTGTCCCTAATGTACCGTAAATAGACCTTCGTTACTTGTCGGTAGTCTCCAGATTTTGGGGAGGAAAGCTTGAGGCCATGTGGTGAACCATAATGGGGCACCAAATTAGGTACTCCTAGGTTGGGATGTTACAAATTGTTATTATGGATTTATTTTTTCCTTTTTCATGCTTTTTTGGGATTTTATATAGAATACTAGATGCATGTAGAATCTTGGTATATAGATTGTGTCTGGGTCCAGCCAACCAATGAAGTGGGAAACATCATGTTCCCTTGGATGGGATTGATGTTAATGATGGTTCATTATTATAGTTGATCATTATTTCAGCTTGAGCGTTTTTTTATTTCCATTGTCTTTCTATTTATGATAGTTTACCCTTGGCCCGATATGGTAAGGAATTATTGTTACATGCATCATTGTAGTCATGTAGAGATTCACATGTGATGCATATACCATTCCTTGTAGATTACACTATTTTATTTCCTGATACTTGATGGATTCACCTTGGGTAACATATAAGTTATTTGACTAACATTCTTACTTGATGAATGAGATAATTAATTGGTTAATTAAAGTTTCTACATCAACCTAAATGGCGTTTTTTGCATATATTAATCGGGGAAACTTAATTATCAAATTATGACATGTTTGATCCATGGAGCATTGGTTGTAAGGGTTGAAACATTAGTGGTTGTGATTAAATGGGTTCCAATAGAAATTTATAGAGAGTATGAGATGTTAATAATTGAGAAGGGTAACCCATATAATCAAAGCATTACATGTGGACTTGTTATATTCTGAGACCAAAGGTGAAAACTTGATTGTAGTTACATGAATGCTAATTGTAACTTATAAAGGAAAGTATGTTTATAACTTGGGAATGTTGATTCATCTAACTGGACCATTATGTAAATAAAAAAATTATTAAATATAGATCCATGGTGGAGAACTTTAAATTACAATAATTTCATTTATATTAATATATTTATATTGTTTCTTTGAAATTATGCTTGACACAACCCAAGTAGGTCAGTTTTCACATGATATGATTACATGATAAACACACTAAAGGTGTGATTAATATAAAAATAACTCAAATTTTATTGGGTCGCACGTAAATGGGATACCAATTTTAATTTATAGAGTTTTGACTTCAAAAATTGGGAATGGATTCCCATATAATTGAACCCATATTGGCATGATGAGACCCACATTGGCCCCCATTATTCTTGTGCACTTAATGTATAACCTCATGGGGGTATACTAATGTTAAATGGGATGGCCATTTAAAGTGTAAGAAACAACTTATATGGTGTTACATATAAATTTACAGTGGAATATCACTAAACTTATCCCTTTTAATTGATAAAAACCTTTGTATTTTTTTTATATTTATTGTTATGAGGATATATTTAATCGAAATTTCAATTACAACCTAAATGGTGGTTTCCACTATAGCTTGGAATTGAAAATTTCATTAATTATGCCATGTTTTGAGAAATTGTGAATAAATAATTTTTCAAATGGAAATTATGAGATAATTTGTCTATAGTGATTCATGGAATCATCTATAAAAGAGATAATGTCAGTACCATAATGCTTTATTTTGTCATTAGTACATGACATTCCTTATATTTGACCCCTTTAAATTATTGAAAAGAAATTATGAAATAGATGAACTCAAATCTTTGGGATATGATGGTAATAAAGATACCATGATTAAGGGTTAGTGCTAATGATTCCTTGAGTGTTTCTATGAGTGGGAACATGAGTATTTTCAAATATATCTGATGACATCTTCCTAGGTTACATTGGACCTAGAATTTAGATGGTAAGTCTTTGTGAAAATTTCAATAAAGACATTAATTTAGGGTGGGTGCATTTTAAATGTAATGGGATATCCTATTAAAGGTAGTACCCTTAAAAATTAAATCATTTCAAAATGACTATGAAGAGTTTCAGATGCAAGGTTTCATTTTTGTGTAGTTTTTCCTGAGTAAGACTATTAATGATTAAGAAAAACCCCTAGGTAGATGGGTGGTTGTTCGATATGTATATCCTTGTTAAATGCATGAGCATCATGTAGTTATCTAGTTTAGTGGGCTATAAATGCCTAGGAAATGGTTGACCACCTTGAAGATCATGTAAGTTTTTCTCATTTTTGATAGTTGACTCGAAAGGTCATCAGCCTATTTATATCCATATGGGATAAAACATATTTGGTTAAATACCTTATATACACTATTTATTTCTAGGATGTGTAAAACCATTTGTATTACAAATTGAAAGAGTTGGTATAACTTTCTAACTCTCTTCCATCGAGTAGCATGCGAGGTAATATGTGGTTTCCATTGAGTTAAAAAGTGATGTATTAAATTTTATACAGTTTGAGGGACAAGGTCAATAATTCTATAAACATTATGGTTTCATAATTTCTTGGAAGGATTCATTAGTAAGTGATGGCTACATTCAGAGGTAACCTCTAGAGTAGAGTGACCTATAAATTGAGAAAGTATTGCAAGCATTGTTTCTTTTGAGTTAACAATTAGAATCTGAGTTTTCCCAGGGATTTTGGAAGACTTCGTAAAAATGATCTAGTGTGATAACATAATTGATACATATTTGTTTTGGATATTAAGCAGGATTCTAATGATGTGTGTGATCATGGATCTGCATGAAAATCCCAAGTGCCTCTAATAGGGAACCTACACTTGAGATATTTTGAGTGGATGCCCTTTATTTCCTTTCATATAAATGATTATATAAGTCTGTTACCCACATTTAGGAACCACATTTGGTTGTGGATGGATCATGTTCCATGGGATGAGTTCCATTTTAATAAAATGATTCCTAGGACACTCCTATGGTTAAGAGTTTCAAAATGATTTTTGAAAGAATTTCCTTCCAAATAGAGGGAAATAGTTTGGGTGGATTTTAGAATTCAGTGATCTGGTATATTCGATCATTCAAACAATAGATTTAATGATATGTTTTAAAAATCAGGTGTAATTTTAAACCATGTTTGGATTCTAGATTCAAGCTTGGGATGAATAAGAAATCTAAGAGTTGATGGGTTGATAATGTGCTTGTGTTTGCAAGGAAACATGATGGTGGGGTGGTTGGTTGAGTACCCAACCATTAATGAACACCTAGAGTTAGGATTGGACTTTAGTGTTTTTTCTTGAATGATAATGGTTATCTTGGGATCTAAAGCATTAATATCATTACCATAATTAAAATTTTTCTTGTTAATATGTCCATCTCTAAAACATGTTAGGCTAGTGTGGATTGACTAACAATTCAATGATCAAATTTTGAAGGTGATCTAATACAACCTTATATGAATCATGTTAAACATGATGGGGGCATTTTGGGGTGTAACCCTTTAAAAATTAATGTAGGAGTTTGGTGAGGGTTCTAGCATGTTGTGAGGTAGTTGAATCATAGTTTCACCTGGTCAGAAAACATAGAGAGACACGGTTCCAAGGGTTGGTACGAGGCAAGAATAGACTATTTTGATAGCGCATGGATCATGATGTCTACACATTCCTATCGATATAATTTTTGTTGAATTATGTGATATTAGTATCTATGGAACTTTAATAGATAATGTGAAACATCCTGGTGTACTCCTAGTATAGTGGCGATCAACCCCAATGTCATCACATCATCCAATGTAAATTAATAGAAATCAACAATATGATGAATTAAATAATTAAAACAGTTATCTTTTTTGTATTAATGGATGGAATCCTTTGGATTTATGCTCGAGTAGTGGTTTAAGATAATCCATAAGGAACTATTTTCACTGGTGTGATGATTAGGATTCCCCTAAGGTGGGGAGTGGTACATAGATCATTTGTGGGTGACCCTCTTATGATAAGGCTCATGGGATTTCGAGACAAGTTGTGTGATTTTGCTTTTGGATCTTGCATTCCATTGGATTAATAGAGTAATACACTCCTCTATTTCTCAGTAAACACTAGGAACATGCACATGGGATGATACAAAATATCTTGGTTGATTTATACTTGACTATAGTCATTTAACTAGATATTTAGGTAAGAGTGTATTTTCCAGAGTGACACCAGGATTATCGACTAGTAATGACATGGATAGACTCACAGAAACTATCCAATTCTTTGAGTCAACCACCAGGTGATAAACCACTTTTTGGCTTGGTAAGTGTTTTTAATGTGTAGAAATATCAATTTTTTTATAGATTTTTCATTCATAAACTCTAGTGTATGCACTTCCTTGGATGAGATCTTTAGCCTACATTATTTGATACTATGGTTACCCTGAACATACCATCATACTTGGTTGATAGTTTGTCACGACCCGTCCTCGGGGCCCATGCCGTGACTACCCCAAGACCGCCTTTCATAGGCCAGGGGCTGGCAACTAGCACCAAAGGTGTAAATCCTGATAAAAAGGGAAGGAATTGCCTTTATGAAACATAAAAAAACACACAACTAGAGTACAAGCGGAATAAAACACTAAGTAAATCAATAAGGCAAGTGTGATGAAAGTACAAAGGGGGACGGAAATACAAGCCCAATAGTAAGGTACAAGGAAAAGACAAAATAGTAGGAGGGTGTCAAGCTGCTCCTGGATCGTCCTTCGGAGTTCCTACCAGAAGGGTAGGTACAGATGGCCACCTCAGCTCTCCACGTACGTCTTTCACCTCCAGGTACCGTCTCGTCATAAAGTCCACCTCCGGGTAACGTCTCATCGTGAAGTCCACTTCTGGGCACCGTCTCGTCGTGAATTCCACCTCTGGGTACCATCCAGTTCTATAAGGCTCAACCACGATCAGTGTTGTCCGTCGTCTGCATCCAACAGAACAAGTTGCGGGCATAGCCCGTGCAGGGGTGAGTATAACAATACTCAATAGGGACCCTGAGACCCTCAAGGTCTCACTAAATCCAACAAGGATAAACCACAAAGAAAGATCTCAAAAGATAACCTTTACTTAGGTATATTCCCATAAATATACCTAAGTTATCAAGTAACCCATCTCAATCATGAGGAAAACACAAAAGGTCATTGACTCAGCTCAAACCAGGATTTTTTTTCACGATGATGAAAAACATGGCTGCTGGAGAACTCCTCCTCTGTCGAGTGCAGTAGTCCTGTCATGATTCCGAGGTGTCACCCACTAACCTTAGACTGCTGAGGTACTCCTCCTGTCGAGTACCACGGGTTTTCCACCTCACAATGTAGTGCTCCACTGCCATGGGTCTGCCACCTCACACAGTAGTGCTCCCCCCCATAGCCTATAGAGGTACTCCTCCTGTTGAGTACCGTGGGTCTTCCACCTCACAATTTAGTGCTCCTCCTCCATGGGTCTGCCACCTCACAATGTAGTGCTCCCCACTGGGCTATGAAAGTTACTCCAAATCAAATCAGACAAGAAGTCATCAGGTCTCAGTCAGCTATAAGGTCACCGTACTCCGTATGCTCACCTCCGGGAGGATTCGCTCCACAAGCCACTGGTCGATACTCCAATTATCACAAAGTCCCATGAAGAAGTATCACAAAGGACTGCCTCGTCACAGGGGTCTTAACACAACAGACATCATGTCAATCGGACGCCCGATTCGTGTGTTATTAGCATCTTTGTTCCGGGGGCCCGGTTGGTTTCGTATACGAACCAACCCAGCCGTATCTCAACTATACCCTGAACTACCATGGGGTATACTCAAAGGGACGACTATGCTCCAAGAGTACCGGCACCGCTGACGGTTCGTCAAACGGACGTCCGGTGCCAAAGATATGACCCAATAAGGTAATTGGCCAGTAATGAGCCCGGGACCTGTCCGACCCGGTCAGACCAACTCAGCCTAACCCAAACTGGGCCGACCTGGTCGGGGTCGACCTGGTTAGACTCGCTGGGTCTGACCCGGCCCATTGGGTGAGTCAGCACGCTAAGTTTTGACACGGTCCACTGGGCCCGGGCCAGCGGACCGCAAGGGTAGTTCGGCCCGATAGTCGCCACGTATGCGGCTAGGTAACTCGGCCCGGGAGATCGGGCTGGTTCGACTAGTGACGCTGCAGGGGCTTCGCAGGCCGGTTCAGAAGTCCGGTGATAGGGAGGCCAGTGGGCAGACCACGCGGGGTGTGGCGGGCCGTATGGGCTCCAGTGGGCCACGGGTGCACTGGGCAGGGCGCGGGTGCGCCAGGAAGGGTGCCAAACGCCGGGCAGCACGCGGGGGTGTGCCGGGTACCGTGACAGGGCACCGCGGTGGTGCCGGGGTGCGTCGGGCAGGCCGCCGGTAGGGGCGCGGGGCAAGACGTCGGCAAGGGCGCAGGCCGCCGGGCTGGCAGGGCACCGACAGGGGCGCCGCGGGTGCGCCAGCAGCGTGCCGACAGGGGCGCGAGGCACCGGGTGCGTGCCAGGGGGCCGCGGGGGTGGCGTAGTTCATGGTGGTCATGGGTAGCATGGCCTTTGTTCACCTCCTTCATCGCCGTCACCTCATTGACATGCCATCGTGGAGTCATTACAAAAAGAACACCGAAGGGGTCGGGCCATGATGGTTTTGCCTGGACCCTCCGCGTTTAGGGTGGTAGCAATAGGTTCTCACAAGTATGAAGCACAACAACCACCATTCTTCATTTTGAGAGAAAGGAATAAAATTGGAAAGGTTCATACTTTAAATAAAAAAATAAAACCCCTACCTCTTGCTCCTCTCTCATTGGCGGAGTCACGGAAGGATGACGATGAAGACCGTCATTCATCGCGTCTGCCACACTTCCCCAATTCCGAGCTGCGTTGGTTCATTGTCAATGTTGCAGAGGATTGGTTTCTGGGGAAGGAAGGTCGAAAAAGAATCGTGTGGAAGATCTTCATTGGCGTTCTTCACGTTCTTCGTTGGAGAGTATATGATTTCTCCAAGTGTTTGGCATCACAATACTTTACCAGCGCTTCGTCGCTTGGTGAAGCCGTCCCAAAACCTTCTCCCAAGCTCCCTATATATAGGAGAGGGGGAGAGGTATGTAACCATCGTGGAATTTATGATGGTTCATTTATTTCAAACCTTTTTAAATTCCAACGATGCAGTTACTTAATTTAAAAAGGGGGTCGGGTGAATTAAATTGTGTTGGCGCAATTAAGAGGTGTGTTGGCACTACTTAAGAGTGGATGATGCCAAGAAGTTTCCCCCACATAGCCTACGTCAAAACATATGACACGAATCAATTTTATGTTGACACATAAAATTAATTGACAGCAATTAATTTCATGTCGACACATAAAATTAAATCACAGCAATTAATTTTTACGTCGACCCATAAAATTAACTGACAAAAATTAATTTTATGTCAACTCATAAAATTAATTGAGAGCAATTAATTTTATGTCGACACATAAAATAAACTGACAACAATTAATTTTACGTCGTCCCATAAAATTAATTGACTGCAATTAATTTTACGTCAACATATAAAATTAATTGATGGGGGGTTTGAAAGGTTTCCTCTCCCTCCCCATTAAATGGGAGGTTAGGGTGTGGAGGTTCCACCACCAACTCCCAATTGGAGCTTCTAACAACTTTATCCGCACTACATGTGTTTAACAAAATAAAATAAATTATTCACTTATTTTATTTTATTAGCCCACATAAAATCCCAAAAACTAACATTAATACCCGATCATCCACCGTTGAGGTGAAAGTCTTCTTAAGTGAATATCAGCACTGTGAGATCAACCGTGCCATCGAAATTCGATTCTGAGCACCGGTTCAAAAGTTATAAAACGCCGCTCGTATGTTTATTGAATGTACTCGAAAAAAAGTTCGGAAAATTATTATCAGTCACCCTCGACCCACTGCGGTCATAGTTAGGCTCTGCCTAGGAGAAACACTCCCCAATGAACTCAACGGTACTCTCGGATTTTCAATTCAAGTTACCTTTTAGAAGTTATGAATTTTAAAATAAAATAATTGTCACTTAATTATTTTATTTACGACCAAAAACTAACTTTCTCAGGTGGCTCTCACTGGCCAATGTTAGTATCTGCTTAAAAGAAGCATACCCTCACAAGTATAACGGTGGTCTCAGATTTTTAATCTGAGTTACCGTTTGTGAGTTATAAGCATTTTAAAAATAAAATAACTTAATTTAATTATTTTATTTACTGTTATACCATTTTCGGGTTTTCTCACAGGAGGCATGCGCTGACTAAACTTAATTCACATCTAGGGTAAACCTACCATCCTGAGCACAATGGTGACCTCAGATATCTGATCTGAGTAAATCCTTAAGAGTTATTCCACTTTTTCAGGAAAACTGCTTACGCGCATTAATTTAAGCTTAACAAAACTTCAGAAAATTATTATGAGTACACCGGGCCTCAGAATCAGGTGCCGTCAGAAACTACGTACTCATAAAATTTCAAATAATTTATGAAAAAAAAAGTTACTTGAAATTTATGGGTCTTTACATTACTCCCACCTCAGGGCTTTACGTCCCCGTAAAGCTACAACACAAACTAGGGAAACTAAAGGAGGTATCGAGCACACATCTGAGCCTCCTACTCCCAAGTGCTCTCCTGGAGGTTCTCATTCTACCAAAGAATGTGCACTAGATGAAATGACTGTCCACGAAGGACCCGCTCATTCCAATCCTTGATCTCCACCAGAACCTCCGGGCAGGTCGTCCTGTCGTCGATGTCCAGCTCCCCGTGATCGATAACGTGGGTCGGGTCATGCACGTACCTCCTCAGCTGAGATATGTGGAAAGATGTCATGCACCCGGTGAAACTGAGGTGGAAGGGCCAGATGAAGCACGAGGATAACTTGCCGCCCCAGACAAATCTCCATAGTCCACGTTGAGATGAGACCCGTAAGAAAACGTGGTCTCCATCCTCGAACTCCAGTGGTCTCCGTCTCCTATCAGCATAGGACTTCGGTCTGCATTGTGCAGTCTTCATCCGCTCATGGATGATCTCCACCTCCTCCATCATAGCCTCCACAATCTCTGGTCTTACAGGAGCTGCTTAGATTTCCCCTTGGCCAAAAAAGAGAAATCTTGTCTCATCCTCTGGATGAACCACGTTCTTTGCCTAATACAATCAATCCTGACATGAACTGTACATTTCATGTCTTGGACGACGTTATAAGGCATCGAAGCTACTACCAAGAGATCCAACCATCACTCTCGCCTCCAAGGGTTGAGTCACATTGTTGGCATCAGTGTGTGGTCACTGGGTCTCCTCCAGTAGGAATCTCAAAAGTGAGGGTCGAGTAAAAAATTTTAACCAGAACCTCTCAGTATCAACCACACCAAAGGGAAGGAAAGAAAACATCACAAGGACAAGTGTCTTTTATCATTACAGCTCAAGTATAAAGACACACAATAACCACAAACAAAAACATCATGGAAACTAGAAGCACCAAGAACAAAGGCCTCCATGCCTGGAACTAGTCCCACTCCTGTCCCCCTGCTTCCGGAGCTCCATAGTTGTATGCTTCAGCTACCTGAAGTTGTGCTATTCCATGTCCACTTGTTCCCTGTGGTCAGGGTGGACCTCCTGGTGGTGTTAGTGGAAACACCTCGAAGCGTCGTCCACCTCCAACTGCATGGCCAACTCCCCTGCCTCGGTCTCTGGCTCCTTGTGGTCTGCCTCGATTGAACCTCCGCCTCTACCTGGGAGGTCCTTCATCTATCTTCTGATCATCCGAGCGGTGGGTCGGACAGTCACGATCCATGTGACCATGTCCGCTGAATGTGTAACACAACATGGCAGGTCAGACTCTGTCACTCCCCTTGGTGCCTCGCACTACCGACCCTGAGTCGTGTGGCCAACCACCTGTAGGTCTGGCCCTCTTAGACCTCTACGTCATCTGTCTACTGCCAGCTGCAGAAGACTCCACTGCATACCAGCTAGTAGTGGATCCTGCTGCTGGAGACTGCTCGGCAAGGAAACTCTACACTAAGAGGGCTCGCTCCAACACCCCCATCTGCGTCAGGATGCTGTGAGAAACAACTGAAGATCTAATCTCTCTCCTGATCCCCAGCTCGAAGGTCCGGGCCATGAAGAATGGGTCTCATACCATATAAGTGGAGTAGCACGAGAGGTCGGTGAACCTCGCTGAATACTGTGCCACTGTCATGCTACCCTGATGAAGATTCAGTAGCTCGTTTATACGCACCGCTCGAAAGGTGGCTGGTACAAACTCTGCACGGAACAAGCTCTCGAAGTTTTCCCACAGAAGTGTCGCCTCGTCATGCATCTGGAGCATCAAGCTCCACCATCTGCCTGCTGCTGCCTTAAGGAGACTGGCAACAAGGATCACCATAAAGTTTGCTAGCGTCCCTACTAGCCTGAAGACTCTCACCACAGCTTCCAACCAATATTCATCCACATGTGGGTCCGTCTCTCCCCAGAACCTGGGTGGCCTCTGGCACTGGCACTCGTGCCGTGCGCTCAAGCGACATTCATTACCTGTTATTGGGGCTAGTGGCATCAGTGGCCCAACGGGTGGTAGTACTGTTGGTGCCTCCTCTGGTGCCTCAATTGGAAGAGGGCCCTGTACTGAGGCCTCATCGCTCGACGAGCTATTAGTACGTACAACTCTCGGGCCTCCAACTAGTCGTCCTCGGGGAGGCATCCTGAAAGAAATAGATGTGACACGGTCAAAAGACCATACCCAGTGAGCTGACCTGATTTGAGATGATTTAAAAAAAACATTTGAAAACACACACGTAATCAGTGTTTTCATGCACTGAGTCGGAAATCAGATTTCAGGGTCCTTGTGTATGGATACGTCAACCACCGCACCAACACTGGACTCCCTAAACTGAAAACCACACTCAGTATGCTTAACACTATTGGTTCAAAGAATGAAAATATCAGAGTCATAAGTTTTGCGGTAGAACCGACGTCCTCTAATACCAATTTGTCACAATCCGTCCTCGGGGCCCATGCCGTGACTACCCCAAGCCCGCCTTCCATAGGCCAGGGGCTGGTGACTAGCACCAAAGGCATAGATCCCGATAAAAAGGGAAGGTATTACCTTTATGAAACACAAAAAAAACACACAACCAGAGTACAAGCGGAAGCAAAGACTAAGTAAAGCAATAAGACAAGTGTGCTGAAAGCACAAAGTGGGCCAGAAATACAAGCCCAACAGTAATGTACAAGGAAAAGACAAAATACCAGAAATGTGTCAAGAAGCTCCTGGATCGTCCTCCGGAGTTCCTACCTGAAGGGTAGGTACAGATGACCACCTCAGCTCTCCACATCCGTCTGTCACCTCCAGGTACCGTCTCGTCATGAAGTCCACCTCCAGGTACCATCTCGTTGTGAGGTACACCTCCGGGTACCCTCTCGTTGTGAAGTCCACCTCCGGGTACCGTCCAGTTCTACAAGCTTCAACCATGATCAGTGATGTCCATCATTTGCATCCAACACAACATGGTGCGGTCATAGCCCATGCAGGGGGGAGTATAACGATACTTAGTAGGGACCCCAAGACCCTCAAGGTCTCACTAAATCCAACACGGATAAACCAAAAAGAAAGATCTCAAAATATAACCTTTAATTAGGTATATGCCCATACATATACTTAAGTTATCAAGTAACCCATCTCAATCATGAGGAAAACACAAAAGGTCATTTACTCAGCTCAAACCAGGATTTTTATTCACGATGATGAAAAACACGACTGCTGTAGAACTCCTCCTCTGTCAAGTGTAGTAGTCCTGTCATGACTTCGAGGTGTCCCTCAATAACCTTATATTGTTGAGGTACTCCTCCTGTCGAGTACCGTGGGTCTGCCACCTCACAAAGTAGTGCTCCTCTACCATGGGTCTGCCACCTCACACAGTAGTGCTCCCCCTCATAGCCTATAGGGGTACTCTTCCTATCGAGTACTGTGGGTCTGCCACGTCAAAAAGTAGTGCTCCTTCTCCATGGGTCTACCACCTCACAAAGTAGTGCTCCCCACTAGGCTATTCAGGTCACTTCGAATCAAATCGGACAAACAGTCTTGAGGTCTCAGCCAGCTACAAGGTCACCGTACTCCGTATGCTCGCCTCCAGGAGGATCCGCTCCACAATCCACTTTTTGATACTCCAAGTATCAAAAATTCTCAGGAAGAAGAATAATAAAGGACTTCCTCGTCAAAGGGGTCTAAACGCAACAGACGGCGTGTCAATCGGATGCCCAGTTCGTGAGTTATTATCATCTTTGTTCTGGGGGCCCGGTTGGTTTCGTATACGAACCAACCCGGCCGTATCTCAACTATACCCCAAACTCCCATGGGGTATACTCAAAGGGACGGCTATGCTCCAAGAGTATCGGCGCTACTGACGGTTCTTCAAACGGACGTCCGGTGCCAAAGATATGGCTCAAGAAGGTAATGGGCCAGTAATGAGCCCGGGTCCGGTCCGACCAGGTGAAACCAACTCAGCCTAAACCAAACTAGGCCAACCTAGTCTGGGTCCACTCGGTCAGACTCGCTGGGTCTGACCCAGCCCATTAGGTGAGTCAGCCCCCTGAGTTTTGACCCGGTCTGCTGGGCCCGACCCAGCGGACCGCGAGGGCGGTTCGGCCCGATAGTCGCCACGTAGGCGGCTTGGTAACTCGGCCCGAGACAATGGGCTGGTTCGACCAGCAACGTCATGGGGAAGTCGCAGGCCGGTTCAGTAGGCCGGTGACCGGGAGGCCAGCGGGCAGACCGCGCGGGGCGTGGCGGGCCAACTATGCTCCGGCTGGCCACGGGTGCACCCAGCAGGGCGCGGGTGCACCAGGCAGGGTGCCAAACGCCGGGCAGTGCGCTGGGGCACGCCCGGTAGCACGACAGGGCACCGCGGGGGTGCCGGGGTGAGTCGGGCAGGCCGCCGGCTGGGGTGCGGGGCAGGACGCCGGCAAGGGTGCGGGGCGCCGGGCCGGCAGGGCACCGTGGGTGCGCCAGCAGGGGCACCGCGGGTGCGCTGGTAGGGGCACGGGGCACCGGGTGCGCGCCAGGGGGCCGCTGGGGCGGCATAGTTCACAGAGGTCATGGGTAGCGTGGCCTTTGTTTTCCGCCTTCGTTGTCGTCGCCTCATTTCAATGCCGTCGTAGAGTCATTACAAAAATAACAATGAAGGGGTCGGGCCATGTTGGTTTGGTCCGGACCCTCCGTGTTTAGGGTGGTAGCAATAGGTTCTCACAAGTATGAAGCACAACAACCACCGTTCTTCGTTTTGAGAGAAAGGAAGAACATGGGAAAGGTTCATTCTTTAAATATAAAAATAAAACCCCTACCACTTGCTCATCACTCATTGGTGGAGTCGCAGAAGGAAGACGATGAAGACCGTCGTTCGTCGCGTCCGCCACACGTCCCCAATTCCGAGTTGCGTCGGTTTGTTGACGATGTTGCGGAGGATAGGTTTCTGGGGAAGGAAGGTCGAAGAAGAATCTCGTGGAAATTCATCGTTGGAATTCTTCACATTCTTCGTTGGAGAGGATATGATTTCCCCAAGTGTTGGGCATCACAACACTTTACCAGTGCTTCGTCGCTTGGTGAAGCCGTCCCAAAACCTTTTCCCAAGATCCCTATATATAGGAGAGGGGGAAAGTTATGTAAACATCATTGAATTTATGACGGTTCATTTATTTGGAACCTTCCTAAATTCCAACGAAGCAGTTACTTAATTTAAAAAGGGGGTCGGGAAAATCAAATTGTGTTGGCACAATTTAAGAGGTGCGTTGGCACTAATTAAAAGTGGAGGATTCCAAAAAGTTTCCCCCACATAGCTGCGTCAAAACATATGACACAAATAAATTTTATATTGACACATAAAATTAATTGACAACAATTAATTTCACATCAACACATAAAATTTAATCACATCAATTAATTTTTATGTCGACCCATAAAATTAACTAACAACAATTAATTTTATGTCAACTCATAAAATTAATTGAGAGCAATTAATTTTACGTTGACACATAAAATTAACTGACAACAATTAATTTTACGCAAACCCATAAAATTAATTGAGTGATATTAATTTTACGTCGACATATAAAATTAATTGATGGGGGGTTTGAGAGGTTTCTCTCCCTCCCCATTAAATGGGAGGTTAGGGTGTGGCGGTTCCACCACCAACTCCCAAGTGGAGCTTCTAACCACTTTATCCACACTGCATGTGTTTAACAAAATAAAATAAATTATTCACTTATTTTATTTTATTAACCAACATAAAACCCCCAAAACTAACTTTCATACCCGATCATCCGCCATTGAGGTGAAATTATTACTAATAGAATATCGGCACTATGAGTTCAACGACGCCCTTGGAATTCGATTCCGAGCACTGGTTCAAAAGTAATAAAACGCCGCTCGTACGTTTACTGAATGTACCCGAAAAAAAGTTCGGAAAATTATTATCAGTCACCCTCGACCCACTGTGGCAATGTTAGGATCTTCCTAGGAGAAACACACTCCAACGAACTCAACGGTAATCTCAGATTTTCAATTCCAGTTACCATTTAGAAGTAATGAATTTTACAATAAAATAATTGTCACTTAATTATGTTATTTACGGCCAAAAACTAACTTTCTCAGGTGGCTCGCAGCGGCCAAAGTTAGTATCTACATAAAGGAATCATACTTTCAAGAGTTCAGTGGTGGTCTCAGATTTTTAATCTGAGTTACCGTTTGTGAGTTATAAGAATTTGAAAAATAAAATAACTTTATTTAATTATTTTATTTACTGTTATTCCATTTTCGGGTTTTCTCACAGGAGGCCTGCACCGACTAAACTTAAGTCATGCCTAAGGTAAACCCTCCATCCTGAGCACAATGGTTTCCTTGGATTTCTGATCTTCTGAGTAACTATTTAAGAGTTATTCCACTTTTTCAGGAAAACTGCTTACGCGCGTTAATTTAACCTTAATAAAACTTCAGAAAATTATTCCGGGCACACCGGGCCTCAGAATCAGGTTCTGTCGGAAACTACATACTCGTAAAATTTCAAAGAATTTAAGAAGAAAAAAATTCCTTGAAATTTAAGGGTATTTAAATAGTTAGAGTGTGACGATCCTAGGGTGCTAGATCGCTAATGTACCTGTGTTCATGCAATGATGCTATAATGGTAATAAGTAAGAAATTGTTTGGATATGTGACATCCACATGGGTTGATTATGAGATTGAATGATAATTCTTGAGTTCTATGTTACTATCATCCATGAAATTTCCATGAAGAGCCAATGAAACCGAGTTAGACATGTTCAATTGGAATTTTAGCATTCGATCAAATTAAGAACCATGTCAAGAGTGTTCTATGTTGCATTAGGAACCAAGCATGGTTATGTTTTTATGTACATGTAGGTAGTGATTGACTATAGTTCATGTTAGTTAAAATGACATGTGAATAACTATGTGACCCAAGATTTTGAGTTAGCAGTGGTTGTCTTTTCACTAGAGATTTGATGTCACTACCTGATGGGCAAGTTGATTGTTGTTTATTCTGATCACAAGAGTCTCAAGTATATCTTCTATCAAAAGTATCTTAACATTAGATAGAGGTTATGGCTAGAGTTTCTCCCAGATTATGAATTTAAAATTTTATAAACTTATGGGTTGGGGAACATGGTACTAAATGCTCTCAGAAGGAGAACTTGTTCACAGTTGCTGAAAAATGAGTCAGATCAATTGGCCCCATTACAGTTATCCTTTGTGGATGGAGATGTAACAACTTACCTCTAGTCTATGGTTGTCACCCCTCTTCTTTTTAAGCAAGTCAGGGAGGCACATATTTGGGATACAAACTATGAGACCATGCATACTTAGATATCCATTGGACATTCTCTTAATGTATTTTCTAAAGGTGGGGAGCATGTTTTTCTTTTCAGAGGATGCACATCGGTACCAGTGAAATTGTGGGAGGATGTTCTGAGAGATTTTTATACATATACTTTTGTGTTTCATCCAAGTGTGAAAAATATGCACCAGAACCTTGGATGTTAGATTAGGTGGCTAGGGAAGAGGAAGGGAATTGAAATTATTTTCTCTCGATGACTTACTTGCCCCAAAGTGAAGGACTAACATCATGTCCAGTGGGTTTTTCTCAACCCCTTGAGGTTACAGAGTGGAAGTGGTATGTGATATCCATGGACTTCATGAAATTCATATAATATATGTCTAGGGTAAATGGTTCCACCTGGGTAATCATAGAATGAATCACCAATTCCACCCACTTATTAGCTTTTTAGATGTAGAGTTCAGTAGAGATAATGAGATGGCTTTACAAACATGAGATAGTCTAACTACATGAAGTTCCATATATGAACATTTATGACTATTATTCTCACATTATATCCCAGTCGTGGAAAGGATTGTTGGAGGAGTCTAGGACTCAGTTATGCTTGAGTATAGAATTTCACCCCAAAACTAACGACCATACAGAGTGGACCATTTATGTTCTAGAGGACATGATTTAAGATTGCATGTTGGACTTTGGCCTTAGTTTAGAGGATTACCTACCATTGGTGGAGTTTTCATACACAAATTTCTTCCATTACACCATTGGTATGACACATTTTTAGGATATGTACTACTGATTCTACTAGTCACTACTTTACTGGACTAGCCTAGGAGAGTTAACACTCATGGGACTGAAGTTGGTTTGAGAAACTACCAAGAAGGTGATGATAATCCAGATGCAGATAAAGACTACACCGATCCATTATAAGTATTTTATGGAGAGACGATGTTGGCCTTTGGAGTTTTAGGAGGGATACCATGTGTTCTTCTAGGTTTCACCATGACATGGATTATAGATATATGGTCGGGGCAGTAAGTTATCTTTGAGATTCATTGTCCCTTTCTAGATATTGAATAGAGTTAGAAAGGTTTCATACCACTTAATTCAACATATTTAGTTAGACCATGTACACGATGTCTTCCACATGTCCTATATGAGGAGGTACATGCATGTCCCGTCACATGTTATCAACTGAGGTGAGCTGGACATCAAGGATGAAGATACCTAGGCTGAGTACCCAGCAATGATCGAGGATTGGCAAGAGTGGGTCCTTCATGGGAAAAATATTTTTTTAGTGTGTGTCTAGTGGTAGAATGGGAATATTTAGGAGAGAATATGGTAGAAAGAAGCTCAAATTCATGATTAGTACCCCACATCTATATTTATAGCCCTTATTTTGCCTTTTCAGGATGTAAATCCCTAAGGTTGGGATAATTTAATGACTTGGATTTTTCATTTATTATTTTTGGATATTTTTTGAATTATTTTTGAGACCATTTGCTGAGACAGTGCGTGATTCCGAGGCCTAGTGTGCCCAGAATAAATGTTTGAAATATATTAAAAAAATTAAATAGAACACATGTCTAGTTTTCTTGAAAATGTAGAATAACAATTAAATAGGGTCCTGGATAAGAAATCTAAGGGCACTATTGATTTCATAAGGCAGTTTTTACCCTAGGAGTGACATAACCTTGTTCAATGTAGCTTGATTTTAGAAAAGTCATCGTGGTAATATAATGAATAAAATAATTAATTCAATTATTTTATTTTATTTTGGTGACACATCATCTAATGTAACATTAAATATACTATTAGGATGAAATTATAGGGTTATCTATATAACCCTAAATCCATTAGAGATCCTTGGAGAGAGCTTTGTATGATCTCTCTCAAATGAATGACAACTACATTGTGGATTGGTGTTTGACGTACGATGAAGTCAGAGGATCGAACCAATGAAAAAGAAACCAATTTGATCTTTTTCAGTAATTGATCCAAATTTATTGAGGAATTTTTTTGTGTTTGGATTCATTCATTGTTTTTGATTTCATTGAATAACGTGAATCAATCAACCTACAGATTGATTAGCAGGTTAGTTATTTTGTGGGATGGATTTATTATACTGATTTATATTGGGAGAATTTTTCATTGGGATTAAATTATTTTATATTTATTTTTCATTATAATATCAATGAACTAAGGATTCCATGAACATCCATCAAGGTTTGTTTGTCGTGATTGTTCTTGTGTTTTTCTCCCCTATTCTTAATTCATTGTGGGAATTTTTTGTTTGGACCATGGTTTAACAAACCCCAAGGAATCGGTCATTGTGAACCTTTTTCATTGGGATATGATATGATGTTATAGATAATATCTCAGCACGACATGATGTTCGTACAAATATGGAAGTGGTGGAGAACTAGATAGTTTTGGATACCAAGAGTCTTGTTCTTCGGTCAGATAAGAAGAATAAAGAACTACCCTATTTTCTGAATGAATTTGATTGTAGGAACATGTTTTTCATCTATAGTGAGGCTCAAACGATATTAATCTTCAATTTCATGGTGCGGTGTTTTCTGGATCAATGATCAAAGTGATAGAAATGAATATGACAATCCAGATATGAGATTCGTAAAAAATGTTCACTACACGACGTGTGAGTCAGAGCGATATGAAGTGTGGGGCGCTCTCAGTTTTGGCTAGTGTTTTTGGAATGGAGATAAGTATCAAATGATGTGTGAACATATCACAAGGTGTGTGACCTTATCACATGACGTTTGGTCCCCTTTGGTGAGCTCAACATATAACTTAGAGGGTACACAAACACGATCTAGAGTACATGGTCATGGGTATGTCGTGTAATCCCACATAGGCATGGATTGGCTTGGTGTTCATGGGAATAAATTTTTACTAGTACACGGGAAGCTTCACATAGTGTTCTATTATAAAGACAATGAACATGGACATGGGTGGTTTACATGGGAAGTACACTGGGTTGAAGGGACACAGTGTGTAACTCTACTACATGCCTTATAATCCATAAAAGTTAGCTTGGATCCCTTATCAGCTATAGGTTGTAAAATTTTCATTAGGGTGCATTCCCCATACCCATTACCTGATGGTTAGTATTGAATCACCTCATATACATAGTAAAAAAATCACTTTAGTATAAATTCATAGATATAGTTGTCAGAATCCTTCCATGAGCCTCGGAGTGAGATCATCTATTCATCTTCATGGTATGGGCGGAGTTCATGGAATTTTCAATACCAACACTATGTAGGCGTCGATCCCCTACTTAGAAAGCTAATCTAGATTGAGTTGTTAGTATACCTCATGGAATTGGGAGTGATCCTCATCTGTGTATCATATCTCTTGAGACTTTCAACATGTACTTATAATGTAAAGAACTGATGATCATTACCTCTTGGACGAACATTATCAATGCTTTCAGACTCAGGAGTATGTTCTTCTGGATGAGTGTTGTACCATTGAGCTATGATCCTAGGTAGGCATTATGGTTGTGAATTACCTTTAGACTATTTGTCTTATTGATTATTTCAATATATTCTTATTATATGTGCTATAGACATATACCTACATATATCTGATTACTATTATTTTATTGTATTCATTTTTGTTTTGGGGTGTTCTACTGTGTATTGTTATACTCACCCATGTATAGGATTTTCCTGCACATGTAGTGTATTTTACAGATGACTATACTTTTGATAAAGTCCTAGACAGACTAGTAACAGATGATACATAGTGAGACCGAACATACCATGGTGTGTTCTAGTGGCATCTTAAGAGTAGTCCCTGGTATTACATTCTGGTTGGAATTGTTTCCAAAACCTTTATGGAGTGCTTGTATTTCGACCTGTTTACATTCCTTTACTTCTTGTAATACTCTAGTTGCTATAATTAGATGTATGCATTCATGGTTATTTGGTTGTTTCTATATTTCAGCATTATTCGGGCTTGGAGATGTGTGTGTGTGTGTGTGTGTCTAGGTACTTAGAATAAGGCCTCCCATGTTGGCGATATGACTACTCGGCACTAGACAATAGCCCCTATACCATTGAAGGTATTCTTGGAGATTTGTAAAATAAGCCCCCATGGGATGGGTTATGACATGTTGTATGTATTATCTACTTTATTTACTAATTTTATTATGGGTCAACATGTTCATGGATGAATGTTTACTTAGAATAGGATGGGTTATCAATAAGATTATATGTTTTTTTATTATCAGAGATTTATTATTTTCTTTAACTTTCTTTCATTTATTATGAATGTGCTATGTTATTTCCCCTGATGTAGAGGGTATAGTCTCCATATTGTACCATAAATAGTCCCCCGTTACATGTCGATATCCTCTAGCTTAAGGGGAGGAAAGCTTGAGGCTATGTGGTGAACCAGAATGAGACACCAAATTAGTGTCTCCTAGGTTGGGATGTTACAAATTGTTATATAGATTTCTTTTTTCCTTTTTCTTGCATTTTTGGGATGGTATATAGAAGACTGGATGCATGTTTAATCATGATATATATCTTGTGTCTATGTCTATCCAACCAATGCATGGAGAAACATCATGTTCCCTAGGATGGGATTGATGTTCATGATGGTTCATTATTATAATTGATCATTATTTCAGCTTGAGTGTTTTTTAATTTCCATTGTCTATTTATTTATGAGTGTTAACCCTTGGCCCAATATGGTTAGGAATTATTGTTACATGCCACATTGTAGGCATGTAGAGATTCACATGTGATGCATATACCATTCCATGTAGATTTCACTATTTGATTTCCTGATACTTGATGGATTCACCTTGGGTAACATATAAGTTATTTGACATACATTGTTACTGGATGAATGAGATAATTAATTGGTTAATTAAAGTTTCTCCATCAACCTAAATGGTGTTTGTTCACATAGATTGATGGTGGATACTTAATTATACAATTATAACTTGTTTGAGCCATAGATCGTTAGTTGTATGGGATGAAACATTAGTGGTTATGATTAAATGGGTTCCAATAGAAATTTATAGAGAGTATAAGATGTTATAAATTGAGAAGGTTAACCCATATAATCAAACCATCACATATGGACTTGTTATATTCTGATACCAAAGGTGAAAACCTGACTGTAGTTACATGAATGTTAATTGTAACTTATAAAGCAATGTATGTTTATAAGATGGGAATGTGGATTCATGTAACTGGACTATTATGTAATTAAAATAGTTGTTAAATATAAATTAATGGTTGAGAACATTAAATTACAACAATTTCTTTTTCATTAATAAATATAAATTGTTTCTTATGAACTATGCTTGACTCAACCAAAGTTGTCTAGTTTTCACATGATATTCTTACATGATAAAACCACTAAAGATGTTATTAATATTTAAATAACTCAAATTTTATTGGGTTTCACATAAATGGGACACAAATTTTAATTTATAGAGTTTTGACTCCATAAATTGGGAAGGGATTTCAAGAAAATTGAACCCATATTGACATGATGAGACCCACATTGGCCACCATTATTCTTGTGTGCTTAGTGTTTAACCCCATGGGGTATATTAATGTAAAATTGGTTGGTCATTTAAAGTGTAATAAACCACTTATATGATCTTAAGTATAAACTTATAGAGAAATATCACTAAACCTATCCCATTTAATTTATAAAAACCTTTGTATACTTTTTAGATTTATTTTTATGAGGATATAGTTAATTAAAATTCCAATTACAACCAAAATGGTGTTTTCCACTACAGATTTGAATTGAAATTTTCATTAATTATGCCATGTTCTGAGACATTTTGGATAAATAATTTTTCAAATGGAATTTATGAGATAAATTTTCTATAGTGATTCATGGAATCATCTAGAAAAGGGATAAGTTCAGTCTCATAATGCTTTCCTTTTTCATTAGTACATGATGTTTCTTATATTAGATCTCTTTAAATGTTTGAAAAAAATTATAAAATGGATTAACTAAAATATTAGGTATATGATGGTAATAAAGATACCAGGATTAATAGTTAGTTCTAATAATTCCTTGAGTGTTTCTGTAAGCGAGAACATGAGTACTTTCATAGACATCTGATGACTTATTCTTAGGTTACATAGGACGTAGAGGTTATATGGTAAGTCTTTGTGAACATTTCAGGAAAGACATTCTTTTAGGGTGGGTGCATAATATAAGTAACGGGATATCCTATTATAGGTTGTACCCTAAAAAATTCTATCATTTCAAAATGACTACTAAGAGTTTCAGATGCAAGGTGTCATTTTTGTGCTGTTATTCCTGAGTAAGACTCTTAATGATAAAGAAACATCCCTAGGTAGATGAGTGTTTGTTAGATATGTTGATCCTTGTAAAAGGCATGAGCATGATGTAGTTATCTAGTTTAGTGGGCTAGAAATGCCCAGGGAATGGTTGACTACCATGATGATCGTGTAATTTTTTCTCCTTTTTGATAGTTGACTCAAAAGGTCATCAACCAATTTATATCCATATGGGATAAAAATGATTTGGGTAAATACCCTGTATACACTATTTCTTTCTAGGATGTGTATCACCATTAGTGTTAAAAATTGAAAGATTTGGTATCACTTTCTCACTCTCTTCCACTGAGTAGCATGCATGGTGACATGTGGTTCCCATTGAGTTAAAATGTGATGTATTAAATTTTATACAGTTTGAGTGATAAGGTCATTAACTCTCTAAACCTTATGGTTTCATGATTTCTTGTATGGATTAAAGAGTATGTGATGGATAAATTCAGAGGTAACCTCTAGAGTAGAGTGACCTATACATTGAGAACATGTTGAAAGTATTGTAGCTTTTGAGCTAAAAATCAGAATTTGAGTTGTCCTAGTGATTTGGGAAGACATCGTAAAGAGGATCTAGTGTGATAACATAATTGATCCATATTTGTCTTGGATTTTAAGAAGGATTATAATTATGTGTGTGAATGTGGATCTAGATGAGAATCACACGTGTGTTAAATAGGGAACCTGTACATGAGATATTTCAAGTGGATTACCTTTATTTCGCTTTATATTAATGATTATATAAGTTTGTTACCCACGTTCTGGAACCACATTTGGTTGTGGATGGATCATGTTCCATGGGATGAGTTCCATTTTAATAAAATTATTCCTATTACACTCATATGGTTGGGACTTTCATAATGGTTATTGAATGAATTTCCTTATAAATAGTGGGTCATAGTAAGGATGGATTTTCTAATTCAGTGATCTGGTATATTCGATCATTCAAACCATAGATGTAATGATGAGTTTTAAAAATTAGGTGTCATTTTAAACTGAGTTTGGTTTCTATATTCAAGCTTATGATGAATAAGAAATCTTAGAGTTTATGGGTAGATAACGTGCTTGTGCTTACAAGGAAACATGATGTTGTGGTGGTTGGTTGAGTACCCAACCATTGATGAACACCTAGAGTTAGGATTTGACTTTATTGGTTGTTCTTGAATGATCATGGTTAACTTGGGATCTAAGTAATTTATATCATTCCATTAATTAATTTTTTTAATATGTGCATCATTCAAACATGTTAGTCTAGTGTGGATTGACTAACAATTCATTGATCAAATTTTGAAGGTGATCTAATAAAACCTTATATGAATCATGTAAAATATGATGGGAGAATTTTGGGGTGTAACCCTTTAAACATTAATGTAGGATTTTCATGAGGGTTTTAAGGTGTTGTGAGGAGGTTGAATCATTGTTTCACCTGGTCACACAATATATAGAGACATGGTTCCAAGCATTGGTTTGAGGCAAGCATAGCATGTTTTGATTGAGCAGGGCTCTGGAGATCTACACATTTCTATCGATAGAATTTTTGGTGAATTATGTGATATTAGTATTCTTGGAACATGAATAGATAATGTGAAACATCATGGTGTACTCCTAGTATAGTGGAGATATTTCCCAATATCATGACAACAACCATTGTACATTAAGATAAATCAACAATATTCTGAATTAGAAAATTAAAACAATTATCCTTATTGGATTTATGTATGGTATCCTTTAGAGTTACGCTCGATTAGTGGTTTAAGGTAATACATAAGGAACTATTTTCACTAGTGTGATGATGATGATTCCCCTAAGGTGGGGAGCAGTACATATATCATTGGTGGGTTACCCTCTTATGATAAGGCTCATGGGACATTGAGACTGGTTGTCTGATTTTGCTTTTTGATCTTGAATTCCATTGGATAAATAGAGTAATATACTGCTCTATTTCTTAGTAAATTCTAGAAACATGCACTTGGGATGATAAAAAATATTTTGGATAATATATACTTTACTATAGTCATTTACCCATATCTTTAGGTAAGAGTGTATTTTCCCGAGTGACACCAGGATTATTGAGTAGGAATGACATGGATAGACTCACAGAAACTAGCCAATTCTTTGAGTCGACCGCCAGGTGAGATACCACCATTGAGATTATTAAGTGTTTTTTATGTGTATAAATATCTATTTTGTTCCGATGTTTCATTCATAAACTCCAGAGTATGTACTTCCTTGGATTAGCCCCTTGGACTACATTAGTTGATACTATGGTTACCCCAAATATTCCATCAGAGTTGGTTGATAGTTAGAGTGTGATGATCCTAGGGTGCTAGATCAGTAATTTACTAATGTTCATGTAGTGATGCTATAATGGAAATAAGTAAGAAATTGTTTGGATAGGAGACATCATCAAGAGTCGGTTATAAGCTTCAATGATCATTGTTTAGTTCTATGTAACTATCAGCCATGAAATTTGAATGAAGATCCATTTAAACTGAGTTAAACATAGTAAATAGGAATTTTAACATTCAATGAAATTAAGAACCATGTCATGAGTGTCACAGGATGCTAAATATGGGATTATATAGGCAATTCTGACGGTGGAAGTACCATGACTCAGAAATTTCTGTTTAAATTTATAAACTATGGTGGGAGGATCTATAGGCAAGTTGATGAACAAGATGATGACATGATTTTTTCACATCTTATATGGTATTGGGTTAGCACTATATTAGTGTTTCATTGGTAGTTATGAACCTTTAATAGAGTTTGAGAGTCTTACATGTTGTATAATTAATGTGATTCTTGGAGTTCCGTTAGGTGTTCATAAACACAACCTAGTTTTTTGAGAAGAAACTCATGACCCAAGTATGTAAGGTTATGTTTTCTATCATTACACGAGTATTATTTGGGATGATATGTTCTAGGGTGGGGAGGTTGTATAATCCCACATTTTTTAATGGGAGGAAAATTCTAATGGAATATAAAATATTTATTAGGTGGATGATCAAAATTTTGATATGATCTTTAGAATAAAATTACATGATTTAGAACACTTGAAAGTGTTTTTTAGACACATAATGAGGCATATAGGGTGACCTAGAGGTTTCAAGAGTTTCCCATGTGTTTGATACCTGATATATAAGTTTTGGAAAGGAAATCATTGGCATGTGGTTGGCACACTGTTAGTACTAACCACATGAACTAAATAATGTGAATCGTTTTATAAAGAACATAGTTTGTTTAACCTGGAAGGGGATATAAATAAACCATGTGGAATGTTGTAGAGGATTAAGGGTAGTAACATCGTTTTCACATGGTTTATCTAACCATGTGTTGAAACCATGCAGGATGGAGGGGATTTTGGACAGTGATATCACACGGTTTTCCAAACCATTACACTAAAATATATGTATCATTATGGGTATGGAAATGATAATTTTACCCCTCCATCCCTTAACACTTCATTACCACTTACTCCTCACTCATTTCACATTCCAACCAGCCCCTTGAGCTCCCATATCATCCATATCAAGGGTTAAAAAAATTTCCTCCATCGAGATATGGAATCAATTTTCATTTCTCTCATTGATTAGATATCAATAATTATAAAAGTATTCTTGGTTAATTTATTCATTTATCTCACTTTATTGGATTATATTTCCATGAGATCTCATATAATTTTTTTGGGGAATTTTTCTATTTCTTCGATTACACACATTTCATCTTGAATAAATTCCTAAAGAGGATGAGTGAATCATCCTTGGAATAAGGTAGGTTTTATATTAATTTTTCCCTTAAAGTACTATTGTTTATATTATGTATCCATTTTTTCACTGGATGAACTCCCCACATGTTTCTTCTAAATTATTAAATACCTTTAATGGATCACTATGAAGTTTTCTAGACTTTCTTTGACACCATTATACATGGATTGGAGGTTAACGACCTCAACCTAAACCACTCCATGGGTGGGTTCAATTATATATATTTATAACCATTTATACTTACAACCAAAAACCCACTAAGGTGTGTCTCTATTATCCTTGATTTTTGAAGTGGCCAAATAATCATATTGAAGTTGAAATAAATTGTATTATGTAATGTATCTTTAAATATCCCTACACTTGTAATAAAATTTTATTGAATGATCATGATGAAACGTATCTTGGAATGAATATATTAAATGGTGTACACATAATTATTTAAATCATTTTACTATTTATTCTGTTATGATTTAAGGTATGTCAGACATGATGTTCTTTGTTTTTTTTATTTAAAACTATTGGAAATAATGTTTATATTTACTTATTACAATAGTCGGACATGAAACTCCTCTTTAATTATCATAATTTTTTGGACAAGATATTCCACTTTATTTATTAAATTGAACTCAGGGACACAACATTCCTCATGATTACTATTATAACTTGTTGTACCTGACATTCCTTTTTATCATCCTTGAAATTATTAGTCTTGGCACCCCATATTATTTTGATTTGTGTTGTTAGGACTAGAGACTATATTAATACTAATTTAATGTGTTGGACATGGAGGTCCATTAAATTATTTTTATTATTATTAGTTAAATGATTGTGAATTAATTTCATTAACATTCATCTAATTCCCTTAGGGATGATAAAACTTATCATTTATTTGAGATTGTTGGGCCTGGTGTACCTTAATATTAATCTTAAACTATTCGTAATGATGACCCTTATCATTTATTTGAGACCGTTGGGAATGAAGTACTTTAAAATTCATCTAATTTTTTTGTCATGATGAACCTTATAATTTATTTGAGATAATTGGGAAACACATATGGTATTTGATGTATGATACTTTTCTGTTATTCTTATATGGACGTCTAGGACATAAGCCTTAGGTCCTTTACA
Source organism: Viscum album (assembly GCA_963277665.1). NCBI lineage: Eukaryota > Viridiplantae > Streptophyta > Magnoliopsida > Santalales > Viscaceae > Viscum > Viscum album. The sequence continues at coordinate 1,250,600,931 of OY728120.1, forward strand.
GTTCATATATATATATACATACATATATATAAATAATGGAATTTATAGACATATTTCTACTTAGGAAAAAGAATGCATAGTATGATAGGTGATCCCTGGGGAACCTGAGCCATCATGTGTTATATTTTTATTCATTACATTACTTATTGTTAAACCTACACACTAATTGGGTTTCATACAAGAGTTTAGCATGTACATGGGTTTGAAAGTGTAGTTGAGTCTTTTATTATTTATATTAATTTATTATCTAGTCCTCTTTTATGTATTTTCTATTATATTTAAAACTATTATTATGGGTCAACATGTTCATGCATTACTATTTATTTGGAACTGTCCAGGTTAACAATATTATTATTTATATTTTTTTAGTGATTTTAAATTTTATTCCACTTCTTTAAGTTTTTTATAATTATGCTATGTCATTAGTACTGATCCAGAGGGTATAGTCAACCCATTTTACCTCCAATAGACCCTCGCTACTAGTCAGTAGCTTCTGGAGTATGTGGAGGCTCACTTGAGGCTATTTGTAAAACCAGATCAGGTAACCAAATTAGCATCTCCCAGGTTGGGATGTTATAACTAAGATCCATTTTATTAATCCATTTGTGATAAATGATAATTTTTTTAATTTTTTTATAAATAAATACTGGAATTTAGGTAACATTTTAACACTTAACAAGATATTGGTTTCAAGTTATTCATTAAATATATAAAAAAGTGATTTTTATAATGATTTAAAGAAAGAAATTTATGACATAATATAATAATAATGATTTATTTATAAATATTATATATGATATATAATAAAAGAAATTGTATGATTTTCTAGGTGACTGAATGCATTATGTGTTGTGGTGAATCATTCTTTTAAAATATGGATTTATTTGGAATTTATTATAAGTATTTAATCACTAGATTTTGAAATTTGACATGTGGGTGTGTCAAATGACATGGGTTTCATGACCCCTACTAAAAGTTACTTTTGATGTTTCTATTCCTTAGATAAAATAGTTATTGTTGAAATTGTTATGGAATATGACATGATTTTTATACCATTTATTGGTGATGTGATATTTAAATTAATAGACTTACATGAGTGCCATGAAAAATCAATATGGGGCCATTATATATTAGCATGATACCATTTTAAAATGACATGGATGTCCTATTACTAACTATTAATATTTATCAACATTAAATTATAAGTATGCAAGAGTGTTCTTTATTTTAGGGTTGGTGTGTTACATTATATTTTTTGAAAATATCTCCAAACCCTTATAAATATACTCTAATAGAAATAAAATCATGTTATATTGAGGGAAGAACATGAATGGGAATATTTTAAGGGAGTAAATTCTATTAAAATATATTTATGGTGATCATGGTGGTGTAGAATGAGAATAATGTGTTGAACTATTATATTGTGGATTTATAATTTGTTATAAGTTGTAAATTTTTATCCCTATGAACTATATTGGTATTAAACTTAAGTGGAATGTATTTTTCTTATATCACTAGGATATCCTAGTATCCTTATGGAATCATTTACAAGGGAGTATTAGGAGACCTTATAGATTATTATTGAAAAAATGATGGACGGAAATACACATGACATTAGTGTTTGTGTTGATTATATTTGGTGGAGTTTGTTTTTGAGGTCCCTTATTATATTTTTTTATGTGAGTTGAACATTATATATACCATGTGTTTTGGGGAACATGTTTATGATGAGATATAGTGTATCTTCTGTGGATGTAGACCTTATAATATTTTTAGATGAATATTCTTGTTTTAGTTATTACACCTCTTATATAAGTATTCTCTATTCACATTACCACAACTACTAGTTCCAAAGGAAAAAAACATATTGTGTATGTGTCGATACTCAAACTTACTTATTATTTCATTTTCAATAAACATTGATGATTGTATTAGAGGTAGTTCTATTTAGTGTAATGTTTTACTTAAATGGAGCATGGATTTCAATGTTGTTTTCCCATATACCATAGAAGTGCACATGGTAATTTTTAGAAATACATGTTATCTAGGATTATTTAGTGTGGTTGTTCTAGTTTTAGTATTTGTTTTTTTCTTTATGATAATGTATGAAATTCATATTTATTATTCAATTATTATTATTAAAACCATTATAATAATATTTGTTTGAATATTATTTTTAATTTGTTAAATGGGTTTGAGAATAATTTCCCCCATTTGAGTGTCTATACCGTTTACATTATTCATTGGCCACTGATATATTGAATATTAACTTGGGGTTTCAAAATCAATCTCATCCTCAATCCTAGGATGAGACTTGAAAGGGATTATTTATATCATATACTATTTTCAATGATTTTTGAAAAATTAAATTATTGCCAAATTTTCAAAACCCACACCCTCACTGGAACCCCACCCAGGTAGGTAGTAAAGATAAGAATGACCTCTCAATCCCACCTCCAATAGGACATGGGTTTTTGATTAGCACTGAGGGTATCATTCAGACACATAGGACACAATACCTAAAATATTTATAGGAAAAGAAGATATAACTATCAATAAAATCCATATAAATGAACAAAAGAGTTAACATTTACCATTACCAAGCCAAAACTATAAAAATGTATATCATAAAACCAAGGAGAATGCAAGACCACTCTACTAGATCTCTACTCCAGCTACCCAAACAGTTTCATCTCCAATCTCCCTCAAACTATCCAACATATACCTCAGGGATATTGTAGAGGGGTGAGAACTTGGGAGTAATTATTAGGATCATATTTCTAAACAATTGAAAATCCATGTGAAACAAATGATTTTGGACAGACATGTGTATAATCCAAAAAGATATAACATGAAGTCGCTAGGAATAAGGGTTATGAATGTGAGTAATTGAGTGCTCATATAATATCAAAGAATAAAATATATGTCACCTTAAACCATATCAACATTCATAATAATTTCAATTCCAAAAATTACTACCATATTAAATTGAGGGAAAAGGCTCCCATATGTATTAACACCACTCCCACATATCAGTTCAAAGGACCTTCCATCTCAGACCAAATGTGACCTAGTAAGAGAACCCTTCCCAAACCAACATGGAATATGAGAATGAAAAAATATATTACCATCACATAAACCCATATCATTATCCATACAAAATCTATATCATCATGACATATATCCTTGATCCTTTAAAAAAAATTCTAGTTAACACCAATAGTATGACCCAAACAGCCCATCAGGTCAAATATTAATTCCCACATGATACAATAATTAAACCATATATTCACAAAATTTATTAATTAAGCAATAGTGTGGTAAAATTGAAGACATAAATCATAACTACATCATAAAATATATAACAGCTAATGAAATATTCAATACCACCATGATAATTTGATTCATTTAATTTTCATTTAATCATATGATTAATCATTACTTAATATAATATAATTTACCATATTAATAATTTCATCTTTAAATTGATTACTAATATATAAACCCACATTCAATTACAATTTTATTTATCAAAATAGGCCTAACATCATAAAAAATAGTCATTACATGTAATCATTATACTTATATATTCATTAATTTAAATCTATAAAACCACCCACATATTCAGACAAACCCACACACACCTCATAACTCACCATAGTATTCCTATGATAACAGTAATCAGGACCTATAACTATACTACTCTTTAGGACCACATGACATATTGAATACCACCAAATAGGATAGTCAACCTGGCCTTTAGAACTTATAACTCTAATTCCTAGTCTTACCCAACCCTCAATCCTTTCTTCAATCCCCTATAATAATATAGTTTGCGTACCCTATACCAAAGACTAACTTACAAAACCATTCTAAAAATAAACACTAGAAAAGCACTTCTAAGGAACCTCTAAACTTTCACTATTAAACCTAACTCATAAAATTATGTTGTGGAAAGGGAATGAATTCATGATAGAAACCAAACCTATTGAAACTAATTCCATTTTATTTCACAATAATGGATTAAATCCATCCTTATCTAGTCTAGCAATCTGAAAGGATAGAACCATCGTTATAAACATCAATAAACCTCCCTTAAATCTATCTAAGATACTAACCCAGAACTCCTCTATTAACTATAGGGGTATCCCCACATTATAAAATCTCAGGGAATTATGCTTTAATCATCTACCATACCCAACTCATATTTATTGTATATTTCCTTCCTTTTCATATACATTTTATCATATCAGTTCCATTTCCATATTTACATATTTTCTACCATATTCATCATTCTTTCTATTTACACATTTATTCTAACCCAATGTTTTCTGTAAAAAAAACATATTATATATATAATTATCATAGTATCTCCATATCATCATAATTACTCTTTATTCAACCCATACCAAATGTCATATTTCATATCAAGCATCTTACATGATAATAAAAATATTGTTTCATAATAATCTAATATGGAATTAAAAACATGCATATAGAGAAAATATAACTAATAATGTATGATAATATAATCCTAAGGAAAAAAATTTTGAACAAAGAAAAAATGTAATATACCATTTCCCAGAACCAAAACCCATAACACCGGGCTCTAAATGTAACACCCTATGATTTAGTGAAATATGTTTTTTGAATTAATTTACCATTTTGATATTTTTCATTTCATATGACACTATAAATAGTTATATATATATATATATTTTAAAACACTAAGTCAAACATTACATTCACATGAAATCAAATTGGATTGTGCTTCATGAAACACTAACTTGGCTTGCACTACTAGAAACTTTGACTTAGCATGTGCTATATGCAACACAGACTTGGCATATGTTACACACAATACCGAGTTTCTACAAAACGACATTTTATTGTTATAATTATTTAAAGGGGATAATTATAACATACCCATTAAATATAGTAATAGGAATATTAAAAACGAATTTTAAAATATTTTTATAATGTTCTTATATAATTAAAACATATTTATAATGAAAAATATAATTTTTTGTAAAGTCTTTATTTGTTTAAAAATACTATTTTCTCGAGTGAACTACTTTTCATGTCCTTTTGTGGAGAAAAAAATAATTTTAGATAAATTTATAAATTTATTTTTTTAAAATAAAATTCATTTTTGAATTTATAATTCTGAAATTATCTTAAGGTGAATTTTATGATTTTTTCTGAGATACTCAATTTTTTTATGAATAGTAAAAAACACTACATTTTAGTTAATAACTGCCTTTTCATTTAAATAGTAATTAATGTTAAATTATAATTTAAATTTGTTTTAAGGTAAAATTATAACAATTATAAATATATTAATAAAATTTATGTCTTTATAATCATTTTCACTTTTAAATTGAATATAAAAAACTTAACAAACTTTTGAACATTTGTTTAATTTAAAAACCTGTTATTTCAGCCTGTCTGCTGGATTTACATTAATCTTAAATTTTCCACTTATGTGAAATGAATTTTAAAAAACAGACATAATCCATTTATATTAGTATAATATTTAGATTCTAACTATCCCATGTTAATTGTTACCAATAATATTGTAAAAGTTATTAAAATTAATCACATCGATTAAGGTCAAATTAAGTTTAATTAGGGACTAAACCTTAACATTAGCTGTCCAAATGACCTCTAAACTTTTTAAAAACAACTTTTATGGCCATATTTTTGAAATAAACCTTATGTTATTTTTTTTTTATTTTTTATTACTTTTCCTATGTAATAACATGTGTACACCTAACTTTTTTTTAAAATTCCAAGTGAGTCATTTTCCTTCCCTATAAAAGGCCACCACCTCTCCATATTCTTCACACGTCTCAAACCTCTTAGGATAGAAAAATATATACCCAATAAAATAATAAAAATATCTACCTTCCTTATAGAATCCTCTACTTGGGAATAAATCAATCAAAGGATGCTTTTTTCCCAAACCTAAATGAGTTACCCGATTAATAGCTAATGTCTTCTCTCAGGCTTATTTATTTTATTTTTCTTCTCCACCCATCCAATATATTTATTCCATTATTGTATAAAAAATAGTATCTTAAATATACTATAATTTTTATTCTAAGGGTAATAAATACACTTAAACACATATCCATATAATGGGTAATGAACCTACTGTTTATGTGTACGACGAGCTACCACATCACTGAACGATGATTGTTCTTTTTTTCCTTTACTACCTATCATGGTAGAAATTATGATGGAAACACTATTTATATATTTAATATGTTATATTTATTATTTATTTAAAATTATTTATTAATATTAAGACACATATCTTTTAACTTTCCATTTTCTGAAAATATAATAATTTCATTTATGGAAGTGTGGACTACCGCCCCCTCAAAGCGATGTCATTCGTTCACACTGCAAGGAATGTATTATGGATGGTTTTAGTGAACTTATATGATATATATGATATAATAAATATAATTATATAATTATATATATACATATATATATACACATATTTCATGTACTATGTTTCTATCAATACGATAATAAAAAACAGAAACAATGTTTAAGCGTACGTACGACTTGCCATCTCCATTAACGGTGTATTCCATTTCATAATTCTATACAAAATAGATTATTATAATAAAAATATAATAAATATTAATGATATTTTTATCATGTTTTACATTATGAAAATCTTGATATAAGTATAATGTACAAAGATATAACAAACTAGGACACATGCTAAAAACAAAGCTAATATTACCCGAAGCGTAACCTTAACATGAAATTACTAAGAAGAGGGTAATATAAAGTCATAATAAATACATATATGGTATTATATATAATAATATGGTTCTTTGAAATATTTTTTATAAATTTTTATTTATTATACTGGAGTTTTTAATGAGTACGATGAGAGTCAAGACCCTATGTTTGGGGATTTCATCTCACTTTTTATTTCCTTGAGATACATGCTTTATTCACCACTCACTAATTTTGTGTGGTGTGTATAATGACCATGAATGTATTAAATGATTATCATAATTAATTTTATGGTAATTTAAATATCCATTCTATTATATTTATTTCTTTGGGTTAATGTTTCAAAATCTACCAAATCTGTAAGACTATTTTGTCTGAATTTTCCTTCTTTGAGATACATGTTTAATTATGAACCTACATTATTTTTTGAGGTTTATATACTAAAATTTGACATGTTATATCATGATTATAACTAATTTTATGATATTTTAGTATTAATTTAATTTCACTTTATTACATTGGAGTATGGTTTAAGGTTACCATGTGGTAAGAGTTTATTGAAACAATCTCATCACTTATTGAGATTGTTTATGTTTACACTTCCTTTGATTAAATATTATGATCCATATATCAATAAAATTCATTAATTTTATTCTCATATGTTTATAAATGATTTATTTATGTATTGGTACCATTTTTATACTCTTTGGTAGATAAGATAGCTAATAAAGTGTTTTTAAGAAAGCTCGACCTTACCCAATATTCGGTCTGAAATCTGTGTTCCTTCAAAATCATTTTTTATAAAATTGGTTTCCAAGAATATTATACTATTCTCCGATAATCATTGAATTAATTTTTACCTTTTTAATCTTTTACCGTTGTTTTAAAAGGAATATTCTTGTTTCCTTTCGAACAATTCTTTTTTCTACCCTTTTTACCATACAAAAGGAATGTTCTGTTTTACCTCGTACGACATGTACCAATTTACCCACCATCATTTCGATGAAACTTACTTTTCATGTTTAAACGGTTAATTTTTAAGAATGTGTTTTTAAAAATATTATAAAATAAATTTTTTTCAAAACATTTTCAATATTTTTTATACATTTTCAAGGAAAATGGTTTTTAAAATATTTTCAATCTTTATTTATAAATTTTCAAGGTATTTTCTATGAAATGGTTTTCAAAACAATTTCATGATTCATTCATGAGTTGTCAAGTAAAATGTTTTTGAAAACATTTTCAATATTTCATTATAGTTTTTCAATTTTATTTTCAATGATACAGTTTTCAAAGTTTTTTTAATCTTATTTTGCAATTGTTCAAGGAAAAGGGGTTTTTAAAATGTTTTGAATCTTATTTTTTAAGTTTTAAATGTAATGTTTCCTCAAAATGAATATATGATTTTTTAAAAGTTTTCTACAGAAAAGGTTTTCCAAATGATTTAAATCTTTATTTAAATATTTTTAATGTATTTTTGATGAAAATGGATTTCAAAATGGTTTTAGTTTTTAATAGACTTTTTTTCAAAGAAGAAAGGATAATTTCCTGAAGAAATGTTTCAAAATATCATTACATGTTGTTTTCTATCTAAGATGACATCATTTGATGTTAATAAATCCCTTATATGAATTGATCGAAAGGTTTAATTGATATTATTTATTGAATGGTTTATGTTTTGATGGAATAATTTTTATGACTCTCATCCTCTTCCATGAGTTATATTCTTTTGAAACCCACTTTTATTCACGGGTTATGCATCAATGAAATGATTATGAAACCTATATATTTTCCATATTTTATGATGTGATGTTAATTATACCCATTTAATTTCATGGGTTATTATTTTATGTTTATAAAACCCATCACTTTTGATGGGTCATGATATGATGATTTTTTTTTTAAAAATCATGTATGATTTCATTACGTGAAGGGTGGGACCTATATCTCCCTCCAATGAATTGGGGGATGATAAATATTTTATGATATCAAAGGGTATATGGGAGGGAATCCCAATCCTGAAACAAGAGGATATACAAGAGTAAATCCCAATATTGAAACAAGAGGGTAAATGGGAGGACATCCCAAGCCTGAAACAAGAGGGTAAATTAGAGGACATCCCAAGCCTAAAATAAGAGGGTACAAAAGAGGATATCCCATGCCTGAAAAGAGGGTAAACTGGTGGACATCCCAAGCCCAAAACAAGAGAGTACACAAGAGGTGATCACAAGCTCAATGTAGGTTCATAGGTGATTAACCCAAGACTAACATGTTAAAAAGGACTTGGTAGGCTGCCTTGACATAGGGTTATTATATTTTTATGTGTTTTCCACAATTACATGTTGTATTCATATGTTATGATTTCATTGATTATGTTCTTTATTTCGGTATGATTCATGTCTTATAAACTACCAATATTTATTAAGATCTGAAATAAACATGGTATTATCTTCAAATGTTATGCTCATGTTCTATACACTTTTGTTCATGTTATTCTTACACATTTCATTTATTTACACTTACTTGGCATCTGAGATCACCCCATAATTATGTTTCCTTTTCGTAGGTTATGAAGAAAGTTTTTAGTTTGAAGTGATAAAGGTGGAGATCATTATGGGATATATGGAATATCATTCCGTAGAATAGATTATTTTTTTCCATGTTTCATAAGATAGTAAACTATTATGGTCCTCAAGCTTGTATTTTTATAATGTATGAAATATTCATCTAAAATGATGTAATATCCATATATGTTAAGCCTCTATCGCTATAGTTAGTATAAAAGGAAAGGCTTAGTCATCCTTTTTAATCTATGATGATAAAACTTTTGTGATTTCCCTTGGCATATTTTGAAGTATATGTCTAGGGATGTCTCTATGGCTAAGTATAAGGATGAGTTAACGTTTAGGAAACTTTCCTAGGATTTTGGTTAACGAAAGACTGAGTGGTTTCCTAGAAATAAATCATTTTCTTGATAATAAAATTGGATTTGTCTCTATAAAAGATATACCATAGGGTAACAACTTCGACAATATGTCCTGGGCCCGACTCAGGGTAATCCAGTACATGACAACGTGCATTGTCGCACACCTATTTTGACACTCCTGGTGGATATTCTCTAGGAATTCAAAAACTCATTGTGAACCTTCATGAATGATTTAAACAGAGTAGGACTATGGATAAACTAGTATAAACCTAAGGTGTCATATATTAAAGATGTAGGAGTAGTGATTTAGGACCCCTATATGTAATATTTAATGATTATACTGTATCCCAATATGATAAATGTTTCTCACACTATGCTTTCATGTTTTAGTCAATAGAGATAACTAGAAGTTACATGGTTAACATTTAATGTTTTAGATGTGGAATGTATGGGAACTATGAAAATCTATTTCCAAATTTGAAATCTCATAAAGAGAATCAGGAAGTTGGTACAAGTATTGGTTATACTTCTGAAGATAAAGAGGTCGCACAAGACATGTGAAAGGATTGTGATATTCTTAAAGTATTATTTACATTAAACATAAAAAGGCATGATTATATTTATGATGAGGAACCTTAATATATGATTCATATTTCATATTCTTGGAAAGAGGTATTAACGAATAAGTTGACAAAACCTAAGTGATGGTTTAGGAATAATGTTGTATGAATGAAGTATTTATATTTTGGAATTCATATATTATGTTATATGAATCATGAAATATATAAGTATTTTCAGTATAAATATTGATTAAGGATTGAAAATTACATGTTTAATGGTGATGTAGAAAATTGATTTCATAGAAAGGTGATATTTTGATTAAGGGAAGGCAACCCTTAATTAAATCTTGACGTTGAGATAATGATGTTTGGATAAAGAAATGTTGGATATGGATAGGTAAACTGGATGGTATGGATTACCCTATAACTGATTATTGAAAAAGTTCTCTATGTCATCATGGATGAATTTTACGAATTCTTGGATTTAAAGGATATATCCAGTAATCTTTGGAATAAGGAAGAATGCATGTTTTCCAAAAGTATTTATGGTAATTAAGGTTGATACCATATCTAATGGGAATATACGATAAGTTAAATCACATGTTAGGAATGTGAAAACCAAGTGGTATATTTGTATATATGGGGAATCAATTTTAATCTGATTTCATGACATTATTTCAAAATATGTTAATTTTTATCTTTTATACGGGTTATACGGTTAAATATTTATCTAATGTTTATGTTAAACTTCATATTAAGTCAAAAATATTAATGTATTATCTCTCAAATTAAGGATTTATGCATATTTGATATCCTATTAAAACTACTTTGTGTGGATTCTAACTGATGGGATGGAATATCATGTGTCTCATGATTAGTTAGTACTTCAAGAATTAAAAAGTCGCCTTCCTATGTAGAGAAAGATGTGAAGTGGATCAATGAAATTCATTGGGTGATGTTTTCTTGAAATCAATAAAGTTTATATTTTCATGATATTTCATTAAAAATAGTAAAAATTATCATCAAGAAAAACAATTTATCCTAGTAATTTCATTTCTGATGAATCATAAGGTCCCTAATGTCATCGTAGATTTATGGCTTTGTGATTGTAAACATTCTCTTTACATTGTTATCTATCACTCTCTATCTAAACTTTTTGGTAATATTTCACCTATATGTCCATGTTTTCACTTCCCACCTATATTATCCTATGTGGGAATCTCATTATGAGTTACTTTAGTTAACCATTATGGTTCCAACATTCCCCTTTTAAGGTATGTTTTAGTATTCATTTTTACAATGGGGGATTCTATGAATAAAACATTCAAGTATTAAATCATTGATAACCCAAATGAATTTTGATGGAGAAATTCATTTTAAGTAGGGTAGAATGTTACACCCCAAGATTTTGTGGAATATATTTTTTCTAAATAATTTAGATTTTTAAATTTTTCATTTCATGTGACACTGGAAATAGTTATATATATATATTATATATTTAAAACTCTAAGTCAACATTTCATTCACAGGGAACCAACATGGATTGCGCTAAAAGAAATAGTGACTTGGCTTGTGCTACATGAAACACCGACTTGGCATGTGCTACACACTACATCGAGTTGGCATTCGTTACACACAGCACTGAGTTTCTATGAAAAATCCTTTTATTAGTATAACTATTTGAAGGAGATAATTATTACCTAGTTGTTAAACATAGTATTATTAATAGTAATAACTAATTTATTAATATTTTTATAATTGTTTTATATAAATAAAACATATTGATAATGAAAAATATAATTTTCTGTAAAGTCTTTATATGTTTTCAAATACTATTTTATCGAGTGAACTACTTTTCATGTCCTTTGAAGAACAAAAAAAATAATTTTAGACACATATAGAAATTAAATTTTATAAAATAAAAATAATTTTTAAAATTCTATTGTTGATATTATCTTATTGTGAATATTTGGGATTTCTCTGAGAAACATAATTTTTTGATGAATAGTGAGAAATACTGCATTTTAGTTACTAACAACCTTTTCATCTAAATAAGTATCAATATTAAATTATAATTTAAAATTTTTAGGGTAAAATTAGATCAATTATTCATATATTAACACAATTTATCTCATTATAATCAATTTCACATTAAAATTGAATATAGAAACCTAAAAAACTTTTGAACATTTTTCTACTTTAAAAAACCTTTATTTTGTCCCATATGTAGGATTTGAATTAATCTTAATTTTTCATATTTTGGGAATTGAATTTATATGAATGGAAATACACCATTTTAATCTGTGTAATATTTATATTATAATTAAATCATGTTATTTTTTGACCAAAAAGACTAGTAAAAGTGATTAAAATTAATCACATTGATTAAGGTCAAATTAAGCTTATTTAGGGACTAAACATTAATATTAAGGGTCTCAATGACCTAGAAACAATTAAAAAAACATTTACTAGAAATTTTTAGGCCATAATCATTCTATTATTAATGTTTTGTCCTGTTATTACTTTTTTTAGGTAAGAACATGTTTACACCTAACTTGTTTTGAAAAATTTAAAGTGAGTCATTTTCCATCCCTATAAATTGACACCACCTATCCCTCTTCATCACACTTCTAAACATTTTTAGTTTCAGCCAATATCTAGGAAATAAACTTCTCAAAATACCGATATTCCCCCTGTAACCCTCTCCTTGGGTAGAAATAAATCCTAAGAATCCTTTTGGCATAAACCAAAAGGAGTTACCTGATTAAGAGATAACATCTTCACTAATGATCCTTTCTTTTATTTTCATTCTCCAACCCCTGAACTCTCAATATTCCATAATTTTATAAAAACTCCAGTATGTTCATTATACTAGTATGATATTATTCTAAGGATGTTACCTTCACATAAACACACTTCCATCTAATGGGTAACGAAGACACTATTTATGTGTATGGCGAACTGTCGTCTCACTAAATGATGATTATTTATTTTTTCCTTCATTGCCTCTCATGGTGGAAATTTTTATGGAAACTCTGTCTATATATTTCATATATTATGTTTATTATGTCTTTAATATTTTTTATTCCTTTTAAAACACATATCATTTTACTTTCCATTTGGTGTAAATATGATAATTTTGTTTGGGGAAGTATGAATTACCACCCCCTAAAAGTGATGTGATTCCTTCAAAAACTACATGGAATGTATTAAGGATGGGTTTAGTGAACTTATATAATATATATGATATAATAATTATATTGTAATATTGATATATATATATACATATATATACATATATGTCATGTACTTTTTCCTTTAATATGACAATAACAAATGGAAACAACATTCATGCGTACGTATGGATTACCTGAATGGACCAAAGGCCTTATTTTATTATTGATTTTTTATAACCTCATTTCAAGGGATGAGGGGGAACCCTTATAAGTCTCTCAGGCTTACAAATTACATTTCCCATAGGCTTTGGAGACATTACATGACACATAGGTCTTATTGAAATCATACAGACTATAACTAATTGAAACCACCCCTCCCCAGAATCTATATCGTGATCATCTCACCACCTTTGCATGGTTGTTTGGATAGCTATATTATGAAGAGATGCACATGCCCAGTATCGATGGATAATTCCATACCCTCTCATTCTTCTCAAATCTATTTATCCATGCTCTGGTGAATGCACCTTACTCTTGAATAATCCTATAGAGTTGGTTCCTTGTAGAATTTTTCTGGGCATCTACATATCAGGTGTCCCTAAGGGTCTTTGAGGTGACCCAAAGCCCTTAAGGTGGCCCAAAGGCCTTAAAGGTAGCCTGAAAGCCTTACTGACCTGATGGCCTGGGTGGCTCAAAGGCCTTAAGGACTCCAAGCCCAAACTGGTGGCCCAAGGTGAATAGTTCTGGTTTCTATAGTACCGAACAATACCTACTATAGTACTACTACAGTACCCACATTGTTCGTTTACAGTGCTGCCACAATGCCTGCTGTAGTAATGCTACAGTAACCTAGAATTATGCCTATGCCTATCTCTAAGAATAGTGTTTTAAATTTTGTACATCTATGTGCTATATATTTTTATAATAAAAATATACTGAATACAAATTATATTTAAATTATGGTTTACATTCAGGAAATAATTATATAATTATATGTACTGAAGATATAACAAATTAAGAGACAAGTAAAAATAAAGGTAGTATTACCTGAAGCGTAACCTTAACCTGAAATTGCTAAAAAGTGAGTATTATGTAGTAATAATCAATCCATATACGGTATTATATATAATAATATTGTTCTTTAAAATATTTATTTTAAATTTATATTTATCATACATGATTTTTGAATGAGTACGATGAGAGTCAATACACAAGGTAAGGGGATTTCATCTCACTCTTTAATTTCATGAGATACATACTTTATTCACCACCCATTTGTTTTATGTGGTGTGTGTACTACCCATGGATGTATTAAATTATTATTATACATGAATTTATGGGTATTTATATATCCATTCTATGATATTTATTTCAGGGGTTTATTGTTTCAAAAGCTTCCAAATCGATAAGACAATTTTGTCTCAGTTTTCCTTCAGGGAGATATATGTTTTATTATGAACCTAAATTATTTTTTGAGGTCTATATACATCCATTTTACATGTTATATCTTGAAAATAATACATTTAATGATATTTTTAGCTTCCTTTAATTTCACTTTCTTACATGGGAGTATGGTTCAAGGTTACCAATTGGTAAGATTTTATTGAAACAATCTCATCACTCATCGAGATTGTCTATGTTTATGCTTCCTTTGATGAAATATTTTGATCCATATATCAAGAAAATGCATGAATTTTATTCTCCTATGGTAATACTTTATTTATTAATGTGTTTGTAAAATTTTCTACTCTTTGGAAGATAATATAGTTAAGAATGTGTTTTAAGAAATCCCAACTTTATCCTATCTTTTGTTAGAAATATGTGTCCCTTAAAAATCATGTTTTCTAAAAGGGGATTATAATAATTTTATAATTTTTTCCTATAATAATTGAAAGAAATTTTTTCCCTTTTTTATTTTTAAATTTTTTTCAAATGAATATTCTTATCTCATTTCGAAAAGGTCACTTTTCTGCCATTTTTACCGTGGAAAATGAATGTTCTTTTTACCTCATATGACATGTACAGATTTACCCACCGTTATTTCTATGAAGATTCCTTTGATTGTTTTAAAGGTTATTTTTTATGAAATTGTTTTTAATGTTATGTTAAAATAAAGGATTTTCAAAAAAAATCAAGATTATTTAATAATATTTCAAGTAAAATGGGTTTCAAAAAATTTTTCAAGCCTTATTTATATGCTTTCAATGCATTTTCAAGGAAATTGTTTTCAAAAAAAATTCGAGCTTCTTCCATGATTTTTCAAGTAATTTTTTTTATAACTTTTTCAATATTTATTAATAAGTTTTAAATGTTATTTTTACTGATTTTGTTTTAATTTTTTAAGGTTATTTTATATGTTTTTAAGGAAAAAAGTTTTTTGAAAGTTTTGAAGCTTATTTTATATGTTTTCAACAAAAAAAAAGGTTTTCAAAATGTTTTCAAGATTATTTTAAATTTTTTCAAGGAAAACATTTTTCAAAATGGTTGAAATCCATCTTTATGTGTTTTGAAATTATTTTCAAAGAAGATGGATGTAAAAAAAGTTTTATGTTTTAAAATACTTTTTTTTAATAAGAAAGGTTATTTTCCTCAAGAAATGTATTCAAAATATTTTTCCATGTTATTTTCTATCTAATATGAAAAACGTTGATGTTAATCAATACAATCTAGGAAATTATCCAAAGGTTCCATTAATATTATTTCTTTAATGATTTATGCTTTGATGGACCAATTCTTATAACACCCGTTTCACTTTCACATGTAATATTTTTCTAAACCTGCTTCTCTTCATGAGTTATGATTCGATGAAATGATTATGAAACCTATCTCTTTTCCATTGGTTATGATGTGTTGTTAATAATACCAATTTAATTTAATGGGTTATTATTTTATTTTAATAAAAACCGTCTCTTTTTTTGGGTCATGATATAAAGAATGGTTTTTTGGCACAAGCATGTATGATTTCATTATGTGATGGGTAGGACCTATATCTCCCACCAATGAACTAGGTAATGATAAATGTTTTACGAGCTCAATGTTTAGATAGGATGGAATCCTAATCCCAGAACAAGAGGGTATATTAGAGGACATCCCATACCCAAAACAATAGGGTACATGGGAGGAAATCTCAATCCTGAAACAAGAGGGTAAATGTGAAGACATCCCAAGACCAAAACAAGAGGGTACACAGGAGGAAATCCAAATGCTGAAACAAGATGGTAAACAAGAGGACATATAAAGACCGAAACAAGAGGGTAAATAGGAGGGAATCCCAAGCCTTAATTAGGTAATTGAGTGATTAACCCAAGCCTAACATGTTACAAACATCTTTGTAGGATGCCTTGACAGAGGGTTGTTATATGGGTATGTGTTTTCTACAATTGCATATTTTATTCCTATGTTATACTGAAAAGACTATATTATTTATTTCCTTCTAAGTCATGTATTATGAACTAATAAACATTATTATGATATCTAATATAAAGGGTATGCTCTCCAATTGTTATGCTCGTGTTCCATACCCTTTTGTTAATTTTATGCTTACACATTTTCTTTATTTACCATTACCGAGCATCTAAGATCACCCCTTTATTATGTTTCTTTTTCCTATATTATGAATAATGGTTTTACATAGAATTACTAAAGGTGGAGTTCATTATGGGAGATGTTGAAGATCTTTCACTAGGATAGAAGGTTTTCCTTCCATGTTTTCTGAGACCATAAAGTATTATGGTCCTCAAGCATGCATTTTTGTAATGTACTAAATATTCATCTAAAATGATGTAATATAAATGTATGTTAATATTGGGTCACTAGACAAAAGAAGATATTAATATATGAAATAATAAAGGTATACAATAACTCCTTACCTAGAACAAAACTGAAAATATCAAGGCTAATAAAAGAGTGTGATATTATAAATGAATAAATGAATGAAACCGCATAGGAAAAACCAAACGTTTGCTATTTGGAAGAGGGATTGAACTTACTATAATATCATTATTTTAGCAATGGGGAAGGATAAAAGAGTTTGAAGTGGTAAAAATGGGCCAAATGAAATTTATGGAATGATTCTAATCAACGTATGAAAGTAATAGATTTTATATGATAGGTTCATAGAAGATAATAGACGTAATGATTAAGTGTTAATAATATAAGTTTATAAAAATATAAAAAATTCTATGAAAAATGTTATTCCATTATATGGGATGAAAGGTTTAAAAATACCCATTTTCAATGTATAAAAAAATCTACATCAAGGAAGTGAAATTTGTGCGCCAATGGATCTAAGGACATTGCTTGACCTACTATATCAACCACAGAATCAAGAAATAAAGCTCTATACCCAACATCTCTGGAAGAAATAAATAATAATGAAGGAAGATACAAGAAGTTAACATGGTATATATAATAATATTCATATGCATGTATCCAAAATTTTGTAAAGACCCCTACCCTAGGAGACCAAATTTAGTGGTTACAGTATTACATTGACATTAGATACAAATTATTTCATCCCAAAAGGTGGAATATTTTAGTAGTCTTGGGAAACTATATATATATATACTTGAAGATATTTTTAATCCATTCCTACATTTTGGATTCCCCAATCATGGAATTGATCCCAATTAAGTCAATGGATTTCGTTTACCCCTCCTCTTCTATTGTTCTCCATTAGGGATGTGAAATTTTTCAACCACTGTCATGACCCGTCCTCGGGGCCCGTGTCGTGACTACCCCAAGCCCACCTTCCATAGGCCACGGGCTGGCGACTAGCACCAAAGACGTAATTCCCGATAACTGGGAAAGAATTTCCTTTATAAAACATAAACACATCCAACCAGAGTACAAGTGGAAGTAATACACTAAGTAAAAAAGTTAGTTCTGAAGGGTAAATGGGCCAGAATACAAATCCAACTGAAAAGTACAGCTACAACCGAATGAAAGTACAACAGAAAAGAAAAACAGCTGGAAGATAGAATCAGCTCTTGGGTCATCCACCTCAGATCCTACCTAAAGGGTAGGAATAGATAGCCTCATCAACGCTCTCTCCCGCCAACCTCCTCCGAGTACCGCCTCGTCGCAAAGTCCACCTATGGGTACTGTTTCGTCGTGAGGTCCACCTACGGGTACCATCCAGTCCTCGTACACTCGGTCTCTATCGGCGCTATCTTTCGTCTGCATCCAACACAATGAGGTGCAGGCATAGCCCATGCAGGGGTGAGTATAACGATACTCAGTAGGGACCCCGAGACCCTCAAGGTCTCAATAAATCCAGTAAGGATATCCACAAAGATGGATCTCGACAGATAACCCTTACATAGGTATAAGCCCATACTTATACATAAGTTATCAAGTAACTCATCTAAATCATGAGGTTACACGAAGGTTACGAAATCAATGGATAACCACTACTTGGGTATATGCCTATACATATACCTAAGTTATCAAGTGACCCATCTCAATCATGAGGTAAACACAAAGGTCACTGACTCAGCTCAAACCAAGATTTTCATTAACGAAACCAAAACTACTGGATAACTCCTCCTCTATCGAGTACAGAAGCCCTGTCACGACTCCGATGTGCTACTCACTAACCTTAGACTGCTGATGTACTCCTCCTGTCGAGTACCGCGGGTCTGCTGCCAAATATCAGGCACTCCATCCACTGAGGGTCTGCCGCCAAATACCGGGTGCTCCCCCTAATAGCCTACAGAGTTACTCCTCTTGTCGAGTACCGCGGGTCTGCTACCAACTACGAGGCACTCCATCCACCATGGGTCTTCCGCCAAATATCGGGCGCTCCTTCCACTAGGCTAACAGAATCACTACGAGTCGAATCGGTCAAGCAGTTAATAGGTCTACAACTACTAGGTCTCTGCATTCCATACACTCGTCTTTGGGAGGGTCCGCTCCACGAGCTACTGGTCGATAAATCCAAGTGTCACTCAAACTCACGTGGAAATATCTCAAAGGACCGCCTCGTCCTTTGGGTCTCAACGCAACAGACGGTGTGTCGATCGGACACCCGGTCTGTGAGTTATTTGCATTTTCGTTCCCGGGGCCCGGTTGGATTTCGGGTACAATCCCACCCGGTCACACTCAAACTACATCCAAACCTAAAGTGAAGTATTCCAAAAGAACTGTCTCATCATGAGTAATCCAACAAAGTCGATGACACGTCAATCAGACATCTGGAGCTCAAGTTATAAGTGTTTCCGCTCCGAGGGCCCAGTTGGTTTCGAGTTCGAACTAACCCAGCCATACCAAAACTTCGCTAAACCCTTAAGTGTTATATACTGAAACGACCAACACGATCCAAGGAATCCTACACAATGCACGGTGCATCAATCGGAGTTCCACAACTCATGTTTTGGGCGTTTAACATAAGATGGTCCGAATATAGGGGGTCTGGGCCTGGTCCGACCTGGCCCAACACCCCTTGGGTCAGCCCGAACCGGGTCGACCCGACTCGGGTCAGGGTCCGGCCCGACTTGCGTAGCCCAGGCCGGCTGGAAAGGCCCGACCCGGCTTGCACGGCCCAGCCCGGTTGGCAAGGCCCGGCCGGACGCTGGCGGCCCGACGCGGGCGGCCCAACCCGGCGCTGGCAGCCCGGCCCAGCGTGGGCGGCCCGGCCTGGCGCTGGCGGCCCGGCCCGACCGACGTTTTCCGGTCCACATGACCCATGCGGTTGGCCACGTGGGTGGGCGATCGGGGGGGAATCTGGTGGTGCCCGGTGGGGCCCGCCCTAATTGCAGGTCCGAGGGGTTACGCCCCCCAGTTTCTTCCAAACGTCCGACCATAATGGCTGGCCCTTGAGTAACTGCGAGACCCCCTCGATTCCCCCCTCTAGGTGGTGCCATTGGTCGGCACAACCGACCACCCCTTTGAGATCCGCTGCGGCTCTGTTCAACCGGCGCGGTGCAACGACGCCGCGCCCCACCACCGCGGCCCGCCCCGGCCGCAGCCCCTTGTAGCTCCGGTGCGGCCCGACTGTGCCGTGCCCCTCCGCTGTGGCCCGCCTCAGCTGTGGCCCTTTAGCTTCGGCATGGAGTGACGGCTCCACACCCCTCCGCCGCGGCTCGGCAAGGCCACGGTCCGGCTCTACTCCGCGTGGCGTGATGGTGCCGTGCCTTTTCGGTGACCCAACAACCAAGCGTTGACGATCCGCTCGTGATCGGCCCGATGCTGTCCGGTTCTTCGTAGTCCACCTCCATCGCCCATAATCAATAGATGAATGGGGAAGGGTCGGATCGTTTACATGCGGTCCGAGCCCTTCCTCATCAAGATGGTATCAAGCGGCCCAACGAAACTCAAGAATTGAAGAACATTTCCGAACAGTATTAAAACTTTAACATAACAACCCCTACCTCTAGGTTCTCCATTCGTTGATGATATTGTGATAGGGTGGACGTCATCTCATTGACGTCGTCGCAAGTTAAGAGATAAAGGTGACGATGGTCAATGGCGTTCGTCGCTTCCGCAAAGGCCTTCGATTCCAGATCGAGCATTGTACGTTGGAGATCCGCCGGAAGGAGAACCGTTCTTCGTGGAGGGTTAAAGTTCTCTTAATTTTCCATGGATTCTCCACATAATATTTTCCCATCCAAATATTAGAAATGAGATTGTCCCCCATCTTAACAAAATTCCCATCTCAATTCAAATTAATTCAAACTCATTAATTAATTGAATATTTTGCAAAATAATTAAATGAGAGAGATAGGAAGTTGAGAGGCTCCACTCCAATAAATGAGTGAAGTTGTCAAAATATTAAATGCAAGGGAAGATTAAAGGGGTTAAGGGAAGTTATGGGGCGGTAAGGACTTAAGGTCTCATGTGGGACCCACCACACTAAACCCTCCCATGGGAGGTTAGGATGGTGTGGGACCCACCTCTAACTCCCCCTTTGTAGGATAAAAACCACCTTCCTTAAATAAAATCTATACACAACAAATTTTATTTATTTTATTCTAAATTCCTAATTACTAAACCTCAACCCACTCAAAACGCAACTATGGAAAAGGTCCCCTTAATAAATTATCGGTGCTGTGAGTTCATCAGTGCCCTCAGTTTTCAATTCTGAGCACTAGTTCAAAAGATAGAAAAAACCCGCTCGTTCGTTTACTGAACGTACCCAAGCTAAACTTCGGAAATTGATTCCGGGCACACCAGGCCTCGGAATCAGGTGCCGTCAGAAACTGTGGACTCGTAAAATTCCAAAGAAATTAAGAAAAAAATGTGCTTGAAATTTCCAGGTCTTTACATTACTCCCATCTCAAGGATTTACATCCCTGTAAAGCTACAACACAAACTAGGGAAACTAAAGATGGTATTGAGCACGCATATGAGCCTCTCGCTCCCATGTGTTCTCCTGGAGGTTCCTGTGCTTCCAACGAAAGAGCACAAGATGAATTGACCGTCCTCATAGGACCCACTCCTGTTGATCCTCAATATTTATCGAAACCTTGTGAAAGTCACCCCGTCATCGATATCTAGCTCTCTATGTCCTATGATGACGGATAGGTCGTGCACATATCTCCTCAGCTGAGATATGTGGATAACGTCGTGCACCTAGTGCATCTGTGGTTGAAAGGCCAGAAGAATCGTGGAGATAACCTACCGCCCCAACCAAAACTCTATAGACCTTTTCAAGGTGAGACCCGTAAGAAAACATGGCCGCCACCCTAGAACTCCAGTGGTATCGTCTCTTATCAGCATAGGACTTATGTCCGCTCTATGCAGTCTTCATCTGCTCCTAGATGATTTGCACCTTCTCCATCGTAGCCTGAACCATCTCTGGTTTTACACGTACTGACTCCATCACTATCCACAAAGGATATCTTAAATGTGGCCAGCTACTGTCTCGCCACTCCTAACAGTTGAATTCCTGATCTCCTACTAAGAGCATCTGCTACAAAATTTCCCTCCCCAGGAGTATAAACTATTTCGAACTCATAGTCCTGGAGGAATTCAAGACATCACCATTGTCTCAGGTTCATGTCCTTCTAAGAGTAGATACACCTGAGATTATTAAGTTGGAGAGAACCATAAACCATTCACTCAATGAACGATGGGTGAGACTAGCCAATTGTAAGAACTCATCTCCACCCTTCATTGTTTACGTTCTTCAAGAGTTGCTGAGATTTGTCCTCTGCAGAAAAGAGAAATCTAGTCTCATCCCCTGGATGAACAATGTTCTTTTCCTAATATAGTCAATCCTAAAATTAATGGTATTATTTCATGCCATGGATGATGTCGTAATGCCTCGACGCTACTACCAAGAGATCCAACCATTACTCTTGCCTCCAAGGGTCGAGTCACACTGTCGGCAGCAGTGTGTGGTCACTGGGTCTCCTCCAGTAGGTATCTCAAAATTGAGGATCAAGTCAACAGTTTTATACCGGAACCTCTTAGTATCAACCACACAAAAAGGATATGAAAGTAAACATCACCAAGATAAGTGTCTTTTATTACTGTAGTTCATAGTACAAAGATACAAAGAAAACACAACAACGACAACATGGAGACTAAAAAGACCAAGAAAAAAGGCCTCGATGCCTAGTCCCACTCCCGTCCACCTTCTTCCAGAGCTCCGTAGTCATATGCTTCAGCTACCGGAAGCTGTGTTTTCCCATGTCCACCTGGTGTTGGTGGTGGAAACACCTCGAATGGTCGTCCACCACTAGTTTCATAGCCATCTCCTCCGCCACGGTCGCCTGCTCCTTGTGTTCCACCTTGATCGAACCTCTACCTCTTCTTGGGAGGTCCTTCATATATCTACTGATCGTCTATACAGTGGGTCGGACAGTCACGTGCCATGTGACCAAGCCCACCACAGGAGTAACACTGCCCGCTCCTGGAACGACTGGCTCTGACTCCACTCCGGTTACCCCGCACAACTGAACCTGAGTCGTGCAGTCGGCTACCGGTGGGTCTAGTCCTCTTGGACCCCTGTTCCATCTGTCTACTACCAGCTGTAGAAGACTCCGCTGCAAGTCGACTAGTGGTGGGTCCCGCTATAGGAGTCTGTTCAGCAAGGAAACTCTCCACTAAGAGGGCTCGCTCCAACACCCCTGCCTGAGTCAGGATGCTGAGAGAAATTGTCGAAGCTCTGATATTGTGCCTCATTCCCTACTCAAAGGTCTGGGCCCTGAAGAACAGGTCTCGTACCATATCTGTAGAGTAGCGTGAGAGGTCTGTGAACCTTGCTTAGTACTGAGCTACACTCATGTTGCCCTGCTGCAGATGAAGTAGCTCCTGTATCCGCGCCGCTCGAAGGGTGGCTAGTACAAACTCTGCCTGGAACAGGCTCTCGAAGTCTGCCCATAGAAGTGATGTCTCGTTATGCATATGGTGAATCAGGCTCCACCATCTACCTACTACTTCCTGAATGAGGCTAGCAGCAAGGATCACCATGAAGTCTGCTGGTGTACCGACAAGCCTAAAGACTCTCACCACAGCCTCCAGCCAATCCTCAACCGCCTGTCGGTCTGTCTCTCCCCAGAACCTGGGTGGCCTCTGGCATTGGAACTTGTGCAGCGCGCTCAAGCAGTGTGCATCGCCTGCTGCTGGGGCTAGTGGCATCGGTGTCCAAACGGATGGTAGTACCGCTGGTGCCTCAACTGAAAGAGGGTCCTATATTGAGGCCTCATCACTCGGCAGGCTGTCAGTACGTACATCCCTCAGGGCTCTAGCTGGTTGTCCATGGGGAGGCATCCTGAAAGAAAAGATGCATCACGATCAAAAGACTATACTTGTTGAGCTGACCTGGTTTGAGCTGATTTAATGAAAACTTTTGAAAACACAAATGCAATCAGTGTTTTCATGCACTGTGTCAGAAATCAGAAGTCAAGGTCCTGGTGTATGGATACGTCGGCTGCCTGCACCAACACTGGACTCCCGGAACTGAAAACCACACTTAGTACCCTTAACACTATTGCTTCATAGAAAGAAAATATCAGAGTCCTATGTTCTGCGGTAGAACCAACTCCTCTGATACCAATTTGTCACAACCCATCCTCGGAGCCCGTACTGTGACTACCCCAAGCCCACCTTCCATAGACCAGTGGCTGGAGACTAGCACCAAAGGCGTAAATCCCGATAACTAGGAAGGAATTGCCTTTAAAAAACATAAACACATCCAAACATAGTACAAGATTAAGTTATACACTAAGTACAAAAGAAAGTACTGAAGGGTAAATGGGCTAGAATACAAACCCAACTGAAAATTATAGCTACAACTGAATGAAAGTACAACATAAAAGACAAACAGCTAGAAGATAGAAGCAGCTCTTGGGTCGTCCACCTCAGATCCTACCTAAAGGGTAGGTACAGATAGCCTCTTCAACGCTCTCGCTCGCCAACCTCCTCTGAGTACCATCTCGTCATGGAGTCCACCTCCCAGTACTGTCTCGTCGTGAGGTCCACCTCCGGGTACCATCCAGTCCTCGTACACTCGGTCTCTGTCAGCGCTATCTGTCATCTGCATCCAACACAATGAGGTGCAGGTATAGCCCGTGCAGAGGTGAGTATAATGATACTCAGTTGGAACCCCGAGACCCTCAAGGTCTCACTAAATCCAACCAGGATATCCACAAAGAAGGGTCACAATAGAAAACACTTACTTAGATATAAGCCCATAATTATACCTAAGTAATCAAGTAACCCATCTCAATCATGAGGTAACACAAAGGTTATAAAATCAATGGATAACCACTACTTAGGTATATTCCCATACATATACCAAAGTTATCAAGTGACCCATCTCAATCATGAGGTAAACACAAAGGTCATTGACTCACCTCAAACCAGGATTTTCATTAACGAAACAACAACTACTGGAGAACTCCTACTCTATTGAGTACATTATCTGTGTCATGACTTTGAGGCACTACTCACAAACCTTAGACTGCTGAGGTACTCCTCCTGTCGTGTACCGCGGGTCTGCTGCCAAATATCGGGCGCTCCGTCCGCTGTGGGTATGCTGCCAAATACTGGGCGCTCCCCCTAATAGCCTACAGAGGTACTCCTCCTGTCGAGTAACGCGGGTCTGTTTCCAACTACCAGGCGCTCTGTCTGTTGTGGGTCTGCTGCCAAATACTGGGTGCTCCGTCCACTGGTCTAACCGAATCACTACGAGTTGAATCGGTCAAGCAGTCAATAGGTATATAGCTACTAGGTCTCCACACTCTGTACACTCAACTCTAGGAGGGTATGATCCATGATCTACTGGTCGATACATCCATGTTTCATGAAAACTCATGTGGAAATATCACAAAGGACCACCTCATCCTAGGGGTCTCAATGCAACAGACGACGTGTCGATCGGACGCCCGATCTGTGAGTTATTAACATTTCCATTCCAAGGGCCTGGTTGGATTTTGAGTACAATCCAAATTGGTCACACTCCAAATGCATCCAAAACTCAAGTGAATTATGCCAAAATAACCATCTCATCAAGATTAATCCAACAAAGTCGACGGCACGTCAATCAGACGTCTGTAACTTAAGTTATAAGTGTTTCCGCTCCGAGGGCCCGGTTGGTTTCGAGTTCATACCAACCTGGAGATACCAAAACATCACCAAAACCATGAGTGTAATATAATTAAACAACCATCTCGATCCAAGGAATCCTACTCAACTGACAGTGCATCGATTGGAGGTCCACAACTCAAGTTATAGGCGTTTAACTGAAGACAGTATGAATATCGGGGGTCTGGGCCCGGTCCGACCCGACCCAACACCCCATGGGTCGGCCCATACCGGGTCGACCCGACTTGGGTCCTGGTCAATCCCGGTAGGGCACGGCTCAGCCCGGCGCTGGCGGCCCGGCCTGGCCAACGTGGTCTGGTCCACATGACGCACACGGTTGGCCGCGTGGGTGGGCGACCAGGGGGGAAGCCGGCGGTGCCCAGTGGGGCCCACCCTCGCCGCAGGTCCGGGGGGTTACACCCCCCGATTTCTTCAAAATGGCCAGACATAATGGCTGGCCCTTGAGTAACCGTGTAACCCCCTTAGGTCCCACCACTAGGTGGTGCTGGCGGCCGGCACAGCCAGCCGTCCCTTTGAGATCGGTCACGGCCTTAGGGCGCGACTCTGTTCGACCGACGCGGCGCGACGATGCCGCACCCCTCCACCGCGGCCCGCCCCGACCGCGGTCATGTAGCTTCGGCATGGCATGAAGGCACTGCGCACCTCCGCCGTCGCTTGGCAAGGCCGCCGTCCAGCTCTAATCCGCGCGGCACGACAGTGTCGCGCCTTTGCGGTGACCCGACAACCAAGCGTTGACGATCCGCTCGTGATCACCCAGACACTGACCTGTTCTTCGCAGTCCACCTCCATAATCCATAATCAACAGAAGAATGGGTAAGGGTCATAGCCCTTCCTCGTCAAGATGGTATCAAGCGGCCCAACGAAACTCAAGAATTGAAGAACATTTCTGAACGGTATTAAAACTTGAATATAACAACCCCTACCTCAAGGATCGCCTTTTGTTGAAGATATCGTGAGAGGGTGGACATCGGCTCGTTGACGTCATCGCAAGGTATGAGATTAAGGTGATGATGGTCGTTGGTGTTCGTCGCTTCAGCAAAGTCCTTCGATTCCGGCTTGAGCATCGTACGTTGGAGATCCGCCGGAAGGAGAACTGTTCTTCGTGGATGGTGAAAGCTCTCTTAATTCTCCAGGGATTCTCCACATAATATTTGCCCAGCCAAATATTAGATATGAGATTTTCCCCCATCTTAACAGACTTCCCATCTCAATTCAAATGAATTCAAACTCATTAATTAATTGAATTGTTCGCAAAATAATTAAATGAGAGAGATAGGAAGTTGAGAGGCTCCACTCCAATAAATGAGTGGAGTTGTCAAAATATTAAATGCAAGGGAAGATTAAAGGGGTTAAGGGAAGTTATGGGGAGGTGAGGAGTTAGGGTCTCTTGTGGGCCCCACCACACTAAACCCTCTTATTAGAGGTTAGGTGGGTGTGGGACCCACCTCTAACTACCCCTTTATAGGATAAAAACCACCTTCCTTAAATAAAATCAGTACACAACAAATTTCATTTATTTTATTCTAAATTCCCAATTATTAAACCTCAACCCACTGAAAACGCAACTACGGAAAAGGTCCCCTTAAGCAATTACCGGTGCTATGAGTTCATCGGTGCCCTCAGTTTTCAATTCCGAGCACTGGTTCAAAAGATAGAAAAAACCCACTCGTTCGTTTACTAAACATACCCAAGATAAACATCAAAAATTGATTCCGGGCACACCGAGCCTCGGAATCAGGTGCCGTTAGAAACTACAGACTCATAAAATTCCAAAGAAATTAAGAAAAAAAGTTCCTTGAAATTTTCGGGTCTTTACAAACACTTTTGTTTTTGATCTTGACATGGTTTGACTTAGGTTCTTATTATGATCTTCATCACCTTCTTCATTATTGGAATTACCCTTTTGAAGTTTTGTGTTAATAACTGGTTAAAGGAAGGGGGACTAAACTTAACCCTATGGTCTTTTTAATTGTAAAGTATATGAAATAATATGATTGCTTCAATGTAATAAACAATCTTATTAATTTATTCATTGATAAATAGTAAATATAATGGACTAAAATATTTTTTGTGTCCCTCTGAATTTAGTTTTTTATGCAAATAGACTTATGGCTACCCATCGGGTGAAAAAATAGGAATAATGAGTACTTATCTAATGGTTTAATGTTTGTTTATATTGACTAGAGACCTTGGTGATTGATTGATATAGAATCAATAGGTAATGAATCATTTTCTTATTAATATTAATGTAGATAATTTTATATATAATGAATGTATAATTTAATTAAAATAATAATTTTCACAATTAATCATTGAGGACTGTGATGTGATATTGCGATATCCTTACTATTATGACCCCTTGAGTGATTCATGATGAAATTATTATATATAAGTATATGACCAGTGATTCATGCTGACAAGATTATATGGAGGCCTATTCATAGTGATTCATGCTCAAAAGTTTATATAGTGGACCATTCCTAGTGAATTTTATTAAAATTATTATATACCGGGATATGATATGGAACATGATAAAAGGCATATATAATAGGATATTCCTTGTGATTCATGTTGAAATTCTTATATAACATGATATTCCCTAATGCGTGCTAAAATTCTTATATAGTTGGCTACGCCTAGTGACACATGTTGAAATGCTTCTTTATCGGATTGGGATTTGATTTGTGTGATTCTTCTGTGGATATATGGTTATGGTTGGAATGGTTGTGATACTTTCTTAGAGACAAACCAGTATGGTGCAAAAGTAGGTTATTTGGATATAAGGTTATGGTTGGAATGGTTTTGATATATGATTTGAGACATTCTAACATGGTGTTGAATTAGGCTGATTGATGTGTTGTATTAATTGATAAATCAATACACCGGTTTATTATCTTATTACATACACTTATTATCAAACTACCTTTTTTAGACACGGTGGTGTAGAACTACTAGGTTTGATTGAAACCTTAATTTGGCTACCATTTGTAACCTAATCATATTACGTGGATGTAGGATTGGACAAGGGTAAGAGACCTTATTGTTGATTGTTTATTTGTTGGATGGGATGGAGTTTGGATATGGGACTTGCATGGGGTTCAGGACCAGGGTCTTTTGAGTTTTATTTTTCATATAATAGTATTTTATTATGTATTACTTCTAGCATTACATTTATTTATATTCCAACCTATCATTACATTATTCCATTTTTATTATCAAATTATTTAGTTGGCTTTTATTGTTTTGTTTATTTTTTTTATTGAATTGTTTTTTCTATTTTCTTTACTCTAATAATTATTTATATTGTTTTTTTATGCTATATTATGACAGTGAACTAGATGGTATTGTCTCTCCATTATACTTATCACACCCCACCAACTAGTAGATATAATATGGAATATGGGAAGGCATTTTTGAGGTCCCATAACTGACCCTTTTTTTCCACAAGAGAGAGTTTTGGATCGGGGTTCGTTACAAAGTGGTATCAATGGAGGGTTTCTTTATTTACTATTTCAGAAAGGTATCAAGGACACTTAAATTTTTTAGGACATGGTATTGATCTTTTTCATGGGAGTATCTAACCCATGTACAGGGGAAAACTGATTGCCCAATGATGGGGTTGTTGTTTATAATATTTGCTTTTTACAATTGGTGTTATTTCACCTTTGGTGACTCATATGTTGTATGAGTTAATTGTTTCCTGATGTTGTTGGTTCTTGAGATTTATACTCATGGCCTGGTATTCCATGAGATGAGTAGGCATGTATCATGATAGAACATAGGGATATATATTAACATGCATTTTTCATAATATGGATATATTTATTGCATGTGTTATATACTATCCTATATGAACTGTGATATGAGGTACTTGTTATATCTGATAAATAAAATGGAATGAACTAATATTTCATGCTAAAACACTTTTAATCCATGTTTAGATATACCAATAGTATTGGTTCTCTATTATTATTACTTTTTTAGGTTGACATTGTCTGTTATAATAAATGTTCTAAGGGGTGTGTTTTTCGTAGAGAAAATACCTCCTAGACTTCTTTGAGTTGAGTGTTAAGAGAGTAGTAATCAACACGCTACTAAAATAGATGAACCAAATATTCCTATAGATAATATGTATCATATGTATGTTCATCATTGTGACAACATCATGAGGTTCATGTGATCCATGTAAAAGGATATTGTTAATGTTGTGCCTTTACTGTCATAGTTGATGAGAGAGTTCTAGTTACAACATACCCTAACTTTCATTGGGGAGGGAGGACCCCAGGTAGGTGAGTTCTAGATTGAGTCATTCCAGATTATATATAAGCACCTTGATACTCCAAAATATAGTATGGGGAAGATTTCAATTTATATTCTTTATACACTAGCAAAGGGTTGGTGGGATATTTTGGAGCATACTTGGCAATAGTAGGAGTTATCTTAGAAGTTATTTGGGGAAACTTTCTTGAGCCACTTCTATCCAGATACATTTAGGAATGATAATTCTAATGATTTCATCTATTTTACACTAGAGGGAATTTTAGTGATGGAATACATTGAATGTTTCACCAACCAGCAGTGGTTTGTGCCATTTTTCTAGCTAAAGAGATCTCTAGGGTGAGGTATTTTAGGATGGTCTTCGCTATGAGATGGGGTTTGATGTGAAAATTTTTTATTTGATGAGAATTTTAGATTTGAATAATTAGGAGCTCATCATGGAATGGAATCTGATAGAGGCCCTGATAAACAACCAGGATTTTTCATAAGGGTGAACTGATAGCTCTTCTTCCAGTAGAAAATGTGTCGCTGTGATTTTTTTTCCTAGGAAATAGAGGACAGAGTAGTCAGCGATGTCGGTAGGCTCCTCCAGATTATATTTTGTTATAGTTCTACATATGTGGAAATATAGACCACAATAAACCTTAGTATATAAAACCATCTGTGTATTTCAATTCATGTGGAAGGATGTGGCAACTACATTGGTTTTATAGGGGGTGCTATAGTAGAACAGTTGTAGGGGATCTTGAAAGGTACTAGAGTCTGGGAAGGAATTAACTACTCCATAGAAGATACGTAGATGGATTTACACTAGAAATTATCATCGATTTAGGGGAAGTGGTACCCTACTTTATGAATGGAAGTACCAATAAAGGGGAATAACATAAGGGAGTCAGACTAGAGACTAAGGAAGATGGAATTGTTAACTTCACACAATGAAAAACTACTCCAGCTCTTATTGATGCATGATCATCTATTATAAGAGGTATGATTCTTGTATCATCTACCCTATCATGCATATTTTTTATATAGGATCATCACATTCCTTTTTATCTTCTCTTTTTTCAAATGGTTTGTGCTTTGATGTGGAAAGATCATACGGTTTTTTAACCATCGATACACCATTATGAGTGTGATCGAAGAATATCAAATTTTGCAAGGCATTTTCTCTAGAGATTGGTGGTTACCATTTCATTTGGGAACCATTTGTTCTAGAAATGGTAGGTTTCATTTTTGATTCTTGGTATGGATTGGATATTTCTATACCAAGATCATATTGATTATTACCAGATGAGAGTTACCTTTCTATATATAGAAGTAGGAAACTATTCTCATCTAGGTGGGTGGGATCTTTAGGCTTGTTATGCAGGACCAATTCAGTGTTTATTGGATTGTATCACGACTCAGATAGCCTATATTTTTCAAGATGATGGTAGAATAAATCATGGTTATTTTCCTCTAATGGTTACCTTTTTGAGGTTGTCTTTC
Source organism: Viscum album (assembly GCA_963277665.1). NCBI lineage: Eukaryota > Viridiplantae > Streptophyta > Magnoliopsida > Santalales > Viscaceae > Viscum > Viscum album. The sequence goes on from OY728120.1 coordinate 1,250,632,673, forward strand.
GTGATGAGTTCAACAACTTTCCATCCAATCGAGAGATCGAGTTCATGATCTATTTGGTGCTGAGAGAAGAACTTGTTTCCTCCCCACCTTATAGACTATAACCAATAGAGAATTATGAGTTGAAAGTTTAGTAGGATGATATGGAAACTAAGGGTTTCATGCATCCTAGCATGTCTCCAGGGGGCTCTCTATTTCTTTTCTCAAATAAGTCTTATGGTTCTTTGCAATAATGTGTGAATTATCAGAGATTGAACCAGATGATGGTTAGTAAATGATATTTTTGATCAATTTAGTTGTGTTAAAATCTTCTAAAATATTGATTTTATATCTAGTTACCACCAATTGAGTGTGAGACCATCATACATACTTAAAAAAATTTAGGATTAGGTATAGATTGTATGAGTTCATAGAGATTCTATTTTTTTGAAGAATGAATTGACGATATTCATGGACTTGATGAATAAAATATTTTATCCTTTCTTGGATTATTTGATAGTTATTTTTTCAATTAAATCTTAGTGGACTCCCAATCTATATATGATCATTCCAAACATCTTGAATTCATCCTGAGTACATTGAGTGAGCATCAAATTTATGATAAGATATCAAAATGTAGATTCATTATTGATACGGTGAACTTATTGGGTCATGTTATCATTTATGTTGGAGTTTTAGTAGACCCAGATATGGTTTCAAACATTATATCATAGGATCTACCCGACAATGTCAACGAGATTAAAAACTTCTTGGGATTAACAGGTTATTATCAGTGCTTTATCCAGGGATTCTCCCATCTAAAAGCATCGATGTCAGGGATGAACAAAAAAGGGGTGAGTTTTGTTTGGTCAATGTTTGTGAGAAATTTTTTTAGGAGATGAAAGGAAGATTTACCTCAAAACCTATCCACAATTTACCTGTGGCTGGTAAATAATATACCATGTACTGTGATGCCTTTATAGTTGGACTAAGAGAATTTATAATGTAGGTGGATTGAATGGTTTATTATAGTACCAAAAAACTAAGAATAAACAATAGTAATTACCTTAATCATGATATAGAGTTAGTAATAGTGGTACATGACATGAGATGATGGAGGAATTCTATCATGGGTGAGAGGTTTGTGGAATATACGAACCACAATATCCTTAGGTACATATTTTATCAACAGGACATAAACCTTCATAAGAAGAGTTATGATGAGTATCTGCAATATTTTTAATAAATTTATGATTTTACACCAGGATAGGGAAACATTTTTTTGTAACATTGATCTAGAATACATAGATAGAGGCAGTGTGGTAGTCTTACGATGAGTGGTGGGCGATGGAACTCTTTGCAGACATACATCTTGATGTTTTATGCATTTTAGGGATGAGTATCTCTCGCATAAAAATATATTATACCCATACTTTTGGTACTGAGTAAAAAATATCTATTATCTGATTTTTAGGGATTAATTCTAAGAGACATGCTATATGTTTTGGAGACACCATTAATTTGGTCTTTTGATTGTGGAAATTTTCCCATTTTTCATGGCTGAGTATGGGTTCCTAATCGCTTGCACGAGGAGATTATGATATAGTTTCATTCATCTATATTTGACATACATCCTGGATTGAAAAATATGTATCTTGATCACTAACGACAATACTAGTGGTCAAGAATGAAGGTGGTAGATGGTTTTTTAGAGATATGTTTCACTTATCAGCAGGTGAAATCGAAGCATCAAAGGCCAGCCAAGATTTTGTAGCCTTTCCTATAACTGAGTGTAAATGGGATTATTTAACAACATATTTTGTTACATTGTTACCCAATAAAACGAATAATAATGTTGTAATATGGGTGATTATAGATTAACTAATGAAGGTAGCCCACTTTTTTTCTATCATAGAGACCTTAACAGTTGATAATCTGGGTAGTCTTTATATGCACGGGGTAGTTTGTTTGAATGGTGTTATGAGGTGTATCATTTCTGATAGAGATCCTTATTTTACATTGTGGTTTTGTAGGGTCTTCATAATTATATTGGATTGTAGGTTCTTTTAAGAAAAACCTATCCTCCTCATAATGATGTTCAAACTAAGCTGACTATTTAGGTTTTGGAGGATATGTTATGATCCTATGTTTTCAATTTAGATGGTTCATGGGAGTATCATATATAACATGTAGAGTTTTCATATAATAACAAATTATATACATCAATCCTGATGGCAACTTTCAAGGAATTGTATGGAAGTCCATTCTTTTTTCCTCTTTGTTGGTTAGAGGAAGGTGAGTTAACACTTTTTGTGACTAGTCTCACGAAGGAGACACCATAAGAAGTTTAGTTGATTAGGGATCAGTTGGTGACTATGAATAGTAGGTATAAATCCTATTATGACCATCGAAGATGACCTCTAGAGTTATATTATGGTCATCATGTTTTCCTTTGGATGTTTTCTAGGTTGTGACAATGTCTTATCAAGAAACAGGTAATGTTAGTACCTAGTTTTGTTAGGCTATTTGAGATAGTGGATAGGGTCAGTCCAGTGGTGTACTGATTATCCATTCAATCGCACTAAAATTACATGCATGATGTGATTCACATGTCCGAACAACAGATATATTATCCTAGACCTTCTCAGGTGGTGGATGATGAATACATAGAGATTTGTGTTATTTCCTCCATTCAGGGGAATTTGATATGGAATATAGACTATAGTAAGAAGTATCTCTATGGTATTTAGATTCATTTGGGTTGAATGTAGGGGCATCATGGACGTCTTCAGGAGGAGACCTGGGTGATGGAGTTTGATATGCAAGAAAAGTGTCAAGAAAGCTCTTCCAAGACTCCACATTGATTCTTGGAGTAGCTCTAGGATGAGATATTATATGGTGGAGAGGTTGTCAGATCCCATTTTTTTCTAGGTACTCACCACTTTGGGTTTTTTAGTTAAAAGTATGTCATTGGTTTTTTCCTTTGTCTTTAATCCTTGGGGGTTGTGTCTTGTTTGGATATGAAGAGCATTTTTTGGGGGAAATGACCTAATGTTCTTGGATGTATGATTTTTTGAATTAATGGAGTCTGGATATAAACATTTTATATGATTTTATGAGGGTTTTACTTGCTTTGGAAATATTTGGTGGTGGTTTAGTTTTTTTTAAAATTGGACTAAAAACTATTTTCATAGTGTTTACATTCCATGTACATGTTACACGACATGTAACATACAACAAAAACATGTTGTGAACCAATATTGGGTGTTAAGTGGTTACAAATCATGTAACACATTCACCTTGTGTAAAATTAGAGTGGTTTAAATATTAACCTAAGGTGATGGGTTTATCGATGTAACTCTTAAGTGAGAAATACACTATGAGGAAGGAGAATACATACTATGTATTTATTGGGAGTAGCAGATTTAAGGCTTCTATGTGGATTTAATTTTCATTGTTATTCTAGGAATCCATCCTACCCTCAACCTAGGATGAATTACAATAGATTTTGGATTCTTTTCCTCCATTCTGGACACCCTATTTGTGTGATCTATCCCTAGTAAGTCATTGACTTTGGTTTTCCCCTCCTCTTCCATTATGTTCCATTAGGGAGGTGTAACCATTGAGATACTTTTAGTTATGATATTGACCTATGTTTATTTAGGTTCTTCTTGTGATCTTCAACACCTTATTCTTTGTTGGTGTTACCATTTTGAATTGTTGTGTTAATTTTCAATTAAATATATGGGGTCTAAAGTAAACCCTATGGTATGATTAATTGTGAAGTACATAAAATATTGTGATTATGCCAATGTAATTCATTATCTAATTAACTATTTCATTGATAAATGGTAAAAATCGTGGATTTTAATATTTTTTGGATATCTTTGGATTCAATTGTTGATGTGACCAAATATATGGCTACCCATAGGGTAAGCGGGCCTCGAATTGTTAGAAAATGGATAATGGATTAAAGTGTGTTTAACTTGATAGGATACCTTTGGTGATTTATTGATATAAAACCCCTAGGAAATAGCTTATTTTATTATTGATATGACTTTTTATCATTTGATATATAAATGAAAGTGTAATTGAAATAAAAATGGTAATTTTAATAAATAACCATTGAGGATTATGATTTGATATTATGATATCCTTACCATTATGAATCGTTTATTGATTCATGCTGAAATTCTTATATATAGGGATACACTGAGTGATTCATGATGAAATTATTATATAGTGGTCTATGACTAGTGATTCATTCTCAACTGATTATATAGTGGGATATGCATGATGATTCATTTTGACATGCTTATCTAACGAGCTATGCCTGGACACATGCTGAAATTCCCTTATGGTGGCCTATGTCAAGTCATTTGTGCTGAAATTATTATATATTAGTTTATTCCTTAACACATAATGAAGTGATGATATAGAAAGTTAAGCCCAATGGCACATGTTGAAATTCTTATATAGTAGGTTTGGCCCAGAATTGTGTATGTTTTCCATGGATATATGATTTGGCCCAAAATTGTGTAATTTTTCACTGAAATTCACTTATAGTGGGATATTTCAAGTCATTTTCTTGTTTTACTCACAAGAAACTCAGGACACCATTTGGTACCTTAGCATATTACATGGATATAAGATTAAACATGGGCAAGGAACCTTGTGGTTGATTTTTTATGTTTTGGATGGGATGTAGTTTGGATATGGGACTGACATGGGGCTCTGGATCGGGGAATTTTGAGTCTTTATTTAATTCTACCAGTCTTTTATTCTATATTACTTCAACCTGAAATTTATTTACATTCCAACCTAACATTACATATTCTCTTATTATTGTTGTATTACTCACTTGACTTTTACTACATGGTTTATCATCTATTTTTAATTTTTTATACTATTTCCTTTACTATGATATTTATTTATATTTTTTATTTACACTATATTGTAACTCCAAACAACAGGGTATAGTATCCCCACTATACTTATCATATATCCACTACTATTTAGTAGCCTCTATCTTATGGGGAGGCGAACTTGAGGTCTTTTAACAAACCCTTTTTGTCTATGTGAGAGAGTGCCGGATCGAGGGATGTTATAGTGACCAATTTGATACTCTTCACTATATAATTATCGACATATTATATCCACTATACCATAACCCTATATCTTGATTATACACCATATCCATCACTAAATGAAATAAATGGATGTCAGGAACCTTCCCATCCCAATCACCAACACAAAACACCATGCCACCCATTCCTGGATCATCGAGAATCTATTCCTCCACTGAGAAATGGTGTAATACTCACCATATGTCTTCCCATACACATCTCATTAAACATTAACCCAAATAGGTCCCATCACCACACACATGTCACTCCTTCCAATCCATGATCACTCACCTATCAACCTAGACACCATAAATTCTCAATGTAACCATCAATTTTAGGGTTATCATCTCTCATACTTGTCTAACACAATAGGCTACCATTACCAAAAGTATTTCACTAACCAGATCAGTTCTAATACCATACATGGTCTCTCACCGATCCTCAATCCAAATGGTCATTGCACATAAACAGAACACACATACCCTCACCCAATAAGGATTTCCCTAAAAATATACACCAATACTTAATCTCCGATTTTAATGTAGATTGATCCACTAAGAACTTACTCTTAGGATCTTACCTATGTTACAACTCAATATCAACAAAACCCAATGGTTGAATACTCCCATAAAACCTAATCCAACACCATGAATTATGATCCCATGAGTTATGTCTCATTAAACTTAGGATCACATGCTTAAATCATTGGCCATTCCTCTCTCTCATATTGATCTCATCTTATCAAATAGTTCATATATTCTTCCCTTATGATGTCCCTACGACATCTCACTCATTCCATGTCTAACCATAAAACTACCCACTACATGAGAATCATTCCAAAACCACGAGTGACCTCCCAGGATCCCACAATTACCTTAAAATAACTTCTAGTACCAAAAGGACAAGGAATCTATCTTATGTTATCATGTTTCCCAAAAACTATACTAAAAGAACCTCACACTCTCTATAAAAAAACTACAAGGTATTTACACACCTTTATCAACAACCCCTGAGAGTTTTTTATTGAAATATGCATTATGGTATCACCATGTGATGACCTTTATTAGGTGAATAAAATATTCTATGTTCGGTTAAGTAGAATTCCACCATGAAACTATATGAGAAAAACATTATTTAGGTAGTTTTTGAAAAATTAAGTAACCAAAATTGCCTATTTGGATCACCTCTCAAGCATACCCCACATTCATCAGATCACCATTGTAGTTTCAAATTATTACACTAACCAACTAAGGGTCACTACACATTACTTGTACAAAGGTACTATATAGCCTAGACCAAAGAATCACTCACCAAAGAATCCACATGATCTGTTATCAGAGTAAAAGTACTGTGGTACAGTTTCAATGGGATAAGAGACACAACCCAAAATATAGTCATTGGTAAACATATCATGTTGAAAAAAATTCTCAATCATAATAGTGAAAAGACCAGACAACAATATTGTATCCCTGGTAACTAGGACCTCCCATTGACAAGGTGTCCATGACTCACATGTCCATGGTCCATCATAGGCTCTAACAAATCCACATTACATTTAAACCATATCCATAAATATAAATACATAACAAATGGATTTGATATTATTTTTTAACACCCTGGCATGTGGGCCACTTTACACTACCACATCCTGGTAGGATATGTGACCTCAGGAACACCATAACATGAACTAGAGGCTGCTGACTAGAGATGAGACCTAATTCATTCAACGGGGAGACTATGACCTTGAACCAATGTTAAATACACAATATAAATAATCAAAAAATATCCATTATAATGAGTATTGGAATGGTAATAATCAATAAAACACAATGTTATAATAAATATAATGTGAAAGAATATAATTACACAACATAAATATCAAACTAGTCACCCTATAGACAAGACATAACTATTTAATAAACCAAAACCAAAATAAACTAGGGACATATTACCATCCCTGTGAAGCTATACATGCCAAGTCTCTAGAAACCATTGACCTACTCCAACTAGATCCATTTCACGTCTTATGAAATGAAATATAAGACATAAATAAGGAATGTACATGCCCATGAGTGCCTGTAATGGGTGAGAGAAATACATCTCAATATGGTCTCAATAATAACCCCTAATATACAGTGTTATTTTCTCATGTATACACTAATAAAGGAAATATAAAAACTTATATTCAAATCGAGTGGTTTTGTGCTAACCAGAAAACCTCTTGTTCATCCATATGATATTCATTGACCAATATCCTTCTATCTATTGATAGTTTTTATGAACATTCTCTATCTGGTACTTTTAAATTTGAACATTCACCATCTATCAATGGTATGTTTGATTAAAATTTTTCTATTACCCTAACTATTAGAGTTCCATCCTCTGATGTTTCTCCTAAACTATTTGGACTGAAGGTTTATTCGGTAACTTTGGTATGATAGTGTAAAATTTAATAGTTGATCTATTATAAACATTATTCCCATCAATATTCTGATATTTCCATAGAAGTCATTTATTAAAAACAACATCTTAGATCTAGATGACTTTTTTCTATTCATCATCCCTAGGAAATAACCAAACTTGTCATCCCAAAATCAGAAAGGAAAAAAACATTGTATTTTTCCTCTAACTTATCTCAATCATTGGAGTAAATATGAAAATATGTGATACTTCTACATATCTTTGTATAGTTGACCTTTGGTCTCTTACTTAACCAATTTTCCTCAAGAACTTCTTGTCCCATAGCTAAATCTAGACTCCTAAGTGAAGCCTCATACTATGATTTTTATATGTCAGTGTCCAATTCATTCTTTCAGCTATTCCATTTTTGTGTGGAGTCTCTAGAATAAATTTAATGTGCCTTATGAACATTATTTTTATATAATTTAATAACGTTCTATCTAGTGTATTCCCTACCATTATATATCTAGAGAAAATTTAGATTTCTTTCACACTATTTATCATCCATATATTTCCCCTAAATAAATGCAAAAATTGAATGATATTTATTCTATACAAATTTAAACAAATCCTTGAGATTACAATTATCAAAGAAGGTCACAATGTATAATTATCTTCTAAATAAGAAAATAGTGTTTAGACCCCCAATATCAAAATAAAGAATTTCACACTTTTGACTTCATGGGTTTCTCCCATCGAAGTTCAAGGAAACTCTCTTTTGTTTTTCGAACATAAAACTCTTCAGTCCTCTAAGGTCACTTCAGTCGATTTGAATTATTCTCTTCACTTATATAACATTAATAGTATTCTCACTATAGTGACCGAATCTATAGTTCCACTTTAATGGACAACCCGATGAAGTTATTATTAAATCTACAACTTTATCACTTCATCATATAAGATACAAGCTACCATTTTTTACTCCCCACGAAATCACCATAGAACCTTTATTGATATTCCAAACTCCATTCTATAAATTATTTTTGATGCATACATCATCTTGTTTTCTAACTTCTTTGAGGTGTTTCTAGAGACATGAAATGTTTCTAACATCTTACATTTTCAATATAATTTGTCTTTTCATACAAATATTCACATCACCTTTCCCAAAAATATCTAGAGATTCATCATTTGAGGGATGTACTCATTCCAAAAATCATAGTACATAATCAACTATGCATCCTTTTTTATCCATTGATTGAAAATATTCCCCTAACTCAATAACCCATTACTCTTCTAGAATGATACTAATCGGTATCAAGTTGGACCCCCTATCTATAGTAATAAAAAATTTAATTCTTTTGGAAGTGGAAGAATCTATATAATTACTAAAATATTTCTAAATATGTCTCATATTTCCCATAAACCCAATATTTAAGAACCAAAACTATCGATTTACTTTGAATTTTTCAATGGGACTTATCCCCTAAATATTTATTCTTCAGAAAATATATATGATGAACTGAAAATCCTTATACTATAGTAATGATATAATTTCCAGACAAATCTTAAACTTTATTTTTCCTCAAATCCTTAATTAAGGATCTATATTTGAATCTCATTAAACACAAGATCTATTTCCCATTGGAGTTGATCACCACTGTCACTACAGAATCCAAAATATTTGGAAATGGGGAAAGATTAATAAAATCCCAAACATTATCACAAAATGTTACCATCGTATATTTGATATTCCCATATTATATGTTAAATTCATTCACATTTTCTGTAGTAGGCCTTCCATCCATCAACCTCATGTTGAAAAAAAATCACAAAATGAATAATTTGTTAAGATTTATAGGATTATAATACATTTTATCCAATGATTTCATAACCTATATAATAGTTTTATAATATCTAAAATTTAATGAAACATTTATAGTAAGAGTAATCCTAATTAATTCCAAAAACATCCTTTTTGAACTGCAATAATTCTACTTTGTCCATTGCTTTAGGACACTTACAGAAAAATGGAGCATCAATATCTTTTAATATAAATAATATATCTCAATGTAAATCTCTATAAGGAATATTTTATTACATAAAACTCATTGATATGAACTTTTCCTTCCTCTAAAGTAATAATAATAATAATAATAAACAAACTAAAATAAAATAACTTTCAAACCAAAGGAACAAAAATCATTTAAATGTTATGAGTTAATTTGATCTACACAGTACCAACCATTTGATACCACTTGATAGGAATCATAAAAATACTATTAGAATATACCTTCATATATTAGATCCAATAGATAGACCTAGAGAAATAAATATAACTAGAAAATTTCTTATATCTTTTTTCTAAAGCCTTCATAGTAAAAATGATTTACAGTGTTATTAAAAAAATTTCTTATTGGATAATATCCTCCTCCCGAGTTATATTCACCCAAACTAGGAAGAATAATAGACCTAATCCCCACACAAAACACCATGATTTTACTTCACATAAAACAACCTAAGGAAATTGAAAAACATAATTTAACAAGGTTTGGAAAAATTCACAAATACATTGAAGAATACTATAAGAATATTTCATTTCCAAAGATACCAGTGATTACAAACTCCCTCTTAATTACTCTATACTTTTTTCCTCTGATACTAATTATAGAAACACTTTTCTAATTCAACATAAAATAATTACACCTTTATAGATAGACCACCATCCCTTTATATTTAGGTCTCTATCAAGTCAAAAAGATGCACCGACCTCTATGTTTCATCATTAACCATCCATTGACATGAGAAACTGCTGATACACAATATCAATAACCACTGAAACCACAATCAATCAATCAAAGTGATACAGTTAGTACCTATATGAGGATATCCACACTACTGTGTAATGGTACCAGTGAATTCTATTTACCTATTTAAGGGTAACTCATGAACAATAACTGTGAGTGCTCCATTTGATGATATTTTATTGGTCATTGAAGCCTCACCATAGAAAACCTCAGTCCAATGAAACTATGTCCACACAACTATGTATGATGAAATATTTCTAATGGAATTATTTTTCAAAGAAAAAACATTCTACCCATATTCTATGAAACATCATAGTAGAAAAATTTACATTCATTCTAACTTATTAACAACTTTTAGACATCTCCATCCGAATAAAAAAATCTCTCCAGTGAAACTGAACAAAATTAAATGAAAAACACAAAACCACCCACACTTATATAATTATTATTATTTATAGGTATATAAACATTATATAATCCTTCCTTTGAATCATTTTCCTTTTTTTCCACTTTACCTATAACACCCGAAGATTTCATAGTACGTTATCTCATTAAAGTAATTCAATAGCTTGTGCTACACGCGACACTGAGTTCGAGCGCACCACAACATACTGAATTAATCATTCAAAAAGATGTTATGAATATTATTAACTGAATTTTGAATCTTATATACTTTATATAATTTTAACATCCATATTATGTGTTTCATAGATATAATAGAAGGACAAATTCATTTTTTCAGAAAAAAGAAGTATTTTTCAAAAAAATGAAATTTTACCGCCTTTTAATGGAGAACCCATTTTAAAACCGATATTTGAAAATTTTATATATTCAATTTAATGAAATTAAATTCTTCTTTATAATCAGGACATAAAATTTTAGTTTGGATAAATTTTGGTACTTTTCTGATAACTTTCATATTTTGACGAATAGTGAAAAAGACAATGTTTTAATCGAAAACAACTTTTTAAATCAAAATAATTTATATTGTTAAATTATGATTTTGAAAGTTTTTGAAGTATAATTGGATTATATTTTTATCATTTAATACTATGTAGGTCATTATAAGTAATTTCACAACTAAATTTGTCATAAACACATGTTAATCTTTTGATAGTTTTTACTTTTTAAAAACCGGATTTTTGGTTTTGACAGTGGGAATTAATTTTAAATTAATAAATGAAACTTATATGATTTGAATTTGGTAAAATATAATTCCTTTTTGAATTCGTAATATCAAAATTTTCATAGGGTGAATTTTTGGAATTTTTCTAAAAACATTCAATTTTTGATAAATAGTGAAAAACACTACCTTATTATTTAAAACCGACATATTATTTAAATAAATAGTTATTTTAATTTAAGTCAAAATAGATATATAATACTTATATAATTTCAATGTAATTAATTGGAGTCATTTTATAATAAGTTTATAAATATAAAATTTTATCAAACTTTTTACCATCTTTTACCCACCTCTTAGAAGCACTTGCAAATCTGCATAAAACGTAATATTACCACTTCTGTAAGTTGAATTTAAAAAATATGAGAAACATTGTTATTATCAGTAAGTAAAATGTGGTTCAATAAGATGATAATAATTTTTTTGAATAGTAACTTTTGACTTTTATTGACCATGGTTAAAAGTAAATAGGGTATTTAAGGGTAAAAATGATATCATAATTACCCTAAAACATGTCCTAATTCTATTTGATAAGTATAATTCAATAAAAAAAACTTAGGAATAAAATATTTCCCCCTTTGGTCCACTAGTATAAGATTTGGAAAATTATTATTATTTTATTTAAAGAAGAGTTAAAAGAGTTAAATTCAATGTTTAGTAACTAAACCATTTTAACTACAGGGTTATACATAAGACAAATTAGACTATAAATATTCATTAGAAATATAAAAAATTTATACATAATGGTATTTTATTTATAATTTTTATAAAATAAATAATTTAATTTATTTATGACACAATGATGATGTAGTAATTACCTTATTAATGAAGGATTAAAATAATTGATATTATAAATAACCAAATAAATGTAAATGAAGACTTCTGATTAATTATTCTAATTTTCTAGGTTAATATGTAATTTTAGGGTTGGTTAAATAAATTTTATTTAAAGTGATAAAGTTTTTATGGCTTTCAAAAAAATAAAATACTAAATAGTGTCAAAATTAACATAATTGTGTTTTTAAAACAAATATTATATTATTAATTGATATAATATTCCCAAAAATCTAAGGTTCAGAAAAAGGACTTAGATATGATTATATATATTAATAATTAACCACATGGGGTTCTCTTGGATTGTTATAGTAATTGTATTAACCATATAATATAAAAATACAAAGAGACATGGTAAATGTCCAAATATTTAACAAAAGGTTAAATCTAAAAGATAAGGTTAATATAATGAACTAAACCTGTCTAAAACCTTTTAGTTGAGAGGTTTTCGACCCATCCCCACTTTATACTATAAATAAATCATTTTTGAGCCATTAGAAAACGCAAATTATTTTATTATAAAATAATATTTCAATCTTTTCCTAAAGTGACCCTCACCTCTCTTATAAAAGGGAACTTCCCCTTATCTTAATTTCACAGCTCCAAAGCCTTTTGGCTCAGCCAACCCCTACCCAACTATCCTCCCAACTTTCTTCCCTTCATCTTAGAGGTATTACTTTGGTCAAAAAGCCAACCTAAGTATCCCTTTTGATAAAATCAAAAGGAAGAACCTGAAGAAGAGGTAAATATTCCATCACCTCTTTCAAGTTATTTTCTTCTGCCACTTCCTATTTCTTTGTTGTTTTTATTCTAAAATAATAAATCAAGTATCTTCTATATACTGTGGTGTTATTATAAAAATGTTACAACCATATGCATTATTCTATCCATGATATAAATGACAAATTCATCATACATGCGTACGTACGGATTACCGTCTCCAAGTCGTGGTGTAATTTGTTATTCAAACACTTCATTATTTGGGTGGGTATAATAATGAGTATAAATGATATAAATAATAAATATAACATGTTAGTGATTCTGTATATATGATATAACATCCAATTACATACAATTTCATCATCAATATAATGATATTATCTCTCGTGCGTATGTACGGATTACTGTCTGCACGATGCGATGAGATTCATTTCAACACTCATCATTCAACGATGATTATAAAATATATATCATTAATAAGAATGTAATATATGACATAATAATTATATTTTGTATATATATATATACTTATATATGTATTATTCACTTAGTTCCATTCAATATGATATGAAAACAAAAATAGCGTTGGTGCGTACGTACGGCCTACCGTCTCCATAAACGGTGTTTTCCATTTCATATATATGTCTATTGCACATATTTATATTCTAAATATATATGATATATAAATAATGTTTTATATTCTGGAATTATTTAAATCATGATCTATGTGATACAATGAAGAGTAACAAGTTAAAACATGTACGATAAAGAAAACGATTATTACACGAAATGTTAATTTAACATGGAAATTTTTATTAAATGGGTTGTATAAAGTCATAAATGATTCATGTTTGATATCATAAATATTAATATGATTATGGTAAAATTTAATAACATACTATGGTCATTATACAATAGGTTAAACTTACCCTCTACTAAAGGAAAGTTCAAGGTAAGTGTTAATTTCAAAATCTCTTAATTATCAGAGGTTGTTTTTACATAAGTATCTACAGGGTCATATTTATTATCCATGTCCATGTTTCATAAAAGAGTTTTCAAAGGGATTATTTTTAAGAGAATTGTTTACTAAAACATCATTTTAAATGTTTTAAGGATTTATTCTTCTAAACCTTTTACATTAATGTCCATGTTTTCAAAATGGTTTAAAGGATTTATTTATATGGACAGGAATATTTTAAAATGTTAATTCCTTTCAAAAGTTTCAAATTTTTATGGGAAAATTTTATTCAAAAATATATTTTAAATTAATTCCTTTATAAATTATATGACTTTTAAATTATTTAATGAAAAAGGGATATTTCTCTCAAAGATTTTTTTACTGATCATTTTCAGCTATGTCAACATCCTCTACGGGATATTATTCTAGATCGAGGTTGATTTATTATGAAACAAATATTCGCTATTGTATTGAAGTTTTTTTGATATGTTTGAATGTGGATGTGTTATTTTTATACCATTCATTTTTTATGGATAACGTATTAACATTTCATATGCTAGTTTTAATACGAATGTTTATGTTATGTTTAAAATTTTTCATATGTGGAATGAATTGGACATAGTATATAATGGGTGGAGCCCGCTATAGCTCCTCGATGCATCAGTAGGTATCAGAAGACAATTAGACATGGAATTGGTCAAGTCCTTTCCCAATTTGATATATGGTTTTCGCCGAGGCCTTAATCATTTTTAGATGTCTTGGCCGAGGTCATGACAAAATGTTTCAGAATGTATGGCATTATACATTACCTCATTATGAAAATAATATTGATGGTTCATATGGTTATTAGACTAGTAGAATATCCATGACTATGTTTTATTATGGTATTATTTTCTCAGCTCATATTCCTTCCATAAAGTGTACATGTTTATTATTTTTAAAGACATTTGTTTTCAATTATTCACCATGCCTAACGTTTATGTTATCTTCCACAATATTTCTTACTCTTACTGATCGTTTGAGATCAGAACTTTCTATGTTTTAATTTTCTGAGGATTCCAAGAACTGTATTATGATTGATAAATAGGGTTAAGCTTGGGGATTAATGGAATTATCAAATGATCATTTATGTTGTGTTTTATTTTTTAATGTTTAATGTAACGTTCATGTATGTAATTTATTTTCCAAGAATACTAAACTGATCGGTCTTTTGAGAATTGATTCCTTGTAATCATGAAAATGTATTAAAATAATGCCCTGACTCTGGGATTCAAGGGTTTGGGCATTGTAGTTGGTATTCGAGGAAGTTTAGAAATAACCTTGGAAATAGATTAAGATAAACTCTGATTAGAGAACAGTACCCTGAGATAGAATTTAGGGATCAGTATAGAAGAACTTCCTAGAATTTTGGAAATGTAGAGATTTTGTGAATTTTCCAAGCAATGCATCCCTGTCTAGATATGAGCAGTTAGAGGCAGCTCTAGCACAAATATACCTAGGAGTGAGAACACTAACAAGGAGTTTCGGGCTTGACACGAGGTATCCCGGTACACAACAACGGGTATTGCTACACTCTTGGTTACGTCACTCATGGAGGATTTGCTTAGGATAATTCAAATTTTCATTACAAGCCATTATGAATGATTTCAGAGTAAATTCTTCCTCGAAGAAAACATTTTATGATTATAGATTCTATACATAATCTTTTCAATTTACGTTAGGTATTTTACAAGTTTTGAATTATGAATTGTGATTCATAAACTAACCTAGTCTTTATTATTGTTTAGAAATGGTGCCCAGTAGATGGAATGAGAACTCCAGAAATACACATGATCCAAAGAGTAAGAAGGATCATATCTTTCATGGTATTGAGCCTATATTTAGTAAGGAAATAGTCTCCCATGTATTATCATCATATAAAGAAATATTATCATGTGTTAATTAAATAAGTAAAGAATTCTCTGAGTCCTATGGAATTGAAGGGAATCCAGAGAAAAAAAAGGATGGTAGAGAGAAAGATGGATAAATGGAATTAGAGAAAGATGGTTTTTTTTCATATGTGATAATTTTAGAACGAATCACCTTGGTAAATTATTGAAGGGAATCAAAGTCTGTTATAAGTGTGGATAAAAGGGACACCGAGTACGTGATTACAGGGGTAAGAAAAATGTTTCAAATGTTCAATGATTCATCTTCAAGGAGTTGGGACACTACGTGAATCAATGTCCAAATAATCAAAGTATACCCAAATGCTTCTATTGGATAATAATCACGTTATGATACTAATGAAGGTGAAGATGAATGATTAAGATTTCTTATGTTCTTATTAAAGTATTATTCCATTTGAGTATTATATTAATTAAGTACATGTTATAAGAATTATAGAGTATATAAGGGTTGTACTGCAGTACTATTTCATTAATGACTTGAGATTGTGTGGAACCAAGAAAAGTGACTCAATGGCTGGTTAAATATTTGGAAAATATATATTTGAGAGAAAGATAAACCTTAATATGATTCTAATAATGAGGTAGGGATTTTGGAATAAGATATGATTGATTTGGGTAAATTATATTGGGTATTATTGACACCCTTGGATCTGATTAATGATTTGTATATTCCATCATTGTTGGAGTATACAACATTTTTGGATAGAAAGATTTTATCCAGTATTATATAAAGAATAATGGAGAATGAATTTAATCAATAAGGTTTTATGTAAATTCAGGGTGTTGCAATGTTTTAATAGAATACATGATGAAGGTATTCACATGTTATTACATGGAAAAATGGATCTTCATTGTGTTTACCTTCCTTATAAATTTTGGACAATGAGTTTAGACAGAAGTATTTTGGATAAGTCTAAAGGTTGGAATCAATTAAGTTTGACATTGAATACAACTTTTAAGGTTAAATGATTTCTTGATATTATTTTTCGATTGTCATAAAAAGGACTACCCGGAGGTTGGGTGACAACCCAAAACATCTGGAAAGGCTGGGAGACTTTAACCCGCAACCAAAGGGCGACAAGGGTGGATCACCTACCATTGGCATACGTGATTACCTAGTTTGTATAATGTATTTTTTTTTAAATAGTGTAACAAATGAATTATAATTTCATTATTTTGGAACCCTATAAGATTAAGATAAATAGATTTTTTTTAATTCCATTATCTTTTGTAGTGAAAGATGAGTTTGTGGTAGGAATTATTTAAAGGATGAAACTCTACTTGTTAAGTATATATGTATATATATCCTCTTATATTATGAATAAATTAATTCTTAAACACCAGGGAAGGGATCTTAAAACCAAAAAATTATTATCCTAATACTAGATCTTTTGAACTGATGATATTTTATATCATCTTCGATTGATGGCTTTGAGGCCCTCAATTTTAAACTTGTTTGTAACTGATGACCTAAATCACTCCCTATAAATATTTATGTTTTTCCTCCAATTAGGTGTCTCTAATTTCCACTAATGTTATCCTAACCAAAATCATAATTTGGTGGGGACTTTTTCATTTCCCTTTCCCTCTTATTAAGACTAAATTTTATTAGCCCAATTTCCGATGTGAGTTTTCCACAAAGGTATTTTTGTATTTTTAACCATTTATTTTCTAAGAACAATTTCAAATTTCAAGGATGAAATTTATTGAATTAGGGGAGAATTTAACACCCCAAGATGTCATAGTAGGTTATCTCATTAAAGTAATTCAATAGCTTGTGTTACACGCAACACATTGTTCGAGCGCACCACAACTTACTAAACTAATCGTTCAAAAAGAGGTTATGAATAGTATTAACTGAATTTTGAATCTTATATACTATATATAATTTAAACATCCATATTATGTGTTTATTATACATAATATAAAAACAAATTCATTTTTTTCAAATAAAAAAACTATTTTTCAAAAAATACAATTTTAACGCCTTTTAATGGAAAACCCTTTTTAAATCCAATATTTCACACTTTTATATAATTGATTTAATGAAATTAAAATTTTCGTTAGAATCAGGACATAAAAATTTAGTTTAAATAAATTTTTGGTACTTTTATGATAACTTTCATATTTTCATGAATAGTGAAAAATATTATGTTTTAATCGAAAACCACATTTTAAATCAAAATAATTTATAGTGTAAAATTATGAATTTGAAAGGTTTTAAAGTATAATTAGATTATTTTTTTAACATTTAATACTATTCAGGTCGTTATAAGTAATTTCACATTTAAATTTGACATAAACACATGTCAATCTTTTGATAGTTTTTACCTTTTAAAAACCCGATTTTTGGTTTTGACAGCGGGAATTAATTTCAAATTAATAAATAAAACTTATATGTTTTTAATTTTGGTAAAACAGACTTCATTTTTGAATTCAGAATATCAAAATTATCTTAGGGTGAATTTTTGGTATTTTTTTGAAACCTTTCAATTTTTGATGAATAGTGAAAAACAGTGCGTTATTATTTAAAACTGATATTTTATTTAAATAACTAGTTATTTTATTTTAATTTATTTTAAGTCAAAATAGATATATAATACCTATATAATTTCAATGTAATTCATTGGAATAATTTTACAATAATTTTTGATATATAAACTTTTATCAAACTTTTTACCATCTTTTACCCACCGCCTAGGAGCATTTGCAAATCTGCATAAAACGCAATTTTACCACTTCTATAAGTTGAATTTCAAAAATTTGAGAGACACAGTTAATATAAATAAGTAAAATGTGGTTCAATAACATGAAAATAATTTTTGGTGAATAGTAACTTTTACCTTTTATTTACCATGGTTAAAAGTAAATAGGGTAATTAAGGGTAAAAATGATTTCCTAATTACCCTAACAGATGTTTTAATTCTATTGGATAAGTATAATTCAACCAAAAACAACATTATGAATAAAATATGACCCCATTTGGTCCACTTGGATAAGATTAGGACATTTATTATTATTTTATTTAAAGAAGAGTCAAAAGAGTTAAATTCATTGTTTAATAACTAACCCATTTTTACTAGAGGGTTGTACATAAGATAAATTAGAATATAAATATTCATTAGAAATATGACAAAATTTTATAAATAATGGTATTTTATTTATAATTTTTAGACAATAAATAATTTAATTTATTAATGACACAATGATTGTGCAGTAATTACATTATTAATGAAAGATTAAGATAGTTGATATTATAAATTTCCAAATAAATGTAAATTGAGGATTATTATTAATTCCACTAATTTTATAGGTTAATATTACATGTTAGAGTTGGTTAAATTAATTTTATTCAAAGTGATAAAGTTGTTATGGCTCTCAAAAAAATCAAATACTAAATAGTGTCAAAATTGACATAATTGAGTTTTTAAAACAAATATTATATTATTAATTGATATAATATTCCAAAAAAATATAAGGTTCATAAAAAGGACTTAGATAAGGTTATATATATTAATAATTAACCACATTGGGTTCTCTTGGATTTTTAAAGTATGTTTATTAACCATATAATATAAAAATACAAAGAGACATGGTAAATGTCAAACTATTTAACTAAAAGTTAAATCTAAAAGATAAGTTTAATATGATGACCTAAACCTTTCTAAAACCTATTTTTGAGAGTTTTTAGACCCATACCTACCTTATCATATAAATAAATCATTTTGGAGCCATTATAAACCGAAAATTATTTTATTGTAAAATAACATTTCAATCTTTTCCTAAAGTGACTCTCACTTCTCTTATAAAAGGGAACTTCCCCTTATCTTAATTTCACACCTCCAAAGCCTTTTGGATCAGTCAAACCCTACATATATATCCTCCTATCTTTCCTCCCTTCATCCTAGAAGTATTAATTTGGTCATAAATCCATACTAAGGAGCCCTTTTGATCAAATAAAAAGGACGAACCTAAAGAAGAGGTAAATATTCCATCACCTCTTTCAAGTTTTTTTCTTCATACACTTCCTATTTCATTGTTGTTTTTATTCTAAAACAATAAATCCAGTCTATTCTATATAATTTGTTGTTATTATAAAAATTTTACTACCATATTAATTATTCTAACCATCCTATAAATGACAAAGTTATCATACGTGCATACGTATGGATTACCGTCTCCACGTCGTGGTGTAATTTGTTATTCAAACCCTTCATTATTTGGGTAGGTATAATAATGAGTATAACTGATGTAAATAATAAATATAACATGTTAATTATTCTATATATATGATATAACATAGAATTACATACTATTTCTCCACAAATATAATGATGTTATCGCACGTGCGTACGTATGGATTATCGTCTCCATGACTCAATGAGATTCATTTCCACGTTCATCATTCAATGATGATTATAAAATATATATCATTAATAAGTATGTAATATATTAAATAATAATTCTACTGGATATATATATATATATGTACTTACATATATCTTATTCACTTAGATCCTTTCAATACGATATGAAAACGAAAACAGCATTTATGCGTACGTATGGCCTACCGCCTCCATAAACGGTGTTTTCCATTTCATATATATGTCTATTATACATATTTATATTCTAAATATATATGATATATAAATAATGTTTTATATTCTGTAAGTATTTAAATCATGACCTAAGTTATACAATCAAGGGTAACAAGTTAAAACACGTACAATAAAGAAAGCGATTATTACCTGAAATGTTAATTTAAAATGGAAATTATTATTAAATGGGTAGTATAAATTAATAAATGATTCATGTATGATATAATAAATATTAATATGATTCTGGTATAATTTAATAACATACTACGGTCTTTATATAGGACGTTAAACGTACCCTCGACTAAAGGAAAGTTCAAGGTAAGGGTTAATTTCATAATCTCTTTATTATCCAAGGTTGTTTTTACGTAAGTATCTATTGGGACTTATTTATTATACATGTCCATGTTTCATAAAAGAGTTTTCAAAGGGATTATTTTGAAGGGAATTTTTTACTAAAACATCATTTTAAATGTTTTAAGGATTTATTCTTCTAAACCTTTCTCATTAATGTCCATGTTTTCAAAATGGTTTAAAGGATTTATTTATATGCACATGAATGTTTTAAAATGTTAATTCCTTTCAAAAGATTCAAAGTGGTATGGGACACTTTGATTGAAAACTATATTTTAAATTACATCCTTTATAAATTATGTGACTTTTAAATTATTTCATGGAAAAGGGATATTTCTCTCAAAGATTGTTTTTACTGATCATTTTCAACTATGTCAACATCCTTTATGGGATATTATTCTTGATCGTGGTTGATTTATTATGATACAAATCATCCATATTGTATTGAAGGTTGTTTGATATGTTTGACTGTGGATGGGTTATTTTTATACCATTCATTGTTTATGGATATATTATTGACATTTCGTATGTTATTTTTAATACGAATGTTTATGTTATGTTTAATCCTTTTCATATAAGGAATGCATTGGAAATAGTAAGTGACTGGTGGAGACCACTATAGATCCTCGATGCATCGGTAGGTCTCATGTGACGATTAGACATGGAATTGGCTGAGTCCTTTCCCAATTTGATATATGGTGTTGGTCAAGGCCTTAATCATTTTTAGACGTCTTGGCCGAGGTCTTGAAAAAATGTTTTAGAATGTCTGGAATTATACATTCTCTAATTATGAAAATAATATTGATGGTTCATATGGTTATTTGACTAGTAGAATATCCATGACTATGTTTTATTATGTAATTATTTACTCAGCTCATATTCATTCCATAAAGTGTACATGTTTATTATTTTTAAATGCATGTGTTTTCAATTATTCACCATTCCTAATGTTTATGTTATCTTTCACTATATTTCTTACTCTTACTGAGTATTTGAGCTCACCCCTTTCTATGTTTTAATTTTCCCAGTATTACAAGAAGTGTATTATGATTTATAAGTAGGGTTAAGCTAGGGGATTATTGTCATTATCAAAGGATCATTTATGTTGTGTTTTATTTTCTAATGTTTAATGTAACGTTCATGTATGTAATCTATTTTACAAAACTGCTAAACTGATCGGTCATTTGGGACTTGATTCATTGTAATCAAGCCAATGTATTAAAATAATACACTGACTCTGGGCTTATTGGGTTGGGGTGTTACATTACCATTAATGTGATCTTATTTGATTAAAATATTTTACGAACATTCAAGGGTGTTGTTCCCCTCACTTTTAAAAGGGAACCTCTTCTCCTACATTTTTCAGACCATTTAAGAATTCAAGATTAGAAAATTCCTACATAAAAACCATTATAGAATAATTCCCTTCATTATAGATCTTCTAGTATTCTCTTAATATCAATACTTTGAGGCCAGAGTTGTAATATAGAGGAGGTATCTCAAAGAAGATGTATATATCTTAACCATGACCATTTTATCTATTATTCTACTTCTTATATAAATGTTTTATACATAAATACATGATGAATCCAGTATCATAAATATAATAAGATGTTATTATCATGAATATACAACCATTTACCACATATTCTAAATCAAATGGGAGATGAAAACATATGTTTGTGTGTACATGTGGACTCCCGCCTCTAAATATCGATGCAATTAATTTTCCACCAATATAATTAATGGTTGGTTATTTTGATATATTTAATGTTTATATATGAAATTTTTAATATAATAATGGTTATATAATTGTAAATTATTTTTTTCCATTATTTCATTCCATCCATCATGAAATGGAAACATCCCTCACACGTACTTACAGACTATAGTGTCTATGTAGTGATGCAATTCGTTTTTTATAAACTATTTATATGAATGATTATAATTATGTAAATAATTAATATATATGATATTTTTATCATTAATAAAATTATAGATATTAGTTAATAATGATGAATGTGAAAGGACCATAACCACTGAATCTAAACATACAAGAAAAATGAAGCAGTTTACCCATGAAATAATGATTATAATGAATGGTTGTTAATGAAATAGTGATTAGATATTATAAGTAAACCATGTGTGGTATTATATTTGTTATTATTTCTCAAGTATTTAATTATAATAAATTTAATTTTATTATTTTTTAGGTTTGATCACTTAGGAGGAAATATGGACTTGAGATCAGGGTTTTACATTACAATCTAATTTTTACTGGGATTATTTATTCTAAAATTTTCCATTGATGAAATTTTAGGATGTATCTATCCCAGATAATATGAATTTTATTATACTATTACAATTTATAAATAGATTAAATTATAACATTCATTTTCCTCACTTTACGAAGTCATGAGATTGAATGATATTTTATGGAAAACTGACTTTATTTTTCCCTTCAGTTGGCAATGTTTTCTTCTATGTTCATATTTTATTTTAAATGTTTTTAATATTATTTTTACTATTATAGAAATATTATTTAAGTAATTTTTACTATATTTTACATTGCTTACAATGTTATATAGGGAACCTTATTTTTTCCAAATTTAGTACTTTTGAATTTTTACATAAAATGTGAAAGGAATTTTTGTTTTAACACACACCACATGAACATATATCCCCACCACCATAAATACTCATTTTTTTAAAGTATAATTTATAATTTTATTTTATTATTTTTAAATAAAGTTTTTCTTAATATCTTTTGAATTTTTATATTCTAAATATCTGATTTTAAATAAAAATTGTATTTTCACAAATAACTGTTCTAGTGTTATTTTAAAGGTATTTTTTATCTATAACAACATACTTTGATTTTTATTATGATTTATTAGGGATATGGTCAAATTTTACCATCTAATTTTTTTCTCCAATTGGTTTATTATTATGAATATGAAATTTTTAAGAAACTAAAATCCTTTCCACATGTTAGGATTTGATGATATGAAGATTTTTTAAGATCTTATGACACACATAGGTATAGTTTTCACTATGTGATGGGTGGTCCTAGAATTTTATATACCTCCAATGAATTAGGTAATGAAGGATATCTAAGGAGATAATATGGGCTAGAATGGGGATCTATCCTAGTAACATAAGTGACTTTGTCTAATAAGATAGTCTTGTGACTGAACCGTGACTAAGGAAATGTTGGAATGGGGGTGAACCCAATCCGATTTGATATTCTAGGATGTGAGACTAGACTATAGAAATTATTTTATGTACATACGTGCATTCCTAAAACATATTTATTTTGATTATTATATGTTTCATGGCCTGTAATTGATAATTGATAATTCCACAGTCTTATTTATTATGTATTTTTATTGATAAAACTTCATTCCATGTTTTATGATTATGATATATGAATTTTTGGGTATGATTTTTTTGTTTTAATATTATGTTCTCATACCCATATTATTATCTTATATTCACTTATGATCATTGATTGGTATATCATATGTTTACCCATATTGAGTATTTCAGGTCACTAATTCCTATGTTTCCCTACCCTATTCAAAATAGAAATATTTTAATTTTGTTATTTGTAATAAGGGTTCTTGTTTTGAAGAACATAATGGGAAATGATTTTGATCATTAATGTATTGATTGTTTACATATCCTTGTTTCCAAAGACACACTAAATTTTTGGTTCTATAAATTATCATATAGATATATGATGTATATTTCTGCTAATTAGATATATTATTTATGTTTTAAAAGTATGGGTCTCTATAATTACACCAACCCATGAATTATTAAGAGTTTGATACATTATGAGAGTTCAACTAGAATTATACATCATCCATTTTAATTATTTTCATCAAAAATAAAATTTTTATCCACTTGAAAATTTACATATAAAAACATAGGAAATCACAAAATGAGTAACATCAATGTACTTTAATAAATTTTAGCTTTGGATGAGAGTGGATTTTGATTAAATAATTATTTAAAATAGTTTAGTCAATGATGAATGTATTTTATCAATACATTATCATATATGGAATGTTCTATCAATGGGCATTGGAATGATATTTGTTCTTACACCATCATAGTTAACTAAATTTAACTTATTAGATAAAGTATAAAAGGAGTTTTATTTTCCCTCTAGATTTATTTTCTATGTAGGTATTATCTGATCATGTGTACTTATGTTGTCATTATAGTCCAAGGATAGTTTATTTTGAAAAAAGAGAGTGAATGACTCTATATAATAAAAATCATGAAGGCTATTTTGTTTGAATAATCTAATGACTATGAAGGGTTTGAGTACCCTAAAAATAAATTATTACTAATTTTGTGTAAATTATATTAGGTAATATATATATATATTAGAAACAAAAATATTGTAAATTTTTACCTAGATCCATATACCTAGTGAGTATGTATTGTATTTTTAGAGGGAAAAATATTTTTCCCTATAAGATTTGTGTCTTCTATTTTGTTTAATTCTATAAATTTTTATATATACATTAAAGGGAAGATTAATGAGTGGATACTCAACCTTTTCTTGGGTATCACATTGTTGGTTTTTAACCTACCGTTATTTTTACATGTTTCTCTTATTTTATACCGTAAATTTTTCCAAAGCAATGAAAGGGGTTATATAGTGAGTGGATACTCAAACTTTTCTCTCATATCTATTTTTGGTTTTTTATCCTAATAATAATTATACCTCTTTCTCTTGTTTTATACTATACATTTTTTCTATGCCATGAATTTAGAGTCTCAGCAAACTAAGACACAAGTTTTCTTAGGATTCCCTTTGAATGTTTTTAACCAGAAGAGTGCCATGTATAATTACTTTGGAAGTTAAAGATATTAAAAATTATACATTTTTCATATTTCTATAGTTTATGTTCATGAAACTAGAACAAAAAGGGGATAATTTGAAAGTTCAAACAATTTTGATCAAAATTTGGGTTGGATTATTGGAGAAAAAGTAGAAAAGTTGACCTTTTTTCAATTGGTGGTCCCAAAACCAATATAACCAACCTCATAGGGAAATGGGTGCATGTAGTCTAAGGCCATACTACCTAGACCAAAATGTGGATTGTAATTTTAGGTTATATTAATTAGGCCAAATATTCATGAAGGTTATGACCATGAAATATGGAATAATATAATAAAAAGGTCCATTCACCCAGTGAACATGATTAACCCAATAAGATTAGGCAATGCTAATGTGAATGACCAAGGGGGGGAAGTGGGTTTGTCAACCAAGGGAATGTTTGATAACTAAGATAATTTTAGAATCATCTAATAAAGGATAGTGGGTAAGATAAATTATAGGTTAAATTATTTTAATTGGGAAATGATGGAATGATAGTGGATAATATAGGATGAACTCTAACCACATATTAATGACGGGTCTGTGGTAGTACCATTGGAAAGACATTCTAAGAATGACTTATGGCCCCATTTGAATGATGGGTTCAACTACAATGTCCTTAAAGGAATTATGGGTAATATATTATTCTCTTTAATATAGTTATATACCCTAATTTTGTTATATTATGGTCATACATGTGCTCCATGTGTCATCAACATGATAAAGAGTGGTTCCCTTGAGTTTAGGTGATCTTTTTACCAATAGCCATGCAAGTTTTGAAGAAATTAAAATAATAAAATTAAAAACTGTAATATATGTAAATATAATGCTCAAAAGTATTTGTACTATTCTTATTCCAAGATAAAAAATTATCATTTATTCAAAGTGATGAAGAGGGGATAAAATTATTGATTATTTGTGGATCTATATAGGATAAGTTACTCAAAAATCACTATGTATCCTTCAAGAATTGGAAAAAAAGAAATGTGTAGTTCCTGGAAAAAAGGTTTCTATGTATATTTTTATTATGAACAAGATAAAATGGAATAGTTTTATCCAAGTATATGGATTTTGAAGGATAATTGATGTGAATAGGTGAGATCCCAATCATTAGGATGGAGTGGGGGTTGAAATACGTGACTAGTGTCATAATAAAATATGTAGTAATCATTGCATATCTCATGATAATATGAATCAAACCAGACATATTTTTTAGAAAGGTAAAATGCATAATTCAAGAATAGGGTCAATAGTAGTAAAATGAACATGATTTAGTGATCCCATCCACTAAGATGGTTTAAATGGGGAATTAAAAAAATTAACTTTTGGTTATACCCAGAATGAGTGATCTAGGTTTCACTATACAATGTGTCAATGTAAGCCCAGTGTAGAAAACCTGATGTAAATGAGGATACTATATATAATTATAGGGAGGATAATTATGTTCTAGAATACGACTAATGAAATATACCTAAAGTGAGTTTTTAAACCATAAATTGGGAACTCTTATATATATTTAACTCTTATATAAGGGGATTAAGTCACATATAATGGACCACTATGAGAAATTTAAGGACATATAATATAAACCAAACACCATACAATTTAAGGTTAGGTTGTGAAGACCTTCTTCCATGAAAATTAAATTCAGAAAATAAAAACCATAAGTTTTGAATTTTGGAGTCTAGATAAAAGGAATTTATAAACCACACATAAATCTATGTAACGTAATTATTGATAAATAACACATTAATAGGATACATAATACACACTCCATCCATCATATTTTGGGATTATGCTCTGCTAGAGTATACCTTTTATATAATGTAAGGTTTTTCTCATTTTGGTTCTCATTTTTTTATAATTTTGGGGGTTTCATTCTATGTAAGATTGGTTTCCTTAACGATAAAACCATTCTCCTTAGAATAATGAGTTGAGGTGAAAATTCTTGAAGAATTCCCACACAATGTGATCATGATTAATTTTAAGGTTACAAAATTATAGTTAAATTTTCTAATAATCTTTTCAAATTCCTCAAACAAGATCTATGATCATTTATCTGTAGTCATTTTTTCATAAATTTACATTTTATGTTAAGGATACCAAACTTTAATGGGAAATACTACCACTATCTCATACACTAGAGAATATGGTGTCACATTCTTAGAAGTATGGTTAGTGGATCATTATGAGAAAATCATTGGGGTTCTAATCTAGATAAGTATTTAGATACTTATCCCCAATTTTAAAGGAAATTTAATACATTATTATTGAATGGATATATCTATCCATTCATATCCACATGGTAGTAGGATGAATTATTGGACTATATATTATACTTAAAATATAATCTCTTCGACTCATAAACACAGAAGCTAGTAACATTTTCTATAATAATTATTTGAGGAACTCCAAATCTGGTAATAATATTGGATTCATGATATTTATCATATCATTTGTACCAATCACTTTTAAGGGTATAAATTTGACCCATTTGGAAAAAATATAATATTTAATGATAAATTTGAATTATTTGATAGCGTCTAGAAGGTATAGACCTCAAACATCAATTCCCAACACAATGAATAGAAAATAGTATTTAGATGTGGGAAACTACTATAATTATTGATGAATAAAGTTTACATATACCTGAAATGCATGAAACTTCCATATATATTCTATACAATTATGCACTATCTATGGCCTATAAATGTCTAAGCCTCATGATTTAGTGAAAGAGTTTGGTTATATATTGATTCGCACTATAGGTGATAGCATGGTATTTATATATAATAGTGAGGGTTTATCATCCTTCAATTCATCTAAAAATAAACTCATAAAAGACCCATTTATAGAGGGTGTTTTTGACATTTGGGTTGTCAAAAAGGATGAAATTTTCTACTCATTGGTGAACTTTCTCCTTTTTAGGCATCTCTTATAGATGAGTACCACTTTGAAGGTATCCAATGAAATGATATGTCAAAAAAGATTTCACTTCAGTTTATGAGGATGAGGATCCAAGATGATCTACAGTGGTTTCAACCTCATTAATCTATTTTGTTTCATTTATTATGAATGGAAAAACTGCCCTATTGTGTGTAATGTGGATAATTATTTCATCCAAGTATGAATCAATGAGATTAGTGGATAGATTAGACAATACATCTTATCGAGTATTGTGAAAGGAGGGAATGTGACAGAGTATTTTCTATAATAGAAGTTGTTACATAAAATTCAATAAATATTCAAGAAGGGGTATCAATTCCATTTTTTGATGAGGTACTCACCATTGATCTAGTTCATTACCAATTCTGAATTTACTTTTTCATTCAATAAGATAGCTGGTATCTATAAGGATAAATATGAACCTATGATGATGATTTGGTTCTAATTGATTGAATATTGTTTTGGGGTTAAATAATTAATTCAGGTAGAATTATTTAGGAAAAAATGTGTGTTGGCATGTCTGGGATTATGTAACAAGGGTGGTGTCAATTCTATAGGGCGTGGTTTGAATTCTCCAAGGGGTTGTGTTGTTTTTGTATGAACCATGTTATATTAATGATTATTTTAATTTTCTAATAAGTTATAAGAAATTAATTTGATATAATTATGTCTCTACATGATAGATTTAGTTTTATTTTGTGTTTTATAAAAAATAATTGGATAGAAAAAATGTGGATAATGTCATAGACATGATTAAGGGATTTTATTATGATGGTTAATTTGCGGTACTATATTGGTGGTCCACCATATAATTATTATAGAAAATGAATTAATGGGTGGAATTTTAATTAGTTAATATAGAAGAAATATGTTTTTTGATATATTGTGTCATGGGTAATTATTTACCCATTTGAGTCTATAATATTGGTCAATATATGGTTTTTAGTGATGTGTAAAAAAGGAAAACATTAATTAGGGGAACCCAAATTGGTAAAATTGCATAGAACGTTATAGGGAGATTAGTGAAATTAATGGGAGGTTTGAACCATTAATTATGATCTTCATGGTGAATTAATTCTATAACATCATTACCCGAGCCCACTCACAGTGCCTCAATAGGAGCACTATAGGGACCTCCAGCATGCTACCTTGTATGTCATAGATTTTTGACTAGTAGTGAGGGTCTGTGTTGTTACCATTGAGATACCATATCATTATATAAAAGTAAAAAACAACAAAAAATACAACCAGAAAACATCCATAATAAAATATTAAATTATATAAAATGATAAACACAATCATCCATTAATAAATTAAATTTGGAATCATACAGTCATACATCCTAACTGATCTCCCACTAGGTTGATCACATATATAATTAAACAAATAAATAAAAATATAAGGATGCATTTTTACTACATTGAGTATCATCACACCCTAGTATCCATACTCTAATCAAGTTATCTAGGTGAACAATCAAATATCAAGCTACTTCCTTATCGAAACCTATGAACAAAGATGTTTTCTCAGGTATCCAAGTGACAATCCCACATGATTAGGGTTTGAGTAAAACTATGTAGTCAACCACCAATGGATTCTCTAACATAGATAGTAAATGTTGTGTATTAACATGTGGTATTCTCATAAATTAACAAAATGGATGAATATAAATAAATAATATTATTGATCCTAAAGTTCTAAGGTATCACCCAGAATCAACCACACAAACCCAAGTTACTATAGGATCTCACTGATTATATTACATAAACATCAATTGGATACATGTCCTATACCAAAATCTCATGAATATTTATGCATAAGTATATAAAATCACTTAGGGGAAAAAGTGCCTGCTTGTATCATCTCATATATACAACTCTCAGGGTGAAGAGCGATCTAACTTGGAATCTCAATAATAATTCAATTGGAAGAAAAAGTGGCCCCACAAAGAATATTATATAAGAAACACATGCATAGGGGAATGGTGGCCCACTCAAAAATATTAGGTCTATAACACATGAATGGTGGAAGATAATCCCACCAAATGATCTCAGATAAATGAAATCAGGGGAAAGAGTTCCCCCATATAGAATCTCTTATAAGTATAAAAATCATAAGATAAGTTTGGTCCATCCTAAGATCATAGATATATGAAACATATATATGGGAAGAGTGTCCTATTAGTAAATCTTAGATAAGTGTAATCATGGGGAAGATCAACCCCACCTAAAATATCATATAATAATTAGGAGCAATATTGGCCCCATAAAATCCCATTATAGTAATTGGGGGTCAATATACACCCCATAACATCTCATACTAATAATCAAGTGGGATAGAATTTACCCTATAACATCGCATACCATTATAATATGGGCTGTATATTCACCTGAACCCATCACACATAATCAAGGGTAATCACTTGAGCACACAACCTATCACTACCACTACATCCTTAATAATCAACAACCTTTCTAGCCTCACTATATTGTCCCTTATAGGGGTTAACACAATACCTGAAAACCTACTGTGTTCCCTTAAGTCACATACTAGATTGAACACTCTACTTGGGTTCCTCTATAACATTTTCAACTCTATTTTCGAATCCCAAAACTCAGAGGGCATCGAGTCCCTCAGTATTATAATGATCACATTATTTCCTCATAAAAAAAGACACACCCATGTTACTGTAGATAGATGTCACAATACCCTTCTACCCTCTCATGTAATAGGTATTTTCCATCAACCCTAACCAATCATAAATATACTCATGTTATACCCACCTAGGTACTCACATTTTAGTCGGCGATGATCACTTTCCCAACTATCTAATAAACTAACTTAAATCTAAAAGGTATCTCAAGGTTATTTATGGCCTATCTCTAAGATAACAATTTTAAACCCATTACACACCCCTACTTGGAGGAAGCTAATATAACCTATAAATAGGTAAAATATATTCTGATTGATTCAATTAATTCATACCCCACAAGGTTATTTTCATCTCATCTCTCCCATTTATGATCGATTCATTTACCATAAAATGCTTATATGTTAATATATTTGTCAGGGGTCCAACATTTCCTTTAACACTTTGTTCATTTCATGAAATTTAACAAAAAAAATTGTCTTTAATTTAAATTCATTCATAAGTAAGTAGAAACACCATATATCACATGCAATATAAACAATTCATAAACTAATGGAGATGATCGGGGGATCACCTACCTCATTAGAAGTTTATCCCTTTAAGAAAAGCCCGACCGATCTCTCCCAAACTCTTCTAAGACTCATCCAATCTTAACTCATCACCCGAGATCCAATATTATTCCATAAATCCTAATTAAATTATTAATTACTACATACAATTAATTTCACTGTTTAATTAAAATAGTCATAATTTCATAAAACCTCCCTGAGTAATACCCTCTAGTAGAAACCTTGATCATTTGGGTATAGTTCACTCCCAACATGAACCCAAACCTAAACCACATTAAAATTCTAATTTATACACCCAATTTAGTCATCAAGTTAACCCAATTTTTACAAAAACCCCTAAATAAATAATTTAAGTGACATACCTCATTCTAAATATCAGGCATTATTCCTATTGGGATTTCCTCTAGCCATGTCAAGAAAAATCCTAATAATATAAGATTATTTCTACCCTGATTTGGTGAAAAAGACCATAAAATACCTAACTGGATTATAGAAAAATATGTTGATATTAAGGAAGAACATGAGTTAAGGGAGAAGTAAGAAGAACCTTCCTTCAATCCCAATATAATTTTATCAAGAAACCACATCTATCCTAGGGAATTGAAGAGAATTAGGGTTGAAGAAGATCCCAGGTCTGGTCACGCGAGAAGAAAAAGAGGGAGAATGACTAAAAAATGAGCAGGGGAAATAGTAAAATAATAATTTTAAAGAAAATTGGAAAGAAATGTTGTTTGGATACATGGTTTTTCAAAATATGTACCAGCTTTCTAGAATGTACTACCTTGAGCCATGCCCCCTCACAATGTTTTGTTGTACGGTTTACAAAACTATATACCAACCATGAAACACCCTCTATGAAAATTTAAACTTCATAGATAGTTTTATTCCATGTTTCTCTAAACTGTTTGAAAGTAATTCACCACATAAATTTATTAAAAACACTCCAAATTGTTTTCCCTAGTCGCCCACATGATTTTACATAACTGTGTGGTATCCAAGCACAGGGGTAAAACCTTCCAAAAATTATAAATTTTAACTTGAATCTTCTAATGCTAACCTAAGAAACCAAGAGCTCTATCATGACTCATTACATATACAAAAACACTTATTGAGTTTATTTAACTCTTGATGTTTTCATATGGATCCAAATTCACAAAACATCTATGCCTTTAGGACCAAAAGTTCAAATTACTCTTGAATTTAACAACCATTAATTACACAATTTTTTAAAATCTCCCAAAAATTACACATCTCAACCATTATAATCCATAGTTGATCCCCAATCATCAATATTTACCTACCATGATCCTCAATTCCCCATTCTCTCACTATTTCCTATCACAAAAAGTTGAATGAGCGTCCACTACACAACACCAAACATCGAGGTGTGTTATTCTTAAAAATAGGAGCTACCAAATTTCCAACCATAAACATTGAGATGATTATTACTTTAAATATTCAATATAAAAACAACCAAACATAATCTATTTGTTCATTCATGATTCTATGGGGATCCACATAATATGGCTATGCTCAAAAAGAATGATTATCGATCCATGGATCTCCCCACCATAGGAATCACCAATTGAAAAAACATTCCCATATTTCCATTGACAAGATTGGGGTTATTAACATCTCATTTAACCCAATCTAATATAATAACCTCGATTATTCCTCCTTCGATTGACCTATCTCATAAATTCTTGCCCACACCCATTAACATGATATCATATCTCTTGATCATGATGCCTAATCCCAAATTCATGATGAGATTATCCATAATCCCACATAGAATTACAAACCCAATAATAAATATAATTCAATGATTGGATCACCAAATACACCATAATTTTTTCATCCCACCATGATCATCGATTAATATTTGATCTGGATCACTCTCATATCCTTTCAAAACAACATTCATCCATATGTCAACATCTAGACTGTATCGAGCACTACATCCAAATCATAAATCTAGTATTCACTAAGGAACAAAATAAAATTTACTTCACCTATACACCATCATCTTTGTGCTAGCCCAACATTCCATGACCGATTCCATAACACATACAAACATACCTACACTAGGGTCATTCCTCCATGACCAATAAGATCCTCCCCACCAAAGGAGTATCCTTATCAATTATCCAATAAACCAAAATGATGATATTTATAGTCCACACTCTATCTGTTACTATAAAAAATTATTAATCTAGACTATCATCTCATACCAAATAAATAATGTAAAATAATAATTTCTACATATTCCAGACTCACTAGGATCTTCATCCTCAGTATCCTATGAAATTCCATTTGTAACGAGGGTCAGAGCCTCCAATTCCCTATAACGAGCCTCCCAATATACTGTTTTTTATAACACTCCACAATCACGGAACTAACTAAGAACCTTAATTAAACAAGTTTCACCCATCAAAAACCATGATCACCCATCTTGTTTACCCCTAACAAAATCCATCAATGATTTCATTGTACACTACAGAGGAAACAAAACCAATTTTCATCCAACTCCCTAGGGCCCCATTCCCAAAAATTTATCATCAAATCCACCGTTCCTTATCCCTCACATGGTCATTCCCTAATCCATAAACCAAATTATTACCACACATAACCAGTTTGTAATTTCCCTATCACATAGTGACCTTTCTCAAAACATAATATTAACACCCACTAACCTCTCTTGGGTTAGAGTGATCCTATAAAGTACCTTATTATAGGTTCTTATCATCTATCAAGCTTAATCTCAACTAAACTAAATGGGTGTACATTCCCATATCACCTGATTGTGTAACCTGATTGATTCTCCCATGATTCACACAACACAAAAACTAGGATAATATAACTATGCCACTATCAATGAACCAAAAAATTACAATATCATCTAATTAGAATCACTAACATACCCATATCCAATAATCCAATGAATATCAGTTATGACCTCTCTTAAAACATGATCAGGCACCACTTGGTTGTCTCTCCAAACATCAAGCAAATACTTATTCTTTAAAAAACCTATATCAAACCATTTGGGACTATGATCAACTATCACATTAGTAAGAACACCCATAGTCATTAGTGATATGCATCCAACTGATCCTTCCCTCCAAAATCAATCCATAATACCGAAATCACGTTAAGGGTTTTACATCACTCAAATACCATAAATCTCACTTGATTACATCATGTTACTAATAGCACATCTCGTACATCGATCTTAAATGAAAAGGATATATCATGATTCTTATCTCTAAATATTTCACAAGTATGGGATAAATATATCATTGGATACTCTAATATATCATACATATCTTGAATGTAGTATATTTTTTTTAATGAATCATATTAATTAGGGAACCAATACCCTAACCAAAATCTCAGGGTCACTAATCTCCTCCACCGATCCCATAAATCCTATCTGAACTAGCTCATCTATCATAAGGGAACAACTTATATCCCATTTAAAATATCATAAGGAATCCCAAATTCCATCATAACCACTCACATTATCTCACATGTGCATATACAAATCAAGCATAACATGCTAAGTCATCATCCCACTCTAGGGAACCAATCCTCATTGGGTATCCACATACCAAACAACCCCTAAGAGAACCAAAATCCCATCTTTGTACACATATTGAAATCATTTTATGATTGATCATATAAAGTAAAACCATAGTATTATAGTTTAGTTATGTAGATAGACA
Source organism: Viscum album (assembly GCA_963277665.1). Lineage (NCBI taxonomy): Eukaryota > Viridiplantae > Streptophyta > Magnoliopsida > Santalales > Viscaceae > Viscum > Viscum album. Next base: position 1,250,668,362 of record OY728120.1, read on the forward strand.
CCAAGAATCTATATGGGAAGACGTTATATAGGTTTTGGTTAACACTTTAAATAACCAAACCGACATCAAAATCACACATAGGTGGTTTTTCATGAATTTATCTGATACTTATATCAACCCACTAGGTGTCTCTATACATCCCTCACACAGAGGGACTATATATTCATCATGAAGGAAAATCCATCATTAATATCAACAAGACTTATAACCAAAAGAATATACCATTGTTCATTGAATAAAATTCCACCAACAAGTTACATAGTAACAATATATATAATTTTTTATTAACAATTTAAATAGATAAACCCTAATCCTTAGGTACATCAATCATATAGATGATAAAAAATGTCATGTGAGTTCTATGTTACAATAATGATTCACATATATAGTCCTCTTTCCACTATAATCTATGATCTAAAACCGTTATAAAAATATAATATACTCTGATAATCTTTCAATAAATATATCAATTGTAACATTGAAAACCAATAATTGCAATCCCATATCTCTATTAACCTAGAAATTTGACCAAAAATGAATTCATGACACACTTGTCCAAGGTACATCATAATATATAACATGTCCTTAGTCTCTGTCTATCATACTCCAACTAGTATGTCAAAGAAATTTTTTTTGATACCACTTTGTAATTCCCCATCTTAAAACCACTGACCAATTCACCAAATGGTGTGATATAGGGACCTCAGGTGCACATCCACATAAACCTGAGACTGTGACTAATATTAATGGTCTAATGTGTTACTAGGGGACACTATAACCTCACATTAAATTAAAAAAAATGGAAAAATTACCAAGAAAATTCCATAACAAAATATTAGAGTATGTTGAATAATAAACACAATCATGCTATAAAAATGAATTAAATAAGCATATAGTCATGAATCTCAACCGATCATCGATCCGACCGATAAAATATGAAAATAAAAAAGTTGATAAAAATTAAAGGAGTCTCTATTACCATCCTTGAGCATCATGACATCACAGTATCCAGACTCCATCATAGATATCTAGTTGAATGATCTAACCTCGGGCCTCTACCCTACCTGAACCTATGAAAAATAAGGTATTCTTAGGTCCCTAAGTTCTAGGGCTAACCGAGCTGGCTTCTATTAAAATTAGATAGGCCCCAACTAATGGAGTCCTTAACATAAAAATGAAAATACTATGTATTAACATGTTATGTGATTGTAAAATAACTAAGTGGTATATTATGAATAAATAATACCATAAATTCCCTGATTCTAAGGTGAAACCAGGAATCAACCATTCCTACTTCATCTAGTGTCATTTGTCTCTGATTATATTACCTAAACATAAAATGGATGTTTTTACTACCCCATAATCTCATTAATATATATACATAAGTATATACAATCACCCATGGGGGTGTCTCACTTGTATCATCACAAATATATAACTCCAAGGGAGATAAGAGTGGCCCACCCAAAAAATGTCAAGATTAATGTAATCAAGGGAAGAGAAACACCACATAAAAAATCATATAAGTAACAAATGAATTGGGTTGAGTGGACCACTCATAGATCTCATGTATACAACACTTGAAAGAGGGAATTGTGGACCACTAAAAATATCAAATAAATGAAATTGGGGGAAGAGAGGCCCCATTTAGAAGCTCATATAAGAATCACATGTAATGGAGAATTGTGGAACACCTTATGATCTAAGGTATATAACACTTGAATAGGAGAAGAGTGACACATTTAGAGATCTTAGGTAAATGAAGTCTAGGAGAAAAGTTTCAAGGGGTGGAAAAACCCACCCAAACTCATACAAAAAACCTAACCAAACTGAACTGAATTTGTTGTTTTTTTCATTTATTTTAGTTTTAGTTGAAGATTAAATAGACTCTTATGATGTTTGGTTTGGCTTGGGGGAATAAATAAACCACACCTATTAAATTGAATCACACCTATTAAAATAAAATTACAATTATAAATATTTCTAGCGGTTCACCCCATGCATAGATTCCATGATCCATACCCTCTTTCAAATTTTATTTCTAATCAATATTAATAAATAAATTATTTATTTTTTATAATAGGTCATGGTTAATATTATTTCATTATGTCAATGATTATGTATAAATTTTAATAAATTTATTATCCAATCATTATGAAATATTATGAATCCCTCTAATCCCTTTTTTTTATTATCAAATGATCCATTTTATGGTTTAGCGAGAACCACATACAAACCAAAAGTTAAAGAAATGACAACCACATTCACTCAAATAAAAACCACTAAATAAAAATAAATAAATAGAACACTAATGAAAAACATGAACCATGTTTCCACAATTACATATATTAATCACATTATGTTCCCTTGACTATCCAAAAATGATTTTCTAGATACACTCCTTATAAAAAAACTCTACTTAACCAAAGGAAACACAAAACCATCAGTTTTAAGAAGATCCCCATTGAATTCAATTGACTTATCCTAAAAAAATTATTAATTGACATAAAAAGATTCACTAGACACCTCAAATTCAAGAGAGTTGATCTATAAGTGACAAAAACTAATCTGAAAAGCACCAACCTCAGTAAATAAATGAATCAAATAGATTTTCACCAAACCAACAACAACCCTAATCCAATGTAAAATAAAACCATACTGATTAAAAGATCATAAATTATAGATTTTTTCCACAAGAATAGAAAGAAAAAAAGGTACCAAAGCATAAGAAACCTAACATATAAAAAGGCCCTAAATGAGAAAATCCATTTAGTAGAAGTCTACTATAATCCCAAAAGGGAACAATATCCTAGTCACTAGATCTATGCTTCCACACAATTTAAAAACAATGGCATGCTTCTCTTAATATACGAAACCAAATCACCACTTCAAATTCCCAATAAATTATAATTAACTTACATAACTACTCAGTGAAGTTCCTCCTTATTGCAATGCACGTGAAAATATATTATCATATTTTACAACTTCATGTACTAATTAAAGATATAATTAATTTAACCATAATGTTGTAGCATTTATTAAAGTATGACCATATTTTATATCTACTAACATCAATAACCTCAAATCCTTGTCCATATTGAGTGAAATTATAAAGATCTATAAATATCAGGCTGAAATCAAGTCAATTATACTTAGGGTTGGGAGGCTCAATAAAAAACACCAAGAGACATCACCAGAGAGGGGACCTGAGATTGTCAAGACCTGAAGCACCACTATAGGATGGGATCCAAACCAACTAATACTAAGTAAAACCCAACTTTGTGGGTAAATACAAGATCATACCCATGAACCAAAAGGACTGTAAAACGAAAACGGGCGTATGAATATAGGGAAACCTAGAGAAGTGAGACTAGAAGGAGGGAAAAAAGTGTATGAAGGAAAATAATGATGTTGATTCCTCCTAATGAAACCACCAAATAAGGAAACATAACAAATATGGAAGGGAAAAACCTCATCCTCAAAGGAAAATTTGGAGCCAAACCCACTCACCATCGAGCAGTATAGAGGAAACAAGTTGGAATGAGAATCACTAAAAAGGAGATTTGAAGGAAACCATAGATACCAAGGGGTGTAATACATAAATAGAGAGAGGTATTTACCTCATGAATCCATAAAATAGATATTTTTTTAAAAAAAAATAGGTTAGTCCGTAATTCAAACCAAACTAAACTACAAATTAATGGTTTATAAATTTTTTAATTCGAACCAAACCACTAAAAAATGGTTTCATATTTTATGAATCAAAAAATAATCACAAGTTATCATTTGGTTTTGTTTTTAGTCAAAACTAAACCAAAAAAACCATGACCACTCCTATGAAATACCCACCCCAAATATCATATAATAATTAGGGACTAATATCTACCCTATAACATCTCATAATAGTAATTGAGGGGAAAACATCAATCCCATAATGGTTATAATAATAATAATCATGGGGTTAGTTCCCACCCCATAACATGACATTTCATGATAACATGGGTTTTCCATCATCCCAAACTCATCATATATAGCCAATGTTTACCTATCAAGCATGAAAATTTTCACCACTACCACATCCTTACTAGGATATAACTTGTATATATTCAATACACAACCCCTCTAAGAATTCAACAGTAGAATGTGGCACCCATCATGGTCCTCAAAGCCACATCATAGCCCGTACACATTTCCTAGGTTCCTCTTTCTCATTTCCAACTCTTGGGTCAAAGCCCAACACTCAAAGGGAATATCGTCCCTCAAAATTACAGTGATCTTATTCTGTACTCTTTCGAAAATCCACACAAGCATCACTATAGAAAGATATTCAAATTTCTACCCCCACAGCCAAGTCATGGGTTGGTCCCCACACACCCATATTATCATAACTCTACCCAGGGTATACAAACTTGGGTACTCATATGTCAATGAGAGAGGAACATTTTACCTACTCTCTAGTCAAATATATTTAAGGATATATGTCATCTCATGGTTCATTATACCCTATCCTTAGTCTAAACACTCCTAAACCGTCACACTTATCTACTCATAGGTCACTAATGTAACCTATCACCAGTTTCACTATATTATATTATTTCCTTTAATTTATACACCTATATGGTCAATATATATCATCTAACACATTTACTATAAATCCATCGATCATTCAAGGTTGAGGCACTAAGCTATTGATCAAGGGTCCATCTAATCCCTTGAAACTTTATTCTTTTCATGGGAATTTAATAAAAACAATTAATTTTAATTTTAAGTAAAATCACACGTAAGTGGAGAGATAGAATATCACATGCCACATAAAAAATTCATAAAATTAGGGATATATTTAAGGGACCACATACTAGATATTGAGTTTCTAAATTTATGTAAATCCCTAACACTCTCTCTCAAGATCATCTAAAACTCATCCATGATCAAATCATCACCTGAGATCCTATATCATGAAATAATATCAAATTTAGTTAATTATAACAATTTATAGTTTATTTTAGAATTTAGTTCAAATAGGGATAATTTCTCCAAAACTCACCATGCGACACTTGATCGTGGAGAACATGAGAAAAGGGGTATGGTCCACTCTTGAAATGCACCCAGATCTATGAAAAATTTAATACCCAATTTATACACCCAATAAATTTTTCAAATTACCTAATTTCATCAAAACCCCTAAATAAATAAGTGTGACTTCTCAAACCCATATTCCACTTAATGGGTGCCCTGAGCCCAGTGGGCCACATGGCCTTAAGCATATCTCCCCAAACACCAGAGGATACTGACTAGGATTGAGGCCCTAGGGTGTTTCCATATAAAGACTATACCCTCATTAGAAGTGTTTGGAATAGTTTAAGGAATATAAATGAATATTGAATAGCAGAAGCAATATAATTAAATAGAGGAAGAAAATTGATGCAATAGATAACCTAGAATAAAAAAACTGTCTCAATAGAAACAATGGAAATGTAATGACATGTCACTAGAAAAATGGAAGACATTGATACAACACAATAGACATAAAATATTCCAAAAAGTAAAATAAAAAAAATTCTACTACAAGAATCCTGTGATTCAACTTGGTCATCTGCTAACAAGCTCCATCCTATTAGTAAGAAATTAAGTATTCGAAGATGTATGCTTCCCTTTGTCAACACCTGCAGTCATGTAATGAACTCTAGGTACCAAATGACGCCTGGTGAGGGTGTGGGATAAATCTTAGTGGGTCATCACCAATGGTGTCTATAACCTATGGCCCGTGTAATGGAATATATCAGTTTGCATAAATACATCTATAAAGTAAAGAAAGTAGTACAATATAACTAAACACCCAGTATGTGCTTCAACCCTTAGTGGGTGTCTGAACATGTAACCAGTTCATTAATTACATAATTACCCTTTAATGTTAATAGGTCATGTGAGGCATAGCTAGCACTGACATCACCTTGTGATAGTATATGTAGTGAAGGTCCCATGATGTAATAAGGAAACCTGACAAAGATATCTGGTGAGGGTGTTCTAGGTTAATAATGAAGGTAATGTATATCTCAAAGAATGTTAACTCAGTAGTATCTGAGTCTATATAAGGGGTTAGAGTGTAATTCAAGGAGCGTAATCCAAGGAATTCTAAAATAAGGTGCCTACCGAGTCAAAGGTGATCGAACAAGGTAAAAAAATGCTAAGAAAGGACAGGGCCCTATGTTCTTTCACCATGGAACCTACTAGTCAATGATGCATCTAAGGAATGTATCTGAGGTATCATGTAATAATTTAAAGTACCCTACAATAGTATACCCGGAATCTGAGGAATAGACAAGAACTAGAGTCTAGGTGGGTATCAACCTAATAAAACTGCATCCTTGAATCAGAATAGGGTTCCAGAGTCCCAAGGTATTCTGCTCTTAGTTTCCAAGGTGAGCTTGAGTCAAACCATTTCAATTTGATATTGTAATCACGTAATCATTTATTAGTTTCATGCCTTGTCTTCTATTAGTGTGGATAGGCCAAGTAGTGTTGGAACCATTTAATCAAGTCTTAATTAACCATTAAGGAATATTCAATTATTGAGGTTCACCCTGTTACCTTTCATCAATATTGAAAGGGGTGATACAGACATGTAACCTTTATTCAAACTCATATGATAAGGTCAAGTTATATACTTAGTATACTTTCCATTTCACATTTCACATTTAATAATCAATTTAAGAACTTATATTTGGCGGGTCAAGTGGTGAGAATATATAGTACATGCCTTTATACAATTCTAATCAATAACAAAACATTTATTATAGGAAGTATCACCTTTAGGAAGATCAAGAAAAGGCACACCCAAATAATGGTACAAATGTTCCAAAACACTAAAAACCAATAATGGCATAACCTTCGACATGGGGCGGATTGAGTTGTGGGTGTAACCACTAAAAACTAATCACGTATTTGGAAAGATCATAACTATATGATTATAACAAGTATAATAATGGAATGTAAATTTAAGAAACAACTTCCAATTAAAATAGGTGGGCCCCACACGAATATTCCAAGATCAACGAACTTTAGGGATGAGTTATAGGCCACCCACCATAGGGTTGTACGACTCTCCTTCGACAGTATTAGACCTTGATTTTTCTTATATCAGAGTAGATCTAAAGAAAGGTGAAAACTGATCACCTGAAGATATCTAGGTTGAGAACAAGAGAGAAGAATAATGGCTAACGAAGACTTGAGTACTTACTGTTGTTCATCCAACGTGACAAACAAAAGCTCGGTCGGATGTCGGGCGAAGGAGATCTCTTGGTCCCTAGCTTTGGATTCCAAAAAGATCCAATATGAGAGGAAAATGGATTAATCCCTCTAGTTCTTAGATTAGGAAAAAATAGGGGAGTAAATAAATAATTAAGGGAATTTTGGAAAATTTTCCCAGAATTTTAGCCTACACACGATTTGTCCGCACAATTTTTCCAACCGTTCGCAAACCGTGTGAGACGGTTCTGCCTAAAATAACATCCTCCAACCAATTTTATCAAAAAATGTGAAATTCAAGCACTGATACCTATGAAAAATTTTCATTTTCACTATTAGGCTACATGGCCATGCACCAACCGTGTGAGGGGGATCTTCCTGAAAAAACACAATCCACATAGTTTACTCTAAATCATGTGCCAAGCCAGTTTTTCCATAAACATGGGTTTTGAGCTCTGAACAAGCCCTGGACACCCTCAGAACCGTTAATAACTCATTAGGAATCTTTATTAGGTCCAAAGTAAGGATTTAGACTGAAAATTAAAGGATGCATACCTTAGGGAAAAAACTGGGTTCTTACAGTCTTCCCCCTTAAAAGATCTCCCCCACCCTCGAGTTCTCCTTTTAAGGGTAGAGAAACACTATCTGAGAACAAATCTGGCCATTGGTCACATACGTTGGCTTCCCTCTCCAAAGTCTCTTCCTATACTTGGTTGTTCTACAATAACACCCATATGAGAGGGGCATAATTTCCTCGGAGAGGATTTGTGCTTCAGTAAATGATGTGTACTAGATACTTCTTAAAGGTAGCATCAGCATCAAATAGAAGTTACTACGGATCAAAAGTATGATACAAGTCAACATGATATTAGCTATGACATGAGATATGAAAGACATTGTTCATGGAACAATACCTTTGAGGTAGTAGCAACCGATAGGCTATCGGCCCGACTCTATCTAGAATCTCGAATGGCCTGACATAATAAGGAGACAACTTTCCATAATTTTGTAACTGTCTATTCCCTAGCCTAGGTGATACCCAAAGGAAAAAAAATCCCCATCCTTGAACTCTTGAGGACTTAAATGGAGATCAACATAATATTTTGTCTAGAGTGAGTAGTAGTCATATGATTTTGTATTAGCTAAACCTATTATGAAGTCTCTGGATCATGATGAGGAACTAGTAGGGATGCCTCACCTGCCTCTAACTAACAAAATGATGAACGACATGGCCAACCATATTAGGCCTCAAAAATATCCATCTAAATCATAACCGAAAACTGTTATTATAAGTGAAATTGACGATAGGGATATGATTCTACCAAGAGCGACCAAAATCAAGGAAACATGTTCGTATCATGTCCTCTAGAACTTGTATTTTTTTCTGATTGTCCATCAGTATGAGGGTGAAAAGCTGTGATTAGAAGCACCTAAGTCTCTATAGCTTTCCGAAAACCATTTTATAACTGTGAAGTGAAATGAGCATCCCTATCTGAAAAGATAGTACTTTGAACCCTGTGTAGTCATATGATATCATGGACATATAGTCTTCCCAACCCATCCACTGAAAAATTATCCCATATAGGAATGGAGTGGAATGATTTATTTAGTTGGGCAATGATTACCCAAACAACATCACTACCCCTCCGCGACCTAGGTAAGCCAAAAATGAAATCCATTAAAACATCTTCCAATTTCCATTCTGGGACTGGATGTGGCTGTAACAAGCCTGTAGGTCTCTGGTGCTCCCTCTTTACCTGCTGATAGTTGGAACACCTATTGATATTTCCTAATATCTAATATTCCATTCCAGGACACCAATATTGGCGTCACATATCTCAATACATCTTCAAGATCCCTAGATGAACTAACTACTAAGAATTGTGGGACTATTTCATCAACTCCTTCCTCAAATATATAGGAACCCAGATAATTCCATGTAGATGCAGGACACCGTCTCTATCCACAGACTAATACAGATGTGAGCTATCTCATGATATACTCTCATAGAGAACCAAACCTTCAGGATTTTAAAACTGCATAATCTTTACCCTCTCAAGGAGGGAAGAGGTAACTGGTAAGGATGAGAGGAAATACTTATCATAACATTCATAAAACTATAGATTATGTTTATTAAATAGGTTCATTATCATTTATTCATCATTGGCTTCTTGTATGGCCTGCGTTTGAGTTTTAAGACTCAGTTCATCTGCAACCACATTTCCCTTTCCAGGCATATATGCACGCTCAAAATCAAAGGATTATATATATTTGACCCATATCCTCTGTTTGAGGTTCAAGTCGCAGTGATAAAAGATATAATTGAGTCTATTGTGATCTTTATACACCGCAAAGTTCTCACCAAAGAGATAGTGTCTCTAACAACGTAAAGAATGGACAACTGCTACAAGCTTGAGATCGTGCATTGGGTAATTTCTCTAATGAGGACTCAACTGCTGAGATCTGTATGCAACAACTTTGTCTTCCTATATCAATACTTCTCCTAGAAAAAATCCCGATGCATCAAATAAGATTATATAACATTTTCCAGGTTCTGGAAAAATCATAATCGGTGCGGAGACAAGCCTCCCTTTCATCTCCTGAAAGACTTTCTCGCATGCTTCTAACCACAGAAACTTAACATCCTTCTTCGTAAATTTTGTAAGAGGTGATGAAATATCTGAGACATCCTATGTAAAACACCTGTAATATACAGAGAGCCCTAAGAAACTACTCAGATCAAACACATTATTTGGATAATCCCAAGATACTACATCACTATCCTTTTCAGGGTCAATAGATACTCCTAATTCTGAAATAATATGACCCAAGAAGTGGACCTTTTCGATCCAGAAGTCTCACTTAGAAATCTTTTCATAAATTTGATACTCTCTAAGTTTACTCATAATGATATCAAGATGTTTGGAATGGTCGTTACGAGTGAGAGAATACACCAAGATTTTGTCCATAAAGACCACAAAAAAGAGTCCAAGTAGGGGTGGAAAACCCTATTCATCAAAGCCATGAAAATTAAAGGCGTGTTCGTAAGACCGAACGACATAACAAGATACTCATACAGACCATACCTACTATGGAAAGTTTTATGAGGTATGTCTGATGGTCTGACTCGTATATGATGATAACCCAATCTCAGGTCGATCTTAGATAAAACCTTTTCTCCTCAAAGCTGGTCAAAGAGATCATCTATTTGAGGAAGTGGATACCGATTCTTGAGTGTAAGCTGGTTCAAACTTATGTAATCCATGCATAGATGTACAGTTCCATCCACCTTCTTGGAAAAAAGCATAGGAGAACCCCAAGATAATGTACTAGTCTATATAAATCCTTTGTCCTCTTGGTCATCTATCTACCTCTTGAGCTCATGAAGCTCAGTTGGTGCCATCCTATATGGAGAAATGTAAATTGGAGCTGCTCATGGAACAAGCTCAATCGAAAACTCTACTTTTCTATTAAGGTTTAATCTAGGAAATTAATTAATAAAAACATCCCTAAAATGATCAACTATTAGAGGGAAATCAGTTTGAATAAAACCCTAATCCTCCATGAAAATATTTGAAATCTGGGTGGTCACTTAACCTAGACCACGATGCTTCGATCCAACTCTCCTAGCCTGGAAATCCCACTCACCTTTGAAAATATATATGTGGCCTTCTGGTGATGTAAAATAAACCTTGCAAAAATAAGAGTCTATAAAGAATTTCATCCTGATAATGACATGAAAGCTTGTTATCTTGAGAAAAAATAGATTCCACAAGAAAGGGAAACTTCCAAACTCACTGGAAAAATCCCTGCACTGGCATATTTCCCCTATTAGTATTCCCAAATGTGTATCCAGGGCCATTACACCATAGTGATAATGTATCTATAGTATAAGACTTTCCACGATAGATACAATAATAAAAGAGTTTGAAGCACCTATATCAAACAAACCAGAGACAAAAGTGGAGGCTACTAGAATAGTACCACAAACTGTAGATGGTCCTACAACCTGATCCTCAGGTATTGGTTGTAAAACATGAAATTGACCTAATCTCTAACCTTGTGCAACTGATGGACTACCATGATAATTATCTCTCTGCTGGTACTACTGGTGATTAGGGTTTAGAATACCACAGCCACAACCTCCTCCTTGGTTAGACCATCTAGCTCTATTCCAACTCCTCACCTGACGTGGTGCAAAATAACTCGCTCATATAGGTGGAACGTTTTTTTATCTTTTTACACTTGAAGTTGGTGAAAATTCCTATAGAAACGTGGAAGATGACTCATACAGAAGCAACCCAACACTCCATAGGGTCTTTATCACGTTGGGGATTCTTATTCCCTAGTCATTGACACTGATAAAATTCCACAAAACTTTAAAAATGGATATTATGGATTCCACTTCCCTAATGGGAAACCTCAAGGTAACATTTCCTACCACCAGAAGAACAATTGTCCTGGCGTGACACTGATCCTTTAAACTCGGTACTTGTTCCATCCCTCAGGTTATGCTTTGTGATAAGGGCATGATCAACTATTTCAGAAAAGGTAGTAAGGAAATATACATTCATCTGATTTTAGATGGTGTATTGGAGCCCATCCTAAAAATGTCTAGCACGCGAAAGATCATCACTGACTAAAATTGGTGCAATTAACTACAAATCTGTGAAATGTGGTGAATATTCCATAACTGATATAGAAACCTGCTAGAGATGTATGAACTCTCTGGATATTTCAGCTCTCAGTTCCTGAGGAAAGAACTGATCATATAAGGCATTCTAGAAATCAATCCATAACATGCCCTGATGACGACCATCCTATGTAACCACATACCAAAAACGATTAGATGAATCCTTAGAAATGTACCTATCCAGACTGAATTTCCACTCTGGAGTTGTTTCTAGATGATCAAAGATAGACAGTATGGAATTTATCCATGACTTAGCATCCTGAGAGCTGCTATCCCTTGAAAAAGTAGGAGGATACTGCTACTGGAACTCACGGGTCAGATTACCCATCATAGGTGCAACCCATGGACACCTTTCATGGACTGTATCAGAATTAGGAAACAATTATGGAATTAGGAATCAATTCCTAGATCAAGTACATTAGGATGTGCCTCAAGTAGCACTTCTGAAGGTAAGACTGGCAGCTTAGGGCCCACCATGTCTGGACCATGGTCGTCACCACCCTCATGGAGAATGATGCGAGGATGTCGTGGTGACATTGGTCTAAAAATAAAAAACACACACCTTAGAAAAAATTTTGTATCAAGGAGATAACATCACTAGCAGAAACTGAATGTACAAAAACTCACTACCCAAGGAGTACTACCCAAACTGCCTGCTTAGATGGCTAGGTATAGGTAATTTCTCAAGTATAAGTTTCATTTAATTTTTCAGTTAATTTTTATGTTCACTCCTTTACCTTTCATAGACATGAAAAGGTGGGATAAGGATGTGAAACCAATTCATTTTAGATTTCATGATTCACTTTATAATGGATATCCATTTCCAATGAATCAGTTCCCATACACCTATTACCAAAAATGAAAAACACTTACTTATAATATAATTGCTCGACTTGGAAAATTACTCATCCCAACCCATGAGGGCCCATACACCTCATGAATTGAGACAAGAAATCACTCAATCACAACCAAAGTAATACAAGCACATGTAAACTATCAAAACATCACTCAATAATTACAAGCATATCAAGCAATGCAGAGCAGTGAAATGCACCTATATGGCATGGAAATATGCTTGTAATGTGAAATTAAGGTGACTATAATGATGCATGTAGAAATGCTCCTTTCCCCCATATCATCAAGCTAAATATGAATTAAATTCTCAAAATTTCTAATAATCAACAACACCACACAACATGTGTGTCACCCAACAGTGAAATAATGTCAACTATAATAGGAAAAAGTAGAATAATAATTTTAATTTAGGAAACTTTGGTTTTTACCCCAAGCATGGGTCTACGATGCATAAGAATGGCTTACTACCAAGTTCCAAGCGTTCCTATTCTCCAATCAATTGTCTCCAAATAGTAAGGTAATAAAGAGAACCACCTATGATACCACTTTGTGAGATACTGGACCTGGATGCCACTTAATAGGTGACTCGAGCCTCATGGTCCACATGGCCTCAAGCGCATCTCCCCAAATGCCAGATGTTGCCGACTAGCAGTGAGGTCCTAGGGTGGGTCTATAGGGATACTATTCCCTCATTAGTAGAGTGTATCATAGTTGAAGAAATATAAATGAATAATGAACAGTTGAAGCAATATAATTAAATAATAGAAGCAAACTGATGAAATAGATAAACTAGAATATCACAAACTATATCAACAGAAACAATGGTAATGTAATGACATGTAGATATAAAACTAGAAATAATGGATACAAGACAATAGGTATAACATGTTCAACGAAGAAAAATAAAACAAATACTACTCTAAACATCTTGAGATCCAACTCGGTCATTTTCTATCAAACTCCATCCTTTCAACAAGTAATCAACTGTTCGAAGTTGTATGCTTCCGTTTGTCAACACCTACATTCCTGTAATCTACTATGGGTATGAAAAGGCACCTGGATAGGGTTTGAGATAAATCCTTATGGGCCACCACCAACGGTGTCTACAAACCCTGGCCCGTTTAATTAAATATAGAATTGTGCCATCATACGTATATAAAGCAAAGCAATTAGTACAATATAACTAAATACCCAGTACATTCTTCATCCCTCGGTTGGTGTCTGAACATGTAACCAGTTCATTAATTAAGTAATTTCCATTTAATGTTAGTAGGTCATGTGAGGCATAGCCAACACTGACATCACCTCATTATAGTATATGTGGTGAAGTTCCAAATATGTAACAAGGAAACATTACAATGATATCTGGTGAGGGAGTTATAGGGTAATAACCAAGGTAACATAGATCACACATAATGCTAACTCCATAGTATCTGAGTCTAGCTACGGGGTAAGAGTGAAATCCAAGGAATTCCACAATAAGGCACCTACCGAGTCCAATGTGATTGACCAAGGTAAAAAGAGGCTAATCAAGGACAAGGCCCTATGGGATTTCACCATGAAACATACTAGTCAATGCTGAATCCATGGAATGTATCTGAGGTATCATGTAATAATTTAAAGGACCCTATAGTAGTATACCAGGCATCTGAGGAATACACTAAAACTGAATTCTAGGTGGGTATCATCCTAAGAAAATCGTATCCTTGAATTGGAATGGGGTTCTCAAGTCCCAAGGAATTATCCTTTCATAATCCAAGGTGATCTTGAGTCATACCCTTACTATTTGATATTTTAATCATGTAATCATTCAGTAGTTTTAAGCCTTGTCTTACATTAGTGTGGATAGGCCATGTATAGTTACAACCATTTAAAAAAGTCTTAATTAACCATTAAGGTATATTCAATTATTGAGGTTCACCCCGCTACCTTCCATCAGTATGGAAAGGCATTCTATGGACATGTAACCTTTATTCAAATTCATTTGATAAGGCCAAGTTATATACTTAGTATACTTGTAAGAACTCAGATCTTCTTTTCAGGTATGGATCCTTTTTTCTAGTGTTTTGAAGAAGAAAGGGGTTTCTAGATATTTAAATAGTACACGTCGTGTACTTAGAAGTACACACCTTGTACCCGATTATAGTGGGATGATAGTGTACTGGCCGTGAAACAGCCGAGTACATGATTGTGTTAGGTGGCATAGAGACCATCTAAAGCGGGGCCCGGTAAAGCCATATACACGTCATGTACTTTTAAAAGACAAACCATGTACTTTTCTTTTTATTTGTTAAATTGGACTGGGGTCATGTCTAATTATAAGAAACACCTTCTTCTCGATTCATCTCATACAGGAGCAACCATAGGGAATTATACTTGTATGAGCCCCCGATCGACTGTCTGTTCTCCGAATCAACCTTCTTAGATTGCATTGGAATTTCCATGATGAGTTCTTCCTTCTTATAGAGATTTTTTCCTTGATTTTACTCTTTCGTGAGATATACTAGGTTGAGATTTTGTGACTTTTTTATATATCTACCTCATTCTAGGTCGATTCAAGGGCCAATGTCGGACTATATCGATCATACACTGCTGAGTTAGGGGGTTTGTGTATTTCCATAGTTATTATTTGAATATTATGTGAAAAAGTTCCCAATACCCTCGATTGGGGCATTGCATGTTTAGGGATTTTAACCATGTTGATGCCTACTAGGCTTTTTTTCTTGAGTTAGGTCTCTTAATTGTAAATAGGGTAATTTTTTCATGATATGGAAGTGTTTTCCCATGTTTGATTTGATATTGACCATTTGGTCTAGTTTTTTCTATTATGTTTCTTACTTTGCATGAATAGTGTTTTTAGGATGGAGTGATTTATCTGATGTTGTGATATGCTTTGTAGTTGTTTATCTAAGTAGTACATGAGGTTTACATTGGCTGATAAACATAATTTGTGCACGATTACTTTACATAGGTCTGTGGGAACCAGGTGTAGTGAGACTATAGAGGGAATTGATGTTGAGTGCTTTCCTAGAGTGTCTATTATTTCTTTATCACGCTGTGAGACCATAGGGGGGAAAATGTTGAGAGCTCCCTCAGAGTGTCTATAGTTAATGTTACGAGACCACAAGGGGAATTGATGTTGAGTTCTTCCTCAGAGTGCCTATAGTTTATCATTAAAAGGATATAGTGTGAATTGATAGTGAGTGCTTCCTCAAAGAGTCTTTTCTTTCTTGAGACCAAAGGGGTTAGACCATTTGAGCTACCCAGGAGGTCGTTATATCCTAGTGTAAGTTGAAACAGAGGGGCAAGGCTATGAGAACATACCTAGAGGGTTACTTGAGATTGATTGGTTGAACCAGAGGGGATAGACTGTGAGAAAATTCTTAGAGGGTTTCTTGTTATTGTTTTTTTGATAAATAAATAAATGTAAATGGATGTAGTTGAAACTATAGGACTATTTACTTTTGAGTGCATCCTTGTTTATTACATCATTTTTCATTTTTTCCCCTGATATATATATTCAATGATAGTTAGGCATAGATATTTGGGTGGTTTCCTACTAGGTTTCATCTCACTCCCTATTTGGGTCATGATTTTGGGCCCAAAAAATTAGATTGGTATATGAATAGATAAGGTCAAGTGCCCCTATATTTTAGGTACTTGACTATTGTGGAGCTGAAGAATATGGGACCAAGCTAAGGATTATGATGAAAAGGAGTTTACTTTTTTTCCTTTATACTTTAGTATAATACTATATTCCATTATTGTGACTTGTTTGGATTCTTTCTTAGATACATGTTACATGCATCATTATTGATATATATATTCTCCAGTTTTCTATTTAACTTCAGTATTATGTTGTTTACTGTTGTATGGTATTATTAATGGTTTCACTATTGTTATCTATTTATTTCTGCGTAATTACTCTTATAATGAGGTAATAGTTTCCCCACTATCACACTAAAGGCCCTTGCTTCAAATCGGCTACCTCTGGCATTTTGGGAAATTTTATTGAGGCAATGTGACCAACCGGGTATGGGGCACCTCTGGGTGGCACCTGAAACCAGGACGTTACAAAGTGGTATAGGAGGGATTATTTTCTTCTTGACTTATTGTTTGGATCCTAAAGACAGGGATAAGAATTAATAGGTTGTTAATAATAAGTTGTGTCAGGGAGTAGCTAACCCGTGTTCAAGAAAGAGATAATTTACCTCTATTATTACAATTTTTCAGATTTTTCAATTTTATAGTGGAAATGATTTCACCATTGGGCGATTCACATGTTTTGTTCTCTTAAAATTTATAATATTTAGGTTCTATTTCTATTGCAACCTATTGAGATGAGGGTATTCCATCTCATGCATCATATAGGAACTTGCTAGAGATTACTTTCCATGAATTCTTTCTATGCCGTTTAGGGTGAATTACTGATTACATATTGTTTTGATAGATGTTATGCTAGAAATTCATGTTGTTGTTATAGATTCCTTGATATAATACCTGATATTTAGAAGAGTATTGGATTGTGTAAAGTTTAGTTTGAATGAATACCAAAATTTAGTTCTCGAGGTGTTATGGGCCCTCATGGATTGGAATTTGGGGGATCATTGCAATGTTATACATTTATATGACATGTATAAGATGACAAACTATGATTCTCGGGGAGTATAGTCCCTCACAGAATGGAATTTGGCACATTAAAGTTCATTTTAGTGTTTTTATGGGTTCCAGAGTAGTTTCTATGGCTTAATGTCTAGAAAAACCTAGAATAAATGGTGTGTATTGTTGATTACATGCCACATATCATTCTATTTGGAAAGGAAATTATTTTTCTTAAGTACATGATGTGTTGTCTTTAGTAGTGTTACTACCTATGTGGGAAGAGACACGGGGTTGGAAAATCCTTGGAGGAAGATGCCAGGTATCATACGTACACGTTGTATTGTAAGGACCATGTGTCCACCCATGTGACTAATGACACGGATGGATGAAACCTAGATTATACAAACCGTGTCAATCTTGAACACACCGGGTAGTGTAACCGATATATCCAGTCCTGTTATTAACAACATAGGTTAGTGAAATCCATTTAGTACACGCTGTGTCTAGAATGAACATGTCGTGTAGTCTCATTCTTGGAGAACCGTGTGGGTTAGTCATGTAGAAAAAATCAGGCATGGAAAATGATTCAAGAACACACTGTGTCCTGGGAGAACACTCTGTGTGTATGGGGTGTTACATGACCGAGATTGGTAGGAGTACACACCCATGTGAAGGCTTAAAGGAAAACACTATGTAGGGGTCATACATGCTGTGTATCCCTATTTTTAAAAAACATGAATGCTTTCCTTATCCTATTCCTTTATTTCACATCTAAATTTTAGTCCTTGATAATCTTGAACTATGGTTTTTTCTTGACCATGCAGAGTCATGCCACCAAGACTTCCTCTGATTGTATGCGAGATTCAGGGAAGTGATCAAACACCAGACATGGTAGGTCAGGGATTACCAACAGACTTTCCCATCTTTCATGTCTTGGAACCCGATGTTATTCCGGATATAGGTTTTGATGCATAGTTCTGAGAATGATTCATGAGTTTTATGCAGACCTTCAAGGGAACACCGCATCCTACCCTGTCTATGGCAGATTTGATGTGGGTCTTTCAGCAGTAGCATCCTCCCACTTTCTCAGGGGATGGAGGACCTCAGGGTGTTGAGTCATGGTTAGAAGCCATGCTATAAATATTCAAACATCTGGATATTCCTCTAGAGAGGTGGGTGAAGCTATCTACTTATATACTTCAAGATTCTTCCAAGAGATGGTGGGATGTGATCTTGCAGGTAGGACGTCAGAAAGTTATGTCTTGGGGTGAGTTATAGTATACCTTCTACAATTAATTCTACCTGGAGACATTGAGGTCCGATCGAGCCTAAGAGATCATGTGTCTGGATCAGGGTACTCTTTAAGTCATGGTGTATTCTTCTCGCTTCACAGAGCTGTAGTGCTTCACACCCATTCCAAGGGGTGATGAGTTATTCCTTGCGAGGAAGTTTGAGGATGGTCTCAAGCACGACATTGCATCTCAGGTGAACATATTTAGGTTGAATTCCATTTCTTCTATTGTCAACTAGTCACAAATCATAGAGTGAAACCTAAGGTATTCTAGAGCTATTGGACAGGGCAGTTTACCATCCAGAGTGGGTTCTTCTATGGTTGATAGTAGGAAGTGTTGCAGGGATTCTATACATGGAGATATGAATTGGCGAGATACCCCTTCAGGTAGCCATGGGGTATTCTACCAGTGTGGGAAGAGTGGGCATACGAGGACACAATGCCCTAGAGACCCAGTTGAGTTCCGATATAAAGGCAAGATGGGCCATCTTTAGCAGTTATGTTAGTTTTTCTCACCAGAAGCTGGTGACAGGGGTTACTCTATGGCTCCTCATTCAGGAAAAGCACCACCAGTTTCTCATCAGTCTGAGAACTAGAGTTCTTCTGACCATTCAGGACGAGGTGGAGGTCACATCCATGGTATCTAGTCGATAGTATTTTAGTAAAAATTGGGTGGATCATCTCAGGGTGGTCAGACAGGGTCACAAGGCCACGATACAAGCCATACTTTTGTAGTGGAGAAGACCCAGTAGGATCAGGATCCCATGCCCTCAATAGTTTGAGGTATGATCCTAGTTTCCTCAGTTTTAGCTTTGGCACTTTTCGATATAGAGGGTTCTCATAGTTTCATTTATGTTGCTGTTGTGGAGAGCCTTGGGCTCTGTATCTTTTCTTTTGATAATGTATTGACATTGGACACTCCATTGATGAAAAGAACGACTAGTGTATGCAAGTACAAAGAGTTCCCTCTTGAGGTTTGTGGGTGACACTTCTCATGGGACCTTTATGTCTTAGAGATGATGGGCTATGATGTCATTCTCAGGATGGAATGGTTAGTTCCATTATAGGATTTTGTGACTCCTATTAAATATGGTTGTGTTTCACATTTCCGGAGGGTGGTTTGTTCTTACATAAGGGTGAATGGGATGTCCCGGAAAGTAGAGGAGGACCTGGGCTTCATGGGTTGGGAGGAGTTACAACCAATATTTATATTCTATATTTGTATGACTAGGGGACTTCACAGTTAGACTTTCCTCTATTGGTCGATCATTTCCGAGATGTATTTCCAGATGAATTTTCAGGTTTTCCTCCAAAGAGAGAGGTGTACGTTTCTATAGAGCTTGTGAAAATATTGGAACCAGTGTCCATTCCTCCTTGAAGGATGGCTACACCCGAGTTACAGGAGCTAAAGAAGAAGTTGGAGGAGTTACAAGAAAAAGGTTTCATTTGACCTAGTACTTCTCCTTATGGTCTGCCTGTCCTTTTGGTGAAGAAGGCAGACGGTACCCTTATAATTTGTGTGGATTATCAGAAGCTGAACCAGTTGATGGTCAAGAACTGTTATCCCTTGCCAAGGATTGATGATCTCTTTGATTACCTACGAGAAGCCCGACTATTCTAGATGATTTAATTGAGATTCGGTTATCATCAACTGTGCGTTAGACTATCAGATATACCTCTTATAACCTTTCAGAATAGGTATAGTCTATATGATTATGTGGTTATGAATTTCGGTCTCACGAACGCGCCTGCCGTTTTCATGGAACTGATGAACCGAGTATTCCATCTGTACTTGGATTCCTTTGTTGTTGTCTTCGTAGATGATATATTAGTGTACTCTCACACATGACACCACCAAGCCACGCACCTTGATATTGTAATGAGTACACCAAGAGAGCATCAGTTGTATGATAAGCTCTCAAAATTCCACTTTTGGATGGACCAAATTCACCTTTTGGGTCATGTTATATCAGAGACATGAGTATTAGTGGACCGAGAGAAAGTGAGACTAGTAGTTTCCTAGGAGTATCCAAAGAGCATCTTTGAGGTACAAAGTTTTCTAGGGATGTCTAGTTACTACAAACATTTTATATAGGACTTTTTACGATTACCAGCACCACTGACATGCCTGACTAAGAAGCGTGTGAAGTAATTGTGGTTAGATTCTTGTGAGCAATCCTTTTAGGAGTTGAAAGGGAGGTTTACATCAGCACCAAAACTAGTATTTTTAGAGTTGGGAATGATCTATACTGTAAACTGTGATGCATTAGGTATCGTGCTAGAAGCAGTGCTTATGTAGGGAGAAGGAGTCGTTTCATTTGGGTCTCAACAGTTGAAGCCACATGAGAGGAATTATCCAATGAAAGATCTTGAGTTGGCTCCAGTTGTTCAAGCCTTACACTGTTGGAGACATTATATTTTGGGAGAGAATTTTGTGGTTTTCACTGACCACAAAAGTCTCAAGTATATCTTCACTCTGCGTGATCTGAATTTGAGATAGCAAAGATTAGTTTATTACCATCAGTATTTTGACATTGAGATTTCCTAAAAGAATGGGAAAGGAAAGATAGTGGATAATGCATTGAGTAGGAGGATGCAGATACAAGCAGTTCATGAGGCCAGTAGTGAGTGGTAGCTTATGGATCTGTTCTATGAGATTCATTTGGAGGTGCAAGACAAATAGGGAAGACATTTATTTCTTTTGTAGCTATTACCTCTACTCTACTTGATCGGGTGCGAATGATGAAGCTAACATATTCCGAAGGCCTAGTCCTATGAGAGAGTTTTTATAGAAAGGATCCTATTCATAGATGTATTGTAGGCAAGGATGATATCTTGCTCTTTCATGGATGCATATGGGTGTTAGCAGACATACACAAGAAGCTGATGTGGGATTTTCATTCCTCAGTTTGGGTAGTTCATCCTCATGTCACAAAAATGTATTGAAATCTGCACTGTCTATATTGGTGGCCAGGTATGAAGAGAGATGTTGCTAGTTTTTTCATGAGGTGTTCCACCTTTCAGTAGGTAAAGGTGGAGCATCAGCAACCAATAGGGATTTTGTAGTAGTTACCCATTCCCAAGTGGAAGTTTAATGACATCGCGATGTACTTAGTGATAGGTTTGCTGAGGTCTCCTCGAGGGAATGTTGCAGTTTGGGTCATCATTGACAGACTCACGAAGGTAGAACACTTATTTCTGATCAAGGAGAACTTTAGTGTTGATGAGCTGTGGAGGTTGTAAATCTGGGAGATTATATGTTTAAATGGTGTTCCATACTCCATCATTTTAGATAGGGATGCTCATTTTACTTCTCAGGTCTGGTAGGGGCTACATAGGGCATTGGGTACAAAGGTAATTCTGAGTACAACTTACCATCCCCAGACAGATGGCCAGTCTGAGTGTACGATTTAGGTGCTGGAGGACATGATTTGAGCCTGCTTCCTAGATTTTGAAGGTTAGTGGGAGAAAAACATACCACTTTTGGAGTTTTATTACAATAATAGTTTTCAAACAACTATTCAAATGGCTCCTTACGAGGATTTGTATGGTAGGTAATGTTGATCACCCCTATGTTGGATGGAAGCAGGAGATGCAGTTATGTTGGGACCTCATCTTGTTCAGGAGACCACAGAGCAGGAGGAGTTGATTTGAAAGAGGAATTATACAGCACAGTAATGACATAAGTCTTATGCTGATTGATGAAGATGACCTCTAGAGTTCGATGTCGGAGATCAGGTTTTTTTACATGTCACACTCAGGTTGGGACCCATGAGGATTATGAGACAGGGAAACCTTTCATTAACATATGTTGGACTGTTTGAGGTTATGGAGAGATCAGGCCAATTTCCCATTATTTGTAGTTACCTCAGAGGTATCAGGCCATGAAATATGTCTTCCACGTTTCTCAGCTACCATGTTACTTCTCAGACCCGTCTCATGTCTTTCACCCCGAGGAGGTTCAGTGGGAGGTGGATGTAGCGTTCGATAAGTATCCTATCTGGATTGTTGATCACAGTGAAAAGGTTCCTCCTGGCCGGTATGTTCCTATGATATCAGTGTTATGGATGCTCAGGCGAGTATAGGATGAAAATTGGGAGAGGGAGGCTGATGTATGATCACAGCGGCCAGAGCTTTTTGAGAATTATTCTTCTACATCGTCTTGCTATGGAAATTCAGGGATTAATTTCTTTAAGGGGATAAGTTTTTAAGAACCAGGATCTTCTTTTCAGGTGTGGATCCTATTTTTCAAGTGTTTTTAGAAAAAGAGGATTTTTTGGAAATTTATGTAGTACACGTCATGTACCCGTTTTTCGCGGGTGACTGTGTACTAGTCGTGTAATGACCAAGTACACGACCATGTGGGGTGACCTAGAGACCACCTAAAGTAGGGCCTGGTAAATTCATATACATACCATAAACTTTTAAAATACATTCTAAGTAATTTTATTTTTATTTGTTAAATCAAAATGGGGTCACGTCTAATTGGAAGAAACACCTTTTTCTTGACTCGTATCGTCCAAGAGCGACCATAGGGCATGATTATTCTTCAAGCCCCCGATCGACCGTCCGTTCTCGGAATCAAACACCATCAATTGCATTGGAATCTCCACTGTGATTTCTTCCTTCTTCTAGAGCCTCGTTCCTTGATTTCTCCTCTTTCATGAGATATCCTTAGTTGAGATTTTTGTACATTTTTGTAGATTTACCGCATTCTAGGTCGATTCAAGGGCCAACACCGAAGTATATAGATCATACAATTCCAAGATAGGCGGTTTGTACCTTTCTATAGTTAGTCTTTGAATATTATCTGCAAAAGTTCCCAATACCACAGATTGGGGTATTGCGTGTTTAGAGATTTTAACCCTATTGATGCCTTCTATGCTTGTTTAATTAAATTAGGTCTCTTATTTGTAAATAAGGTTATTTTTCCATGTTATGGAGGTGTTTTCCCATGTTTGATTTGATATTGACCGTTTGGTCTAGTTTTTCCTGTTATTATTCTTATTTTTAATGCCTAGTGTTGTTAGGATGGTGTGATTTATCTGATGTTGTGATATGCTTTGTAGCTGTTTAGACAAGTAGTTATTGAGGTTTACTTCGACTAATGAACGTAATTTGTGAATGATTGCTTTACCTAGGGCTATGGGAACAATGTGTAATGAGACTATAATAGGAATTGACGTTGAGGTCTTCCCTATAGTTTCTATTATTTCTTTATCATGCTGTGAGACTATAGGGGGGTTTAATTTGAGTGCACCCTTAGAGTATATATAGTTACCATTACAAGACCACAGGGGGAATTAACGTTGAGTGTTTCCTCAGAGTTCCTGTAGTTTATTGTTAAAAGGATATAGGGGGAATTGATGGCAATTTCTTCCTCATAGAGTCTTTGTTTTCATGAGACCAAAGGGGTTAGACCATGTGAGCTACACAGAAGGTCGTTATATCCTTGTTTAAGTTGAACCAGAGGGGTTAGGCTGTGATAACTTACCTAGAGGGTTACTTGAGAATGATTGGTTGAACTAGAGGGGATAGGGTACGAGAGTTTTCTCTAAGAGTTTCTTGTGAATGTTTGGTTGATAGATAAATAAATGTAAATGGATGTAGTTGAAACTGTAGGATTCTTTACTTTTCAGTACGTCCTTGTTTATTACTTCATTTTTCATTTTTTTCCTTCTTTATATATTCAATAATAGTTAGGAACAGATCCTTGAGTGGTTTCCTACTGGGATTGTCTAACACCCTGTTCGGATCATGATTTTGAACCAAATAGATTATATTGTTGCAGGTATAAATAACGAAAATCACACTTCTACTTCAGGTACTTGACTGTTGTGGAGCTGGAGAGCATGGGACCAAGCTGAGGCTAGTGATGCTGAGGAGTTTTTTACTTTTTTTCCTTTGTACATTGGTATAATACTGTATTCTAGAATTGTGTCTTGTTTGGATGCTTTCCTAGATACCTGTGACATGCATCATTATTGATATATATATATATATGATACAATTGTCTATTTACCTTTAGTATTCCGTTGTTTACTATTGTATGGTATTATTTCTTCTTCCACTATTGTAATCAATTTATTTCTGCTACATTACTCTACCAATGAAGGAATAGTTTCCCCACTATCACACCCATTCCTTTGCTGATAGTCTATAGCCTCTGGCATTTGGTTAAATGTGCTTGAGGCCATGTGACCAACCGGGTAAGAGGAACCTATGGGCGACACCTGGAACTAGGATGTTACAATACTTTCTATTTCCCATTTCACATTTAATAACCAATTGAAGAACTTAACTTTGGTGGGTCAAGTGGTGAGCATAAATGGTTCATGCCTTTATGTAATTCTAATTAAAAACAATCAATTTATTATAGTAAGTCTCACAATTCTAAAGGTCAAGCAAAGTCCCACCTTAACAATGGATCAAACATGCCGAAACACTAAAAACCAATTATGGAATTACCAATGACATGGGGAAGATTGAGTTTTGGGGGTAACCACTAATAACTAATCCCATATTTGGAAAGAGGATAACCATAAAATTTTATCAAGTATAAAAACAACATGTAAATTTAATAAACTGCTTCGAATGAAAACGGCAGGCCCCACATGAATATTCCAAAATAAAAAAAACATTAGGGATGAGTTATAGGCCACAAAATATAGGGTTTTAATACCCCCCCCCCTTGGTATTGGCCTTTGATTTGGATCGAATCAGAGTAGATCTAAGAAAAGGTGAAAATTCTCCCATGATGATATCTAGGTCGAGAAAAAGAGAGAAGAAGAACAATTAAAGAGGGCTCAATTAATTACTATTGTGCATCCAACATGATGAATAGAAACTCGATCATATTTTGGACGATGTAGATCTCTTACTCCCTATCTTTGGCCTTAAAAAGCTAGAAAATGATTGAAAAATGATTAATCCCCCTCGTTCATGGATTAGGGAAGAATAGGGGAGTAAATTTATCATTAAGGGAATTTTGGACAATTTACCCAGAATTTTAGCCTGCGCACAGTTTGTTAGCAGGGTTTGTCAAACTGTCTGCAAACTGTGCGAGATGGTTCTTCCTGAAATAACATCATCCTCACAGTTTGATCAAACAATAAACAATGCATGAATGGGTACCTGGGAAAAAGGTTAATTCAAATGATTAGGCTGCACAACCAAGCGCAAACTATGAAAGGTGGATCTGCCTAAAAAAACACAATCCACACAGTTTTTCAAACCTTGTGAAATTCCTTCATGGTTTACTCTAAATTGTGATCCAAGCCAGTTTCCCCAAAAGATGTGTTATGGGCTCCAAACAAGCCTTGGAAAGCATTAGAATCTTTAGTAACACGTAGGTATCCTTATTAGGTCCAAAGTAAGGATTTAGATAGAAATTTAAAGGACACATGCCCAAGTGAAAACAAGTTTCTTAAAATAATGGTGGTGACATACCTCAATTGAAATGGTGTGCAATAATGTGCATTTATCCACTCAGTATAGACTATAACCATGATGGTCAAAATCCCCATCATTAAGAAAATTTACACTATGATATTGTTGAAATTATCATAAAATAACTAGCTAAATTTTAATTAAATCAATATCTATGACAGAAGAAGAAGATTGAATGAATAAGGGGGGAGGTCTTACATTCAATATATAATAGAATTATGTAGTGTAACTTCCTCTATGAAATGGAATTGAAGATAAGTATGGGAGGATGAATATCTATGTTTTGGTGTGTAAGTGTGAAGGAAAATTGGGAGAGGGATTTAAAAATGAGTGAGGGGTGTTTAAATCACTATTTTTATGAAAATTGGGTAGTTTTGTCATTTGGTTGAATAGTTTTCCAGATCATATAGCTTTCACTATCTTGAGACACACCCTCTCACATGTTTTGGTAACACAGTTTATGAAATAATTCCCCAACCATGATCTACCCTATGAGAAAATTTAAGTATGTCACATGGTTTTCTCATTTGGGTCTCTAAAACCTTTAAAAAGTCATGCACCTCAACTCCTCATAAAAAACACTCAACATAGTTTGATCGGGCCACCCACATGGTTTTCCATAACTATGAGATTTTATTGAATAAGGGTAGAATCCTTCATAAAATTCTATATTTTTACAAAAAAAATACTAATGATAACCTGATAACTAATACCTTTCTTA
This sequence comes from Viscum album, assembly GCA_963277665.1. Classification (NCBI taxonomy): domain Eukaryota; kingdom Viridiplantae; phylum Streptophyta; class Magnoliopsida; order Santalales; family Viscaceae; genus Viscum; species Viscum album. Next base: position 1,250,695,218 of record OY728120.1, read on the forward strand.
GTACATGGTCCAAAATCAAAAAATATCTCCTTGTGGTGCTCTAACTCTTTAAATTCTAGTATGAATACCAATTTTAGAAACATTCCTTTCTTCTAGACCCAAAATTAAAATTCATCCTAAATTTCATAACCCGTAATGACGTGGGTTTTTATTGATTGTGAGTTAGATGGAAAGGTATATAAAAAAGAGTTATGTGTGAAAATATATTTTCATCATTTTATGAGACCATTAGATATCTTTATAAACTAGTGGAATTCAGAACTCTAGGAATATGGAAGTTAATGGGTAATATAAGATTTTAGTCATAGTATTAAGGTATATATAATGGATTATCTACATGTTTTATTTTGAATTTATAAAGAACAAACAGTGGTTTATATTTCATCTAACATCCATTTGCATGGTTCTCAAAAATAAGGCATCAAATAGGGGTTTTGTGACATTCCACACTGGCCATGATGAAATAAAATTGGTGTTGTTCCACTAACAATAACTTATCCCCCTTGACACTCTCCCTTGAATACTTCTTAACCTATTAGTTACACAAGGGTCATTCCAAATGGAATACATGTTGTGAAACTTGTTAAAGTCTATGCACTATTTTTCAAATAGTTTCATGGAATCATTCCAAATTCCCCCAAAAGTGTCTTTTTTCCATGGGTTGAGATTGATGAAGGATTCTTGTGATAGGACTCAGTTTATTACACAAATAACCTTTTCCATTTGTAAATTTTCACTAAAACATAAAATCTAATCTTGGAGGAATATTTCAATACATTCTCTATGGAAACTAACAAATTTATTCTTTATTTACAGAATTTAATTATGAAATGATTTTTTTTCTACGTTTCTATGATAAAAAATTCTTTTCAAATAATTTTGGTGAAAATTTTATTAATGAAATCCTTAAATAAGTGATTGTATAATTAAATATTTTATGTGTAGTTTATTTGATAGTTTTATGTTATATGTGTGTGTGGGGGATAATGGTTTTATTGAGATCCATTTTTGATTAAATTTAAGTTTCAACCATGGTGTAGTTGGAGAATATAGAGAGTTTTCATTATGTAAATTAGTGGTTAGATGTAGGTAACTCATTCCATTTCATGGTTAAGAAGAGTGTTTGAATTTATATATGTAAATAGGTGATGACTTGGATAACCCAAAATAATTCTAGATATAAATTATTTAATATAAATGTGTTTATGATCATTGAGTCTATAGTATGATTTATTTATCAAGTGTTAGAGATTATCTATTAGTTTCTAAGGAAAGGTTAATTTTTAGTGTTTTAGAAAATGAGTAATTTTTCATAATTTATGAAAATATTGATCTTTATATTATTTGGAAAAAAGGGTAGATCTTTTTGTTTGATAAGGTATAGAGTTTTCTAATTTTTTGGGGAAAATGGGGAGTTTTTATAAATTGAGATTACAAAAAATAAAACATGGTTTTGAATTAATATTGAATCCAAGTTTTAATTTTTGGTGATTTTATAAGAATGTGGTTTTTGATAAAATGGTTTATGATATCATTTATTTTATAATTATGGTTTTAAAATTATTTTGATAAATCAATGTTTTTTATTAAACTATTTGATTTATCATTTTTAATTGGAATTTTATTGGTGTTTTTTCTCATGTATGGAAATTTATTAGAGCCTTGTAGAAATCCTAATTGGTGTATACTCAACCCCTATATGTGCACTTAAATTATCAAGTAGATATGGTTGGCCATGATCAAGTTAACAGAAAGGCCTCATACTATGTCACTGAAGAGTTATATATTCCAATTAGATATAGGATGATAGGATTCAATGTATTATGTGGCTCATACATGAGTTTCATACATTCATTTAATTACCTTGAGTCATCTTGTGTCATGTACTTTGGTTTTAATGTTGTAAAAAATATTTTTATTTATCTTATAAAATTTAAAAGTGTTTTACATTACTAATACATTATTACTCACAAAGGTATTTTATTATGGGGGAAAATTATTCCCTAATGATTTATGATATCCCTTGACCCTAGTTGAGAGACTTTTACAATTAGGGGAACATTCTTGATTCCATTTTCTGATTCAGTTTAGGCCTCGAGATTTGAGTCCCCCGTTTGGTTCATTAAAAAATGTTACTAAATCATGGTTTGAGTTATGGGAATTCTTGTGGGTATAGATATTACTTTGGTTGGGGAATTTAACATATCCATAAAAATGCATAGCTAACCTTTTTGTGATCATTAAGTAATTAGGAAGTCTTGGGTTAATAAAAGTTCGATAATGACCATGCACATGTAATTATTTAAGACAAGGTAACCCATGATGGATTAGGACTGGAAAGAGTTCATGAATAATGATGTGAATGGAAAAGAAATGTAACATAAGACCTTGGTTTTTAATTAAAATGGTTTTGTTCAATATAAATGGATTTCCAAGACACTATGGTCTGAAATTTTACAAAACTAGTTTGCAAAAGAATGTTGTAAACAACCTTGTTATACCGCTATCGTTGTGGGGTTTGGTATTATTTAATTTTGGGATATATGGATGTTTATAAGTGTTTTAGTTGCATTATAGTGGTTCCAAATTCCTCAGTTGGTAAATCTATTGGCTATATGTTGAAGGATACTAGATGACAGAGGATTATGCCCTAGGAATAGTACAAGGACATGGAGACTATGAGCCACCAAAGGTTATAGAGTATCTGGGAAGGATGTACTATGTGGTTCATTTTTAAAAGGACCAAACCCCCTTATTATGGTTAAATAAAATTAATATTTTCCCTTGAACCATCCTACAAAGGAATAGTGTGAGGGGTCGAGCCCCCTCTTCTAGTTTTATGTCAGCTACCTATAGTCCTTAGATCATGACACAGTAGGGCCTTCTTATGTATTCTACATTATGTAAGTCTATAGGCCACATCCTTGGGAGAGCCTTGGGGGATTATATATTCCTTGGAATCTAGTCCATGTAATAGCTCCTTGTTTTCTCAGTTATCATTAAAGAGAGAAATGACCCTTTTCACTCTCTAGATTTATGGGTTTTCACCCATATTCCTACAATATAGACCCTCAATTTTCAAAACATTTACATTACATAATTTTTTTTGGAATACTTAAACATTACATAGATAGATTTCCAAACACTGTAGTTGGTATAGTGCCTTTGGAAACATAGAAACATAAAAACTGGTACATATATGAGCTACATAATATCCCACTAGGATATTCATGATTGGTACCGTTCTTATGCATATCAAACATTGTGAAAATCATCATAACCAGTGAAAATGGAAACATAAATAGGGTGAGATCAAATGCTCAATAAGGGTAAACAAGGATGAAATGTAAGCATAAACATGAGTATAAGGTTATGATAATGTGATCCAGAAAATAGAATATCATACAATGCATATCAAAGATCATAACCAAAATCATGGCATAATGATTGGAAGTTCCTAAGACATGAATAATATTAAATAAAGATCATAATACATTAAAGAATCACATATGAATAAGACATGTAATTGTGGAAAACACATAAGCATATAACTATTTTCATGGTAGCCAAGGAATCATAGCCAAGACCATTATAGTAGTATCAGTTCACTCCCCATACCATCATAATAGTAATATTTCACTCTCATGTCCATCATGGTAGCAGGAGTTCACTAATCATTCCATATTAGTAGTCATGGTTCACTCCCATGTCCATCATAGTAGTCAAGGTTCACTCCCAAGACCGTCTTAGTTTATCGCATGAGATATAAATCATTACCTAATTCATTGGAGGGAGATATAGGTCCCACACCTCACATAATGAAATCATACATACATGTTCCACAAGACCATAAAATGAAATTTCATAACCCATGAAATGAAATGGGTATCATAAACTTGTAAACATATCACAACCTATGGAAAAATTAAAGCTTTCATAATCATTTAATAAAAATCATAACCTATGAAAGAGTTACAAATTTCATATACATATAACCTGTGAAGGAGAAATGGCTTTCATAAACACCATGACATTAAGAATAAAAAATTAATAGAAATCATATGAATGGAACCTTTATATTTTAATTAGTAACATCAATAGATGTCATATGAGATGAAAAATATTTTTGAAATATCTTTTAAAAACGTTTCTTGAGGAAAATATTATTTCTTGTCTGAAAAAAGGATTTTTATACGTAAAAATATTTAAAAAATATTTTTATTAGAAAATACCTTGAAAACATACAATTAAGGCATGAAATAATTTTGGAAACCATTTTCCATGAAAATTTATAAAATAATATTCAAAATATTTTAAAAACATTTTTATTCAAAAACACTTAGAAAACATAAAAAAGAGCTTGAAAAAGTTTTGAAAATAATAGAACTAGAAAACATATAAAAGAATATTGAAAACATTTTGAAAACCATTATTCTTGAAACCCTATTTTATAAAAAAATTCTTAAATATTAACCTTTTAGAAAGGAAAATGGAGCTACAAAAAAAAAGACGGTTGGTAAATCCATACATGTCATACGAGGTCAAAAGAAAATTCCTTTTTTACGGTGAAAAGCGTTAAAGAAGTGCCTTGTTTGGAAAAAAACAAGAATATTACTTTTAAGATATTGGTAAAAGACAAATAAACGTAAAAGCTTATTTTAGAGATTATAAGAGAATGGTATAATATTATTGGAAACCCTTTTTAGAAAACCATGATTTCCTACCGAAAAGAGGGTAAAGTCGGGCTTTCTTAAAAACACTTTCTTAACTATCTTATGTACCAAATAGTATAAAATGGTACCTATACATGAATATAGAATGAATAATCAGTGTATAATAAAATTCAATAATGTCTTGAGGTATGGGTTACAATATTTCATCAAATGAGGCATAAACCTAAACAATCTTGAAAAAAATTATGGGATTTTGTCCCAAACTATTATAAGTTGGTAATTGGGGATCATACTCTCCATGTAAGAACAAAAATTAAAGGAATATTAATATATCATTAAAAAATTATATTCATGTTATAACAAGTCAAATTTATATATATATACCTAGAAAAAATATTTATGTTCATAACAAAACATGAGTCTCAAAGCAGGAAAATTGAGACAAAAGTGTTTTACTGATTTGGTAACTATTGAAAGTTAAAACCCATTATAGAAGGATCATAAAATGTAAATTTGAATAAACATAAATTTCTGTATAATATAAATAGATTATAATCATGGGTATCAAATACCCCAAACCAAATAAAATAGTCTTGAACATAACATGTATCTCACATAAATTAAAAATGAGATGAAATCCCCTTACCTTGTGTCTTGACTCTCTTCATACTCGTAAAAGATTCCTATATAATAAATATAAGTTTATTATAAATATTTTATAGGATAATATTATTATATATATATAAACATTTATGGTTTGATTATGAACTTATATTATCCTCTTATTAATGATCCTTTGTTAAGGTTTCACTTTAGGTAATATTCTCTTTGTTCTTCACATGCATCTTAATTTATTATATCATTGATCCTTATTTTTATATCATGATTACAGAATGTATAACATGATAAAACAATTGGTTATATCCAGTATTTTTATATTATAATAATATATATCAAAAATAATTTTGAAATGGAATACACCATTCAAGGAGAGGTAAGTCGTACGTGCGCATAAACATTGTTTTTGTTCTTATGGTCGTATTGAAAGAAGGTATGTAAATGAAATGTGTATATATATATATATATGAATGTATGTGTATATATATAATTATTAATTTAGAATTTATATATCATATATATCATATAATTTCACTAAAAACATCCTTAATACATTTTATGTGGTGTGTGAACGAATCATATCACTTTGAGGGGGCAGTAGACCACACTTTCACAAACGAGATTATCAAATTCACACCAAATGGAAAGTAAGTAGATTTGTCTTTTAAAAGGAATAAATAATATTTAATACATAATAAATATAATATATAAAATATATAAATATATTTTATATCATAATGCCCACCACGATTAGTGGAAAATGAGAAACGAACAATCATCATTTCGTGAGGTAGTAGTTCACTGTACACAGAAACTGTTTATTCAATCTCCATTAGATGGAGGAGTGTGTAATATTAGGTCGAATTATCTCCATAAAAATATACTAGTATATTTAGGATATTGGTTTCTTCATAAAATAATGTAATAAAGATATTTGAGGGGGTGAAGAGGGAAATAAGGGAAAGGATATTGATAGAAGATGTTTCCTCTTAATCAGGTAACCCCTTTTGGTTTATACCAAAAGTCCTCCTTGAGAATCTTTCTATCCAAATGGAGGATTCAAGATCTAAGGGATTATTTTTTTGAGGTTAATTGGGTGGATATTTTCTAAACTTAAATGTTTTGAGAGGTCTAAGGAATGGGTAGAGGTGGTGGCCTTTTATAGTGGATAAGGAGTGGCACTCTTATAAATATTTAAAGAGAGAAGTTCACCCACGTTTTTCATGTTGAAATTTGATTCAATAATAGACCAAGGTATAGAATATTTATTATAGGGTAAAAATATTGACTTCCAATGGGTTTTTTACATGTGTCTAGATCATTTTGGGTCTTAAGTATAAGTTTTAGTACTTAAGTAAGCTTAATTTGGGCTTAACCACTATGATTAATTTTAATCACTTTTACAAATCATTTTAGTAAAAAAAAAATTGATCGTATTAGAAAGTATAAATTTTGATTTTTAAATATATGGAATCAATTTTCCCAAATTTTAATCACATATTTTTCATAAATTAAATTAACATTAATCCCGCTGACAGGACGACACTGTGGGTTTTTAAAGTAAAAATTTCCAAAAGTTTGCTATGTTTTTATATCCAATTTCAATGTGAAATTTTTTCCAATGACCTGAATTTGATTAATTGGTAAAAAAATTATCTAAATAAACTATTAAACCAGTTAAAAATGTAATTTATCCTTATAAATTAATTGTTTGAAAAAGAATTTTTGAATTAAAATCGAGCACTTTTACCTTTTCATTAAAAGATGAAACCTTACATAAATACACAAAAAGTTATCCTAACCTAATTTTTATTGTTATATTCCAAATATAATTTTTATTTTGAAAAATTATATATATATATAATTTTCATAAAATGGATTTAAAATGGGTTCTCCATTAAATGGTAGCAAAAAATTCCTTAATAAAAATATATGGTTTTAGGCATAAAACTGTGTTTGTTCTTATATTAAATATATAAAATCTATTGGAAAAATATAAAACATTTTATTTAATATATAACATATTTATTATATGAATATCACTTACCAATTATAATTAATTTAATTTACTATGTTATAATAGCTTTGTGACTATAATGATATTTTTCTTTATTATCTATCCGTTTTCATATTTATTTACAATTAATTGATAACCTATGAATTAATCTTGTATTTTTATAAACAACATATTTCAAAAATATATTCAATAATATTCATATCCATCAACATAATTTCTAGGTTATATCTCATCATAATAATATTTTTAATAATATATTATAGTTAGGTTACACTCGGTCTTGTGTGTTACGCAAGCCATCAAGAAAGGTCAATATTGCGTGTAACGTATGCTAACCCAGTTGTTACTTGATGCATAAACCAATTTTGGATTGTATGTAACATATTCCATGTTAGGATTGTGTGTAACATATTCCATGTTGGGATTGTATGTAACATAAGCCTTGTTGGGATTGTTTGTAAAATATGCCATGTTTGGATTGCGGGTAACATATGCCAAGTTTGATCAATATGAAAGGAATCTTTGACTTAGAGAAAAGATATTTTCAATGTTTCATGAAGTGAAAAATATAAAAACATTAAATTAATCCAAGAAAAAAATGACCAAAATCTTGGGGTGTTACATTCTACCCCCCTTAAAATGAATTTCACCGTCAATGCTTTTCTAGGTTATCAAAGGTTTAGTACTTGAAATTTTCATTCATAGAAACCCACATAGTAAAAATGAATACTAAAACTACCCTTAAAATGAAAAACTTGGAACTATAATGGTTACCCAAATAAACATATAATTGGGTTTCCACATAATAGAATATAGTTTGGGTGTGAAGATTGGACATTAAAGAAAATTGTAAATATTTATAGGGAGTGATTGAGAACGTTAATCCCAAACAAGTGAATGATTAAAGTAAGGTTGAGGGACTAAAAGTAAAAAATATTTGTTGAATCTAGAAGCCATTGGTTCAAAAAATATATATAATATTTTAGGATAACAGTTTTTGTATCCATTTAATAATTTTGAGATATTCCGGACAAATTTTTGTAAACAAAATTTCATTTTTGGGTTGTGCTTTGAAAAATTTATAATACATCCATTACCTCATGGAATTAATGTTCATAAATTAACATTGATGAATAAAGAACTAAAATAAACATTTAAATGATCTTAAGTCCCCTAAAATAATGAAAATTTCTAACTATTTGTCTATTCAAAATCAATATGCACAAACATAAAATATAACAATACCGATTCATCATAAATAATAATTCATTAAAAATAAATATACATTTACTGTGATATTGTGTAGGCTAGTGGTAGGTGTGAAACCCTTATCATCCTTCGTTAATGGGTTCAAGACCCATGGTATGCTATACTTTATTGGTTGTCACCCACCATACATGATGTCATTTTCTAAAACAACGCTAATATAATTTCAAAAATATAAAAGATGGACATCCTTGAAAAAAAATTTAATCACTAAATGGCCTTTGAAAAAAAGGTTTTAATACAAAATCAGTGCAGAAATACTTCCTCCAATGTTTAACTTAATTTTTCATGAATAGATAACCTTATAACCCTTCTCAAAGATGAAAAACCAAAACATGAGATTGAGAGTCATAAAATCAGATTAACATTGATACCCCTATATATCTCAATGTATATCTTCATTGTCACATTTCAAAAATGATAATACCCTCATAATATATTCTCTTAAATCATGGTAACAATCTGAAATACCGTATATCCATTTGGAAAACATGCATGCATCCCCATTACAAAATATATTATATTTACTACTTTAATCCAAAAATGTTGTAAACTTCATTAGTGATAACATAAACCACCTATAAACAAGTCCTTACTTATGTATCAGGTAATCAATAAATTACAATTTACTTTTTCATATCCAATATATCTTTATCCATACAACATTATCTTATCATCAAAAACATATTAAGGGTTACCATCCATTAGTAAAAATATTATCTTGTCATTAAATCACATCACCAATCCAACATAAAGGTGTAAATACTGAGTTAAAAAAACCTAAGTCGAACAATCCTTTTATATTTCATCATTCATAACTTTTGAATCCAAATACCTAAATACTTTGATTACTTCATCCTTAATCCATTAACAATAATTCATCTTTCCTTTCACATTTCATCCATTGTCTTTTCACCATCCACAATGTAACCATTACTAGCCCCACCTTGCCAATTCGCTTCAAAAACATTCCTCTTGGGACATTTTGTTGCATAATGACCATTTTATCCACCCTTAAAACACTTAACCTTCAATGAAGATTTAGGGAGGCCGAAATTACTTATATTTCATTTACCAAAATCATTATTTTTACGTTGGAGTAAATTTCTTTGTATCATTCTTATATTTATTAAAAACAACTTCTTGTTCCTCAAAGACAATCACTTAGGTGATTCTTTCCGCATTCTTGACACAAAGGAAACCAAACCTTCTTTCCTCCAGGGTCTCCATTACCCAAACTCTCAGCTAACTCCTTTTTTCTCTTCCTTGGTGAGTCTGAGAGTTGGTTAAGGTAAATATTTTTTATCATTTTCCATGAAAATTGAAGTGGTGGTGATCACAATATATTTTTCGCTAGTGATCATCCCACTTGACTACTCCTCAGAAAATCTTCCATCACATTCAACATTAATCTAGTTCTTTATAATTCCTTCCATTTAATAAAACAAGAATCATAGTGTTAGCATTACGTGTCATAGAGGAAAACCACATAGTCTGAAAATAATTACTTACATGATGTTTATATCATTATTCCTTCTATAATATATGACACCATAGGTTTATCATAGGTTATTCATAGATAACTTGTATATAAATCCTTCATGATGGTACATGAAGAGTTTATGAATTCCCAAAGAATATCCCCTGGGAGTGTCAAACCAGGTGTGTAGAAAGTCCCATTTGTGTGTACCAGATTACCCCGAGTCATACCCAAAACATCTTGTCGAAGTTGTTACCCTAAGGTAAATCTATGCTAGAGCCACATTCACTTTTATTATCTATAAAAAGATTTCTTTCTAGTAAACCACTCACTCTATCCATTAACAAAATTCTAGGACATTTTCCTAAATGTTCACTCATCTTTATACTTATCCTTATATATATCCCCATATATATCCATAGAAATAAACCTAGGGATCTCACTATGTTTTTCTCATCCTAGTTTCCTAAGGTCAATTATTCCTCTTCTCTGATACCAACCATAGCAACCGTCATTTTCTAAAATATTAATATTACATAACTTTTTATGATTTGTTAATCGTTATAAAAAAAGACCCCCAAATACCATAGTTGTTATAGTGCCTTCGGAAACATGGAAACATAAACACTGGTACATATGTGATCTACATCATCTCCCACTAGGTTCTTCCGAGATTTCACCCTTCTTAGACATATCAATCATAATACATATAATCATAACTTTAGGGGAATGAAACATAAAATGGGTGATCTCAAATTCTCATTAGGGGTAAACAAGGAATACATGTAATCATAAACATGTGTATAAGGGTACAAGAATGTGATCCTGAAAAAATAAGATCATACCATTCATATCAAAGATCCTAACTGAAATCATGGAATAAAGATTGGTAGTTCATAACATATGAATCTTGTGAAATAAAGAGAATAATCCATGAAAGCATCACATATGAATAAGACATGGAATTGTGTAAAACATATAATCATAAAATGATTTTCATAGTATCCAAGGCATCACTGCCAAGACCATCTTAGTTGTATGGGTTCAATCCCCATAATAGCATAAAAGTCATGGTTTAATCCCATGGACACCATAGTAGAATGAGTTCATTCCTCATACCATATTAGTAGTCATGGTTCACTCCCATGGTCATCATAGTAGTCAAGGTTTTCTCCCAAGAACATCTCAGTTTATCTCATTAGATATAAATCTTTACCCAATGCATTGGAGAGAGATATAGGTCCAACCCATAAAATAATTAAATCATACATACATGTTCCATAGTATCATAAATATACATATCATAACCCATGAAATGAAATGGGTATCATAAACATGTAAAAATATTACAACCTTGTGTAAAATTATAGGTTTCTTAATCATTTAATCTAAAGTATAACCCATGAAAGAGTAACAGATTTCATATACATATAACCCATGAAGGAGAAATGGGTTTCATAAATACCATAACATTAATAATAAATCATTCATAGAATGTATATGAATGGAATGTTTTTATTGTAATGATTAACATCAAGAGATGTCATCTAAGATGGAAAATAATTTTGAAATATATTTTGAAAACTTTATTTTGAGGAAAATATCCATTCTTGTTTGAATTTTTTTTAATAAATAAAACTATTTTAAAATATTTTTCATAGATACATTGAAAACATATAAAGGAATGAAATAATTTTTAAAACCTTTTTTATTTTAAAACTAATAGAATATGATTCAAAACATTTTAAAAACCATTTTCTTCGAAAACACTTTAAAATTTTATAAAAAGAGCTTGAAAACGTTTTGAAAATTGTTGTACTTGAATTCTTATAAAAAGGAGATTTAAAATATTTTAAAAAAAAATTCCGGAAAATATATTTTAAAATCATTTCTTAATGATTAACCTTTTAAAAATGAAAAGGGAGATTTGATGAAATAACAGCATGTGAATCTATTCATGTCGTACGAGGTCAAATGAATATTCCTTTCACACGTTAAAAAGGGATTGAAAAGTTACTTATTATTAAAACGATAAGAAGATTCCATTTAAGATATTGATAATAGAAAAAAATTGTAAAAGTGTATTTTAGAGATTATAAGAGAATGGTATAATATTCTTGGACATCCTTTTTTAGAAAACCTACATTTCTGATTGAAAAGAGTGTAAAGTCAGGCTTTCTTAAAAGCACTTTCTTAAATATCTTAGGTACCAATGGGTAGAAAATGGAACCAATGAATTAATATATCACAGAAAACAAGATAATAATAAAATTCAATAATTTCTTGATATATGGGTTATAATATTTCCTCGAAGGAGGAATAAACATAAACAATATTGAAAAAACGATGAGATTGTCTCAACAAACTCTTATAACATGGTAACTTGGGATCATACTCTTTAAGAAAGAAAATAAATTACTTGAAGCTTAATATATCATGAAAATAAAGAGATTCGTGATATAACATGTGAAATGGAAGTATATACACCTCCAAAAATATTTTAGGTGGATAAAAATACATGAGTCTCAAAGAAGGAAAATTGAGACAAAATTATTTTACCGATTTGGTAACATTTGAAAGTTAAACAAAATGAAATAAGGATCATAAAATGGACTTGTGAATACCCATAAATTTAAGTATAATATAAATAAGAAATTCATGTTCAGTACATACACCATGCCAGAGGAAAGAGTGGTGAACATAACATGTATCTCACAGAAATTAAAAGTGAGATGAAATCCCCTTACCCTGTGTATTGACTCTCTCTGTACTCATACAATATTCTTGTATAATAAAGATAAGTTTCTTATAAATATTTTATAGAAAAATATTCTTATATATATAAAAATTTATGGTTTGATTATGACCTTATATTACCTGCTTATTAATGGTCCTACGTTATGGTTTCACTTTGGGTAATATTCACTTTGTTCTTCGCATGCATCTTAATTTGTTATATCATTGATCCTTATACATATATTATGATTCAAGAATGTATAAAATGATATAAATATTATTTATATCTATTATTTTATATTATAATAATATATATGATAAATAATTAAGAAATGGAATATACCGTTCATGGAGAGGTAAGTTGTACGTACGCATGAACGTTATTTCCATTCTTATTGTCGTATTGAAAGAATGTAGGTAAATGAAATATTTATATTTAAGTATATATGTATATATATGATTATTACAGTAGAATTAATATATCATATATATCATATATGTTCTTTGAACCCATCCTAAATAAATTCTACATGGTGTGTGAACAAATCACATCACTTTGAGGGGGCGGCAGTCCACACTTCCTCAAATGAGATTATCCTATTAACACCAAATGGAAGGTAAATAGATGTGTCTTTTAAAAGGAATAAATGAAATTTAATACCTAATAAATATAATATGTGAATTATATAAGTATAGTTTCAATCATAATGGCCACTTCTATTGGTGGTAAAGGATAAATGAACAATCACCATTTTGTGGGGCAGTAGTTCATCGTATACAGAAACAGTATATTCAATATCCATTATATGGTGGTTTTTGTAATTGTAGATAAAACAATATATATATATATATATAAACATACTCGTATCTTTAGGATACTAGTTTTGTCACACAATATTGGAATAAAAATTTTGTATGGGATGAAGAGGGAAAATAAAAAAGAAACGATCTTAAGAGAAGATGTTACCTCTTAATCGGGTAACTCCTTTTGATTTATGCCAAAAGTCTTCCTTGAGAAGGTTTAGGAACAAAGTCAGGATTCAAGGTATAAGGGAGGATTTTTTATAGGAAATTTGGCTATATATTTTCCAAACACAAATTTTTTGATATGTGTGAGGAATGGGTATATATGTTGGCGTTTTATAGTGGAGGAGGAGTGGCACTCCCGTAAATATTTGAAGTGAGAATTCCACCCAGGTTTTTCATGTTGAAAGTGTATAAAATAATGTAAAAAGTGCAATATAATTTATTATATAGTATAAATAGGTCCATATAATGGGTTTTGGACATTTAAGTCATTTTGGGTCTTAAATATAAGGTTTCGTACCAAATTAAGCTTAATTTGGCCATAACCACTATGATTAATTTTAATCACTTTTAAAAATAATTTTAGTCAAAAATATATTTGACATTATTATAAATTATAATTTAATATGATTCAAAATTTGGAATCCATTTTCCCAAATTCGAATCAAATAAGTGGAAAAAGTTAATTTAAAATCAATCCAGCTGACGGGATGACACTATGGGTTTTTAAAGTAAAAACATCCAAAAGTTTTCTATGTTTTTTATATCCAATTTCAATGTGAAATTCGTTATAATGAACTTAATTGGAGTAATAGGTAAAAATATTATAAAATGAAAATATTAAACTAATTAAAAATATAATTTAACCTTTTAAATAAATTATATGAAAAAGAAGTTTTGAATTGAAATCCAATATTTTTAACCTTTCATTAAATGATGAAACCTTACATAAATATACCAAAAATTTATCCAGGACTAACTTTTATGTTTATCTTGAAATGATAATTTTTATTTTGAAAATTTTAATCTATAAATGATCCAAAAATTTGATTTAAAATGGGTTCCCCATCAAAAGGCGGTAAAAAATACCTTAATAATAATATAAGTTTTTAAGCATAAGATTGGGGTTTTTTATCTTATGTCTATCAATTATATTGGATAAATATAAAAAATATTTTATTGAATATATCATATGTGTATTATATGAATATAACATACCTATTTCAATTAATTTAATTTACTAGGTTAAAATAGCTTTGTGACTATAAGGATATTTTCCTTTATATTTAATCGGTTTTAATATTCATTTATAATTAATTGGTAACATATAAATTAATCTTGTATTTTTGTAAACCATATATTTTAATAATTTTTTCAACACTATTCATATACATCAACTTAATGGTTAGGTTATAAATCATTATAATAACATTTTTAATAATATATTATAGTTAGGTTACACTCAGTCTTGAATGTTACGCAAGCCATCGAGGGAGTTCAATCTTGCGGGTAACGTATGCTAACCCTATTGTTCTGTGTAATGTACACCAATTTGGGATTTTTTGTAACATACACCAAGTTGGGATTTCATGTAACATAATCCAAGTTGGGATGTCCTGTAAAATATACCAAGTTGGTATTGCATGTAGCATATGCCAAGTTGGGATTTTATGTAACATACACCAAGTTTTCTCCATGTTAAAGGAATGTTTGACTTAGTAAAAAGCTATTTTCAGTGTTCCATAAAGTGAAAAATATAAAAAGATTAAATTAATTTGAAAAAAATCACCAAAATCATGGGGTGTTACACCTACCCTCTTACTTGACCAATCCAAGTACACACAAGGGGAGATCTCCCCAAAACATATCCTTCAATTTTTTCTACTCCCTCAATTCCCTGAGGTTTTTTAAAAGGTAATTTCAAAATCTCGGTCTGGCTCACTCCATGAATAATAACTAGACCAATTCTCTATATGGCCCCAATCACACCTCTCAGTACTCTAGTGGCTTCTACTAGTACTAGTTCTCTATAGTGGTATTATAGAGAGACTATACACCATATATCAAAGTGTGTAGTAATAAATGAGATGAACAAATGGCATAAATCACAAATAAACTAAAATAAATAGAGTAAATATAAAAAACTAATAGTAACAATATGTAGTAAAGGTCTGAACATTCATGTTATACCTTTAAAAATGGCTTCCCACTAGGTCAACCCTATATAAAAAATGGAATAAGGAAATATAGAAATTGGATCTATTATATCCCCAATCCAAATCCCCTTTCCATGATCTATGTACTCATATGATCCATCTTACTTGATTAACCCTATGCCTTAGCCCATCCTGTGTCCGTAATAAAGTTAATGTCTTCTAGGTTTCCCATGTATAATGACATACCAAACAGGGTGTGAGTATATAATTCAGTAGGAAACTACCGACATAGTGACGTACTAACTAACATATGCAGTGATTTATGCTTGGGACATGATCCGTTGAAATAAAAATAGTAAATATGAAAATGTAAATAAAATATACCTTCTTTAGTACAATGTTGGACTATCTCTAAGAACATCTCAATAATTTTTTTCCAATATAGTAACCATTGTTGATCATTGGGACTGAGATCCCAAACAACCATACCTACTTCATTTGGTTTTGGGTGCCTATGATCATGTTTCAATGACCATTCCTACCGATATGGGCCTCTAGCCAATCCCCATGTGATATTATTTAATATTGTTGAGTCATGTGCATCAGGGGGAAACATACCCATCCATGAAACACTCCAAGATAACTAGTTAATGGGGACAATATACCCATCCCTATGGAACAGTTGGGAAATGGATGTAATATACCCATCCACGGGTCGTCTAAAGAGAATAAGCTAATGGGGATAATATACTAACCCTCATTACAAGAGGGATCATCCAAATTGGAGTAATATACCCATTCTCATGGCATAATTGGGATGTAGGGATATTTACCCTTCCTCATTCCATCTAGAAAGAACAATACAATGAGGTTAGTATAACCATCCTAGTGACATGTCATTTCATCTAATGAGGGGTAATATTTCCATCCTTATTTCATATACCAATGAATCCTACCTATACCGATGTCAGAATGAT
Organism: Viscum album; assembly: GCA_963277665.1. NCBI lineage: Eukaryota > Viridiplantae > Streptophyta > Magnoliopsida > Santalales > Viscaceae > Viscum > Viscum album. The sequence continues at coordinate 1,250,711,948 of OY728120.1, forward strand.
GACCGCTCAAAGAGCGTGTACCAGATTAAAAATGATGCAATCACCCTTAGGACATGAACCATGCTATAAAGAAAAGTAGTAAAATATGGGACAGTAAAATTTGTGAACTAACTCATCCTCTTTAGTTCATATCAATTTAAGGGTTATAAGGTGACATCCACTAATGTCTCTATTAATAAACTTATGAACTCTCTCAGGGTCGGACAACAATAGGCATCCACAAGGGGCCCCTCAGTCTTAGTATGGTAGAGGAACCCTCACATTGGCCTTTGATATTAGTTCGGTCTTAGTAAAACACCTGAAACTATAAGTACATCACTTCCCATGACATCATCAACAAGGAAACTCATCCTTTCCAACTAAATGGGGTCCTGACACAACAGTAACAACTAAGAGATGCCCCACTACCTATCTTTATCCTCAATGTCACTCTAAGTCAGTCAACCCACCCAAACTAATCTCATTATATCTACGATCTTCCAACCAAGTCCTAGTAACATTGTATGAGATATGATCACTCAACTCACCACTTTCTAAATAACACTGAATTTCATAAAGTCTAAAAAGGGGAACCTCTAGGGAAAAATGGCTAAGTCCCTCTTTATATCCTTGAGAGATGATCTGAAATCCCCAAATCATTGGTTAATTAGTCTTATTATCTTACACCATCTCAAATTTTTTTTGAAGGCCACCAGGTTTTCTTAAAATTCTCATCATCATTCAATGGTGGTCGAGGTAGCAAGCTAGTGGACAAGGGTTATTCATGACCCATGGTGCTCATCCATTTTAATTACACATTTTCATTTAATTAAAACAATTCAATTTAATTAAACTAACTAGGTGAATCTCCCTTTGTGGAATTCCTGTGTATAAAAATGTAATAAAAATGAAACATAATCTATAAGGATAGTATGCGAGACCATCTACCTCAAACTAAATATTTCACATTTATTTCCATGGGGTGGAAGTAGTTGTCTGGGACTACCCAACATCATCCATGATAAACCAAGATTTTCTCATAGAAATGATCTCATATATCATAGTAAACACCAATAATTAATTAATTATAGCATTTATAATTACATAAATAATATATTTTTGACTCAGTATAATGTTGTACAATTCATCGAGTTGTTGCGTCACACCAGAAATAAATTAAACTCATTGAAGATCAATTGGGAACTTCAAAAACTATTCTCAAGGAAAGCCATATCGCAAGATGATATAAAAATCAGTTTAATTTAATTTAAAATGAAAATATTATAAAAACCATTTCATCCACACACCACACCAACACAGTATTCAATGAAATTCAAGTGACATCTCAAGATGTCATTTTTTCAAGGCTTCATGGAAACCACTTCATGCTCAGTAAATTAAACTATGATTTTTGGAATTGAAACATAATTACTAAATAGAGAAAGTAAAAAAAAATAGAATAAGTGGGGGAGTAAGGGAGAATAGATAATCATAGGAATATTCATAACTCAGATCACTAGAAACTCCAATTAAAAATCATCCTTGGTCAAATGATAAGAGGGGAAGGGTAGAGGGATTATCCCCCAGTCTACGCACACAAGAGGATCATGATGAATAGTGTTATCCCCTGTAATCTTATAAGGGGTAAATGATAATTTTGTCACCTTAAAGATCAATCGGTGATCTAGTGTCCACTCGCATAAGATTTCATTACTATTAGAGACCATTGGCTAGCCAGTGGCTCTATTACAACTTGGGATATAGATTCCACCCAACCTCTCCCAAGGCTCCCTCAACTCCATTCGATAACTTGTAAACCTATTGAAATGTCTAGAACACCACCCATGTTGTGTTTCATTCCTCATAACACTATTCTAAACCATGGATAGAAATTTTACACATCCACCAATTGACAAAACAAAAAATTCCTTTTAATATTAAATACACATAATAATATGGGTTTTCATAATAATTTCTTCTCCCCCATTGTTTTTATTTTTTTCCTTCTCCCATTACTTATTGGTCCATATATCTCCCATTAACCATCTGGAAAAAACTATCCAAAATAGGGTTAAGGGTGACCTAACCATGGGTTTTTTAGTTTCTAGGGATTTTTTATGGGTTTTTTTCTTTCTGGTTTGATCATTCACCTTCAAAGGTGACATGTTACCAATTTTTGATGCTTGAATCCACTATACCTAAGGAATATTTTTGTTAAATTTATTTAAATGGAATATAATTACACCCTTGATGATTTTAATTTCATTAATTCTTAGACTGGATGTATAGGTTGTAACGACCTGGGCATGAACAGCCACCCGAACTATGCTAAGCGAGTCGGGTGTTACTACCTTAGGCGCACCTCCCCAAACACCAAAGGTTGAAGACTAGAAGTGAAGGTCTAATGGGTATAGTGGGGAGGCTATACCCTCTGAGAGGATAATACTAGTACTAGTCCGAGCAATGATAAATAACATGCATCAGAAGTAAATGACTCAGTAGACCCGAACCAGGCCCGTAAAGTGGAAGCATATCCAATATCAATAAACAGTGGAAGCAATAAATATAAACAACAGTAGTGGAAAGTAAAAAAAACAACATGTTGAACCATTTTCAACAACTAATATAATATACAAGTAATGCATCCATATCACTTCAATACATAAAAGGTGCCAATGGATAACCATCAATAGCTACGACAACAAGTAATCATGATGATATAGATTGGAAACTGAACAAGGTAAACTCCATACAGGTATGACCTCAAAGTCCATACCATCTCCATGTAATAACTAATACAATATAGCTCTTGCAGTTGACCTCTTTCTTTCATGTAAATCCATAAAGTCTACACGTGTCCTAAAGGGCCTGTGCAGGGTGTGAGACGAATCTCAGTTGGATACCACCAAATGGTGTGTACCTAATATAATTGTTTAAGAAGGCACTCATTTCTAAAGTTAGCAATAAATAGTATGATGCACAAATAAACAAAAAATCCACTGGTGCTTAGTATCCATCATAGAGTGTCACCTGCTTTGGCCAACGCCAAAATCTCTGTCATGTACCCTGGCCCCACGTGCCTCATGACACCTTTTATCTCAAGTACTGATGTCATGAAGGCATCCCAACCAGTAGTGACTCGGAGGAATAGTGATGTCTTTCCTCAAATAAGTAACTGAAGGGATAGAGATTTCTTCTCTCAAATAATGTAACCTTAGGTACATCGATGTCTTCCCTCAAATTATGCAACTGGAGGGACAGTGATGTCTACCCTCAAATAATGTAACAAGAGGGATAGTGATGTATGCCCTCAAATCTTGGGGAGCCTCTTCCCCGACCCGATAGCCTCAATTCTATCCCCTAAAGGCTCCTCAACTTCCATGTGGCTTCCTATGGAAAGCACCCCCAAACCAATAGAACCTAAATCACAACTAATGGGGGCCTCTACCCACACGCACTACTGGAAAAACGTCATATACCCACGGTTCAAAACTGTGGGTATAGCCCCCAAAACTGTGGGTATAGCCTTTACCCACAGTTTTGGGAACCGTGGGCTGGAACGACGTCGGTATAGGTCCCCAGCCTATACCCACGGTTTTCCAAAACCATGGGTATAGGTGTCTTACCACCGTGTCACCCAAACATAGCCAATTTCCATGCTTTCAATGACTTTTATCCACAGTTTCAAAACCGTGGGTATAGGTCCTAAAATAATGCAGGTGCCGAGTTTCGATCCCGCAACCTCTTCGTTGCAAACACCATGTCTAACCACTACACTAACTTCAACTATATGTATATATATATATTTAGTTAAATATAGTTATAAAAACCGTGGGTATAGAGAGAAGAACTGTAGGTATAGGGTTCCCCCCAAAAAAAAATTTCTTCTCGCGGATAAAAAAAATTTCCTGTGCACACAAAAGTGACCTATACCCACGGTTTATCATAACCGTGGGTATAGGTATTTTAGCCCAGACCTTTCCCCATGGTTTTCCACAAAACTGTGGGGATAAACCGCCCCCCCCCCCCTATACCCACGGCTTTGGAAAACAGTGGGTATAGGTGACTTTTCTGGACCTATCCCCGTGGTTTGCCAAAACCCTGGGGATAGACCCCCCTATACCCACGGTTTTCCAAAACCATGGGTATAGGGGGGTCTATCCCCATGGTTTTGGGGGAAACTATGGGGATAGTTCCATTTTCCAGTAGTGACGAGTGGTCAAAACCACCTCATCACAGAGTCTTTCTATGTGCATACTACTCAAATTTTTGAGTGAGGGGTAATCACCAAAATAATACCCAATCCACAATGTCTCTGACACCTCGTGTACCCACGACCATGTCGATCCAATATGATGGTGTCACCAACCAAGTAACTCATGACAATCCCATCCTAACAGTTACACTACCTCAAGATGACGTCCATGACGCCCAATCACATGGTTAGAACCACCCAATGTAACCCAGTCCAAGCCCATCATGTGATCAACATCACTCAACAATACTCAAGCCATGCCCAGTATAACCTGAAGGTTATAGAATATACAATACCAAACATCACACACAAATATATATATAAATAAATACTTTTAATAGTAAAAAAAACTACACATTTGAATTGTACTTGGCAGGTGTAGTCTCATACCAAAACTGAGTTTTTTAATGCCTTTAACAAGTCTAATCATTCTTTATCAAATTAAAAATATGATCTTAAAAACAAAGCAGACCAGTTACAACCATTTTGGCACCCCAGGCCAAAATGTCCCAATGAGCCTCGACCTCTCTCCTGACCTTTATCAATAAATATAGGAAATAGGAAATGACCGAAGGCATCTCATGGGTCTAAAAATAATTCAATATGTAATAGCAGATAAAACAGGGCCTCGATCAAAATACTCAAAGACGCACCGAAGGCCGCACCACCCAAATAATCAAAAAAACACAAAAATAGGTATGCACCACCTACCTCGTACTATATGATTATACTCTTATGATAACAGCTTATAATTTTCTCTAAAACGTTGTAGATCTACCAATGAATCAAAACCGCTCAAACCACTATAACTCGTCTAAGAATAGGAATAAAAATTAACATCTCAAGTGGAATCAAGGGAGTAATGAGGGGGTTCTAACGGATCTGACGATGATCGTAACAGAATTCAGAAGGACGATCAATAGAAAAAACGAGCTCTGACTAGCTCTCCCCACTCAAACCCATTGAGGGTTTTGTTTTCTACCTCAATACAAGGATACTGCTCATTTTAGCAAAAAAAGGGGAAATACATGGCGTGTACTTTATACTACACATTGTGTGTATAATTTTACTATTCATATGATGGATGATATTTCACCAAGTACTTGTCGACTGACTACACAGCGTTTGCATAGGGTACACGGTGTATACCTCTCTACTTGGCTGACATCCCCAACATGCCATGTATATCCCCATACACGACCCCTCTACACAGCGTGTACAAATAGTACATTCCGTGTATTTGCTAAAAACATTCTTCCACGCAAATAGGCCCAAACTCCATGTATATACTTCAGACACATTCAATAGTACACGACGTTGTAATCTGGAATTTTCTCGAAACTACCCAGTTTCTCCAGTTTTCTCAGAAATCAGTCAAAAATTCATATAGGGTTGGGATTTTGACCCATTCTAAAAAACCCAAGTTTTTATAATCTCCCCACCTTAACATAGCTCATCCCGAAGCTATCAAACGAAACCCATAGATGACACCAAACATACCACCCTGATCAAAGTAACCCAAACAACCGCAGTCTTAAAGGTTCAGGCTAAATTCCTCCAGGGGATCCTCACCTTTGTAATTTCCTGACTCGGTCCCAACCATACAAAACATAAACCCAGAAAAGGTTCACTAACTTGTTTCCGGACTCATGGTCCTCTCGTGATGCATCGTCACCCTTGAACCTCATTGTTTCTCCCGTGTTGTTTCTGACACCAAAATGTATCACGCACCACACCTGTGTCCACCTCCACAAGGTCCTGCATCCCATGGATGCTCAAGATGAACCTGGTGCCAAGCACATGAAGTAACCCATATCCTCAATGCCCTGATGCCTATGGAACCTCATGTAACTCGCATCCCAGATACCTCGATGCCCACAAAACCTCATGTAACCAACATCCTCGATGCCCCGATGCCCACAACACCTCACATAACCCACATCCTCAATGCCCTGATTCCCACGACACCTCACATAACTTGAATCCTCGATTCTCCTGATTATAAGGATATCATAAAAATATATAAACATATCACACACCCAATTTGGAACCAATCCCACAGACCAACATCTAGTCAGTCCACATAAATCCAGTGCACCTCGAGCACTCAAAGCAGACTTTCCCCAACAGGACATTCCAAAATAAAAACTAGAAAATCATGGCCACACATGCGGTGTACCTCTAACCATCGTCGGCTCTCCAGCACGCTCAGCCTCTGGAAGTTCCACGACATGCACCTGGCCTGATGTAAGACTGTCTGGTGCCTGACCTCCCTGACATTCTACACCAGCCACTAGCCACTGACCCCTCAGATAGGTACCATTGCCTCTGTCACGTCCCCCGTGTGAAGCTAAACCTCAGCTACCCTCTCCTGGTACCAAACCTGAACCAACGCTAGATGTAATTGTCGGTCCTGGCCCTTGTCTGTCAGATGTCTGAGAAGGTTACCTACATAATCTCTCAAGATGATTGACCTGTAAACATGCCTAACACTCCTTTAGAGTCCTATCGCACTGAGGCTGAAAATGTCCTGGCTTCCCACACTGAATATAAACCACTGCTAAACCGCTACGAGGTGGTCTAGAAGAGTCATTTTCCTGACTGCCCCGCTAGAACTCATCCCATCCTCACTTAATACTATATGAACCATCACATGAAGCTATTGGTCGGCCAACCTGGGGCCTATCCCTCTAGTTTCCATCTGCTATGAGTGCCTGATTCACTGCCCCTGAAAAAGAACTCAGCCTAAAGATATTAACCTGGATTTGAATGGAGTGTCCTAATCCATCCTCAAAGTGCCTCACTCTTGCCATTTCATTGCTTACCATACCAGGTGCAAAGCGAGACAACTCATTAAAAGTAGAAGCATAGTCCATGATGGACATGTCTCCCTTATGAAGGCTCAAGAACTCCCAAGCTCTCTCTTCCCTCAGTGTATCTGGGTAAAAGTTCTTGAAGAACTTGTCCTTAAAGTGTTTCCATGCTAGTCCCTCATGTTTGTGATCCTGAACCTGCACATCCCACCAATGCTTTGCTGGTCCTCTCAGCATGTATGTCGCCATATTGACACTCTACCCTAGAGGCGTCTCGAGCTGCTCGAAGATCATCTGCATTCTCTCTATCCAATTCTCAACCGCCTGCGGACCACCCACACCCTAAAAAAGTGGCGGGTGCTATGACTGGAATTCCCACGTCAAATATTCCCTAGATGCCTATGTACCATGAACACCTCTGTCGATCCCCTGGAAGACATGTACCAATCTAGTTCAGAGCTACTCGTCAAGACATGTTATGAATGGTGCCAAACCCGGCTATTGGTAGGCCGACATTGAATATTGAACCTGATCTTGTACCTAAGCCTGTACCTGTGGCTCATGCTCAGCCTACCCCTCAGGGTTCTGAAACTGATCATGCTCCTACGGCACTGTACCATCTCTTACCTGATGCTCTATCCAAATCATCTAGGAGAAACCCACTGAATACCATAAATGATCAGACAACCCATGTATATAACAATATATATATATAACACATATAAGGAAATCTATAAAAGGCAGCGCATAACAACTACCCTTAATATCCCCTACGGAAACCCATGCCCACAGAATCCCAGCCTAATGGCTTCTTTACCCGTCCTCAACAGAGCCAAGTATCAATGTACCTCGGGCCATGCCCATCCTGACAAACAACGTTGCCTCAAACCGATGACCGAGTCACCCAATACGGATGATCAAAATCACCTCAACCATAGTACATGCCTACTATTATAAGATCCAAACCCAAATACCCTTCCACATGCAATTCTACAAATATATAAAGCATGGCATAACACATTTCAATAAACAAGAAATTATATCAGAAATTTCACTTATTCACTTTTCAAAGCATACAAGGCATGTTAATTGATATCATTCACAAGGAATTATCACTTCATAAATCATGCGTGCAGTTATGAAATTGAAATAAACTAAAAATGTTCCTATAAAAATCCAGGAAAACAAGACTTGCCATACTGGGATAAGGTCAAACTATACCCTTCCCTCACCGGGTCAAGGGTTACATATCACAATCAATAACATTACACAATAATTGATCCACCGAGGTAGAAATCATGTAAACTTTAATTTGAGAAAAAATCAAACATCAATTCCCACCCAAGGAAACTTGGTCCATCACTCGTACTTGGGGCAGCAGATACCCAAGAACAAACTAGAAACCCAGTTCTAACAACAACCTATCTTCAGTCTACTGTACCACAAATAGTAAAACCAGCAGAAATAAAAAGAGAAGTCTCAATCTCATTAGTATCCAATAAAACACTACAACTAAATCCCTATCAATAACTCCTCTGATACCACATTGTAACAACTCGGACCCAAACAACCACCCAAATAGTGCTAAACAAGTCCGGTGTTACTACCTTAGGCACACCTCCCCGAACACCAAAGGCTGCTGACTAGCAGTAAGGTTATAATGGGTGTAGTGGGGAGGCTATACCCTCTCAGAGGATAATAATGGTACTCTTCCAAGTAATATAAATAACATGCAGTAGAATTAAACAACTCAACAGACTTGAACCAGACCCATAGAGTGGTATCATATCCAATATCAATAAATAGAAGAAGAATTAAAAATAAAAAATAGCAACAGAAAGTAAAAAAAACATGTTGAACCATTTGAAACAACTACCAAAACAGAAAATTAATGAATCCATATAAAGTCAATATATAAAAGGTGCCAATGGCTAACCAAAAGTAGCTATGACGACAAGTAAGCAGGGTGATATAGATTATAATCTAAACATGGTAATCTCCATCTAGGTATGACCTCAAGGTCCATAACATCTCTATGAAATATCTAATATAGTCCATCTCTTGAAGCTGACATCTTTCATGCCCATAAATCCATAAAGTATACATGCGTCCCAAAGGGCCCATGTAGGGTGTGATATGAATATCAATAGGATACCACCCAACGGTGCATACCTAATATAATTGTTCAAGAAGTCATTCATTTATAACGTAAGAATTAAATAGTGTGATGCACAAATAAACACAAATTCCACTGGTGATCAGCAGCCACCATGAAGTGTCACCTGCATCGGTCGATGCCAAAATCTCTTTCATGTAACCTGGCACCATGTGCCTCCTAACACATCATATCTCAAGTATCGATGTCCCAAAGGCACACCCAAATTGTAGTGACCTAGAGGGACAACAATGTTTGTCCTAAAATAAGTAACTGAATGGACATCGATGTCTGCCCTCCAATAAAGTAATCAGAGGAACAACAATGTATTCCCTAAAATTAAGTAACCAGAAGGACAACAATGTTTTCCCTCAAATAATGTAAATGGAGGGATAGAGATGTCTGCCTTCAAATCACAGTGGGCCTCTTCCCCCAACCTGATAGCTTCAATGCTATCCCATGAAGGCTTCTCCCCTTCCACGTGGCTTCCAACGACATGCACCCCCAATCAAATAGTACCTAAACCGCAACTAAGGGGGGCTTATACCCACACAATTGGTTAAAACCACCTCATCATGGAGTCTCTCTGTGTGCACGCTACTCAAATTTCCAGGTGAGTAGTAATCACCAAAATAGTACACAAGCCACAATGTCTCTGACACCTCGTGTCCCTGTGACCATCTCACTCCAGTCTGATGGTCTCACAATCCAAGTAACCTGGACCATTCCTAACCTAATAGTTACAATTCCTCAAGCTGGCGTCCATGACACCCAATCACGTGGCCAGAACCACCCAAGGTATCGTAGGCCAAGCCCAACCTGTGATCAGTATCACTTAACAATACTCAGGCCATGCCCAGCACAACCTGAAGGTTCAGGCATATATAATACCACACATCACACACACACACACACATATAAATATAAAGAAATACTTTTAACAGGGAAAAAACTTAGCAGTTGAATTTCACTAGTCAGGTGTTGTCTCATACCAACAATGATGTCTTTAATGCCTCTAATAAGTCTAATCATTCTTTATCAAATTAAATATATGAGTTTAAAAACAAAGAATCCTAGTTACAACTATTTTGGAACCCCAAGACAAAATGTCCCAATGAGCCTCAGCCTTTGGCTGACCTTGATCAAGAAATACAAGCAATAGGGCATGCCCAAAGGCATCCCATGGGTCTAACAATTAATTTAATATGTAATAGAAGATAAAAAATTGTCTCTCTGAAAATACACGAAGGCGCGCTGAAGGCCGCGGCTCCCAAATAACCACGAAAACACAAAAATAGGTATGCACCACCTACTTCATACTAGTATGATGATACTCCTCTGATAAAATCCAATAATTGGGTCTAGAAGTCAATATATCTACAAAAGAATAAAAACTTCTCAAACCCCTATAACACATCTTAGATTGTAAATCAAGAAGAACAGATCAAGAGGAATCAAGGCCTTATCGAGGAGATTCTAATGCATCTGATAACGATCGAAATAGATTTTGGATGGGTGATCGGGAGAAAAAATGAGCTCTGACTAGCTCTCCCCACTCAAACTTGTTGAGGGTTTGGTTTTCTACCTCAAAATGAGGCTACTACCCGTTTTAGCAAAAAAAAACACATGGCATGTACTTTAGACTACACACTATGTGTATCATTTTACTATTCACATGACAGCTGATATTTCTCTGAGGACTTTCCGACTAACTACATGGTGTGTACATAGGGTACATGGCGTGTACCTCTCTACCCAGCCAACATCCCCAACATGCGATGTATATCCCCATACACGGACCCTCTACAAGGCATGTACAAATAGTACACGGCGTGTGCTTGCTAAGAACTTTCTACCCTGCCACCTACACTCCATATATGGCCTTCACACATGGTCAAGAGTAAATGACGTGTACTGAAGGTACATGGCGTGTAATCTAGAATTTTCCAAAAACTACCCAGTTTCAACAGTTTTCTCAGAAAGTAGTCAAAAATTCAAATTGGGTCGCGATTTTGACCTATTCTAAAAAATCTGGGTTCTTACATAGCTTTTAATTATATTGAGTTTCTATAATTTTTTAAAGTGGTAATCACTTAGCAAAAAGGTATTTAAAGTGGATTTCAAAGGGGTTTTCTTGTTTAAAAAGTGTTCAGGGTTTTCATGTGATATTAAATGTTATTGGAATATATTTTTGGAATGTAATTGGTGTTTTAATTCCATTTTACCCTATTTGGGTTCCAAATTTTTGGAGGTGTGGGTTTTCATAGAAATGATATTTAAATGATTTTGAATGTGATTTTTAATTTTTAATAGAATATGTTTTGAAATGAATTCAAAATTTGGGTAACTAGCTTGGCTATCTTAGATGGTTTTTTAGTAAGGCACATTTGGGTCTTTTTATTTAATTTTGATGGTTAGTGTAAGACTCTATTTAGATCCCCTTTATTCTCCTGTGTGCGCTAGGTATTGCATCTTTAGAGGCGTGATTTATTAGTCATTTGATATAATTGATGTGATTAGGGTTTATTCTAGTTTGGTAATTGGAGTTGAGGTGAGATTTATAAATTATGTTACTTATTATTCTAGTTTGATTCTTATTGGATCACCACCACTTTGTTTTATCATGTGAAACTTGAGTGGATAACATAGGTTATAGATTTTTTTTTCATTAGTCCAGTGTTTCCAAGATACATATTGAATCGTGAGAGTTATTACCTTATAGGGGTTGGTTTTGATTGAGTCCCCAACACTACCCAAAGGGCATTACATATGTTATATTTGAATCATGATACATATAGTGTCCCAGTGAATTTTAGAACTGGTTCCATAACATTATAATTAGATGCAAGTGAGTTATCATGATAATGGATGATGTTAGATAGGATTTTTCCTTTCCTTATATCCCCTAGTTATATTGGTCCACATTACCACCATGATTTACTTGGATTTTTTATTTATTTGGGTTATATCATTGTGGAAATTATACATTGTTTGTTGTTTTGTTAGACATGATTATTTTATATTTTTTATAAGAAATAGTCCTCAAAGTGTTACAGAAAGTGTATTACTAAAATAGATTTTAATAGAGGTTTTAAAATGTGTGTATTAAAAGGAAAATATTTTTTTTTTTTGATTTTTTGATTTCAGAGGGTTCAATTTCATTCAAAAGCATTTGTTGGTTTATGAAAAATGTTTGATTTGATATTTTTTTTGGAAACATCAATTTTAGAGAACTATTTTTTAATTGTATATCAAAACATTATTAAATGATATGTATTTTGGAAGAAGTTCACAAACTCCATGGTGAGGTCACCCTAAGAATATGTTTCTCACACATTGTATACACCAATCAGTGTTTGTGGTTTTTATGTTTTCGTTTCAAGTGCATTAGATTCAGTCTGTCCTTCTAGTTATGTTCAGGTTGGCTTGTTTGTTTTATTGGGGTGTTAAGAGTGATAAAGGGGTAACATAGATATAGATGATGGTGATTTGGTTTTCTTTTTGTTTTTTAATATTCTTGTATCGACCATGAAAACAAATATCCTATTTAGTTTATTTACTTATATGACATTTTTTATTATTAAAAATTTCATATTTATTCATTTATGTTCTGTTTATTATGTTTCTTGGATTTGTGATGTTTATTTTTTTAATTTTATTTATGAAATTATTTGATGAATCTTGTATTTGTAATTTATTTAGGTAGAATCATCCATAAGAGTGTTCTAGATAAATAGACACAAGTTACTAGCTTGTGTGGATCAAGAGTGACCTTTGGGCTGAGTGGTTGACTAGGTCATGTGTTTCTTCATGTGTCATCCCAGGATGGTTTTTTACTAAGGGAATCAGATCTTATTTTCATGGGAAGGCACCTAGGTTCTTGAAAATACCCCTCATTATAGGTGGTGTTTCTTTGTATAATGAAGACTAAAAATTTTATTTGAACACATGAGGTAGCTCAGGAGTAAGTTCTTTCATGATGAGACTCAAGTGACCATGGGATGTCAGATTTTTGATTTGGATTTTGAGTTCATTTTTCAATGTCTTCAATGTATTTTGAGATTTTATAATGGTATTATAATCCTCATAGAGTGTCTTGGTGATTTTGGGGGCCTTAGTGAGTTTTATAGGTGTAATTGGTAAATGCACCAGAGTCGCGTAGTTAGACCACATGATCTATTAAACCATGAGGTTCCCATGTGGAACGGTTTTGTAACCATTTTAGTTCCAATAATTTGATTGGAACTTGGTTTCCTAAATCATGTGACCAAAACATGTGAAGTGTTATTTCCCCTTTGGACTTATTTTTTTAAGCCTCATTTCCTTCTGAGATAGTCCCAATGGTGTTTACTATTTGTATTATGGTAATTAAGGGAGTTTTATTTAATAATTATTTCTTTTGTTTTTCTAATCTTTTTTCCCTTTTTGGACATTGTTTTATATTTTTGAAATTTATTTTGAAGGTAAAATGATATTTTGTAAAGTAGTTTGTTTTCAAAACATGTTTTATGATGGTTTTGATAGAATTTTAATTCCATGATGTTTTTTAGGTCAATTGTTTTAAAATAATGTTGGAATGATGTTTTGATAAGAAAATGATGTTTTAACTAAAATTTTATTTCTACAGTGAACTTAAGTAATAATTGTTTCCAAAATGGGTTTTATGGAATAAATACCATAATAAAAATGGTTATAAATTAACTACTATAAGTAAGGGATTGTAAATATAAATTTGGAAAGTGTTTCAAAAATGAGTTTTTCTTGGTAATTTCAAATGAATTTATGTGTGTTAAAGAAATTATTTTTTGAAGATTTGTGTGATGTTTTGGAAAGATGGATTAATTTAAAAGGATGTTTTGTGTGCTTGATTTGGTGATTTTCTTTTGAATTTTGTTTATGTTTATGTAGTATAATTTTATTTTGGAACATAAACTGGTTTAAGTCAATTTTTCTTATTGTCTAAAGTATTCCTCCTAGAGAAGTATTCAAAGAATAATATATAGTCCATTCATTAGGATAGTACATAGAATAATCCTTCATATTTATTGAGATTTGTATCATCATTGGATGGCCCCACCCAGAATCAAAACTGAGAGGTGGATTCAGGTCTCTTTTGGATTTAGTAATCATTCATGTTCTCGGGAGAACATTCTTTAAAGTTTTTTTCTTTTAATAAGGTCTAAATTCTGGTTAATATGGGTAGAGATGTCCCCTTTATACTATTTAGTGTCTTTATAGTGTGGAGATCCTAAGCATTCTATTCCATTTAGTTAGAAATATTCAAGATATTTTCTTTATTAGGGGTTTTTTTGTCTTCTTCTATGGTCATATGAGCTGAGTTATTGGAAGAGGAGATTTTAGGTTTAGCTTGGGTTATAGTGTTTTCTTATTTTGAGACTAATATTTCCTATAATTGATAATTTTTTTAATTTGATAATTGTATTTGGTATAGAATTATGGTCTGATAGGTGTTTTAAATGTTGGGTTGAATTATATTGGTATTTTTTTCTATTACAAATGCTTTGAGAATTTTATTCTCAATGGATGAGAAAGGGAAAAATTGTGTCAATTTTTAATTGAATGTTTAACCATTGGATTTGAGATATTAACCACCTAGTTGTGCACATAGTGGGTTCTATATGAGATAGTGTCCAAAGGCTGAGGTTCTTATTTACCAATCTGAGTATAGTGATATGGGATGAGAGCCATACTAAGGCTCGTTAGTGTCTTAATCCTTTAATCTTGTTGTAGGATCTTGTTATTTATCTCAATGGTTGTTTTTGTTTATTTATGTGGATTTATCTTTGTTTTTTAATTTGTAATTAGAATCAAATTTGAGCTGATTGATTGTTTTTGGTGTGTCTTCTCTTTGTTACACCATATTAGGGGAATTATAAACAGTGGGAAGACCTTAGTAGTCATTAGTACTCTTTATTTCGTAAAACTTGTGACCATAATTATTTTTCACATAGATATGTCTTGTTTTATTATGGAATTTATGTGTTTCATAATTTCCTTATATAGGACTATGTCTAGTTTTTTTCAAATCCCAACAGTCCCTCGAGGTGAGGTGTTATAGTGAATTTATTCCCATTCATTTTACTTTTAATAAGGACTATTTAAGGTCAAAAAGTTGTATGTTGGGGATAATTTTGAAACATTGTGTCATTATGGTGTTCGGTATTATTTAATATTAGGTTATCATGATGTTTATAAGTATTTTGGTTATTTTTTGGTGGTTCTAGGTGCTAGGGGTGGTAGATCTATAGGTTGTATCCTATAAGATGGAAGAGGGCCATACTATATGATTGGTACTGCATTTTTAATTCTCTAAGAAAAGAAATTCCATGAAGTAGTTTGGGATATTGTTACATGGGGGGTTCTTGGAAAAGGGTCCAAGCACCCCCTCCCTTATCACGGTTGGTACCCCTACACCATTGTCCTAAGACCATTACATAGAGGGTTAGGGTGAGGGGTCGATCCCCCTTTACCGGTTTCAAGCATGCTTCACTTTGGTCCTTGGACAATACTGTAGCAGGTACTCTATGAAATTTCACTATATAATAGGTCCCTAGGCTACATCATGGAGGGTTCCATCAGTTTATTTCTATGCTATGGTTTTTAAGCCACACTATAGCCCCCATCTACCCAGTTTTTCTATAGAAAAATGAATTATTTTCCTTCTCAATATTTAAGGGGTTTCACCCCTCTCCCCTCATTGATGTTCAACTAAATCAAGCACACATATGGTGATATCCCATTATATGTTCCTTCAAATTTTTGGTATACTCTATTGATTCCTAGAGATTTTATCCAAGTTAATATATCTTTTTACATTTTTTTTATTTTTTTTCTTGTTTCTTCTCCCATTTCTCATTGGTTTAGATGTACCCCATGAAATATATGGGATACCATAGGTGAGACTAGGGTTTTCTGTGACATAACCTTGAGGGTTTTGCATAACATGGATTGTAGAGTGTGTATTCATGCTAGTTAGATCCTTCAACTTTCATGTCAATATGTTGCTGATTTTTGTGGAATTATTCCACCATCAATGAGGTGGGTGATTTTGTGATATTTATTTAAATTTCTTGTCATTTTATTTTTGATTATTTTATGTTCTTTAATTTCAAGATTAAATTTTTAGTTGAAAATTATATTGTGTTTATAGTGTGTTTTAAATGGGTGTTTACTTGGAATAAAGTTAGTTAAAATTATTTTAGGGGGTCGATTAAATTTTTTTTTTGTGTTTTCCAAGTGACCTTAAATGTTTTAGTAATATGTTCTGGAATGAAATTAAAGATTTTAATGGAATTTGACCTCATTTGTGTCTCAAATTGGGTGATGTGTGGGTTTTTATGTGAATCTTTATTTGAATAAGTTTTTATGTGATTAATAAATGTTTTTTTTGTAAAACATATTTTTAAATGAATTCAAAATGTTTATAAATGGTTTGGCATCATAAGACAAGTTTTTAGTAAGTCTTGTTTGTCATTTTTATATTAAATTTTCTTTGTGTGTGTGTGAACCTATTAAGACATGATTTATTCTTATGTGTGTGATACAGATTGTAACCCAAGGGGCATGATATAGGTATTATTTTACATGATTGATAATATTGGGGTTTTTTTTAAAAAAATTAAGTGAGTTGAGATTTATAATTTCTATTTCTTATTATTATTGTTTTATTTTTAGTGTCTCATATTCATGTTGTTTTATCATGGTAGTATTGGGTGGTTAATAGAAGTTATGGATGCATGTTGCTTTAGTCTAGTGTAAAAGAATTGGATAATTCCCTAGGATAATTATGGACTCCTGGTTGTCTAATTTGGTTGAGTGAATGACACTTTTTGGAGGGAGTTCAAGTTTGGATTTTTTTTCAAGATACATGTATATTCCTAGTGAATCTATGAATTAGGTCTAATAATGTTTGGATTAGATCCTAGTGAGCTCAACTTGATAACAGGTCTTTTTAGTTATGGGATTTCCTTTAATTTTATCCCCAATTTTGATTAGCTCATTTTAGCACCATGATTTTATTATATTGTTTGTTTATTTTTGATATATCATCATTGGAATGGTGATTTGTTTACTATTTTCTTACTTGTGTTCATTTTTCCTTTTTTGAAGGGGTAGTCTTCAAATTATTATGGAATTTGTATTTCTAAAATAGAAATTAAAATAAATTTTAAAATGGGAGTTTTGAAAGTAAAGTAATGGTTTTAAAGTGGTTATTTGAAAGGGTTTCATTTCCTCCAAAAGGAGTGTCCAGTTTGTAATGCCCCGAGATTTTGTTATATATATATATATATATCTAAATTAATACTATGTTCGATAAATTTCTCCACACTCAACACCAAGCTAAAACTATTCATGGTTTATTTATTATTATAAAAATGTAATAATGACAAATACTCTAGTAAATAAAAAATATACTAATAAATAATAAAATTCATAAAAATATGATTAAGAACACTAAGTTTTAAGAATCATTTTTATATAAAATATATTTTTCATTATATATAAATTAAATTTTCAAATAAAATATGAATTTATAAATTTATAAATTTTATTTTTTAAAGGAAAAATTAATTTTTTAATTCCATAAATTAATATCATCTAAAGGTGATTATTTCTGATTTTTTAAACAATTGATTGTTCAGTGAATAATAAGAAAATATCAATTTTACTAATATCGTCAAATTTATGACGTTATGATGATATTAATATGAACTAAAATCATTGAAAATGTTTATATATATATATATCACTTATAAATATTACTTTTAATTTATAAAACCCATATTTAAGGTTTTAGAAACTTAAGTAATATTTTACTCTAATTTATTTTGTATTCACTTATATTTAAAATTATTTGTAATCATTTATAAAAACTAAATATAAAAAAATATATTTATTATTTTAGATAAATATGTTTATATTATGAAAAAATTTCAATTTAATTTTAGGGAAATAATTATGATTACTAAAATTCAAGTTAATGACCATGGTAATGAGGAAAGAGTTATTTTCAAAGAACCGTATTATTAATGATGTGTACTTTTTTATGCTAAATTAAAATGATATATTTTATATAAATAAAATAATATGATCTTTTATCATGTATAAAAATATCGTATCCATCATTTAATTGGTAAATAAAGTTATATAATATTAAGACCACTTAATTTTGAAAAAATATTTTTCTACAAAATTCTTTTTCTATATATTAAATGTTTTACTTTCAAATTTACTTTTAAATTATTTATAAATAAAATTATATTAAATATGTATTAAATATAGATTTATAAAACACAAATTTTGTAATAGTTTTTACCTTATATGTATAATAAAACATAAATTAATTAGGAAAAAACTAGTTACGAAGGTAAACGAAAATGGTAAAAAAATAAAAAAAACAAGTGGTAAAACGCTTGAAACTACTTTAAAACATGTGTTATAACGATTTTTATAGGATTTATAGACCTTATATCACCCAAAATACATTATTTATCACCTTTGGAGCTATTTGAATTTGAATAGGGTCATCCTTTTATTGAAAAATATTGGGTATTCATAAAAGTTCCAATTTCTTCACTTATAAAAGGGGATCACTTCCACCACTTTAGGTGACACATATAACTTCTAATTTAATCCTGAAAATTGGAAATTTTTATCCTCCTAGAATCCCTTATCATGTTAAAAATCATATATTTTCAATTATATATATTTAGGCCTCCATTTCCAAGGAGATTTATTTGAGAAATCTATGATTCTTAATGTGAGTATTTCCTACTCCTTAGTCTTTTTTTGTAATATCCCTCTCAGAAACTTCTTATATGCACCATAATATTAGTAAATATGTATTAATAATAAAATTTAATCTTATTATATTAATTTATTAACTATTATTCAATCAATTCCATCCTCTAAGATAAAACAACAACATTGATCACGTGTATGTGCGAACTACCACCTCCACGAAGTGATGTGGTCTATTTTTCATCACCATCATTCATGATTGATAAAAATGGTAGATTTGAAGAATTAATATGTTTCATAATTAATAATTATAATTCTAAAATTTTAAATTTTCATATATCAAATTTACCTCTCATTTATTGAGAAATGGGATCATTAATCAGGTGTATGTTCACATTAACACCTTCATAAACGATAAATTTAATTTGTAACCATCACCATACATGGATGGTTATATGAATGAATTTAATTAATTGACATGAAATTTATTAAATTTTCAGGCTTCTATAAAAATTATATTAACATTATATAAAAACATTCCCTTGCTCCTTAAATCATTACGACACTCTCTTATTTGGGTTCGTTTTAACACCTACATGAATGTTGTTATAATGTTTATATCATGAATGATTAAGTAATTTTATATAATGGGAATATAATATAATTATAATTTTTTTAGTATGTTTTAATTATTCAGGAAATGTGATACTAATATTTAATATATTTATTAATATTCCACCATTCAACTGTTAAAGTTGTTCATGCTAATTCATTTCAATTTCCCTTTTAACAAACCATATCTATATCTTTCACCTAATACAATAGAACTTATGTATTCATTGAAAAAAATTATTATTCCATATTTATTAATATTGTGATGATAAACTACACACCAATAAGTTATAATTGAACCCTTCATCGCAAAACTATTATGAAACAAATAATTGTAAAATCCTAATATATGATGATGAAAATAAACTATAACCAAGTAAAATTTTTGTGATATATGGTTACAAGTTATGTGTATAAAATATCATATATTTGATAAATATATAAAATTAGTGATTATTTTTTTATTCTTAATATAAAATATGTCAGAGAACATTTTACTAAGCTGGATTTAAGGTATGGGTTTTTGTATCTCATTTTTTTTTTCATTGAGATATAATGCACATTCACAGCCTATATCCTTTTTGTGTTGTTTATATTGGTCATCTATAGATTTTATAATAATTTTCCATCAAATATATGTTATTTAGAAATCCAATTCATGTTATATATTTCATGTTTTTATGATTCAAAATATAACAATGTTTTATGGGCTCTGTTATCACAATTCGCATTGATTGAGTTATGTTAGTTATTCATGAAATTTTTTCCTATAAGTTTGAAAAATTCTTCTATTTGATTTTATTTTGTGTTTTTTTCAATATTATTCATTTATTCTCACTTATATCACATAAAACCATTTATAAATTTCCCTTACTTCATGAATTATGATATTTATAAGTGAATTCCTTAACCCAAATTTCATTTCTTTGAGTGAAGACAATATTTCATGAACATAATTCTTCTATGTTTTATAATTTTTTTCTTTTCTATTTTATATGATATATTCTTTTTTTATATGCAAAATTAATTTCTTAACTCAAATATGATTTCTTGATGAATTTATTCCTAATAACAATTCATCAATTTTAAGAAAAAAAACTAACCTCATTTAAAGATAGTTTGTCATCTATTTCCATGTTAGTTATTCCCAAAAATGTTTTCATTTCTTATTTTGAAATCTAAATATGTGTTTACACATGTTACCTTACTATTTTCCATTACCATATTTCAAATATGAGTTTTACTTCCTCTTTTTTAAGATTTGTGTTTTCAAAAAAAATTATTTCAAAATATTATAATGGTTTTCCATTCTTTCAAAATCAAATGTTCTTTATTCCACTCCACATTTCTTTTTAAAAACTTTATGTCATTTAATGGGCCAATTTTTGAATTTCATATTCCAATATTAAATGTGTCCCAACGTTTTAACTTCACCTTTTCAAACCATATTGTCCTTTTAAGGCTTCATTATTGAGATTTATTTCCAAATATTTATTTTTAAAATTTATTTTTTCAAATTTATCCATAGTGAATTTTATGAAAATATATTTTCAAAGTGACAGTATCATCATCTTTTACACCAAATACATATATATTTTTGAAAAAAACTATTTAATTATTTATCTTATAATTTAATCGTCATATCTAAATGATTTATTTCTAAGAGAATTTTTCTCAGCAATTTCCATATAAATGTTATTATAAAATACTCTTTTTTGGTGATCAAATTTTGTGTATCATCTATTTAAATTTTTTGGTGGATTTTTCTGATACCATCATAAAAGTTTATGAAATCTATTTCTCTTTCCATTGGTTCTTTATGATGTGATGAATGATTGTTTTCAATTGGAACACATATGTATGGATGGTTTATGGGGGGGGTCCTATACATTCTCTCTAATTCAATAGTTATGTAACTAAATCTAATGATATACCCTTGGAACTTAGATATACAAAACCTAAGTCATTTATGGACCATTGGTTTGTAAAACTCAGGTCACTTATGGACAATATTTTTGTGAAACATAATCCATTTGGGGACCATAGGTTTGTGAAACCTAATTCTCTTATAAACTGTAGGTTTACAAAACCTAAGTCAATTATTGATCATGGGTTTATGAAACCTGAGTCACTTATAGACCATAGGTATGTGATGATGTCACTTATAGAACATAAGATTTTGAAACTGGAGTCACCAATAGACAATATGTTTTTGAAACCTAAATCACTTATGGACTATAAGTTTGTGAAAGCTAAGTCATATATAGACCATAGGTCTGTGAAAAATAATTCTATCCTAAATTGACCTAGATAACTAGCCTAAATGGTACATAAATCAGTTTTAACATACCCCAAAGGGTGATCCCAATCCCTATGAGCAAGCGATATAAACCTGGGAATCAAAGAAATTAGAATGTAATGATTACACCATTATATTAACTCATCAAGACAATATTGGATACATGAAACATGATCTGATAAACAAATTCTGGCAGTATCTCACCAAGAATTTCATATACAATCTATAAATAATAAACCAACATTACATAATTTTGAATAAAACATGGATTGGAAATATTTTCAATATTTTTACCATATCATGATTTGAAAAATATTTCGATGGATAATATTATATAGGATTCAAAATAAATGTCAATAAAATCAGGAATATATAAGTATTTTTTTCAAATAAGTCATGAATAATAGTTTCTATCAAAATAGGTGTGAATAAGAATTTAAATCATACATTTTAATGTTAAAAAAATTACAATCATAGAACTACTATTAAGAGACCCGAGGTTAGATTAGTACTTTTATTATCACACATCTAAGTGAAATATGACTCTAGGTGTGAAATTTCTCTCTAGATCCCAATCCTAGGGGGGATATAAGGGAACTCCAAAGAATAAACTCTGGTATCTTATGATAGATTAGTAAGAATTTTTAATGTGAAATTTTTTCCAAGTAGATATAATACGTGTTTATCATGTTTTCTTCCAACCTAAATACCCCAAATTGAATTTGATTCAAGGATATTAAACAATTATTCAATGTTCTATAAAAAATCATTCAAACTCAAATAATGCAATTAAACATTTCCAATTTTCCAAAATTGCATCTTCTAAAAAATACCATTTCACTTAAAAAACTATAGTTAATGGATTTTATATAAAATCAATCATTTCATTTCAAATTAGAAAACATTTCAGTCATTTTTATATCATCTAACACATTATTATAATCATTCATTTCAAAATAAAAATCAATTTTTGAAAATCAATTCTTAACTGTGAGAATCCATTATCAAGAGATTTCAACATGCACACCATGCTACTTTAAATCATTTATCAGGAGACTCAATTAATTCCTTCGAAATCAATTCTAAACCCAATTTTAATAAAATAGGAATAAAAGGTTTAAATTTATAGTGTTTGACATATGAAACCAAATACCTTAATCAAGATCGATAAACACCTATACAATATCCACCAATAGATATCTGAGGGCTAGAATTTTCAAAAGAGAATTATAGAATCTAAATTAATTATATAAAGGTTCAGATCTATCAGTGGAGAAATGATTAACCACTCTCAAATATAGAGATAAAGGAAAAAAACGAAAATCCAAAATCAAATAGAGGATACACATTCCAGAATAGAACCAAACACCAACCAGCCCTTCGATCTATGAAGAAATAAGGATATGAGAGGCAAAATAATCTCTAAAGAGCCTCTATGGATATTAGGGATGATTAAAATTTTAGGGAATATTTTTGGAATTATACTAGATATTTAACATAAAAAAACTATAATATTACCTTACCCTATCTCATCCCCATCAATGTCATTGGATTTCTAGTGGCCTCCACCCAATACTTGGGGAGAAATGAGAAAAATTCGTTGTATTATAGAAGCCCCAATAACTGCTGATGGGATTATACTAGCTATCCAGTGGGATTCTTTTTTGAATCCACCACTTATAGCCTTCAATTGGCAAACTAGTGTGCCTCCAATAGCATTTCTAGATATATGAGCATGGCTACTCCCATGCTAAAAGTCTCATCAAACTTCGGACCACTAAAAACATAATCAAAACTCTCTCACACACATCTGAAAAATAAAATAGGGGAAACAAACAAGAATAAATAAAATTAACTAGAGATCAAAGGAAAAAATTGTATAACCAAGAACAAAACACAGTCTGTATCTAAAGGATGGTAACAAGTTGTTGCAATCTACCACTATAAATGATTTCATCCCCTATAAAGCCTATCGAGAAGACTAGTCTAAGAATAGGTGAGTCCATTAATCTCTCATCAATTCCTCATGATACCCCGTCTATTTAAAATCACAACTATGTTCCAAAGAACCAAAACCAAGGGGATATATTTTCCTTAAAGGACCTTTATCTATGAATCAATAATCAACAGAGGCAACTCGACCACAGAAAAATCAGGCTCCACATCAATGTCCTCCCATGTCAATATATGGGATAGGTCGGAGAGGTACTTCCTGATTCGTGACACATGAAATACATCTTGGACTTATGTCATCTAAGGTGGAAAATCCAAATGATAAGACACCTTTCCAATCTTATAAAAAATCTCAAATGGTCCTATATATATATCAATGATAACTTCCCTTATTTTCGAAGATATTGGTGGTCCAACAGAGGTAAAATTCTCAAAAACACCATGTCACCAACTAATAACTCAAAATGGAGTGATAGTGATCATCCTAATATTTTTAATGGATTTGTATCATTACCATTCTCTAACAAATCAACTGAACCTTTATTATAATCTATTATACCGAACTAGGTCTAACTGGGTAATCCTTAATAATATCTGACAAAAAAATATGAGATTGACATAACTAAATATTAAATGCCTCAAAGCGTTCAATATTTATGGATAAAAAGTAACTGTTATTATAGTGAAACTCAACTATACGAAGTGGAAATCCCATTCTCCTCCAAAGTCAAAGACCCAAGCTCGAAGCATGTCTTCCAAAATATATAAAGCCGGTTACATATGACCACTTTTATAAGGATGGTATATAATTCTTAACATTTCATGACATCCTATATCCTCCTAGTGGACTCTCTAAAAATGATAATTGAACTGAGGATCAATTTCTGAAATTATAATAAATGGATCTCTAAAGAATCAGATGATCACTTTCACATATAAATTTTCCAAGCCCTTAATATTAATCGTATCATGAATGTGAATTAAATGAAAAAATTTGTTCAATAAGTCAATAACCACCCATGTTGTATTCATTCATCAAGGTGAATGTTTCAACCAAACTAGAAATTAAATATATTTCTCATACCACTTCAAAGTCATAAAAGTAAGTGGATAAAGCACACTAGAAGTCTTCTTATGCTCGAACTTGATCTACAAACATGTATAATAATAATAATAAAAATTAATAATGTTTTGTCTCATACCTAAAAATTATAAACATTTCCTCATATGATAAAACATCATTCTAGTTCAAGGGTGTACCTCCCATTGGTAATGATTAAAATCCCACATCACATCCTTCCTTATAAGTAAAAGAACAACATACCAGTTCCAAAAGAAAAGGATACCATTAAAAGATTTAGATTATTCACCGATGGTATCCCCACCTTTTAAGGAATCCCTAATTCCATAGAAATGATCATTAAGATACTCTTCCTATAGATTATTTTGGAGAAATTTGGATGTCAAGTGAACACTCAAATAAACAACCTCAGCATCATCCTCCTAGAATCCCAATGAATATGGGGAAATAGATTCATTATATTTCTTTCCAATGATGGGGTTTTCATGGTTTCGGATGGATGATTCATTCTTAGAGCATTAGTAACATCATTACCCTTTCCAAGGGTGTAGGAAATTTCAATGTAAAAGGATTACAAGTACTCCAACCATGGCTTTAGCTGAAGAATTAAATCTTTTTAGGAGATGATATAACTCAATATTTTTTTATTGAAGTAGATAATGAACCATTCTCTGAAAAGTTAATGTTTCTAAATCATTAGAGAATTCATCATAGATGTGAGTTTGAGATCATGTGTGGGATAATTTTTCTCATGAGTCTGATTCTGATGATGACCATAATCCACCATATAGTCACTCTTCATATGAACACAACCTAACCTTAAAACTAATGCATCACAAAAGAATACATAGCTCTGCACAGCCTCTAGAAGAGATAAAACAAGTTAAGAAGAAAAATAAGCTTCAAATCATTTAAATAATTAAAAAAATGATTCCCATACATTCTTCACTCCCTTCCAAGTGAGAGTGGACAATGGAGAATCCAATTTTTTTTAATATTTCCCAAACTGACATTAATACCCTACCAAGCCCAAGAAGATTTGAATCTCAAAGATATTTTTTGGTTCCTCCTAAATCATAACATCTTTCACCTCTTTAATATCAAATAAAATACTTATTTCATAAATAACTTCTCCCAATAACATTACCTCTAAAATTAATAAATTTCATTTAAAAAGATTGGCATACTGTTTTTGATTTCTAAAAACTTTCAGAATTACTCTCAAGTGATGCACATGATACTCCTTAGTCATGTAGTAAACCAATATGTCATCTAAAACTAAAAGTATAAAATAATTGAGGTACTAGTGTAATATCTTATTTATCAATTCCATAAATATTTTTGTAGGACTAGTCATGAAAAAGTTATAATAGGGTACTCATTGTTTCCATACATGATACTAAATATAGTTAGGGTGATATCAAACTCTGATATCCTGAAATTGTGATAAGTAGACCAAAGATAAATATTTTAGAACTCCTTAACCCCTTTAATCTAGTTAAACAAATAATAAATATGAGGAAATAAATACTTGTTATTTACCATGAAAAAGTTAAGCTTCTTATAATAAAAAAAAGGAAAAGGGTTCTATAAGATTTCTTATAAAAGAGAACAGGTGCTACCTATAGTTGCACACTATAGGTAAAATGGATCCCATAGATGAAAATTAATCAAATTAAGTCTTTAACTCCTTCAAATAAACTAGTTATATACAGAAAGATTTAATGGAAATATGTCAGGTACCTGGTACTAATTTGATCATAAAGTCAACCTCCCATACTTGAGGAAATATAGAAAAGTAAGATGGAAATGCATCAAAAAACTCATATCCTATTAGAGAAAGATCAACACTTAATGAATCCATCTCCAGATTAAAGGAAAACATGGATATCAACCTACCCAACTCCTACTATGGAGGTTCGTATTGTTATGACCTTTAGTCTCATCCTCCTTGGAAGACATGGAAAAACCCTTCGAGGATAGTAAAAGAGACCCAATAAAAACAACAATTGATACAAGATTTATGATAATTGTGCCAATACATCCCTAGAATGGAATCCATTTATTTCATATCTAGGACCAAAAGTTTCTGAACAATCTTTACTTTAGATGAGGAAAAAGAATAATAGGGGAATCAAATACCCCACTCTATTTTCATCTCAATAGGCATAACAATATACATTAAATAATTTAGGATATCCATAGAAAGGTTCATCTATTCCAAAATATGGTTAGATATTAAGGAATTAGAATAACCAATATCAAATTAATTAGTCACAAAGGATGAATAAATATAAATGGTACCATTCACTATCAAAGGACCCAAATCAACATCCACTAGATACTCATCCCTTGTGTGAAGTAGCTTCATTTAGATACCTATGTCTGGAACCCATTTATTCATGAAGTATAAGACTATTTTTTAGATTCTCCTAGTATTTTAGAGCCCATACCAATACATGGATTGTTAAGGATAAATAAAAATATCTATAGGTGACCTGAGAACCCATAACAACTAGAGATCTTCTTTGACATAGTGAAAAAAACTTTTAGTTAACAACTATGGTATAATATAAAAAAGTTAGTGTCCCATTACTAGATACTATAAAATATTTAGAAGAAATTTCCTAATGATATCTACAATCAAGAGGCTCATCTTGCTTCATGATCCATTTAAAGGGATCACTATATCTACCACTAGGAGTAGGAGGAACTCCCACCAAACCTGACTTACCTTCCAATTCAGTTTCCGACATCAAATATATATCCTTAAAATTATCATATGCGATGACATTTATTATAAAAAACTATGATAAGATATATTCCCAAAAAAACAATCTCATCCCTACTATATTTGAGCTACTCATTCGCTACCACATCATGCGAGAAATGAACATTTATGGTAAAATAGTTAGCATTATATATCATTTTATGATCATATTACTAAATGTTAATTAACCACATCAACTTTTTCAACACTATAAAATCTACATATAACTATCAGATGAAAATTGACCTGAAATATTTCCACTCTGATCCCACATTCTTCCCTATATAAACTAATGTGTCTCACCACTTTCTACTAAGTCCTCCATGTGTGAAGATTACACATTATACCTTAATATAGTATGGAGTCTCTAATATTTCAATGTCTCACTCAACCTTTTACAACCAATCATATTCCTCTTGATAATCATTAGTTCCCTGGAAAGATCGTGGATTTAAAAGATTAAATTTAGAAAACGATCTCTACTATCATCCCTTTGAGGTATAACATATACAATTTGAATAGGAACTAGTGAAACTAATTAGCCCAAAGATTATAATGAATGTAGAAACCTTTAAAAAAATTTGATCACACAAAGGGTTCTCTTATTGGAGATAATTATAAAATATACCCTATAAACTATTCAAGTGTCTTTGTGGGAGCATGGAACTATAAAACATCAACTAATAATGTCAAGATAGATGGGATAATTTACTATATCAATTAAAATTATACTATGAAACAAAAATATCATATCAAATCATTGTAAAATGTATGTAATAATATAAAAAACTCCTCCAATATACTTTTCCCAACAAACCATGAAACATAATCATCATTATGAGGACAGATGGCTAGACACTCACTCAAAACCTTCCCCTTAAGTCCTAAGAATCCTATCTCGTATCTATGATGAAATTTCAGACTTCATACTAACATGAAAATATATCCAAAAACTCATCGATACGAATTTTTTATGAAATGTCTAGGATATCCAACCTAAGAAGTTCCCAAATTAGTTCTAGAGTACATAGACCAATGGGTGTTCTAAGTCCCCATGGTCTGGTGACTAGTTCCTAGGAATCAATCAATATTTAGATAATGATTTCTCCATAATAATTACACCTTAAGACATATAAGGTGATATCAAACAATAAATAGTTAGTGTAATAAACACTCTTAAAGAGAGAATGAACTACAAGTAGATAGATACAAGTCTCAAAATAGGACATCAAACATAGAAATCAGAATAGTACATCAAGATATCATCCTAGAAACATCATGTAATAAGTGTATCACACATTCCACTAGTCACCACCAACACCGAAGGTCCTACTATTCAAGTACATCCACCACCTCTAAAGAGTGATTTTGACTTTCATAGACCTTGCCTAAGAAAATTTAAAAATTACTGAAGGAAAAGGTAGGGTGTGAGAAATAATGATTAGTAGGATCTCACCAATCATTTCATAATAAAACTATAACAAATAAACTAAATTTTCTCAATTTTTAACAAAACATGGAATGGAAATATTTTCATTGCTCAAATCAAATCATACATTTCAAAAAAATTCAATGGTTAATATTAAGTAGGTTTGAATGTGAATTTCTATCAAATTGGGTAGATATAAGCATCTTTATCAAATCAGTCATGAATAATTATTTCTATCAAAACATGCATGGACAAGAATTTAAATATAACATTGGAATATATAAATAATTAAAATCATAGACATATATTTATGATACCCGGGGTGAGATTAGTATTGGGATTCCACAACATATCTATGAGAAATAGATCTAGGTGGGCACACACACCCCTAGACCCAAATCCTATGGGAAATAATCCCAAAAAAATAAACTCCCTAGGATCATCATTCAGTTATAATTTTTAAAATCAATATTTTACAAAGTAATATTTAATACATACATAGCATGTATTATTCCCACTTAACTAACTAGGCTACCCTGTGCCTTATGGAAATAAAAAACATACAAGGGGATGTCAAACATTTCATTCAAACTCAAATCATGAAATCAATCATTTCAAGTCGACCTAGAGTTTAAGTTCCAAAATCATTCCATTTCATTAAAAAATCCAAAATTAATGGTTTTTATAAAAATCACACCATTTATTTAAAATAAATATATTTTAAATCAAAAAATATCTTATTTCTTTTAATCTCATCAAAATGGAGCTTCAAATCATTCATTTAAAAATAAAAATATCTCTCCATAAATCAACACTTAAATTTCAAAATACATTGGTAAGGGATTTCATCATGAACATCATTTCGTTTAAAATAATTTATTAAAAGTATCAATTCAAGATTTATAAATTAATTAAAAAACCAATTTAAATAAAATAATAATAAATGGTTTCAATTTATAGATATTTCCTTACGAAACCAACAACCTCAATCAAGATCAATAAATAACCACATAGGACCCACTAATGAAGAGTCAAGGGATAAAATTATAAAAGGAGATTCCTAGAATCAGAATTAATCATCTTAGGATCAAGATCCATAAAAAGCATGAGGATTCACCACTCTTGAAGAGGGATAAAAATGAGGAAAATAGAATCCATAATCAAATACATATTGCACTTACTAGAAGACATCCTACACACCAACTAACACTTAGACCAATGAAGAAATGAGCTTGGAAGAACCAAAATACTCTTTATATAAACTCTAATGTGATATGATTGAATGAAATTAGAGGAAAAAAACATATAATTGAACAATGGATTAAACACAATAAATTGATGTTATTACTATGTCAAAAATCAGTTTGAACGACATCACTTTCTAACCGATGGAATTGAGAAGAACACATTACATTCTAGAATTCCCACTGGTTGGCTGGTGGGATGCTACTTATTGGCTGGTGGCATTTCTATTAGATTCCACCAATGTCATCCTCTCATCAGTTGGTCGATATCTTTCACTAGTGAGTGGTGGGCCTCTCATATATTTAATAGCTACTAGAACATTCCTACACTTGTACTAAAAGTATTACCCACCTCCTAGAAACTAAAACAAAAAATTACAATCTCCCAAACTCCTCCAAAATATTAAATAGGTGAAAACCCATAGATCAAAAAGATAAACTAGATATCATAGGAAACAATTAGAGAAACAAAAAAACAAGATCCATTACAGAAAGATGATAATGGGTTGTTATAATCCCCCCACCATAAATTTTGTATTCCCCCAGAAAACCTATCAAGAAGACTGGTCCAAGAATAAGTGGGCACATAATACTCTCACCCATTCTTCATGTTTCCATGTTTTGGAAAATAATAACCATTATTCAAAAGAAAACAAACCAAAGGGATAGATTTTATATAAAATACTTCTATCTGAGAATAAAAAATCATAACCAATTTCTCAGTCATGGATTATATGGACCTAGCCTTAAACATTACATAATTTTGTTAACTCAACTAGAATACATTTATACATTCCCAAAGAAATTTTCATTTACAGTTTTATAAAATTGAGACATATGTCATATATAACAACCCATAATAATAAAAAATGGTACTACTAAAACAGTGTCTATTTTTTCATAAAACAAATATTTATAATAAAACCTGAATTCTTACATGAAAAATCTTCACAACATTGTTATTGGAATATTATTTTACCTTTTCCATCCGTGAAACTTTGTGAAAAACATTTTAAAACATGGGAAGAGATAAAAGGTCAGTATGGGACATAAAAAGAAAAAAACCATTATTCCATGAATACCTATAAACATATGAAATTATTCTCACAAATATAGACTTACCACCCATAAAGTATCATAAACTTACATTGAGAAAATTATAGATTTCCTTAAAATATTTAAAACATAAATAAAGAAATAAAAGTAACTTGGGGAATTACTTATATAATACTATAACCTTCCCAACTAACATATGATTTGAAACCCTCAGGGGTACCTTATAAGGTAACCACTATGATTGCCTTATGATGTAACACTGATAGATATCTTATGGTGTAACCATCACATTTATACTTAGAATAACCATTACGGTCAACTTTAAATATAAACATAACCAATGCATTGGATGGGGATATGGGTCCCACACTTCTTTGTAAAAAAAATCCCAAGAACTAGATAATAATGAAAAAAAACATGAATACTTTAATCGTAAATACATTCCTTTTTAATTTTGTAAAAAATAGAAAATTAAAAAAGGATTTATAAAGAAAATTCCCTTACCTTGGGTTTTCCTTACTTAAAACATGTCCAAAACACTGGTATAATGGTTTAAAGAGTGTTATTAATATATTAAAAAACTATATTAATATCTATAATACCTTATATTATATTTTAATAATAACTTTCCACCCATTTATTAATAATTTTTTTTATTTCCATTGTTTCTCGTGCATTCATTTCATGGTTTCCATGGTTGGTTATTTTGGGGTTTTATTTTCAAATGTAAGTGATACTATAGAAGTAAAATAAAATGATATTAAAATATTTCCATTATCCAAAAAGATATAATATATCATTTTTTAATCTACGGATTATTCATTAGATTAAAAATTGATGAAAATGAGTTAATTTGTTTTGGAATTTTTATGACCATCATGAACATATATCATTTTATTTAATATCATGTTTATATATTGGTTCTAGTATAAATTATAATATGTACAATAAATTTTTATTTATTAATAATAATGGTTTTATGACTATACTTGAAGGTGATAAAGGGAAATGAAAACACATCATCCACGATGATGGTAAATCGACACATCACAGACAATGTTTTCATTTCTCAGAATAAGAGGAGAAGATGAGAGGTTTAATGATGAATTTTCAATTAAAATAGTAACATAAAAGTATATTTGTGATACTATATTTATCATTGCACTTGAATGATGTGAGGTTAGGAGAGAATAATAAATGAAAATACATTGGAATGAAAATGATAGAGGATATTATCTCTGAAATTCTTCTTCTTGAAAACCTCCTTAAAGCCCTTAGATTATCCTTTTGGAGATACCAAAAGGTCATGGACGTGGGTAAGAGCCTTGGGAAGGTAATTGGGAGTAAATTAAATAAAATAAAATTCTTTTAGTTATGATGAGAAGAGTTGGTGAAGGGTTGTATTTATAGTGTAAGAGAGGGGTGTTTTTTGGTTATTTTATTCATTAGTTTATTATTTTGGCTCAAGACTATGAATAATAAGAGAATTGAAAATAAATATATTATAATAATTAAGGTTAGTTCTAGATTAATGTGATTAATTTATTTATTACTCATGTAATAGTGTATTTAACTTATAATGTATATATACCATATGTTGTAGTATTTTACTATTCACCAAATTTTCAACTATTTCAGGAAAATCCCAAAAATTCACCCTAAGAATTTTTCAATTCGTATAACTCAAAATTGAAATCCATTTTAGGAAAATAATTTTCAAAATAGTATAAATTTAATTTTTAATTAAAATCATTATTCAATAAAAAAATACTGATTTTAAAATTATAAATGATTTTATGACACATTGAAAATTAATTTAAGGACTCATAAAGTTATATTATATTAATGATACAACAAAATATAAATTCATGGATATATTTTAAGAAAATATATTTTATTTTAAATCAATATATTAATTATAAAATTTTTGAATAAATGTTTACATTTCACCAAAATTCAATATTTAATTTATCATTTTCAAAACATTTATTTACTTATTCCATTGGAATTAATATATCATATATTCACTTATATATTACAAAAAATTTATTATAATTTCATAGGTGAGGTTACTATTTTATTAGTCTAGATTCCTTAATTTCAATAAATATCACTTATTTTGTTGTAAAATTATAATTAATTTAACTATTTAATTATATAATGAAAAAAAATTATTTTATAAGTACCTAGGTCATTAAATGGATAATTACTTTTGACATAAAGTTCATCCCAAATCAAGACAAGATATCAATCTGAGAGATACTTCTTGAGATGGGAAACATGAAACACATTATGTATTCATTTCATCTGATGTGTAAATTCAAATGATAAGACACATTTCCAATATTCTCAAAAACCTAAAATGGTCCCACATATCTTGGTTCTAACTTCCCTTGTTTACTTTGTTTCCGGTGAACCAAAAATAGTGAAATTCTCAAAAACACTAGGTCTATAATTGAGAACTGCATATGTAATTGATGAAGATCAGTATAGGATTTTTAATGAATTATGTCAATACCATTCCATGGGAAATCTAATAATTCCTTATCATTGTCACTTGGACAAAACAAGGTACAACTAAGGAAAACTCACCAATATCTATCCAACAAAGTATATATTTACATGGTTGGACATATAAATCCTAAAAGGGTGTTGTATTGATTGATGACTAGTAACTATTGTTATAGGTAAACTCAATCATCTTCAATTGGAAATCCCAAGCTCCTCAAAATTCAAGGACACAAGCTTCAAGCATGTCCTCCAAAATCAGTACAGCTCATTCCATATGACCATCTATTAGATGATAGTACATCATGATCAACTTTACTTGAGATCCCATAGCCTCTTAGAAGCCTCTCTAAAATGATAAGTGAACTAGTGATCCCTATCTGAAACTATGGTATACAGAACTCTATTCAATCTAATGATCTCTTACAGATAAAAATTCCCCATGTCCTCAACTTTGGTGACATTTAGAATGGAAATAAAGTGAGTATATTTCATTGATAAGTAAATCACCACCCATATTAAATTATTTCCTCAGAGTTCGTAGGGAAAACCAACCAAAAAATCCATCTATATCTCATCCTAATTCCAATTTATAATATGTAGTGGATAAAACATTCTAGATGGATTCTAATACTCATCCTTGATCAGTTGATAAGTATAATAATGAAAAAAAATCAGCAATGTCTAGTCTCATACTTGGCCACTAGAAACATAACCTCATATCATGAATCATCTCCATGGATCCATAGTGTACTATCAACTATGATTTATGACAACCCCTATACCATATTTCTTCATAGGTAATGGGAGAATGAATAGGTTATGAAAGAAAATGATACAATCATAAGATAGAGACAATTCAATGATTTTCTCCCTAACATTTAAGTAATACCTAATTCCACAGAACTTATCATCAAGATTTTGTTCCAAGGGAATCAACTTGGAAAGGGATTATTTCAAATTAAGACTTGACAAAAAAACTTGGTATCATCTTCTAAGACTCCAAAATGTACACAAGAAAATAGATTTATCATATCCCACTCCATAAATAATTATTTCATATATTTGGATGGTTTATTATTATACAGAGCATCTAGAATTATATTACTCTTTCCAGGGGTGTAGGCAATTTCAAGGTCAATGGACTGTAGGTACTCCAACCATCATCTTTATTGAATAATTAGAACTTTTTTTAGAAGATATAACTTGACATTTTATAATCAAAGTATATGGTAATACTTTATCTAAAAATGTAATGATACCAACTCTTTATAGCATGAATCATAGATATGTGTTTGAGATCCTGTGTTGGGTAGTTCTTCTCATGAGGCAGAAGCTAGTGAGAACCATAAGCCACCATGTGATCAACCTACATAAGAATGTAGGCCAACCCTAAACATGATGCATCATAGAATACGACATATCCATACCCATCCTCTATGAGAGTCAACACCATCTCTAAAGTTAGATGATGCTTCAACTCATCAAAATTAGTATAAAATTTTGAATTCCATATAAACATTAATCTTTTTAGAGTGATAGAGGTCAATGAATAATCTCATTTCAAGAACTCTTACATGAATCCATGATAATATGCTTCCAATCCCAAAAATCTCTAAATGTCAAAGAAATTTTATTGTTACATCCAAGTCATGAAAAATTTCACCTTAACAAGATCAAGTGAAATTCCATTTTGGGAAACCAAATGTCCTAATAAATTTACCTATCAGATCCAATTATTTCATTTGGAAATATTGTATGAGGTTTGTAATTTCTCTAGATGTATAAAACTTCTCCCAAGCGACACACATGGTCCTCCCAAATCATGTATTAAACAAATATTCCTTCCAAAAAACCACTACCAAATAATTGAGGTACTCCTAGAATATCATGTTCATTAACACCATAAACATAATAGAATCATTGGTCATACTAAAAGAACATAACAATGTACCTCAATCAAGTGAAATAAACAGCCTCATAGGATCCAGTAATGGATATTCTATGGATAGAATGAACAAAGGAGAATCCTAGAAGCATAGTTAATCATTTAAATATAAATATTGAAAAATAACATGAGGATTCACCACTATTGAAGAGGTAGAAAAATGAGGAAATTCAAATTCACAATCAAATAGAGATTATAATTACCATAAGGGATCCAACAAACCAACTTGTACTTTGATAAATGAAGAAATGAGTTTATAAGATCCAAAATCCTCTCTAGTGATCCTATTGGGAGATTAGGGTTGAATAAAATCTGATGGAGGCTATTTTTAATTAAATTGGGTGTTAATAATAACAAAATTATGATATTACCCTCATAGAACTTATCCCTGTCAGCGTCATCAGCTAGCCAGTGGCCTCCACCAGCAACCTAGTGGAACTAGACATAATGTACCATATTCAAGAAGTCCCAATAGTAAGCCAATGGTGTTATACTATATGGTCAATTAGATTATTATTAAAACCCACCACAGCTATCCTCCCACCGGATGGATGGTGGCTTTCACCAGCTTGCAAGTTGGCCTCATGTATCTTTTCCAACTACAAGAGCATTCTTACTTTTGGGATAAATGTATCGACCACCTCATGGCCACTAAAACTAGAAAAAAACACGCTTTCACATCCCTATAAATCTCAAAAAATGGGAAAGAACCAATAATAAAATATATAAACTTGATCATAAAGGAAACCACTAGAGAACCAGGAACAAAACAAGATTTATACATGAAAGATGGTAACAGGTTTTTACAATGTCACTTATAGACCATAGGTTTGTGGAAAATAAGTAACTTATTGAACATAGTTTTTTGAAACCTAAGACAATTATGAACCATGGGTTTGTGAAAAATATTTCCTTAATGGTTTAGAGGTTTTTGATACCTAAGCCTCTATGTAGTGTAATCCTACACTCATTGTCATGGAATATTTCCATTAAATTCTTTATCATTATACCTATGATTATTTTCCATGGATAATGTTTATTATCTCATTTTTAAACAATTTGATACTATGGTATATGTTTTATCAGTTGATATTTCACATCATGCTGATATGGATTATGGATAAATATTATCATTATACATTCCAATAATAAGATATTTTTCTCTAGATTGTGTTTTTCTAAATTATTTTGATCTAAAAATTGATTACATGTTGATATTATTTCCCTTACTGAGTGTTTGTGCTCACCCCTTTCATATGTTTATCATCCCTAGGTTATGAAGACAATTAGAACTTATGAGAAGTCCAGAAGTGAGTCTAGTGTGGTTCCATTAGGGAGAAATTATTCACAAGTTTTGTAGGATATGTTCTAATACAATAGGTATTATAAGACACTAAACCATTAATTCTTTGGATTGAGTGATTATTTATTAGATTTAATATTTATCTTATATAAATTTAGTAAAAAAATTTGTTAGGACTACTGGGTCAAATACCCTGAGAGGGGGAGTAGGTGAATCAGGGTATGATAGATTAAAACATTCTTCTGTTTGGAACTTGTTTCATTATTAGACAAAACTCAATTCTCTATTCCTCGTGTAGCAATATATGAAAATATATGAAATAATTCATAGTAAACAATGATTTTTACTTTGATCACCCTCATGGGGATACGTCTAAGGAGCATACAACAGTAATGTGCTGATGTACCAAATTCACTAAGGATTACTGCCAATAGTGAGTAAAATGTTCTAGCTAGATATTCTATGACCAGGCTCATTTCCGTTACAAGGTTTAGTGACTGCTCACT
Organism: Viscum album; assembly: GCA_963277665.1. Classification (NCBI taxonomy): domain Eukaryota; kingdom Viridiplantae; phylum Streptophyta; class Magnoliopsida; order Santalales; family Viscaceae; genus Viscum; species Viscum album. The sequence goes on from OY728120.1 coordinate 1,250,749,621, forward strand.
GCATTCCCTAGGGTCACTCCAATGCCTCTTTCTCTGGCTCACTACCGCTGGAAAGGGTCATTGTCTTTCTCTTCATTCACTCAATACTCTTGTAAATAAACCCACACATAGTTTATAGACTTTTAGGTAAAACATAGTTTATGGACATGTAGGTCCCTTCATTTTCACGAATTCATGCATCCTCAACTATAGGTAGATGCACTATTGAAGTTCCTTTTTCACCTGAAAATAAATTCCACCTTCCCAATTACTTTTAGGTACTGGAAAATACTTTCATAAACTGATTAAAAGCTTTTTCAAGATTCCTTGTTCAAACTTCAAACCACCTTCCACTCCTGCGTACTGAGTACCGAGTTTGGTACGTGAACCTCCAACTTCGTGTACTACTGCCTCTTCTAGGAACCTCCTCTGTCAGTAGACTACCTGTTCCTTTGTGATCGCATACCACTACAGCGTACCAACTCTGTGAAGCTCCTCTACGAAACACCCTCTGTATGCGAACCATTCTCTGTTCGTGGACTTCCTTCGATTGCGCGATCATATAACTCTACCACATAATGATTTAGTGAAGCTCCTTTGTGAAATCCAACAAGTCTGCGAGCTATTCTTTGTTCATGGATTGCCTTCAATTTTTTGTATTGGAGATCTCTTCTCTACGTACTGGAATTCCTTTGTAGATTAAGAATCCTCACAAACACCTTCGGAAGAATCACTTCTGAGTGGACCACTTCAGCCTTCGCGAACCACTTCATCCTTCACAAACTTCCTTCGACCTTTATCAAAATCAAGGATAAAAATATATTTTCTAATGATGTTCAATATCCCTAGTAATTGGTGGGATTAGAAATTCTTATATAGGAAAATATATCTGTTTAATCAGCTGGATTGAGATTTACCAAATCTTCAACCCACCGCTTACCGATACTCATGCCATCGAGAACCGTTTTCCTACATGCTCCACATACTTCCTTTTATCCTATGTGGTTAACCTCCTCCACCATAAACACTCCATCCACGTATCACACTTCCATCCACCTCTAACCATTGTCACGGTCATCTCTAGTTTTTCAAACCATTCCCCCAAACCATTCCTACCATTGCACATACACTGCTTCCTAGTACGTGGTCTCATACCCTTCCCAGATATAGTACACGATCTATGTCCCAGTCTCCTCATTCCTCTTCCTTTTCTAGTTTTGTTCGCCATTATTCACACAAATTCCCAATTTTGAGGCCCAAAAATTTGGAAAACACTGGGAAACTGTGCCACCTTAAAAACATATCTTCCGAAAACACCAACCATCCTCATTTGAAGTCATATGTCTTTTTCAAAAAACACAACCACACCCAAAACATACAGAGGGGACACCTTGAAGTATTTTTTCCCAAAAATCTCCCATTTTGGGTTTGTGTACAACTCTTATCATAACAATTATTGAAATTTGGAAACTTCACTAAAACTCTTTCCAACTTTAACCACCACTCGCTTCATGAGATTAAGATAAAGATCAAGGATTTACTCAACACATACTCTATGTCGACATGAGTAATGCTAGGAGTGAGAAACAAGAGTAAAGGAAAATTTCATCAAATAATCACTTAAATGTTGACAACAAATATTGATACCAAACTGATACCAATTACTGAGTGTTGGAATCCTTCTATCACCATTCCAACACCACTCTTCTGCTTCTATCATGATCCTCAACTATCGTGATATCTATTCTTTGATTGATCACTTCTGTAATCTTCATATTTAATGCCCCCCCAATATTATAGCTCTTCCAAATAGATTCATCTTAGCTTCAACTCCCTCTATCTCTCTGCTCCACTTAACAACTTCTCCCAGCATCTTTTCTCCCCTGGAAGTGAAACATTTATCTCCCCCTTTCTCATCAAACCCAAAGGGCACTTCAAGGTTTTCTGCAATAGGGTAAAGAATAAGTATCATCACATTATGGAAAGACACACTATACCTTGGGGATAGGGGGAACCACATCCACACTTTTTCAAGTGTGGGAAGTCGACTGGACTCCCAGAGCCAGTCAATACCTTTCAAATGCTTCTTTGGGTATGTACATTGTAAGAATATCTACAAATTGTTGTTCTATAGGCACATACCCAAATTTCACAATCCCATGATCCACATTCTCCTAATTAAAATGATATTTGATTTCAATGTGCATTGTCCGTGACTGATGGAATGGATTTTTTCTCAGATTTATAGCACTTGAATTATCATAATGGATTTAGATTAGAGATTTCACCTCAATTACCATATCTTCACATTGTTGCTTCATCCATAATATCTATGTGAAATCTTGTATAGCCACAATTTGTTCAGCTTCTCATAATGTTGATTTCCTGTCATCTACTGAACCATCCCTATCCGCATCTCGCTTAATCATCCTATGACAGTTTTAATCAGGTTTCAACTAGAGTCTTCATCTATTTGGAATTATCCATTCCATACCTTCTAAAAACCTCCTTATAATATTTTGACTGAGTGATGAATGTGAAATTACTTCTTTGTGTCACCTGTAAACCAAGGAAAAATGTTATCTCACCAATCATTGACATTTCGAACTCTCTTTTCATGAATTCAAAAAAATTATTGCATTGTGCTTCATCTGATCCACCACAAATTATTTCATCAATATAAACTAGCACCATATTCCTCTGACTACTTCTATTTTTAAAATACATATTTTATTCAACTCCACCACGCTAGAAACCGAGTTTCATTATAAACTGATCAAGCCTTGAATACTATGCTCTTGGTGCTTTACTCAAACCATTTAAATCCTTTTTCAGTCGACAAAATATTTTTTCATATTCATGAACAAGAAAAAAAAATTCTCAATGTAAACTTCTTCTTAAAGAACTCCTTTCAGAAATGGTGACCAGACATCCATATAAAAAATCTTAAAATTTCTTTCTACTACTAAGGCCAAGATTAATCTGATTGTCTCTAGCCTTGCAATGAGTGAAAATGTCTCATCAACATTTATACCCTCTATCTGAGAGTACCCATTGCACACCAGTCCTGCTTTTTTTGAATAAAAACACCATATTATTTTATTTTGTTGCGAAAGTCCCATTTTTTCCTGATAAAATTCTTATCTACTGGTCTCAGGGAAGACACTGATTTGTTCTCATCATCTAAGCCTTCTTCTGAATCAACATTTTCACATCTTATCCTTCTGATTATATTACCACTTCATCACTTTAAATAATTATCTTGTTGAAACATTGTTGATATTATTTCAAAAATACTTTTTATCCTGAAAATAGTCAGCTGATACAACATTATTAGAACAAAATATATAATCATTAAATGAATGATTGTTGCTGCTTCACAACAGTCCGTCTTCTCTCGACAGACTAATAACACCTGAACTCAGGCATGATACCAATGGATATATTTTCAATGAAACTCAGAACCCCTGGATAATACATATATATCATTGATATCTCTTTAGTTCCAACATATACTCTTCATCATGTCATCCCTTATTTACATAGCACACATCCTTCTGATAATGATATGGATAATAGAAATGTTGTGTTGAATCTGATTAGGAAGTAGAAATATCCCCCTATGATGTCCAAATCTTCCAGTTGTAAGGTCAATTGTTTATACCCACTAACATTCTTATTATCCTACTTCATATCTACACATGTGACTACAGGTTTGAGAAACACCTCTAACTCTGGTAACTAATTTGAATTAATTGACATTATGGATCACATCACATCACATCTTTTCATCTTTTGATTCCACTTACCCTTAGATCGTATCTCCCTTTGAACCTGAAACACATTAACATCATTGTAGAGCATTTATATACTTTGGGAGAGGGGAACTTCTAAAATCCTCAATGTTATGATTGTGGTTCATCCTGATGGGTCTACCCTTTGATTATTTTTTATAGATCATCACACTCCTTCCTTTCTTCTTCTAGATGCCTAGCCAAGTTCAACTACTCTAGACATATGGCTAGGCATCCATTACCAACATGACGAGACTTTTTATGATATGTAGACTTTGAAGTCTTGTCCTTTCTCACAATTTCTATTTTAATCCCACTGGTACACATTTAAGCCTTTTATGTTCCAACAATATACCACTTCCCTTGATTTCTTTTATAAGTAGGAATCTCTATTCTTGTAATATTCTCTAGATTCTTCCACCATTATTGGGATATTACTCTTTCCTCCACTTCTCTCTGTTGCACATGACAAGCAAATTTTTCAATATATTCTTTTTTTAATATTTATTTTATCATATACCTGACCCACCACACAGTTTTGCACTAGGGGTGAGTCCTCTATTGAATGTGCAATCATCTTACTCACACCTAGAGTAGATCTCCCATTAATATTCCAAGTTTGTTCACATTATCTCCATGAGACATGTTTTGAGTGTGATAGTGAAGGTGATTGATACAACTTTTGTTTATCTCATTGTGATTCCCCTGAGGTAGTAAACCAATTTTTCAATTTACCACTTTGTCTTCTGGTGTATGATTTCTCATTATACACCACTAGTGTTGAGAATCTCATTTTGAGTTCCTTTTCCTTTCCTAAATTCTTCTTTCTACAATGTATTGCTAAATTCCCATAATAAGAACCTATAAAATATTTTCCACCCAAGGTATACCCCATTTATTAATTTCTTAGTTGAGATGTTGATGTAGCTTCAGTTCTTATTCTGACATTGAGGCCCTAAGTTTCCTGACAAATGCTCATGGTGTGTCCCATTATTCCACAAAAATAGCATCTGATGAATTCTTTCTTCTAAGAGACTTCTCTTTCTAAATTCTCATGAAACTTATTTGCATTCTATGATTAATTAATAGATCAATCTTCATATCATGAAATGTATTCCAGAGCCTTCAAAAAAAATCTTCATGTATGACCATGAATCCCACAGAAATAGCACATGTTATCATTAATTATTGTAAAATCCGTTCTTTGTCTATCTCGAGAACCTACAAGGGTTTTTTATCTCTGTCACTTTTCACTACTCTCTTCCTATCATGAATAGGAGTAGGATCATCGTATCCAATTCCAAATTTTCTCAAAATGGATGTCCTTTGGGAAAAAATTACCCTTTCATGCTTCTCCTCTAAATTAGTATATTTGTCTTCCATTTCATCATCACCTATCAAAGGACAATTGAATAGTATGTGTAGTGCATCCTTTAAGGAATGATTTCCTTTTTCATTTGATTTCTCCATTTCTTTCTTGAATGATTCTATCTCTTCCTCTAATTTTTGAATATTTTTATCCCTTGATTCAAGTTGAGTATTGAGCTCTCTTCTGAGATTCTTTCCACTGCTATTCTCATCTTCCAGTTCTTGTGTTATCTTGTCTATCATATCACTTTGCTACTTTATTTTTAATTTTTTCTTGAGAAATATAATTAGAGAAGGATGCATTCTATTATTGTATCATTTGATTCTTCTAAACTAGTTTAGATAGTTGTGTATGAAGACGGTCATTTATGGCTTTCAAATTCTGAATCTCATCTGACTTCTGATTCATTCCCTTTTCATCGGCTTTGTGTATTTCTCTTTTTGTAGATATTTTTGGTAGTTCTTCATCTTCAGAATAATTATTATCCCTCATATAATTGGTAACGTAAATAAGCCTTTTATTTAATCCAATTAGCATGTTAACATCAATTTACAATAATTGGATCCAGATATATTTAGATTTAATCTCTTCATCCAATTTCTGATCCGATTCCATTATTTTTGGAACAAATTCTGCTTTAGTCCTTCTAGGAGTTTCTTAATTATCATTAGTTCCAAAGTCACTTGGAATGTCAGGTTATTCACTCATTTCTTCAGCATCATTGAATGAGTAAGTATTTTAACTGTATGATTTATCCAAACTGTCATTCTATTCACTAACTGATACCTTTAACTGAATCACACTATCTCCATAGACACTTCCACACTAAGGGATACCACCGGACTTCTTCTTATTCTCTGAAGATCTAACTTTTTCCATAGTAGAATGAGATAATAGGAGACTGAATCTTTACCTTTAATAATCAAATAAATCATGTCAAAGAGAACAAATATGATAAAATAAACCTTTTCTCTGATACCAATTGTTAGGTCCACTAGGTCAAATACCCAGATAGGGGGGTGAATCAGGGTATGATTGATTAAAACATTCTCCCATTTAGGTCTTGTTACATTTCTAGACAAAACTCAATTATCTCTTCCTCCCATAGAAAAATATGAATAAATTTGAAATCATGCCTAGGACATAGTGATTTTTACTTGGTTCACCCTCACTGGGCTACGTACAAGGAGAATATGAAGACAATGTGCCAATGTACAAATTCACTAGGGCTTACTACCATAAATGAGTACAATGTTCAGGCAAGATCTTTTATTCCTAGGCTCACTGCCTTTACAAGGTTTAGGGTCTCCTCACTGCATTCCCAAGGTTCAATCCTTATGCCTCTTTCTCTGGCTCACAACTGGTGGAAATGGTCACTATCTTCCTCTTCCTTCACTCACTACTCATGGAAACGAATCCACTCACAATTTATAGACTTGTAGGTCAAACACATTTTATGGACATGTATATCCCTTCATTTTCATGAATTCATACATCCTCAACTATAGGTAGATGCTCTGTTGATGTTCATTTTTCACCTGTAGATGAATTCCACCTTTCCGAGTACTGTTAGTTATCGGAAAATACAGTCACAAACTGAATTGAAGATTTTTCAAGATTCCATGAGTAAACTACGAACCACCTTCTTATCCCACATACTGAGTGCCAGGTTTGGTACACAAACTGCCAACTCCGTGTACTGTTGCCTCTTCCTCAAACCTCCTCTGTCCTTATACTACCTCCACCTTTGTGTCTACATACTGCTACCACATACTGACTCTGTGGACCTCTTCTGCAAAACACCCTCTGTCTGTGAACTGTTCGTTGTTCACATACTACCTTCACTTTTACGATTGAGTACCACTACCGCGTACCAATTCTGTGAACCTCCTTTGTGAAATCCCTCATGTCTACAAACTGTTATTTGTTTGTGGACTACCATCACTCCTGCGTACTGGACCTCCCTTCTCCTCATACCAGACTTCCATTATGTATTAAAAATCCCAGCAAACACCTTTGACAGAATCACTTCTGCATGAACCACTTCATCCTTCACAAACCACTTCAGCCTTCGCAAACCACTTCATCCTTTACAAACTTCCTTCATCCTTTTCCAAAATACCAAAGAAAAATATGTTTTTATCGATGCTCAGTCTCCCTAGTAATCAGTGGGATTATAAATTCTTAAATAGGAAAAGATATTTTCTTAATCAGCTGAATCGAGATTTACCAAATCTTCAACCCACTGCTTACCGATACTCATGCCACTATGAACCTCAAGCCATCTGTGAACCGTTTTCCTACGTGATCTTCATACCGCCTTTTCTCCTATTCGATTGAACTCCTACACTGTAAACATGTCATCCGCATACCGCACCACTATCTGTCATGAACCGTTGTCACAACCATCTCTAGTTTTGCAAACTATTCCTGTGAACCATTCCTTCCACACTGTGTACCATTCCAGCTACCTGGTACACGACCACATACCCTTCCCAGACATGGTACGTGATCCATGTCATGGGCTCTTCATTCCTTTTTCTTTTCTAGTTTCATTTTCCATTATTCACACAAATTCCTGATTTTGATGCCCTAAAATTTGGAAAACACTGGGAAACTGTGCCACCTTAAAAACCTATCTTCAACAAACACCAACCACCCTCATTTGCGGTGATCTGGATTTGTCAACAAACAAAAACACACCCAAAAAATACTAAGGGGACACCATGAGGTATTTTTTCCAACAATATACCCCATTGGGTTTGTTGACAACTCTTCTCATAACAATTCTTCAAATGTGGATACTTCACTAAAACTCCTTCCAACTTAAACCACTATTTGCTTCTTACAATTAAGATAAAAATCAAGGATTTACTCAACAATTACTCTACGCCCACTTGAGAAATGATCAATGTGAGAAACAAGAGTAAATGAAAATTTCAGAAAATAATCACTTCATTTATAACAACAATTTTTGATACCAAACTCATACCAATTGCTGAGTGATGGAAGCCTTCTAACACCATTCTAACACCACTATTATGATTTTATCATGATCCTAAGCTATTGTGATATCTATTCTTTGATCGATGACTTCTAGAATTGTCAGATTTAATGCTCACCCTATCTTATATCTCTTCCAAATAGCTTCAACTCAACTTAATCTCCCCCTATCTCACTGCTCCACTTAATAGCTTCTCCCCGCATCTTTTTCCCATGGAAGTCACACTTTTATCTCCCCCTCTATCAACGAACCTGAAGGGAACTTAAAGGTTGTATGAAACAAGGTAAATAACACATATCATCACTTAAGGAAAGGCACACTATACCTCAGGGAGAGGGGGACACACATCCATACTTTTTCAAGCGTGGGAAGTTGACTGGACTACTAGATTAAAATGCTGCTTTGGGTAAAGAATTTGTATGAATATTTGAAACTTGTTGTTCTGTAGGAACATACTCCAATTTCACAAGTCCTTTCTCCACTTTCTCCTTGATAAAATGAAATTTTATTTCAATGTTCTTTGTCCTTGAGTGATGTACTAGATTTTTTCTCAGATTTATAGAACTTGAATTATCAAAATGGATTTCCATTAGAGATTTCACTTCAATTATCATATCTTCAAGTTGCTGATTCATCCACAGTAGTTGTGTGTAAGCATGAGTATCCACAATTTATTCAGCTTCACCTGATGTAGATTTCCCATCATCTGCTTAACTAGCCTAATCCTCATCTCGCTTCATCATCTCGTGATAGTTTTAATTGGGTAGAAACCAGAGTCTTCATCTCTTCAGAATTATTCATTCCATACAATCTAAAAACCTCCTTGGAATATTTATATTGAGATAGTAAACTCTCGTTCCTTCCTTGTATCACCTATAAACCAAGAAAAAATGTTAGCTCACCAATCATCAACATTTCGAACTCACTTTTCATGAATATAGAAAACTGTACAAATTGTGCTTCATATGATCCACCACAGATTATGTCATCGATATAAACTTGCACCATATTCCTCTAACTACTTCTATTGTTGAAATACAGATTTTAATAAACTCCACCATGCTGGAAACTATGTTTTTTTAGAAACTGATCAATCCTTGAATATTATGCTCTTGGGGATTTCTTCAAACCATATAAAGCCTTATTCAACTAAAAAACTCTATTTTCGTCTTCATGAACAAGAATACAATTGTTTTTCCCAATATAAACTTATTCTTCAAGAAATCCATTCATAAATGGTGACCAAACATCTATATAGAAAATATTAGACTTTATTTTTACTACTATGGCCTAGAATAATCTGATTGTCTCTAGCCTTACAACGGGTGAAAATGTCTCATCAACATCTATAACCTCTATCTGAGAGTACCCTTTGTACACCAGTCATGTTTTGTTTTGAATGAAAACATTATCTTCTTTCGTTTTTTTCGAAAGACCCATTTTTTGCTGATAACATTCTTGTATGCTAGTCTAAGGTAAGACACTGATTTTTTCTCATCATCTGAGTCTTCTTCTGAATAAAAATTTTCAATTCTTCTCCTCTAATTATCTTACCACTTCATCACTTTTGATAAGAATCTTGTTGAAACATTGTTGATATTATTCCACAACACCTAGGTATACTGAAAATAGATAGTTGATACCACATTGTTAGATCAAAATATATAATCATGAAGTGCTTGATTGTTGCTGCTTCACAACAATCTGTATTCTCTCAATGGATGAATTACACCTGAACTAGGGCATGATACCAATGTATATATATTCAATGAAACTAAGAACCCTTTGATAATCAATGTATAACATTAAAATCTCTTCATTTTCAACATAGACTCTTCATCATGTCATCTCTTCTTTCCATAGCACACATTCTTTGGATAATTATTTTGATAACAAAAATGTTGTGTTGAATCTGATTGGGAAGTAGAAATATCCCCCTATGATGATCAGATCATCTAGTTATAAGGTCTATTGTTTAGACCCACTAACGTTCTTCTTATCATGCATAATTTATTTTCTTGTGACTATAGGTTTGAGAAACTTCTCCAACTATAGTAACTGATTTGAATCCTTTGACATTATGGATCACATCACATCAAAAAAATTCATATTTTGTTTCCACTTCCCCTTGGATAATATCTCCCTTTGAACCTAAAACACACTAACATCATTTTATATCATTTATATACATATGGAGAAGGGAACTTATAAAATTGTCAACATGAAGATTGTGGATGATCCTGATGGGTCAAACCTTTGATTATTTCTTATATATCATCACACTCCTTCCATGCATCTTCTAGCTGCCTTTCCAAATTCAACTACTCTGGACATATGACTAGGAATCCATTACCCACATGATGATCCTTTTTCTGATATGTATATTTTGCAGGCTTGGCCTTTCTCACAATTTGGGGTTTAATCCCACTGGTACACATTTCTGTCTTTGATGTTCCACTAATATGACAGTTCCCTTGATTTCTTATCTGAGTAGGAATCTATCTTCTTGTCATCTTTCCTTGATTCTTCCACTATTGCAGTGATATTCCTCTTTCCTCTACTTCACTCCATTTCACACGACAAGGGAATTTTTCAATACATTCTTTTTTCATATTTCTTTTATCAGATACCTCATCCATCACACTTTATTTTACTAGTGGTGAGTCCTCCATTTAACGTGCTTTCATATTACTCACTAATAGAGTAGATCTCCCCTTAATCTTCTAGTTTTGTTCACATTCTCTCTATGAGAGGTGTTGTGAGTCTGATAGAGAAGGTGATTGATACATATTTTTTATATCCTTGTGATTACCTTGAGGTAGTAAACCTATTTTTCAATTTACCACTTTGTCATCTAGTGTAGGATTCCTCATTATACACCACTAGAGTCGAGAATATCCATTAGAGTTATTTTTCCTTTCCTAAATTCGTCTTACATAAATTTCTTGATAAATTTCCATAATCATAACATATAAAACATTTTCCACCAAAGGCATACCTCATTTAATCATTTCTCAATCGAGATGTTGATGCAACTTGAGTTATTATTCTGATATTATTCCCCTGAGCTTCGTGACACATGCTCATAGTGTGTCCCATTATTCCACAAAAATAACATCTGATGAATGATTTCTTCTGAGATACTTCTATTTCTAAATTATCATGAAACTTATTCTTATTCATAGATTTAGTAAAACATCTATCTTCACATCTTGAAATGTATTCTTGAGCCTCTGAACAAAATCTTTATGTATGACTACGAATCCCACAGAAATAGCACATGTTGTCATTAATTCTTGTAATATCCTTTCTAGGTCAATCTCCAGCACCTACAAGGGTTTTCTTATCTCTGGGGCTTTTCAATACTCTCTTCCTATCATGCATAAGAGTGGGATTATCGTATCAAATTCCATATTTTCATAAAATGAATGGACTTTGGGATAACATTATCATTTCATGCTTCTCCAATGAAGTATCATATTTTGCTTTCATTTCATTATCACCTGCCAAAGGATAATCGAGTAGTAAGTGTAGTGAATCCTTTAACATAGGCTTTACTTTTTCATTTGAGTTATCCATTTATTTCTTGACTGATTCAATCCCTTCCTCCAGTGGTTGAATATTTATATCCCTTGATTCAATTTGAGCATTGTGCTCTCTTTGGAGATTCATTCGGCTACTCATGTCATCTTCTAGTTCTTGTGTGAGATTGTCTACCATATCACTTTGCTCCTTTATTTTCAATTTTTATTGAGCAATAGAAGTAAAGAAGGATTCATTCTCTTGTTGTAGCCTTTGATTCTTCTGAACTAGTTCAGATAGCTGTGTACCAAGACCATCATTTATGGCTTTCAGATTCTGAATTTCATCTGACTTCTGATTCTTTCCCTTGTCATTAGCATTGTGTTTTTTTCTCTTTGTAGATATTTTTTATAGTTCTTCAGCTTGAGAATCATTATTCTCCCTTAAATCAGTGTTCACATCAATGAGCCTTTTATTTGATCCTATTATATTTTAAACCTCAATTACCAATACTTGGTTCCAGATATCTTTTGATTTAATCTCTTTACCCAATTTCTGATCCAATTCCTTTATTTTGTGAACAAAATCTACATTTCACCTTCTAGGAGTTTCTCCATTATTATTAGTTCCAAAATCACTTGGAATATCAGGTTCTTTACTCATTCCTTCATTATCATTGAATGAGTAAGTATTTTCACTGTATAATTTATCCAAATCTTCATTCTATTCACTACCTAATTCTTTTAACTGAATCACATTGTCTCTATAGACAATTCCACCCTGAGGGATACCACCAGACTACTTCTTCTTCTTTTAAGTAATAAATGTTTCCATGGAAGACTAAGATAATAGAATCTTTACTTTTAATAATCTACAGAATCGATTCAGTGAGAACAAATCTTATAAAAGAAACATTTTCTCTGATACCAATTGTTAGGTCCACTAGGTCGAATACCCTGAGAGTGGGGGTTAATCAGGGTATGACAGATTAAAACATTATTCTGTTCAGATCTTGTTTAATTGTTAGAAAAACTCAATTCTCTCTTCCTCTCATAGAAATATATGAACCGATATGAAATCATGCAAAGGAACATTGATTTTTACATAGTTCACCCTCACTGGGCTATGTCTAAGGAGCATACAACAACAATGTGTTGTTGTACCAAATTCACTAAGTCTTACTGTGAATAATGAGTACAATGTTTGGGCTAGATTTTCTATGCCCATTCTCACTGCCTTTATAAGGTTTAGGGTCTGCTCACTACATTCCCATGGGTCACTCCCTATGCTTCTTTCTCTGGCTCACTGATGATGGAAGGTGTCACTTTCTTTCTCTTCCTTTTCTCAATGCTCTTGGAAAGGAATCCACTCACATTTCATAGACTTGTAGGTCAAATATAGTTTATGGACATGTAGGTCACTTCAATTTCATGAATTTCAACATTCTCAACTATAGGTAGATGCTCTGTTGAAGTTCCTTTTTCACCCGCAGATGAATTACACCTTCCCGAGTACTATTAGGTACCAGAAAATACATTCAAAAACTGAATTGAAGCTTTTTAAAGCTTCCTTGAGCAAACCACAAACTACCTTCCTCTCCCTCATACTGAGTACCGAGTTTGGTACGTGAACCGCCTACTCCACGTAATGTTTCCTCTTTCGCGAACCCCCTATATCCACGGACTGCCTACATCATCGCGATCTCATACCGCTACCACATACCGACTCTGAAAACCTCCTCTTAGAAACACCATATGTCTGTGAACTGTTCACTGTTCATGGGCTGCCTTCACTTTTGCGATCGTGTACCGCTACCGTATACCAACTCTAGAAACCACCTTTGTGAAATCCCTCTTGTCTGCGAAATGTTCTCTGTTTGCGGACTTCCTTCACTTCCGTATACAGGATCTCCCTTCTCTGCATACCGGACTTCCTTTTCGGATTAAGAATCCCTTCAAACACCTTTGGTGGAATCACTTCTGCTTGAACCACTTCAGCATTAGCGAACCACTTAAGCCTTCATGAACTACCTTCATCCATTTCCAAAATCCCAGATAAAAATATGTTTTCTAATGATGTTCAATCTCCCCATTAATCAGTAGGATTATCAATTCTTATATAGGTAAAGATATCCGCTTAATCTACTATGTCGAGATTTACCAAATCTTCAACCCACCGCTTACCAATACTCATGCCACCGCTAACCTCAAGCAATTCAGGAACTATTTTCCTATGTTCTCCATATACAACCTTTTCTCTTATGCAGTTATCCTCCTCCACCGTCAACATGCCATCCGCGTAACACACCACCATCCTCCACGAACCGTTGTCGCAAGAAAATCTAGTTTCATGAACCGTTCTCGCAAACCATTCCTACTGCTCCCTGTACCATTCCCGCTGCCTGGTATATGACTACATACCCTTTCCGGACATGGTACGCGATCCATGTCCCGAGATCCTCATTCCAGTTCCTTTTCCGGTTTCATTCACCATTATTCACAAAAAAAAATTATTTTGAGGTCCTAAAATTTGGAAAACCCTGGGAAACTTCGCCACCTTAAAAAACTCTCTTTGGAAAACACCAACCATCCTCATTTGAGGTCATCTGGCTTTGTCAACAAACACAAACACACCCAAAACGTATCGAGGGGGAACCTTGAGGGATTTTCTCCCAAAAATATCCCCCTTTGGATTTTTTGACCACTCTTCTCATAAAAATTGTTCAAATGTAGATAATTCACTAAAATTCTTTCCAACTTCAACCACCATTCACTTAATGCGATTAAGATAGTGATCAAGGATTTACTCAACACATAATCTAAGCTCACATTAGCAATTCTTGAAGTGAGAAAAAAGAGTAAATGAAACGTTCTTCAAAGAATCACTTCATTTCTAACACCAATAGTTGATACCAAACTAATACCAATTGTTGTGTGCTGGAATCCTTCTGAAACCATTCCAACACCATTCTTCTACTTTTTTCATGATCCTCAGCTATCATAATATCTATTATTTTATCGATCACTTATATCATCGTCATATTTATTACTCCCCTATCTTATTGCTCTTACAAATAGCTTCATCTCATCTTCAACTCTCCTTATCTCACCTCTCCACTTAACAACTTCTCCCCGCTTCTTTTCTCCCCCTGGAAGTCACAGTTTTATCTCCCCCTTTGTCAACGAACCTGAAGGGAACTTCAAGGTTGTATAAAATAGGGTAAATAACACATATCATCACATTAGGGAAAGACACACTATACCTCAGGGAGAGGGGGACCCACATCCACACTTTTTCATGTGTGGGAAGTCGATAGGACTCCCAGAGCCAGTCGATGTATTTCAAATGCTTCTTTGGGTAAGGCCTTTGTAGGAATATCTGTAACTTATTGTTCTGTAGGCACATACTGCAATTTCATAATACCTTCCTCCACTTTCTCCTTGATAAATTGATATTTGGTTTCAATGTGCTTTTTCCTTAACTGATGGACTAGACTTTTTCTCATATTTATTGCACTTGAATTATCACAATGGATTTAGATTAGATATTTCACTTTAGTTCTGATATCTTCAAGTTTCTGCTTCATCCACAATAGTTGTGTGCAATCTTGAGTAGCTGAAATTTGTTCAGATTATCTTGATGTTTTTTTCCTATCATATTCTTAACTGGACCAATCCATATCTCTCTTCATCATCTTGTGATAGTTTCACTCAGGTAGCAACCGAAGTCTTCATCTTTTTGGAATTATTTATTCTATACCCTCTTAAAACCTCCTTGGAATATTAATATTGAGAGATGAAAGTTTCATTCCTTCCATGTGTCACCTGTAAACCAAGGAAAAATGTGAGTTCACCAATCATCGACATTACAAACTCTCTTTTCATGAATTCATAAAACTTTCTTCATTGTGATTTATCTGATCGACCAAAGATTATGACATCGACATAAACTAGCAGCATCATCCTATAACTACTCTCTTGTTAAAATAAAGATTTTAATCAACTTCACCATGCTGGAAACTGAGTTTCTTTAGAAACTAATCAAGCCTTGAATACTCTGATCTTGGTGCTTTTTTTAAACCATATAAAGCCTTCATCAGTAGAAAAACTTTTTTTTCATCTTTATGAACAAGAAAACTATTTGGATACTCAATGTAAACTTATTCTTCCATAAATCCATTCAGAAATGGTGACTAGACATCCACCTAGAAATGATTAAACTTTCTTTGCACTACTATGGCCAAGAATAATATGATTTTCTACTGCCTTGAAACTGGTGAAAATATCTCATCAACATCTATACCCTCTATTTGAATGTACCCTTTGCACACCAGTCATGATTATTTTTAAATGAAAACACTATATTCATTCATTTTGTTGTGAAATAACCATTTTTTCCTCATAAAATTCTTATCTGCTGGTCTCAGGGAAGACACTCATTTGTTCTCATTATCTGAGTCTTATTTTAAATCAACATTTTCACATATTCTCCTCATTATTCTCTGACCAATTCATCACTTTAGATAATCATCTTGTTGAAACATTGCTGATATTCTTTCGCAACTCCTTGGTATCTTGAAAATAGTTAGTTGACACCACATTGTTAGAACAAAATTTATAATCATGAAGTAGATGATTTTTTCTACTTCACGACAATCCATCTTCTCTCAGCAAATGAATCACACATGAACTAGGGAATGCTACCAATGGAGATATATTCAATGAAACTCAGAACCCCTAGATAATCCATGTATAGCACATATATCTCTTCAGTTTCAACATAGAATCTTCATCATGTCATCTCTTTTTTCCATAGCACATATCCTTCTAATAATGAATTGGATAATAGAAAAGTTATGTTTGAATCTGATTGGGAAGTAGAAATCTCCCCCTACGATGTCCAGATCTTCTAGTTATAAGGTCTATAGTTTAGACCCACAAAAATTCTTCTTCTCTTGCATAATTTCTTCACATGTGACTACAGGTTTGAGAAACTTCTCCAACTTTGGTAAATGATTTTAATAAGTTGACATTATGGATCCCATCACATCACAGCTTTGCATCTTTTGATTCCACTTCCCCTTGTTTCGTATCTCCCTTTGAACCTGAAACACATTAACATCATTTTATAACATCTATATACATAGGGAGAGGGGAACTTCTAAAATCCTCAACATGAGGATTGTGGTTGTTCCTGATGGGTCAACCCTGTATTTCTTTCTTTTAGAGAATCACACTCCTTCCTTGCTTATTCTAGCTTCCTAGACAACTTCAACTGCTTTGGCCATATGACTAGGCATCCATTACACACATGATGAGCCTTTTTCTGATATATAGATTTTATAGGCTTGGACTTTCTCATAATTTTGGGTTTAAGCCCACTTGTACACATTTTCATATTTGATGTTCCACCAATATGCCACTTTCCTTGATTCCTTCTCTGAGTAAAAATCTCTCTGCTTTTCATCTTCCCTTTATTCTTCCACTATTGCAGGGATATTCCTCTTTCCTCCACTTCTCTCCATTACACATGACAAGTGAATTTTTCAATAAATTATTTTTTCATCTTTCTTTTATCAGATACCTAATCCACCACACTATTTGGTACTGGTGGTGAGTCCTCCATTGAAAGTGCATTCATCTTACTCATAGCTAGACTATATATCCCCTTAATCTTCCATTTTTGTTCACATTCTCTCTATTATAGGTGTTGTGAGTGTGATAGAGAAGGTGATTGATACACCTTTTGTTTATCCCCTTGTGATTCCCCTAAGTTAGTAAACCTATTTTTCAATTTACCACTTTGTCTTCGAGTGTAGGATTTCTCATTAAACACCAATGGAGTTGAGAATCTCCTTTCAAGTTCCTTTTCTTTTCCTACAATCTTCTTACTGCAATGTATTGCTAAATGCCCATAATCAAAACATATAAAACATTATCAACCAAAGGAATACCTCATTTCATCATTTTTCAGTTGAGATGTTGATATAGCTTGGGTTATTCTTCTAACATTGAGACCCTAAGATTCCTAACGTATGCTCATGTGGTGTCCCATTCTTCTATTGAAATTCCACACGATGAATGATTTATTCTGAGAGAATTCTCTTTATAAATTCACATGAAACATCTTCTTATTATTTGATTTAGTAAAACATCTATCTTCATAGCATGAAATGTATTCCTGAGCCTCTTAACAAAGTCTTGATGTATGACCATGAATCCCACAGAAATAGCACATTTTTTCATTAATTCTTGTAAAAGCCTTCCTATGTCTATCTCCAGCACCTAAAAGGTTTTTCTTATCTCTAGAGATTTTCACTAATCTCTTACTATCATGCATTGGAGTGGGATCATCATATCTAATTCTAGATTTTCCCAAAATGGATTTCCTTTGGGAAAACATTATCCTTTCATGCTTCTCATCTGAAGTAGTATATTTGGCTTTCATTTCATCATCACCTACCGAATGACAATTGAATAGTAAGTGTAGTGCATCCCTTGATGTAGACTTTCCTTTTTCATTTGATTTATCTATTTCTTTCTTGACTGATTCTATCTCTTACTCTAGTTGTTGAATCTTTTTATCCCTTGATTCAAGTTAAGCATTGATCTCTCTTCTGAGATTATTTCCACTACTCATCTCATCATCTAGTTCTCATGTGATCTTGTCTACCATATAACTTTTCTCCTTTATTTTCAATTTTTATTGAGCAATAGAATTAGAGAAGGATGAATTCTCTTATTGTACCCTTTGATTCTTCTGAACTAGATCAAATAGCTGTGTACCAAGACCATCATTTCAGGCATTCAGATTCGGAATTTCATCTGACTTCTGATTCTTTCCCTTGTCATTGGCTTTCTGTTTTTCTCTCCTTGTAGATTTTTTTATAGTTATTCATCTTGAGAATCATTCTTCTCCCTTAGATCAGTAGTCAAATCAATAATCCTTTTATTTAATCCTCTTATCTTGTTAACCTCAATTTCCAATACTTGTATCTGAATATCTTTAAATTTTATCTCTTCATCCAATTTATGATCCAATTCATTTATTTTGTGAAAAACATTCACATTTCACCTTCTAAGAGTTTCTTCATTATCATTAGTTCCAGTATCACTTAAAATATCTATTTCTTCACTCATTCCTTCAACATAATTGAATGAGTATTTATTTTCATTGTATGATTTATCCAAATCATCATTCTGTTCACTACCTGATTCCTTTAACTGAATCACACTGTCTCCGTAGACACTTCCTCACTGAGGGATACCACCAGACTTCTTCTTCTTCTTTGAAGTTCTAAATTTTTCCATGGAAGACCGAGATAATTGAATACTAAATCTTTACCTTTAATAATCAACTAAACTGAGTCAGAGAGAACAAATATGATAAAAGAAACATTTTCTCTAAAACCAATTGTTAGTTCCATGATGTTGAATACGATGAGCGGGGGTGAATCAGGGTATGATATGTTAAAACATTCTCCCATTTGGATCTTGTTTCATTATTAGAAAAAACTCAATTCTATCTCCCTCCCATAGAAATATATGAACATATATGAAATAATGCATCAAACACAACAATTTTTACTTGGTTCACCCTTACTAGGCAACGTCCAAGGAGCATACAACGATAATGTGCCGATGTACGAAATTAACTAATAATTACTTCCAATAATGAGTACAATGTTTGGGCATGATCTTCTATGCCCAGGATCACTACCTTTACAAGGTTTAGGGTTTTCTCACTACATTCCCAAGTGTCACTCCCTATGCCTCTTTCTCTAGAACAATACTGGTAGAAAGGGTCATTGTATTCCTCTTCCTTCACTCACTGCTCTTGGAAAGGAATCCACTCACAGTTTAGAGACTTTTAGGTCAAACACAATTTATAAACATATCACTTCATTTTGATTAATTCATGCATCCTCAACTATAGGTGGATGCTCTGTTGAAGTTCCTTTTTCACCCGTAGATGAATTTCACCTTCCTGAGTACTGTTAGGTATTGTAAAATACTTTCAAAACCTGAATTGTAGCTTCTTCAAGCTTCCTTGAGAAAACCGCGTACCACCTTCCTCTCCCGAATACTAAGTACCGGGTTTGGTACACGAACCGGATTCTCCGTTTACTGCTACCTCTTCTGTGAACCTCCTATGTCTGTGGATGGCCTCCGCCTTCAAGATCACGTACCTCTACCGAGTACTGACTCCTTAAAACTCCTCTACAAAATAGCCTCCGTCAATGAACTATCCATTGTTCATGGGTTGCCTTTTCTTTTGTGATCGTGTACCGCTACTGCGTACCGATTCCAAGAACCTATTTTTTAAAATCCCACCTATCGACGAACAGTTCTCTGTTCGTGGCCTGCCTTCACTTCTGCGTACTAGATCTCCCATCTCCAAATACTAAAATTCCATTTTGGATTATGAATCCCCTCTAACACCATCAACAGAATCACTTCTGTGTGAACCATTTCAGCCTTCGCGTACCACTTCAGCCTTCATGAACATCCTTCGGCCTTTGCCGAAATCACGGAGAAAAATATATTTTCTAATGATGTTCAATATCTCCAGTAATTGGTGGGATTATCAATTATTATATAGGTAAATATATCCTCTTAGTCTATTGAAGCGAGAATTATGAAAACTTCAACCCACCGCATACCGATACTCATGCCACCGCGAACCTCAAGCCATCTGTGAACCATTTTCCTACGCTCTCCTCATACTGCCTTTTCACCTATGCAGTTGACTTCCACCATAGTCAACATGCCATTTGCATACCACATCACCTTCTTCCATGAACCATTATCACAACTATCTCTGATTTTGTGAAGTGTTCCCATGTACCATTCCTACCGCTCCACGTACTATTCCCACTACCTAGTACGCGGTCGTGTACCCTTCCTGGACATGGTACATGATCCATGTCCTAGGCTCATCATTCCCTTTCCTTTTCTGGTTTCATTTTCCATTATTCACATAGATTCTTGATTTTGAGGCCCTAAAATTTGGAAAACTCTCGAAAATTGCACCAATTTAAAAAACTATCTTTGGAAAACACCAACCGTCCTCATTTGCGGTCATCTGGCTTTGTCAACAAACACAACCACACCCAAAACATACCGAGGGGAAATATTGAGGGATGTTTTCCAACATAATGACAGGTTCATCTCACTTTATCTAAAATCCATTGTTTATGGAAATTATTTTTTCCACCACACCTGGGATTGTGGTTAGGGGAATCTCAATTTGTATCCGAATAGGGTTTAGTTATTTTTTGAGGATTAGTTTAACAATTTTGGGTAGTAGGATAATACAAATTTAGTGAAACACCTAAGGATCAGTCTAAGAGATAATTTTAAGTATAAGATAACATATTAATGTTTTGAAAAAGTGGATATTTGTGGTTTTCCTAATAATTATGTCCTAGTATATATACCATAAAGTAGATGTGGTAGTGGCATAGTTTCACCTAGGGGTAATTACCCTGAAAAAATTTTGTAGAGTATCAACACAATATTCACTCTATTTCATGATGAGTGATCCTGAGACTATACACCAATCAACCTAACACTAGATACCTAGATAGAAACTCTCATGGGATACACTTTGGTAAATTCAAATTTTAATTACAAACCATTGTGAATTATTTATTTCCTCAATACTTTGGGGATTATGTTATGTATAAGGGAACCCAACATAAGGAAACTTGGGTTTATCTAAGAGTTACCCAAAAAGAACTAAAATAATTTTAAGAAAACATGATGGTGTTATAAAGTGATACATCTTGAGTTGAAATATTACTATGTTTATTTATGATATTTCTGATGTGATTTTATTATTGATCACTCATGATTAACCCTTTCAGTTTTAGAAAACTGTGAATGTAGTATGAACCAAGTTAATAATGTACATGACAGAAAATTAAGTAATTTTCTTAATTAGAAACCAAATATTATAGAAACTAGTGTTGAAAATATTTTGGTTATGGTCACCCAAGTATCTTGACTTATTATTAACAGATTTAGTATTTCTGAACATATAATCTAATAAATTAATGGAAGGATATATTTTTCAAAGAAGATTAGGTGATGATGATGATGAAGAAAAGAATATTCTACTTCCTACATGTTAAAAATGGGGTATGATGCACTAAATGTAATGAATTATAGGAATAATAATGTGTTTTATGTGGTGAGGTATTGGACATAAAGCCCATGATCTTCAAGTTAGGGTGATGAATCCAATCGATGAAATGGAGGTGATCGTTTTTCAATGCCTCAAATGTTTGGAGTTTGGTAATTATAAAATATGATTCCATAACCCAACTATCAATAAGGATAATAAGCATCATAAAAATATAAAACCATGGGAATAAGGGAAAACCTATGCTATCCCTACTTCTGAATATAGGTCATGAAAAATAAGGGTAAAAGTTACACTCACCAACCACACAAAATTTGTGGATATCCAATTAAAATCTATTTCTAACCACCCTGGTATACCTAATATGTTTTTCCTAGATAATAAAATAAACATCCTAATGATTTGATATTATTAAAGAAAGAAATCTATTATTATTGCTTCCCAAGTTGATGTTTGTGGAATATTATTTATGAAAGTCGTTTTATCCCTCCTTTAGATGAATTTTATCTAATATTTGAAATTTAATTCCTATCTTAACATAGAATCCATAGTAATCAACAAAATGGGGAAATCATATTTTAGATTTAAAACCAACAAAATATAATATATTAGTGAAAGGATGAATATGAAATATCTTGGAAAATTAATTCTATTATAGTATTTATGATACTTAATCACAATAGTTTTTTAGCTCAAATTATTGGGGAAAACTCAATATTAGGACTGACATATTTTGATAGGAAAATGAATATTTCCTAATTTTATTGATATCACTCTATAAATTATATCATGATTCATTTTTATCTCTTATATACCCTATGTTAGTAAGTGATAATTGAAATTATAAGGATGTAATTTATTTAAGGGGGAGAAGGTAACACCCTACGATTTCGGAATGTATATTATTTCCAAATTAATACTATGCTTGATATCCTGATCCATACACAAAGTCAAACTAAAAATATCTATGACATATTTATTATAAACAAATTATAATAATAATAATATATTTAGAAAATAAAAAATATTTCATTCAATTAGAAAACACATACGAAATATGATTAAGAACCCTTAACGTTTAAAAAATGAAGTTTTCAATAAAAGTAATTTTCCTTTATATATATATATATATATCAAATTTTCATTTAAAAGATAAATATATATATTTTTTAATATGAATTTTAAAAAATGAAATTCATTTTTTAATTAAAAATATAAATATCATTCTTAGGTGTATTTTTTATAAGTTTTTTAATAATTGAATTTTTGACGAATAAAAAAAATACTGGTTTTGATAATACCACAACTTTTATATAATTATCATAATATAATAATGATTTAAATTTTTTTTTAAAAAAATAAATATATTTATAAAATAAAATAATTAATTTTAAAACACTATGTTGAATTTAGAAAATCCTTGTTTAAAATTTTGGAAAATTATTTAATATTTTACTCTAAAAACTATTTTTTCGCTTATATTAGAAATTAGTTTTCAATATTTGAAAAAAAATATAAAAACATATTTTTCATATTTTACATAAACATGTTCATGTTATTTAAAAATCAGAACATAATTTTAGCTATAAAATTATGATTTTTAAGATTAAATTCAATGACCATGATAATTGAGAAAAGGTTATTTTAAAAGGCATTTTTTATTAATCTTGATAATTTTTAAATTAATAGATTAAAATAATATATTTTATATAAATATTTTGATATTATTTTTTCTCTTTTAAATAAAAATTTTATCCCTCATTTAATTAGTCATTTATGTTATATAATATTAAGAACACTTAATGGGGAAAACAACATTTTTCTACAAAACATTTTCCTATATATTAAATGTTTTAATTTGAAATTTATATTTATATTTTTTATAAAGTAAATTATATTATATGGAGATTAAATTTATTTCTATCATAGAAAAAAAAATTTAAGAGGGGTTACATTATATTTTTAATCAAAAATTACATTTCTGAAACATAGATACTAAGGTGAAAAAGAAAATGATAAAATATAAAAATACATTGTTTAAAGGCTTTAAAATGTTTAATAAATGTTCGAATATTACTGGAAGAGTCCTTAATTATATTATATCACCTAAAAATATATTATTTCTCAATTTTGGATCTATTTATCCTTAAATATTAATAGGAAATTATTGAAAAATATTGGGTATTCACAAAAGTGACATTTCATTACCTATAAAAGGGGATCACTTCCACAACTTCATGATAAAACTATCTCTTATAATATTATCCTCAAATTTGTTTTTTATCCTAATATAAAACTATATCAATTTCATAATCCTCCAATCTCAATTATAAATCATAATTCCACCATTTATAAGGATATTTACAAGAAAAATCTCAAATTATCAATGTGAATATTTCTTCTAGGGTTTCTAGTTCTCCCCAGCATCGATGAACCTCTCCTCCTTCTGCTCTAGGTTTTCTTCCTTCTTATTCTTGTCTATTTCCCCCTTCCGAGTTTCCTTTTTCCTTGCTTCTCGAGATGAAACACTTTCTCCATTAACACCCTTACTCTTCCATTCTGGCACGACACACTCGACTCCATATTAGTTGGATGTGTTGGTTGTTTTACTAGTTTGGGACTGTGGCAGTGGGAGTAGGGATAACACAGAAATCTATATCTAGAGGATTATTTCCTTGGACTCTATCACCCCTAGTTACTGTTCATTATTTTAGGGTTTTAGCCCCGTTATTTATTTCTTGATTCATGGTGATTGTCTTATGGTTTCATCCCCTGGTTTTCCCTTTGTTCATTCTCCTTTTAAGGAATCAGTCCCGTTATCCCCTTTACTGATCCATGGTGGTTTATTATTTGTGGATTTTTTGCTTTTATCTTGGTTTTTCTTCCATAGTCTTGTTACAACACCCTTCATTTCCAATCCTCTCTACTCTAGCTTCCTGGTTATTTACTCCCTATTGTGTTGGTTGGGTGAAATGTTTATCGAAGGATGTTTTGGGATGTATAAGGGGAGCAACACAATGTTCCGATTGGCGCAACCTACGGTGGATCTTTCTAGTTCAGTTGGCTCTTGTGACGGTGCAAGTGGTGTTAGTTAGAGTCGTCTTTCCAAAATGACTACTGATTTTGGTTCTGATGGTACATGGTGACGGTGTTTCATGATGGTGATGATGGTTTCCAATGGTGGTTAACAGGGACGGCGATGGTGTTGGTTGCTCACAGTGATGATGAGGGCCTTGATGGAAGGTTATAGGAAGATAGTGACGATAGTTTCTGGTGGTGATGGTGGCTGAGTCATTTAGATGGACAACGTCTTCAGTGTCAGTTGTGCATCCCGAGATAATAATGACGGAGGTGTGATGATGGGCTGACTATCATTAGATTTTCAAAATTTGAAATGGTTATTTTGTTTCGCGGCATTGTGCAGACATGGGCGGCAAGAGGATGGTTTTTTCATGATTTTCTAAGGTGGGAACATCATGTAGCTTCTATATGGATGAAATTATAGTTTTTCTTGATGACGTGTTTGTTTTTTAGATTTGGAAGTTAGCAAATTGTGGTGGGTTTAAATATCTTGAATTTTTAATCTGGTTTGTTCTTTTTTAAGGTTCACACATAGCCTTTGAATGTGTTTTTTGAAAATAAAAATATGGATTATGGTCAATGTGAGTATTTCTTACTCCATGGTATTTTCTTCTTAATTCTAATCTTCCAAACATATTATATATACCATAGTATAATGAAAAAGTATTATTAATATAATTTTTTGTTATTATACTTATTTATATACTATTATTAAATCCATTACATCTTATAATAAACATAAAACAACATCGATCGTGTGAATCTATATACTAAAACCTCCAAAAAGTGATGTGTTTCATTTATCATCACATCCTTTCATGATTGAAAAAAAGGGTGGGTTTTTGGAATATTTTGAATATTTTATAATTAAAATTATGAATTATAAATCTTTCATATAACTTTATTCCATCCCATTTTTTGAAAAATATATTCATTAATTATGCATACATGCGGACCACCACATCGAAGAATGATGAATTTCACTTTTCATACCCATCCCACATGGATGGTTAAAAGAATGAATTTTATTAAATTAAATGGTATTTTTGACTTGTTTAGGGTTCTGTAAAATTTATATTAATATTATACAAAAACATTACCTTACTCATTAAGTCATTATAACATGCCCTCGTTTGGGTCAATTTTACCACCCCAAACAATGTTATGATGTTTATATCATGAATTATTTATGAATTTTTATTAATTTTAATGTAATGTTAAAATAATGTATTTAATATTTTTAATTATTATGTAAAATTGTTATTAATATTTAATATATTTATTAATATACCACCATTTGATTATTAAACATGTCGAAACTAGTTCTTCAAAAAAAAATCATGAACCATATCCATGACTTTCACCTAATGAAATGAGACTCAATTAATCATTAAAAATAATGATTAGTATAGCACGAATAATTTATTAATGATGAAATTTGAACCAAAAAAGTATTAATCAACCTCCTCACTGTGAAACTAGAATGAAAAAAAACAATCAAAAAATCATAACATCTGATGAATAAAATGAACTATACACATGTAAAATATTTATGATAGATAGTTTTAAATGATGTGTATAAAAGGTAATATATTTAAAAAAGGATCTAAAATTGGTGATCAATATAGTTTTGTTCATTTTGTAGGATCTAAGATAATAATCATTATTTAATGTATGGATTTTTATATCTCAATTTTTCTTCATTGAAATATGATGTGCATTCACCACTTGTCTCCCTTTTTGAATATATATTTTTCATGGATTGATTTTATCATAATTATCCATAAAAATAGGTCATTTAAAAATCTATCACAAGTTATATCTTTAATTATTTAATAATTCAAAAGATAATGAGTTTTTAAGGTTTTTTA